>OX382301.1:21413035-22663035 GCA_947507805.1 Aporophyla nigra | reverse complement strand
CCAAAGAAATTAAATAATATGCTGAAGGCAACTAATCACAATAAATAAATAAATATCATCGTCTGTAATAACTTTGTTAAGTTACTATACACAGTATAAAACAAAGCCGCTTCTCGCGTCTGTACGCTTTAAAACTACGCAACGGATTTTAATGCGGTTTTCACTAATAGAACAGTGGATGGTATATATGTGCGATACGAGGCCAAGCCGCTGGCAGAAGCTAGTGATATTATAATGTTTAAAAGTTTGTTTTGTTGAACGCGCTAACGTCAGGAACTACAGGATCGAATTGAAAAAAATATTTTAATATTAGATAGCTCAGTTATTCAGGCCTGCCTTTTGATGTGACCGCACCTAGCTTCTGTCGTTTCATAAGTGCCCTTGTAGGTTTATCTATACTAATATTATAAAGCTGAAGAATTTGTTTGTTTGTTTGGTTGAACGCGCTAATCTCAGGAACTACTGGTTCGAATTGAAAAGTTATTTTTGTGTTGGGTAACCTATTTATTGAGGAAAGCTATAGGCTACATAACATTACGCTACAATAAAAAGGAGCGGAGCGGCAACGAAAAATGTTCAAAAACTGGCAGGCAATTCGATGCGATGGGAAGGGTCAGGGGAGCAGGGTCAGTCGCGGGCAGAAGCTAGTGTGAAATAAAAATATTTTGATTTGATTTGATGACTAGGTGGATCGGCGGTGCAAGAAATTTGACGCGCACGAAGTTGCGGGCCGCGGCTAGTTTATTATAAATTTACAGAATCGATTAAAGTGACGAGGATTGGGAGAGGCTTCTGTCCAGCAGGTTATTTGACTGAAATTATGATAATGAGGACCCTTGTCATTAAATCGTTATGTAATGAATAATTTCATAAACACGAGATCCTAAACTATAAAGTCAGAATGAATTTCCATTTAGCACTCAGAAAAATCCAGGCATTTCGTATAAACATTTGTGAGTACGTAATCATTTTTCTCTTTGAATGTGAGTTTATTTTTCTGTGGACAAAAGAGTTGAACGCAGACAGGCTTGTAGGACACAAGGCATATTTACATTGTTGTTACTTGAAAACATTACATTGTTTCAGATTTAAGAACATTATTATTATAAGTTGATTTTCATATGAGTTACGGTGGTTTTATAAAAGCAACAATGAAGTTTTTTGCCCATTCTTCTCCATACGAAATTACCTTTTGGAAGGGGCAAAGAGAAATTAATTTAATTTTTGACGTTGAAAACTTCGTTTATGTGACTATTCGAAATACTTAAATTATTTTACTTTCAATATGAAATGTTTAAGAATACAGTGTTTTATTTTTTTAAAGCAGCCGGCTATTGTCTCCATAGCGTACCGTGTGGTGCCGGACGTAAAAAATAACACCACCCCATTTCTTCCTGTGGGTGTCGTAAAAGGCGACTAAGGGACATACTAGAGAATGGGCAGCAGCGTTCTCTATGCATTTTACCACCATACTGCGATCGCCAACCTGCCTGCCAAGCGTGGCGATTATGGCAAAGCCCCCCAAATTGGGGAAGGCCTAAGTCCAGCAGTGGACGTCTTACGGCTGAAATGGTGATGATTGTCTCACTGTAGGGCAAATTTCGGTTTCAGATAAGGCATATGTATTGATCACCACGCATTTCCTCACGATGTTTTTCTGCATTAACTGCACTGAAGTAAACTCGGAAAGTACACATGAATTGAAAAGTGACACTGGTACTTGCCCAGATTTGAACCCTCAACCACGTGCATGAGAGATGAGATCAAACCATTGGGTTATTCTAATCTAGTACCTATAGGCTAGATATCTGAAAAGAAACAGCCATGAAATAGTAAATGGAAACGAATATTATTAAAGTTATTAGGAAGTGTGCTGAGAGCAAAAATGGTGACTAAATTATTTCCATTCCGTGATTTTAGCATGGCTATTATATTTTAAAAACAAAATTAGGTCGGCGTTGCTTTCTGACTACTCTGAGTAGAATGGGCAAAACAAAATCAAAAGTCACAGTTGCTTTTAAAGTCCAGACATAATCTTGGCCAGGTCCAGAGAAGACCATGTAGATTGGTGCCTGAAACGGTCTTTGGAGGAAAAAAATCACACGGATTGAGTGGACTTGCCAACTCAGCGCACGCATTTATTAGTAATATACGACGAACTATACCAAAGAAAGGACATTTGGGTAGGCCGCATTAATTACTCAAATAAATTATTAGACCATGATTAAAACTAAGTGAGAAAGTAAGTCAGTGCACGCATTTGTCAGAAAACATATCTTCTCAATTTTATCGGTATTTGATAGCTAATCTGATGTGTTCCTTGTATTCAAAATGTTGTCTTTTTCATTAACGTTACGAATTACCTAGACCCACTGCCATCCAAAATAATTCTTTAAGATTATCTTGATTTGCATAATTAATCACCCCTGTCTCAAACCTAATTTAGTATCACTTTACTTCAACTCACTTTTAGGACTGAAATCAAAACATATGGTCCTGTTAAAACAAAAACTATGTAGCCATTACTCTGGGCGAGCAGTCCATCGAGTTAGGGTGCAGAATAAATAATAGTTATTTTGTACGGTAATGGGAATCGTGACGTAGCACGCGGCTGAGTACTTACGTAAAATATATGCACGCACTAAATGTAAAGTATTGAGGATCTTAAAAGAAAAGGAGGCTTAGAAATTATAAGTAAAATAAAACTAAGCAGTTCTTAGGACTGCAGATAAAACTGAGAAGTTATAATTTTGGAAAAAAACAATACGTGACATTAACATATCGGTAATGCGATCACCCATAAGTTTTGCCCTATCAATGTGGCTAAAGGAGTTTTACTCCAAAATTCATTTAGTTTTATAAATGCAAAATAAAAAGTTATTGATTAGAATTAAGCTGGAAATAAACACATTTCAACATCAAAATTGCATAAGATAGTCCCCCAAAACGCCCGCTCTTCACCCTTAGTGCTATAGCTGGGAAGAAGAAGTGGCGCAGCAAATTCTCCGCCAGAATATAAGAAAATAGTAAACCTAGCTAGAGAATGTACCCAGCCTATAACCAGCGGACGATCAAGACGCTACCAACGTTACCTAATTTGTCATATTATGATATGGAGTTTAGAAGTGATAAGGGACCAGATGAACCCATATACGTACATACCGGTCAAAATCATAACCCTCTTTTTTGATTCGCTGTAGTCATGTAAAGAACATCCATCATCAACACAATTGCAGTGCAGACTTATGATTGAAGCCGAGTAAATGAGATTCATCGCCTAGTGTACCATATTCAGCGTCATCAAGCGACTGGAGCCGAATGCCCTCGAATCAGCGGCTCCAACCGACTAAAGCCGACTTTACCCGATTCAGCGGCATCGACCTACTGGAGCCGAATACCCCCGACTTTGCTGCACGGACCGATTAGAGCTGAGTATCCCCGACTCAGCGGCACCAACTACGGCGCGTAGTGTTCCACGCGCGCCTCAAAGAGATGTCAGCAGCACTGAAGGGGTCTGTTAGGACCGATGCCTGCCGGGGTCGCGTGATTGTTCGAAAGAGATACCGAGACCCTGGCACATGGGCAACTGAAGGAACACGGGTGGGTAAAAGTAAAAGTCTGATACGCCCTCCCGCTCCGCCCAGAGCGGGAGAAGTCATTTAATGATTTCCCATCCAAAAAAAAAAAAGCGGCAACAACTGGCTACAGCCTAATACCCCCGATTCAGCGGCACCGACCGACTGGAGCCGAGTATAGCCGATTTAGCGGCGCTGACCGACTTGAACCGATTATATCCGACTCAGTGGTACTGACGAAGGTGACGGTTCAGTTTCGTTCAATGTTCAGAGAGAACGCAAAGATCGCCTAAAGAAGTTTTCACTTCAAAAAGAAAGTGGCATCAGACGACGTCTTTTGCCACTTGCCTTCATTAACTCTTTCAAAAGTCGCGGTCGGTTTCCTGTCAAACTGGCTTGCAGTCTTACTTACAGAGCAAGTTTCTCAGTTTCACAAGACTGAAGCTTGACGCTAAGTAATGCATGTTACTCCTTGTAAAGTTGCCAAGTAAGCTAAATTGCTTCTTGTACAAATAAAACTGAAGCAATTAAAGTTTTCTGTGGGTTTTTTTGGTTCTCGGTTACACTAGGTTTGACACGAGAACGTAGTTGGTTTATAGTGTAAAAAATTGAACTATGAATCACAGTTTTTGTAATTAATAATTTCGTATAAATGTTATCCACACTGTTTTTGTAATACATTCTTATATTTGTGATTGTATGATGGCAAAGTAAATAAAAAGTAAGTGCAAAAACTACTAAATAAGCACGCTCTTAAAAGTATGAAACAAGAATATTTTTCAAACTAATGTGATATAGCCTACAACCAGCGGACGATCAAGACGCTTTCAACGATATCTTATTTGTCAAATTATGATAAATAGCTTAGAAGTTACGAGGTTTTTTAAATCTTTTTTTGGGAAACACTTAGAAATACCTACGGAACCTAAAATGTTGTGTTCGTTTCCTGAACGAGAAAATCCTTGGTAGCTTGTCGCTTTTTCATCGGCGGCGGCTCAGGGGGAGTTGGTGGTTCAGTTGCCTTAACAGTTAGTTCATAGTTCATACATGGTACAATGTACCGTGTGGTTCATACATACCACCCCATTTCTTCCCGTGGGTGTCGTAAAAGGCGACTAAAGGACTTTCTAGAGAATGGGCAGCAGTGTTCTCTATGCATTTTACCACCATACTACGATCGCCAACCCGCCTGCCAAGCGTGGCGATTATGGCAAAGCCCCCAAATTGGGGGAGGCCGAAGTCCAGCAGTGGACGTCTTACGGCTGAAATGATGATGATGACATGGTACAAAACCGCACGAATGATGATGGTAATGTAACATAATTTTCCAATTTCACAAGCGGTAACACTGATACATCACGGGTTCCCTCTATCTGGCAGAAACTTGATGCTCCGAATTTTATTTGGCATAACACACTTGGCATAATCTTAAACGAATATTTGTAAGGCATAAAAAATGTTTAGCATAATCATTGTTTGGCCGAATATTTATATGTCCGACTTTACGCTGGCATACTTTTAAGATGGCAGAATTTTATTAAGCATAATTACCTTTGGCAGACTTAACATTCCGCAGAATTTCGTTTAGCATAACATTTCTTTAGAGCGACAATTATTGGTACAATTTCACTTGGCATACTATGAAGATGGCAGAATTTCATTTAGAATAATTTTGTTAGGCATATTGTCATTCCTATAAAATTGCATTTTAAACTTAAATTAAAATTAAAATAGTGTTTCAAAAACTCAATATATGTTGTGCTACAAAATTTGTTGACAGAAACGAATAATAATAATAATAATAACCCCGCAGGGCAGCATGTGGCGTGCTGTTGGGCAGTAGCGACCCCACGGACCCTATCTCCCGGGAGAATTCTTGTTCCTCATCTCTGGCTTGCCTTTATTGGCCGGCTGGAGTGAAAACTGAAGAGGTTCAGAGCTCCCACCTCATTCTTGCCTTTATTGGCCGGCTTGAGTGGAGATTCGCAAGAGCAAACGTGCTCGGGGAAAGGAAGTATTCCAGTAAGTGCTCGTAGGGATCTTGACCATCTTCCGGGCTCTGGGATTGTTCTGAAAGCCGTGGAATACCTCTCCACTTCTCAAGCACCTCAGGAAGTGTTGCCCCCTTGTCGCTGCGTCACTATGTGCCAGCGACGGTTTCCGGGGGCCCATTATTGAGTGTGCAAGTCACCCCCTGCCATTTAATCCGTGTATATTCAAAACATTGATGCGGCAGGGGCCATAGGCCTTCCATAGTTCTTGGTAACCAGTCCATTTTAGCCAGTCAAATACATAGTCCAGCATCTTGGTTTCCACATCCTGCAATAGTCCAACACAAACCGGAGGTTGTCCTTGGGTGCACTTGCACAGTGCATACGGGGATAATCGTCGGTTAGTGCCTCACTTCATCTAAAATTTCTAAGGGGCCTCTGCGAGTTGGCTTCGGCCCCTCGTAAGCCTTCCAAAAGACCGGGATCCTAGGATCCCGAGATATATTAACATATATAAATAATAATAATAATGCAATTCTGTACTGCGCGGCTGTAGCGGCATGTCGTGTAGCTCACGTCAAATTTGCTAGTGACTCTAGAGCTACACGACCAAAACCAGCCGTACCAGCTTGGCAGTGCAGAATTGAGCGTCGTATTAGTGGGGCCAGAGCGCTCATCGGCAAACTAATCTGTTTTAGGGAGGGCAACACTCGCCCTAGAGTGATGCGCTTTGTGAGACGGGCGTTCTCAGGGACTGATACCAGCCCTCAGGATTTTATGTCCCGTGTCACAGAGCGCATAGACTTCCTGAAGCAGAAAGTTTATGCATGGGCAAGCCGTATTCGTAGGTATAAGCGGCGAGTGGACCGATACACTCAGAATCGCACCTTCCAGAGTGATGAAAGGTGGGTTTATAGGGCTTGGGAGCGACCGACCCAAGGTGTGGCTGACACGCATCTGCCGGATAATGACGCCATGTGTTCTTTTTGGCACAGTATCTGGTCGGTGCCTGTCAGTCACACCGAAGGTGATTGGGCTAGAGAAGTCGAGCGAACCTGCGATCCTATACCAGAAATGGGGGCTATTACTATCTGCCCCCAAGATGTTGCTCGTGCAGTTCGTCCGTTGCCCAACTGGAAGTCTCCAGGGCCGGACGGGCTGCACAACTTCTGGATAAAATGGTTTGTAGGATCGCACGCTCGCTTGGCGGCTCAGTACCAGACTGCTTTGGAGTCTGGTTCGCTACCCCAGTTTCTTACAACAGGAGTTACGCACCTGCTCCATAAATCAGGTAGCACCGCGGAACCCAAAAATTATAGGCCGATAACGTGTTTACCGACGGTCTATAAAGTTCTTACATCCATTTTGAGAGCTAAAATTTACAATCATATAGACACTAACTCCATCATGTCTGTCTCTCAAAATGGATGTAGGAACGGGTCCCGCGGTACTAAGGAGCTGCTCCTCATTGATATGGCCATTAGCCAACAGGTTCGTCGTTCCCGAAAGGATCTGTCGACATGTTGGATAGATTACAAGAAGGCCTATGACTCGGTGCCACATACATGGCTCATGAGGGTGCTGGAGTTGTATAAAGTAGATGCAACTCTGCGCGCCTTCCTGATGTCATGTATGGGGCAATGGAGAACGGTCCTTCGCTATCCAGGATGTCGAAATATCCAGAGGAATAGCGAGCCGATAAGGATTGAGCGAGGCATATTTCAGGGCGATAGTTTGAGTCCGCTTTGGTTCTGCCTAGCTCTGAATCCTCTGAGCACACTGCTTGAGGATTCAGGTATTGGCTATCGGTTGAGAAGAGGTGGTCAGGTTATATCACACCTCCTTTACATGGATGACCTTAAACTCTTTGCCCACAACAATTTGCAACTGATGGAACTACTGAAGATAACTGAAACCTTCAGTAGCGCCATCAGGATGGAATTTGGTGTGGACAAATGTGCAGTCATGCATGTAAAGCGAGGGGAGATTGTGGAATCCGTGGGAACCCAACTCTCGGATTCCACAAACTTTCGAGCCCTCTCCACATCCGAAACCTATAAGTATTTGGGTATGTCGGAAGCTTTGGGAATCAATGTTACTGACATGAAGCAATCGTTGAAGGAGCGCTTCTTTAGCCGCCTGAAGAAAGTATTTAATAGTCTTCTCTCAGGCGGAAACAAGGTGCGCGCCTTCAACGGTTGGGTCATGCCGGTTTTGATGTACTCTTTCGGCATACTCAAATGGACTCAGACCGAACTCGACGCCCTGGATAGAAGGGTCCGTACGCTGCTGACTGCATATCGAATGCATCACCCACGGTCATCGGTTATGAGGCTGTATATCCCGCGAAAGTGTGGAGGTCGAGGCTTTTTAAACGCTAAGACTCTCCACAATCGCGAGATATGCAGTCTCAGGGAATATTTCCTGGAAGCCGACGTGGGGATGCATCGAGATGTGGTCGCGGTGGACAAGGGCCTCACCCCGCTCTCCTTGGCTAACGAGAACTGGCGCAAGCCTGTAGTACTTGACACTAATGACCGCATGGAAGTATGGCAAAGTAAGGAGCTCCACGGACGCTTTTTCCGGGCCCTACACGGACCCGACGTAGATTTTCTAGCGTCCGTAGCCTGGCTGCGTTTCGGTGATCTCTTTGGAGAAACCGAAGGTTTTGTTTCTGCAATTATGGACGAAGTTATGATGACGAACAATTACTGGAGATTTATTGTGAAAGACGGCACGGTGGACATCTGTCGGGCATGCCACCGTCCCGGGGAATCAATTAGACACATTATCTCTGGGTGTTCTCGTCTAGCTAACGAAGAGTACTTGCATAGACATAATCTTGTAGCCAGGATTATCCACCAGCAACTTGCTCTGAAATACTGCCTTGTGGAATCAGAAGTGCCGTACTACAGGTATGTGCCCGACCCAGTTCTTGAAAACGGCCATATCACACTGTACTGGGATCGATCCATCATCACTGACAGGACTGTTGTTGCAAATAAGCCTGATATAGTGGTGGTGGATCGACTAGAAAGGCGCACAATGATTGTTGACATAACGGTTCCGCATGACGAGAACCTCGTGAAAGCCGAAAAAGATAAACAAATCAAGTATCTTGACTTGGCTCGCGAGGTTGTCGACATGTGGGATGTGGACTCAGCGATCATTGTGCCGATAGTCGTCACAGCCAATGGGTTGATAGCCAAGAGCCTCGACCAACACCTGAAGAGGCTCTCGTTAAGCAGTTGGGTCAAGGGCTTGATTCAGAAAGCGGTACTTCTGGACACGGCTCGCATTGTCAGGAGGTTCCTCTCTCTGGAGCCCTGACCGCCGGTAGCTTGGACCCTGTTCCCGATACCGGTGGGCTACTATTTTTTATATTTTTAAATGTTTTTATTTTATATTCTAATATTTAAAAATATAATTTATAAGTTTTTAAAATGAATAAAGGAAATAATAATAAAATTTAAATTATTTTTCTAAAAATATTTAAAAATGTAACTAATATGTATATAAAGAAATAAACGGAATAATAATAATATTCCACAACTATCACACAACGCCATCTAGTCCCAAGCTAAGCAGAGCTTGTGTTATGGGTACTAGACAACTGATAAACATACTTATGTATTTCTAAATACATACATATTATAGATAAATTACACCCAGACACAGAACAAATGATCGTGCTCATCACACAAACATTTGTCCTGGGTGGGAATCGAACCCACGACCTCCGGCATAGCAGTCAGGGTCGCTAACCACTAGACCAACAGGCCTGACAAAATTGATGATTGAATCGCTGCAGAACCGACTCCACTTAGTCTTGTCTGCCCTACCCCTAGAGTGTAATTTAAGCCCGCGTAGGCGCGGAGGGGCGAGGCGGCCCGTGAGCTGAGGAGCAGGTGATTTTGACGCTCGCCGCCGTGGCTGAGGCTGGCCGGCGGAGCCGGCCAGCAAGCCGAAGCTGCGGTGGTGAGCGTAAAACCATCTGCGACGATGAGCTCGCGTGGGACCGCCGGAGCCACGCAGCGCCGGAGCCGTGACAGAAAGCATGCATGGTGCATGTTGCATGCTCGCCTGCATGCTGTGAGCTTGCTTGCATGCTGCATGCTTGCTTGCATGCTTACTTGCATGCTGCATGCTTGCTTGCATGCTGCATGCATGGTGTATGCTTGTTTGCATGTCTGCATGCAGCGTGCTAAATATGATTTTTCTGTAATGTAATAGATGAGCGTTTCAATTATTATGGATATGAAATGTATGCCAAAAGATGATTATAACTGTAAAGTTTCTGAGATATGATAGTTCTGCCTTTTAAGGACTATCGATATGAAATAATGCCAAGAGACGATTCTGACTGCGAACTTTCTGCGATATGATGGTTCTCCTTTTTGATTTTTATGGATATAAAATTTATGCCTAAAGATGATTCTGACTTATAAAATTATGCGTTGTGAATGTATGATAAATGAGTGTATGCCAAACGATTTTCTGCGAAATGAAGTTTATGCTATTCGCTGTTATGCAAAATAATATTATGACGCAAAAAATTCTACCATAAAGGGTGGACCCATACATCACATCACATCCCAAGTTCGCTTTAATAATATGATTTTCTCGTTACAAAACCTCAGTCAACTACCAACCTTAGCATCTACCACATAAAGTTAGTTTTAGCTCGTGTCTAATAGATTACAATCTTGACTCATGTCCCGGCGTGAATTAGTGGATGTATTTGTTATTGTAATTACTAATAACATGGAGTTAATGTGTGGTAGTGACGTCATAATGTAATGTAGGGTGAAGGGCGACGAATCAAGATGGAATTGAGGATCTAAGGAGGTAGACACACTGACTTTGTTACGAGGTATCTCGAACTGTCTTCGTTATTACGTCACAGACGTCATTGAAGTAATTATGATATACACATTCAATGGTTTTAGCAAAGGTGGTATTTGTTATTAATTGTGTAGCTAAATGAGTTTTACATTGAACACATAGAAAGAAAAGAAAGAAAGAAAAAGTATTTATTGGGACACGCACAGAAACTATACAAAAAACAATACTTAATAAAATAAAAAATCAATTATAAACAAAAAAACAAATAAAAAACAAAATTTTACAAGAAAAAAAAAACAGAAAGTCCTGTGCGAGGCCAAAGGGCCCAGGTATCTCAGAATGATGCGGCGACATTTAAAAATAAGTATCGCAGCGCTGGTATTCTGATAGGACCCTGTGTGTTGTGATGTCACGAATGAATAAAGGAAAAAACTATTTTTACAAAAAAAAAAACAACCGACTTCCTTAAAAACACTACAAATTGAAAAATAACTTTAATTTCGGAAGTCGGTGTCTTAGGATCTGTATTTATGGTTTTTTTGCCACCGACTTCCGAAATTAAAGTTATTTTTCAATTTGTAGTGTTTTTAAGGAAGTCGGTTGTTTTTTTTTTTGTAAAAATAGTTTTTATTTTTAAATTTTTAGTTGTGGTATCCACCCCGCACTAATTCCAAACAAATAATGCATATTTAAGCGATAGCAGAAATCGCGGTTGATTTGCTGTCATTTTTTAAAGAGTTCCAGTGTCTATCTCTGGAACTAATCATCAGATCTATATGAAATTTATATGGGACCATTTCGGAATAAACTCCTTTCAAACAAAAAAAGAATTTTGTAAATCCGTCTTTATATGACGGAGTTATGGCCGAACATACATTAAAAAAAAAAAAAAATATAAACATCCGAATAGAGAACCGCATACTAAAAAAAATAAAAATATATAAAAATGTATAAAAATATAATAAATGGCCAGGCCAAAATGATTAAGGCTGCTTTTTTTTTTTATTAAGCAGACAGTAGAGTGGGTAAGAGCCCACTCTAGTGTCTGCTGAGGAATCAATTCTCGATGTCAACGAGTATGTCTATCTAGGACAAGATATCTTCTAACTCCTGATCGATAAGGAGTTGTACCTTCCATCATCAGCTCAACGGAATATAAGAATACAAGTAACGGTCTAAACGTGCCTATAATATTCAAAGAATTATCCCCTAACCTTCTAACCTTTCACTGTAAGTTCCTATATGTACTGTTCACCGATGAGGAGTTCCATGCGGTATCTTCGAAGACTATAATTAGTTCACCACGGATGGATAGATAGAACCAGCAATTATTTTTGATCTTTAGTACAATATCCAAATCACATTACGTGTACTGTTTGTTTTTGAGGAGTTCCTTCGTTTATCTCCCAAAGTATCATCAAATCTTCACAAAATTAATATGGGACCACCTCAGGAGTATACCCTTACGAATAAAAAAAGAATTTTCAAAATCGGTTGACAATTGGCGGAGAAATCGGTGAACATACATAAAAAAAAAAAAAAAAGTACATACAGTCGAACATATAACCTCCTCCTTTTTTTGAAGTCGGTTAATTAAATAAATTATAACATATTTCTCGACATAGCCCGAAGAATTATCAAACTAAAGTGGCAGTGGGCATTGCTCACGGAACAGATGGCCGATGGGACCGAAAGGTTCTGGAGTGGCGACCGCGTACCGGAACACGTAGAGTTGGAAAGCCTCCCACAAAGTGGACCGATGACCTTGTGAAGGCCGCAGGAATCCACTGGATGCGGGAAGCATAAAGCCGGTCGAAGTGCTTGGGAGATGCCTAAGTTCAGCAGTGGACATCTTTCGGCTGAAATGATGATGATGATGAATTGAGTTTTAATTGCACAAAGAACAAATGGGCCGTGTGTCCAACAGTGGACATCTTTCGGCTGAAAGGAAGATGAGTCGACGAACACGAAGTTGATTTATTTTTGAGCTATTGTACACCTACAGAAATACGTATTAGGTAACTGTGACGTTTTGAGTTTTGGAATTGTTGATTCACAGAAAATCAAATATTATTTAAAAGTGTTGCATTCGTGTGAATCGACCAATAAACCCTCGAATTCAACCACACACTCTACCAACCGGTAAATTTCCCGCTAACATTTGTTTCACCCGAAAATTGAACCTGAACCACGACCCCAAAAGGCACTCACAACCACCAAGGCATTAGAACTAATGCGTTGTGTGAAGGGCTACTAACGAAGATAAATGGAACATCTCTGGTGTAATTAATGAAAGAAAATGTGCTGATATTTGTATGAAATAGCTGTAAATGTTTGGATACAAACGTCGAGGTATGGGAGATTGTAAATTACATACATACATTCTTCTATAGAGTAATTTTTGTTTTTCACTTCAACATCTGTTAGTAGTTTTTTGTATAACTGTAGTTTGTCCGGATAGTTTGAGGGCCTGGAGACCTGTAACACAGGTATTCCTAGTACAGGCTCCAGTCTCCACCACATCAATGTATTTTTGTTACCACTATTATATATATTGTGCTCAGTTACCATTATGTAGTGGAGAAAATAAACGTTTTATTATATTTATTATACATAAATAAACTCACGCTTTTTTCCCATGGGGGTAGGCAGAAACTACAAAACGCCAACTTCTACGATCCTTACATACTCAATTTGCCTCGTTTACATTCATACACGTATGCCGGTTATCAGTACTACGCACCTGAACTTTCTGAAGAACATCACCAATAAGGTCACCATATGTATGTGCTCCTAGGGCGTCTCGCTGCATTCCTCCTCTCAACATGACCAAACCATCTGTTAATTATAATTACATAATAAATTAACAAAATAAGAGAAACAGGAGAAAAAGCCAATTTCATGCTCTGCAAAATCCTCATGGATACGCGCAAATTACGAAAGTTACGGGTATAGGCAACAGATCTGAATAGTCATATCTACTCCTCTCTTATTGGCACTGGTTTGGAGCCATTTGATTGGTTGAAGCTAGTTTTAAGTAGCAAAGCTTGATAATGAACCGCACTTAAGACTCAAGAGAATAAGTCGTGTCGTGGCGCCGAGAGGTATACAATACTATTTGAAGTTATTGTGTGAATAGTGTGTGCCTTAATCTAGGTCAAATAAATTTATTTTCTTCCTTTCTTTCTTTCTTCTGGGGTTCTGTTATACGGGAATACGTATATCAGAATATATCATTCCCTTTGGTAAAAGTATTAGCCAGTGCGCAACTGTGTGTACTAATGAGGCTACGAATGGATGGCGTACAGGGTACAACACCCATTGGTAGCTTCTGATTATCTCATTTACTATCATCATCATCATTTCAGCCGTAAGACGTCCACTGCTAGACTTAGGCCTCCCCCAATTTGGGGGGCTTTGCCATAATCGCCACGCTTGGCAGGCGGGTTGGCGATCGCAGTATGGTAGTAAAATGCATAGAGAACGCTGCTGCCCATTCTCTAGCAAGTCCCTTAGTCGCCTTTTACGACACCCACAGGAAGAAATGGGGTGGTGTTATTGTTTACGTCCGGCACCACACGGTACCATTTACTATGTCTTCTTTTAAATAATAATGGTGCCGATTCTTTTGTTCACCATTTAAATTAAAGAGCATTGTTATCAATAAGATTGACAGACCGCGAAAAAAAAGCCAAGTGACGCTTTAGAACAATCAAACAAAATTACGTGCCTTGAATTTGGCGTGACTTTAAAGCAATTGATACTTCTGTCTCTTTCATATTTCAATATAATAAAAAAGATAGCACTAGCTTAAATTAGGTTAAGTTCAGAACAGAATCCTCACCTTTATTTATTGGCCCATTTCTAATACACAAACACTGATGACGCGTCACGAAACTACACCACGTAAGCGTAAATCTGTCTATAAATGCACCATAAACAATAACACAAGGATTCCATTTTCAAATTCAGCCACGTCATTTGACAGTCAAATCCACAGAATACAAATTCTATTTCAAACTGTTACCGAATTTAGCAACACGACTATCAACCGCAAAACGGTCAAGGATTTCTCCCTAACCGCATTGACAACTAACCCTCCAATGGTAAAGTAAAGCTTCACGCAGGAATGCAATAACTCCGGCCACCCGTAACCGCTGATTCGAAGAGACCGATTAGGGGCTAACTTTGTCGAATTTAACTTGATTGTATCGATCGTTGTTGGGGGGTTATGTGTGTAAAGTTTGGGTATCGATTGATTTGGAAGCTGTTTTCATTGTTGATTACGTATCGAAAGATGTGTAGTCAGTATTTTTTATAAATTACTGAGGTCAACGAGTATTTCATAATTAGCATATACTGTTCCATTCATGTCCAAATCCTAGAGTAGGTATAGTATGATAGTTCCTCGAAATATATAGCGGAACATCCAATACTAATGGAGTTCAGTTAAATGGGTATCAAAAACAACCTTTTGTTAATTCACCGGGTAAAAAATAACGAATACTTTACTCACGTGTTTTATTTTTTTGGATGGGAAATCATCAAATGACTTCGCCCGCTCTGGGCGGAGCTGGAGGCGTGTCAGACTTTTACGACTAAAACCCACCCGTGTTCCTTCAGTTGCCCATGTGCCAGGGTCACGGTATCTCTTTCGAACAATCTCTCGACCCCGGCAGCCATCGGTCCTAGCAGACCCTTTCAGTGCGCTGCTGACATCTCTTTGAGGTGCGCGTGGAACACTACGCGTCGTCGCCGTCGACCCGAGCTTGGTCCTTACCGGGCGGCGAGCTACCCATTGCTCGCCGCCCGCAAGCTCGCGCCTACGGTGGCCGGGAGTCCGCAATTGACTCCCGATTTACTCACGTGTTGGGTATCGATATCGAAAACGAATGAAATGAAAAAGAACAAAAACTATAAACTCCGAGTGCTCATCGAGTATTCCGAAAAAGCCAAGCGGTTGGTTGACTCTTCATATGACCAGAGGGTTGACCTATTTTTGGGTCAAAGAATCAGCATTGCCATCCAACTTGGCAACGCTGCCAGCCTTCTGGGCACTTTTCCCACCGACAGTGATGCGGACGAATTCTATGATGCCCTGTGAGCTCTTCCCTTTTTTACCTTTATTTAATTGTACATAATATATTTATTTTAGTGTTAGTTTATGTATTGTATTTAAGTCAGAAGATATATTACAACTTATCTTACAACAAAACCATAAAAAATAATTTTATCCATATCTTTGTTCAAAACTTAAAATGACGTTGACTGAAGTTGACATTAAGGCAACTAAACGACTGTTATGTTTTGATTTTAAATTAGTTATTTAGGAAATTAATAACAAATATCTTAGTTCCACGAAAATTACAACAGCTGATCGATTAACAGCCCGTAATCGCGCCGCTGTTTTTGTATCTTTTTTTTAGGGTTCCGCACCTCAAAAGGAAAAAGCGGAACCCTTATAGGATCACTTTGTTGTCCGTCCGTCCGTCCGTCCGTCCGTCCGTCTGTCAAGACCCTTTTTCTCAGGAACGCGTGAAGGTATCAAAGCTGAAATTTATATCAAATACTCAAGTCTACTGTCCCTTGGAGCTGTGAAAAAATTAAACTTCTAAGCTAACGTAATCAAAAGATATAGCCGTTTATGCCGCAAATTTCCGCAAATTTTCGAAACTCGCAAGGGAATCAAAACCTAAAGGGTACTTCCAGTCGATCTAGAATTTTGAAATTTGGTACGAAGCAACGTCTTATAGCACAGATAAAGGAAAAATTGCGAAAACCGTAAATTTTTCGTTACATCATATAATAAAAATATTTTTTTCAATTTTAAACTTTATACCCACAGGTTTGTACGGAACCCTCGGTGCGCGAGTCCGACTCGCACTTGGCCGGTTTTTTTTTAAACTGTTTTTCAGGTCCAAATCCGTTCGACCGTTTTGGCGTGATTGCGTAACAAACATACAAACTTTCATATTTATAATTAGTACGATTAAGCTAACTTGAGATCACTTTAACCTAGTTAAAAGTATTCCATTCACAGCCTCAGAACAAAATAATCAACTTAGCCTTTCGATCTAACCCTCTAAAGAAAGCTCGTCTTTTGAAAGACTTCGAGCAAAAGACAAGACAAGAATCTAAGACGCCTGCCCTTTCAAAGATAATTAACTTTATGATATAGTTCGCAATATGGCTTAAAAGATTAATTACCGAGTCTTATAAACTAGGTGGGGGAATTGTGAAAAGAAAATGGCGCAAGCCCTAAGCTCCCTCGCTAAAGGGACTACCTCATTTTTACACGCTTTATATTAGCTTCACTTGTATGTTTGTATGTTTGTTTGTAACCGACTCCTTATAGCGCGATTTTGAACCACTTTAAACGACTAGATTTCATTCAAACTTTGCACACCTGTCAAGGACCGATGACAATGCAATAATTTCATAAATTTGTGCCATTATCCTTGCCAGGGTTACCAGGACAGCAAAAAAAACTGTCTTCAAAAACTACGCTGACATACGTCACAAACTACGCAGACATACGTCTCAAAATTCGAAACACCCTAAAAAATTGAAAATCAATAATAGTTTAAAAAAACTAAAAAACACGCTTCCATTGAAAACCAAACTAAAAAGTACAAAATAATGGAAAAAAAGCGTGGGGTGCCTGATATGAATAAAAAAATACCTTAAAAAGCACCCCACGCTTTTTTTTTACTGGGGAGAAGATGGCTAGTTACTTTCTAGTCCCGTTAATTTTATTTGCTCTTGCAATATTGCATTTCGGTTACATCTTAAAAAATCATATTTTCCTGAAAACTAGTTGCCAGGTCTAGCCATTATTTGAGTTGGATATCTTAGCAAGTTGTAAAAGTTGTCATTGTGTTGTTGTTGCAATTTGTGTGTTGTCTTTTTTTTTTTTTTTTGGATGGGAATCATCAAATGACTTCTCCCGCTCATGGCGGAGCGGGAGGGCGTGTCAGACTTTTACTGACTAAAACCTCCCCATGTTCCTTCAGTTGCCCATATGCCAGGGCCACGGTAACTCTTTCAAACGAATCTCGCGACCCTGGCAGGTTGTGTTGTGTCTTAAGGGCTTTATCATCATCATAATTAGCCTGTGTTGTTCCCACTGCTGGGACACAGGCCTCCTCTCAGCAAGAACCCGTAGTTGCGGTTTAGTAGATGTCACATGTCTTCGAATTTTTGGTTCTGGATCATGCCGGTTTCCTCAAAATATTTACCTCCACTGTTCTGAGAGCAGTGGTGATGAAATTATTTACAGGAAGTAAACCGCCTGCCTGGTCAAGCCAACGACCAATAACTGCTAAGTCGGGACCGATATCTTTGGGCAACCACTGCTCTCTTAAGGATTTGTTACTACGTAATAACAGCTGCACAGATCGATTAATCAGAATCTTTATTTGTAAACATAGGTAGAGTTACACAGTGTGTGAGCTGTTACAACATGTCCATAGGATCTCTATGTTTTGCTATTAGGCGTACAAATATTGTTATAAATTTACATGCAAATTAAGTACTAAATCAACTTACAAAATAAAAATTAAATTAAGTTATAGTAAGTAACAAATCAATATTTTTCCAGAATGCCTACAATAAAATGTCAACGAAGTACATAGATCATATGCTAAATGTCATAAATAAAAAAATAAAACTAAATATCAAAAAAACAGGTCGGGTGACTCAATGTTTAGGAGGAGAAATTATAGAATTGTCATTCAAATAGTCCTGTAACATTTATCGATTAATATTTTTACTAATACTCTTTTGAAATTGTCGAGATTTACCAATTTTAATGAGTCAGGCAGCTTGTTGAATATTTTTGCGGCTATACAGAAAGTACTTTTGTTCAATGCAATCAGTTTAAGCCATGCTTGCCACGGTTGGGTCGTGAATGGGTGACCATCTTTACATACCAATACCCTACGCGCCTCGGAAATCACGTTCAGTCGTTGGTCCCAACCGTCATTTTTGGATTTTTGACAGTCATTACGGATCGTCAGAAGCCCGAAAGTCCGACAACCACTCTTACCAAAACTAACTGGGTTGTGGTGGTGAGATAGGCAGTTGTTCCATGTGAAATACTGGTATTCAGCTGCATCCGGTTAGACTGGAGCTAACCCCAATATAGTTGGAAAAATGGCTAGGCAGATGATGATCTTAGCAAATTGTAAATTTTTGAAAAAATAACGAACACCACAGCATTTACCTTAAGTAACTTTACTATTGCCTCAAAAGATTGTCCCACGTATTCTGAAAGCTTTATGAAGTCTTTTATAGATGTGAGTGATTTAAAATCATAGGTCAGCTGTTTTACTTTGTTAATGCTGGTACAAAACACAAGTATTGTTTATATTTACATCGAGACAAGAGGCCGATAGAGGCTGGAAATTTCTGTAACAAAAGGAAACGTTACAAAGTATCTACGCATTTGTTGCCCGCACTACATCTGATGTCCAGAGAACTAAGCCACGCTGCTGTAGAGCTCTCGTCAACTCGCACGAACTTCAGGTTAGACTCTATCGAATCGCGCCAACTTCACAATTGCGTTTCGTTGTCCATTGACATCTCGTACTCATGGCACCGTGTGGTGCCGGACATAAAGAATAACACCACCCCATTTCTTCCCGTGGGTGTCGTAAAAGGCGACTAAGGGACTTACTAGAGAATGGGCAGCAGCGTTCTCTATGCATTTTGCCACCATACTGCGATCGCCAACCCGCCTGCCAAGCGTGGCGATTATGGCAAAGCCCCCCAAATTGGGGGAGGCCAGAGTCCAGCAGTGGACGTCTTACGGCTGAAATGATGATGATGACTGATGACCATTATACTATGTATATGTCACCATCAAATTGTAAATACCGTTAGATAACAGTCTAACTAGTGAGATTATAATCTGACGGTTCACAGTCTTTCGGCAAATTACAATCTCGCTAGTTAGATTGTAATCTAATGGTATTTACAATTTCACGTTGACATATCTAGACACGCGGTAGCGTGTCAAGCCAAGTTCAAGTAACAGAACTGGCGAGCAGCACCGTGTGTAATATTACACGAACCATTTGGAGTCACTTTTGACCCCCTCATAACTTAAAAACGATTTCACATTGACGTGTCAAATTTGGCTTATATATTGAGACTTGCAAGATAATATGTGCTCCAAATTTCATAAACACATCTCAAACAGTTATTTAGATATTGACGTCCAAAAATCGTCATTTTTATCACTGACTGACCTATAGATCAAAACTCTAACCCAGTTCCAGATGACCTAGAAAGTTCTGGCATGCAGATAGGTAAATAGGTGAATACAAAGGAATAAATCAGAAACTGGTAAATTTTTATCATTTTATTATAATTTTTCACTTAATTGATTGTATTAGAAACATTTATATACTTAGTGCCTGTACTAACTGTATGTAAAAAAAAAATTAAGAATCAGCAATCAAAACTTATGACAGCTGGTATTTATGTAGATTTTAAGGTCTGCACGTGAATATATAGAGTTGAATACCACCCTTAATTTTTTTTTTTACCCAACTATTTCCGTTTTAGTACTTATAACTAAGAGTATAGTCGACTTTCGTATTTATTACGTTATTAACTGGGATTCAGTATTAATTATTGATTCCATATTTAGCGCACATCAATAGTGTCGATCGTTGTAGTGAGATCGTTCTGTACAAAAAGTAATGATATTCCATCAAAAACATAAATGTGAAATGAGACCCAAGTTCAATATTATGATATATGCCTTTTTTTTTTTTTTTTTTTTTTTGGATGGGAAATCATCAAATGACTTCTCCCGCTCTGGGCAGAGCGGGAGGGCGTGTCAGACTTTTACTGACTAAAACCCACCCGTGTTCCTTCAGTTGCCCATGTGCCAGGGTCACGGTACCTCTTTCGAACAATCGCGCGACCCCGGCAGGCATCGGTCCTAGCAGACCCCTTCAGTGTTGCTGACATGTCTTTGAGGCGCGCGTGGAACACTACGCGCCGTCGACCCGAGCCTGGTCCTTACCGGGCGGCGAGCTACCCATTGCTCGCCACCCGCAAGCTCGCGCCTACGGTGGCCGGGAGTCTGCTATCGACTCCCGACGCCCAGGGCGTCTCCTCCTGCGGCGGCTAGGGACGTGAGGGCGCAGAGACTGCCACTCCCTCACGCGCCCCGCCTCCTCCTTCGCGAGCATTACTGCTTCGCAGAAGGAGGTGACGGCTTCCCATGCCCTCTCGCTCCCAACCATGGCTCGCACCAGGGCCGGACGCGAGAGGTCGCCGCCGCCGATATGATATATGCCTTGGTTGTTGATTTCAACGACAAAAGAACTGAGATCTAAATGGGTGCCAAGTTATTAGTATTAGTATTGTAGCCTAAGGTCTGACTTGGCTAGTTTTCATATACGAATTATATTATAGCCTTCGCAAGTTTTAAACCTGTTAGGTACTTGTCGGTTCTTATTTTATTATTCCGAAAATTTGGCTTGCTGGTAGAAACTAGCCATCGAACATAATAATTCGTATATGATATATTTTTAATCAATTTACTTGCATCAAGTTATTCATTCTCCAACAGCTTCTCAATTAGCACCTCGACTGTAACAAAAAGGTCCGCAATACTTTCCCCTATCACCCCTCTGAGGAGGAACTCATTAGGGGCAAGTTCCTTGTTGTTCTTCGACTGACTTGTTCTGCTATTATTTATTCAGCGGTCTGATCTCAAGCTTAGGTAATTAACGGAAGTGTGCGGTTGGCCGTGTTGAGGGGTTTTTTCTTGAAGGGTAGCAGTTTTATTGGTTGCTGTACGTTTGTGCGAGATTTTTTCACCTTGAGTCAATGAATATTATTGTTTGAAAAATATTGTGAATAAATCTTTTAAACATAATAATAATTAGGTATAGGTATGTGGCGTTCCGCGCATAGAGGCACTAGTAGGGAGGTATTGTGTTAAGGCCGGATGTAGAATCTAGAAGAGTCCCTTTATTATGCTGATTACAAAAAAAAACCTAATACTTTTTTTGTAACAGACATCCAAAATTGAAATTCTGAAAAAAACTAGTTTCGTGAAAGTGGAGTTTGAAAGTGAAGGTTACAAAAAAACTCACGGTAATTCCTAGCTAACGCCCAACACATTATATACATCAATGTATCACTAACATAACCGATACTGTACTGCCAATATACAAATAGTATTAAAATTCAAAAACTCAACATAATAATTTTGAAAATGTCGACATTTTATAAGGCCTACCGACATCTGGTACCTTTTTACTAAAAATTTCCTTTGAAAAAAAAAAATGTGCTTAGAAATGTTGTTTGTAGATGTTAATTGTATCAAATTGTAACATATTTGTTGTAGAACAATAATCAGTAAAAATCACAAAATGCCATATTTTCACCCGATTTTACAAAAACGCAAATAACTCGGCAACTAAATGCCGACATCTGGTACCTTTATGCGCGGAACGCCACAAATTTACACTTTTAACCGATTTGTATTTAATGTGATTTAATTTGTTAATTTGTTTTGGGGTCGGCCTCCAAACTAACCAGATGCGATGCAGATGAGTACCAGTATGAGTGAGTCTCAAACTTTCTGGAAGTAATTACAATAAAAGTAATTGTTCAAACCGTATTACATTCGTCTAGGTCTAGGTAGGTAACCTGACATGGTTCGCATGACACGAATAATGCGTAAGAAAAAAAAAAAACATGTAGGGTCGGGGGATCCCCCGTCAGGAAAAAAATCTTTTACGCTTTTTCTTCAACTCCGAATGTAATTCGATAAGGAGATTTGGATTGGCAATCACCATGAAAACGACACACCTGATGAAAATTTTTAAAATTTTCGTAGCCAAAGTCTTGGATTTTCAGATTTTCAGCCTCAGCACCCTTGAAATCATGAAAAAACACCCATGATAAAAAAAAACTGAAATTTTTCGCAGCCTACATCATGGATTTTCATATTGATTTTATTATAGACTTTAGCACCCCAGACACCATGACAACCATCGCTGTCTTTCTATTACACCGTGACATATTAACCGTCTTACAACGGCAGTCCACTTCATGTACCCAATGACTACTATACATCCATAAGACAAAAAAGAACATTCGAATAACTAAAAAATAAAAATATTGTTCATTACGATCACGCATAACATAGTTTTGAAATTGATATTTTGTCTCAGGGAAAATGGAGATGGAATGATCTAGTCGACTCGTGCACTGGGTAGATATGTTCTGTACCGTCTGATACGTAAACATTATTAAGACGATGTTTCATACTCCTAATGCATTATTTATTTTTCTTAGTATCTCTTATCTGAATTAATGGTATTTTTTTAAATCACGCCTAGACGTATATTATGTCGGATACATTGAGTGGACAACCTTTGTGGTATAATGCTTCTTCGTTACGTGGCGTTTTTTGCAATTTTCGTTACGTGACAAATTCTAAACTTTTCCTCTTACTGTAAGCTGCGTTAAAACACTTCGTTTCAAAAATATTTAAATCTGTATATTTGCACCACACGGTGTTAAAGAATTTCCCACGTAGCAGTGTGGCTTTTTACCCAGCATTGCGCTACTGGAATTCAACGTGTGAAAATGCCGTCACATGTGAATCAAGGGCAAATGTCCACGACGCTTCTCAAAAGTTACAAATTAAAATTCGTGTGATCTCGGACGTAAAGAAGTCCAAGGGTGGTTATCATGGCAACCTCTCCCCCCTTTGGGGGAAGCCAATGAACAGCGGTGGACGTCTTTCGGCTGAAATGATGATGATGACAAACTCAAATCAACAATAAGTAGGTTGAATGTTCACGACAGGAGTTAATAACGCGTTATTAACTACACTGTGATTGGCTGCGTCATGTGCGGGTCCCGCCATTGAAATAGCTTCTAGTGCTGGGATATTCAGGCTAGACAATGCCATTCATGTCTTTGTTCGTGTATTAATTTTGGTTTTTATGGTTTGTCATTGCATAAGATAAAGCGTAGTCAGACTATAATATACAGTCCTACTGCTTTGACGCAGGCCTATATGCTATAATCCACCACGCGGGCCCAATACGGATTGTGGGATATGACATGTCTTTGATTTTTGTTTATAAGACATGCCGGTTTCCTCAATGTTTGTCTTCACCAATATATCGAATGAAGTCATTGATCTTCTACCGTTACATGGGCATACAAGTCATATTATTATGGTGTTTAAAAAATATATATATTTTGTTCTTAAAACTGATCTTTTTTTATTTACGAGTAAAAACCAAGGTGAGATTTTTTTTTTTTTGGATGGGATATCATCAAATGACTTCTCCCGCTCTGGGCGGAGCGGGAGGGCGTGTCAGACTTTTACTGACTAAAACCCACCCGTGTTCCTTCAGTTGCCCATGTGCCAGAGTCACGGTATCTCTTTCGAACAATCTCGCGACCCTGGCAGAGATTAAGTGTCTCTTACTGCATTGAAATGATCAAATTTTGTCTAACTCTAATTGTAGGAATATCTGAACTATGCGATATGTGATTAATATAGTGGCTTTCTATAGTTTTTTTTTGTGTTTAAAGGAATAAGTGTCTTGAACCACGGCCTTTAATTTGAAACTTTACCAGTAAAACCATCACAACGCATCAAGGACAGGTTAATTTCAGCCCTCTGGCTTTTCATTGCTGACTTGAGTTTGTAACACGTTACTTTTGAATAGCGTCGTGAACGATGGGTTTTAGCTGAAATTCTCCATCGGACTGCGGTATGGCAGCGATACTGGATGACTAGTAGTCGTGTGCCAAGAACGCATTCTGGTCCGACTATGCAAATGAACTAAATGGTATTCTATGTTACCCCATTACGAGAATATCATGTGAATTGGAAAACTAGTGCTTTCAGCGGGGCGAAGACTTACAATAAGCTTGAGTCACATATTTTGCATATTGTATACCAATACCAACAAATGTTAATGGAATGAAGGAGCTTGGAACTCACGACACAGGGAATCCTAGTGGGAGTTCCAGGAGTCAATCACATTTGAATGAATTAACATATATGAATGACTTGACCAATAAATTATTCTTATTCTTATTTTTATCACAGTTTTTGGAGCATAAACCGTGACAAAATGCGTGACTCAAGCTTATCACAGAGCTCGTGCTCACCCTGCAGTAGAAACAATGTACTCATTTTCAGAATGGGAACAGTGTTGTTTCTTTGTTTTAGTATTATAAAAGTAAGTTTATTTATTAAGTAAAACCTAAGTAACGCTTAATTCGTACAATCAATATATAATGTTTATATTGCTGAGATTACTATTTACCTACTTTTTGCGAGTTGGAGTGGACTTTAATACACCACGCGGGCGCAGTATGGGTTGGTTGTCGCAAGTTTTTGAATGTTTTCCTTCACCGTTTTGAGAGCAGTGGTGTTGAAATAATTTACATGAAATAAAACGTCTGTCTGGGCTCGAACCTATGACACGCATCTCGTAAGTCACGGCCACTGGGCCACCACTGCTCAATTGATTAAGCACAATTTTTCAGACCTAGTAGATTATCTCAATCAATCAATCAACTCAGCCTATCGCAGTCCACTGCTGGACATAGGCCTCTCCCACGCTGCGCCACAACACCCTGTCCTCCGCCTTCCGCATCCAGTCTGTCCCAGCCACCTTTTTGAGATCGTCGGTCCATCTAGCTGGGGGGCGTCCCACACTACGCTTGCCGATACGCGGTCTCCACTCCAGGACTCGTCTGCTCCATCGGCCATCGGTCCTTCGACAGACATGGCCAGCCAACTGCCACTTCAGCCTGTTTCTGCAAGCTATGTCGGTAGCTCCAGTTCTTTTCCGGATAACTTCATTCCTGTAGATTATCTATCGTGTAATATTAAATTTTATTTATTTTTATTTTTCTTGTATATTTAGGCGGTTCCTTAAGCAATTCAGCCCTGATCGATCAACCTAGTTAAATTATTTAATAGAATACGAAAACCAAAACCCTACGAAAACAACCATAAAAATCTTAATATCATTTCTAAAATAGTAGATAAAACTAAACTTTAGTCATAAGACTAAAAACTTAGCACAACCTGATACTAAAACGCATTTGCTCCTGAAGGCTGTATCTAATTGGGTCCGACAAGTAATGTAACGCCATTGTCTCGGGCGATCGTTTTATTGAAAAGTAGCTGCACCCCATGGTTTCACCCGCATAAGTCTCAGACCCTTGTTAATATCGCGATAAAAAGTATTATTTGTCCTAATCTTAGTTATGGTCTACCCATGTGCCAAAATTCACTCGATCCGTTACGCTTTTAAGCTGCGGAACAAAAAAGCCGTTGGTAGCTTTGTTGGTTCTTATGAAATGTAAATAGTTTTCATAGACCAACCTTGTGTATCTATTTTATTACCCACATAAAGGATCTTCAATAACGAAAGCTATACCAAAAGATAAATACACAATATATTGCATATTCCCCCAACAAATTATTCCAAGAAAATCCTAGCAAATTATTCAAGTCCAAGTAAATCCTTTATTATCTGCATAAAACGGATCGCTGACGTCATTATATAGCGTAGAGTGGAACGTATTTGTGCTGGAGTCGTGACAATATTCGATATCCTAGCAACGACTGACGTTTGAACTTTGCACGTATAATAGGGTAACCATTCATGTAGAATGATTAGGATTTTCTCAATTTTTTAGATAATCGATCTTCTCTACTGCTTCGTTGGTCTAGTGGTCGCAAGTGCTACTGCTGAGGTCCTGAGTTCAATTCTCAGGTCGGGCAAAGTGTTATTGCGTTTTCCTATCTGAAATTTCTCAGTAGCAGCCCGGAGACCCGATTGTACCCGTTTGGTGGCTAAAGGATATTACATGGGACTTAAATATCACTGGTGAAAAGTGAGTGTACTATAATACATCTCTGCCAATTTCTTCGGAATATTGGAGTGACGATAACGTCATCATACTTTTGAATGATACGTCATTAAGTTATCACACGTCATGGACTTACATTCATATTTGTTATTTTCGGTCTTTAATTTGTATAGTCTCCATAAGATGGTGCCTAATCGTTGGTTTAAAGTAGCAGTGTTCTCCTATCTAATATTAGTAAACTAGCACATATAACATCAAAATTATCATTTTAACTTAGACTCTTAATTCAGCGGTAATAAGAACCTTAAAAAACAAAAAACGTCGACGACATTGACGCGCAAAATATTACTATATAGATTCAGTAGGTACGCACGGCTACAAGTCAAGCTATACATTTCCAGTTTAAACTGACATCTCGTACGAATACCCTATACAATGCGAGGTCAGGTAAAACTGGGAATGTATAGCTTGACTTGTAGCCGTGTGCACATGAATTTGAAGCACCTTGCTTAGAATTTTTTCGTCGATTATTTAAAATCGCATCGCGTCCTTGACCCTGCCACCCTTTAAATGAACGAGCTGCTTGCAAAATAAATTCTAGTCTAACATTTGCGTCGCAGTTTATTCAAACAAAACAATTATAGATAAGGTTTACTTACCAAAGATTCAAAGATAACATACATTTGAAGCCACTTGCGCACAGACGTCTTGAACGCGGGCAGACAGTCGAGGATCAAATTCTATATCCTGTGGAGTGCTCAGTTCCAATAAGTGGTACTTCAACTTGACAACTAGTAGCAATCTGGTTCCCAGGTAGTGAAGTATCAAGGAAGTTTTCTGCAGTTTGCAAATGTATAGGTGCCTATAGGATTCAAAATAAAACACAAAAGTGTATTTCATAGTTATGACATCGTTTTAATTTTTCTCATAAATACTCATAATTTTAGTATACATTAAATTACCTATGTGAATAATAAAATTCTCTCTTGTTCATTTTATAGAGGCATGAGGACTAGGGTGTAAAGATGAGTGATCCTCTATAGAGAAGGGATGATCCCCCGACAAGACGTTTGTTATGTCTGGTGGGATATTACGCGATGTTTAATATCGTGACGCGCGGTAAACTTTATTTGCGCGATGTAGGATTTTGCATGACGTGAGTTTGATTCATAGATCGTATGTTCTGATGTAGATGCTGTTACAATATAGTACGTTAATTAAATAGCTAGTGTTCTGAATTGATAGTCTATGCCATCAATAGTTAGCGGTTTGATAATGAATTATAATCTATCATTATGCAAACTACAGTGTAGAAGACGTCTTGTATACCATTAAAACAATAATAATTGGATAAAAAAGAAAACAAAATGTATACAGCCTACTTTAAGGAAGAGGATCTAAAACAAACAAGTTGTTACAAAGTTTTAATGAGCTCCAATGATGTTTCCTTCCTAAAGAATAATTAGTGAGACACAATAAAATCTTTTTTTTTTCAGATCTGGTATTCCGTGTCTAAATTTTTTCTTTTTCGAGTTTCAAAATTTTCAGATCGAGATAAGTAGTATCTACCAGCCTTATAAATTCTTGAAAACTTATCTAATGGTAATCGAAAAGGTCTTAAATGAAATAATTAGATATGGTTCAGAGTCCGGTACCAGTTTGACTTTATCATCTGCATTTTAATAAAATACCTACTTGTAAAGAAAGGGCAAGTAAGGGGCTCGTCACTAAATAATAAGAACCACAAAGGCTAAGCAAATAATGACCTTTCCAATTTATTTACGAATTAGCTTTTGACAGAGGTTTTGCCAGTGAGGGTCGCAAATTATCCCACAGGATCGTACTACCAAGAAAAAAGTATCCTGTGTGTTAATTTAGGTTATAAATTACAGCTGAGCTAAATTTCTTTCAAATTCGTTCAGCCGTTTTGGCATGACAGAGTAACAAATATCCAAACGTATAAGTATGGCAAAAATCTAAACTGCAGTAAGTGTGGTGACTACCACCTGTTCTTTTTTTGTACGAAACGCGTCATATATCGTGCAATAGGAGATAATTTGTATGTGTTTTTGGGTGGTAGATTACCTAAAAACGTCCTGAAATATCTCCCTTATCATGGTCACTTCAACTAAACGTCTAGTTAAAGGTCAAAGTATAAGTTCCACAGATCGGTGCTGTCTTACAAAGTTTATTTCTTCTCCCTAGACGTATTAGGGTAGTTCACAAAAACTTTTACGACTGCTTCTAAGTGTCGTCGCTTATTATTAGTTTGTGCTTACTTATATTTAGCTGTGTTCGAGTTTCTTTTTTTGTAGAGAAAAATAATTGTTTTGGGGTGTAATGGGCTATGTACACGCGTTTTTATTGCCGTGAAAAACGACAGTTTATTTGCCGTGTTCAGGCACAGTCGTCGTAGAGTGTACTACGTGAGCTCGGCAAATGTATGTGCGACAAAACTATACTGCGACGCACCATAGTTCGAATGCATGCTTGTGCGACACACTGAATCTAGTCGTTTCTGGCACTCGCCGGCCGCTGCCGCGGCACTGCTCGCTTCGTCTGGCTCGGCTCGTGCGTAGGAGGTCACAGTTTTAACCTAACCTAACCGAGTGTACTATGTGAGCTCGAGTGTGTCGCACAAGCGTGCATTCGAACTATGGTGAGTCGCAGTACAGTTTTGTCGCACAAGTGTTATTCACACTTCCATTTGTCGAGCTCACGTAGTACACCCGTCGTTGTGTTGTGTGGATCATTATGGAAGTGTGATGATGACTAGGTGTGCTACTTAGTCCTACCTAGTAGTATGGCACGTACAAGCGTCATGTACAAAGTCACACGATTTTTCTACGGTGCGTTTAATGGTACTCGTTAAAAAACCGTGCCGTGTACAAAAGTGGGCAAAATTAAAGTTATAGCATTTATTTCAAAAAGGCACATAAAATGCCATTTTGAACGACAGCAGTTACATTAAAATAGAATTAATTCTAGTTTCCCTTTCCAAAAGGTAGATTCGTTTGCAGAAGAATTGACAAGAAATTCCACCGTGAGTCTTTTAAAATGTTTTACAATATTTATATAATTCTATGTGAAGACGATGCACCTCGAATAAAATTATCGTACTAAAACAGGTAAAAGAATTGAAAATGAAGCAGTGAGAGATAAATGAATTAGCCTAGTTGCCTAGTTGTAAGAACAATTACGACCCAAAAATCAAGCGTAGTTTCACGAATTTTGTAAGACATGCTACTTTCAGAAAGAAGTCTCCAAGAAAACAGTTCCGATTTTACTACACAGAAAAGAATTATTCATTCTAGAAACTAGAACTGTTTGCTATTCTATCGTGCCTTTTTATGCCCGGCAATCGTTCTGTTAGCATGGTTAGTTTAACTGCCGTCGTGAACGCTAACTTTAACGACTCCTAGACGATGCTAATTTCCGATGTTGATTTTTATAGCGCCCTATTTGTCCCTGGAAGTGCTATGAAGTCATCTTTTCATCGTGTTTTGTTATGGCTTTTCTGTACTTAGGATTTTTTTAAGAATACGCTTAAATAGACTTATCGTTAAAGTATTTTACAACTGTTTTTGTTGGTAGGTAGGTAATTTCGGTGTATCTTTCATCAGATAATCGCAAAAAGTATTAGTCTAGTGTTACTGGTACTGTTAGTCTAGTGGTTAGTGACCCTGACTGCTAAGACTGAGGTCGTGGGTTCGATTCCTACTCAGGACGAATCTTTCTGTGATGAGCACAATCATTTGTTCTGTGTCTGGGTGTAATTTATCTATAATATGTATGTATTTAGAAATATATATGTATGTTTATCAGTTGTCTGGTTGCCAAAGTACAGGCTCTGCCTAGTTTGGGATCAGATAACGTTGTGTTGGTTGTCCTAAGATATTATTTATTTATTTAATTTTCTGAGGTTTTCCCATGCAGGACCTCAACCCTAGCTCAAGCCAGACCACGCCGCTGAGTTTGCACCTTTAAATTTGTCCCTAATTGGTAATCATTTGGATCCAGCCCAAGATGCCCTCTACCGGTGATCCCCTAAGCCGAGGTCCGTAACCCACTGGGGATGTCCTTTACAAGTAGACGTTCTAGTTTTAAGTTTTTAAGCCCTGGTTGGAGGCTTTAATTTATTAAGGGAGCCACAGGAAAGTTTGGTTAAGCAGCTGTCATCCTCATAGGTTAATATGCAAGACCGCATTTCCAAAAAAAAAAAAAAAAATTGTTAGAAAAATTATATGAATAATGAATCCGTTGTTGATTACGACAAAAAAACTACGAATATTTTATTTCGCATCTCATAATGATACTGCAGCGCATCAGGGATGTTTGCTGAAGCTCACGTGGATTGTTTTTACACGGTGATGCGGAAACGGTGCGCATCCCTAGTCCATAGGTTGCGGGGCAGCGCCAACAGCATCCTATCTATGATAGCTAGTAGGCTTGATAGTGAGCTTGTAAACCACTGCTGCAAGGTTTCAGCTGGGCCTGTCACCTTGCAGCAGTGATATCATAATCTGTTTCTGTTTTCGTCTTGTGTTACTAACATAGTTTGTAAGCACATTGTTACTAACACTATGAGTCTTGTTGCTCGAATTAAATAAATAAATAAATAATTCCAAACCTGTGATTTGTTATTCCGATTTCAATTAAATCATTTTTACCGTATTTATATTAGCAAAAGATAAACATAAAGGTGTGCCTAATACAACATAACCCTAACTTAACAAGAAAAACAGTACAGAACAAACTGTTAGCTTCGCCACCTGAGCTTTAAAAGTAAATAATAAAGTAACACCGCTGACGCGTCTGCTGCTAACCGCGCGGGGAAACCGCGGCCTTATGCTAACTACAAGAACTTTGAGACCATGAATAAGTACCTAAGTAGGTATTTATCTTGTAATCTGTATGAAGTTTCTTCGTAACGAGAAACCAATTTGGTTGAATTTTGGCATAGAAGATTAAAGCAGTAGTACGGCTTGATCTGGCAGGGTGGCGGATTTGTTGGATAGAGTTGCCGTGGCCCTGGCACCGGCAACTGAAGGAACACGGGTGGGTTTTAGTCAGTAAAAGTCTGACAGCAAGAGAAGTCAGCAGGTAAAAATATTCACAATGTAATTTTTTGTTTTATTTTAATGTTTTGTTTTATTTTATTTTGTTCGTTTTGTATTAATATTGCCGTAGTATTTAGGTACAAATTTTTAACTTTAACTTTGATTTTATATTTGTCCACAGTCGCATATAATTGCTGTATTGATGTACTTGTAGAACTTTCTTTCTTTTTTGCTTCTCTTTATTTGCAACTTTCTACTTAACCTAGCCTTATCAATGCCGTGAAACTCTGTAATTGGTTTAAGAGATAATTGTCATCATCTCACTATCAATGTGCAGTGCATGCTAGTAACTTTGACGCAATTGCATTGGGCTGTTCATTGATAGTGAGGTGAACATTCATCATAACGCATGTAATTTATTGATAAGCTGTTGAGTTTCCAAATAAATAAATAAGTCATATGATAATGTCCCGCCCAAAAAAATAAAACGGCTTGATAGAAAAAAAGAAAAAGTATTTATTGTGAACAGGAAGATCACATAGTTAACTAAACAGACAATCATAAATAACTAAGAAAACAACATCTATACTAATATTATAAAGCTAAAGAGTTTGTTTGTTTGATTGAACGCGCTAATCTCAGGAACTACTGGTCCGAATTGAAAAATACTTTTTGTGTTGAGTAGCCTATTTATTGAGGAAAGTTATAGGCTATATAACATTACGCTACAACCAAGAGGAGCGGAGCAGTAATGAAAAATGTTGCCAAAACGGGGAAAATCGCACGGGTAGGCGATTCGACGCGACGGGAAAGGTCGGGGAAACAAGAAATTTAACGCGGACAAAGTCGCGGGCAGAAGCTAGTTTATTATAAGAGAGTAAAAACTAAACAAGTCCTGTACGAGGCCATCTCAGCATGATGCTGCGTCATTTAAAAACGTATTGCAGCGTTGGTATTCATAAAGAGCTAGATGTGATGTCACGGAGAGTTGCAAAATACTACGTGTGCTTCGGTAATCGGTTTCTGGTTGAGGAAGGCAACTTGGTAACCAAAATGGTGCTGTCATAGCCATTTCCCAAAAGTATCTAATAATATAAGGTTGTTTTTATTTCTTTTTGCGAAAATTACTAGCTCAGAATTATGTGACTAAACAGTAGGTGAGGTTATGTTGGAAATATTTTGAAAAAAAAAAATATGAAGAAATAAACAATATTTACAGTTTATAATTCTAACTCTTTTCTTTTCGAATTGAAATCGCCGAAAATTATGAAATGCTGGAATAAAATAAACTCATGAATGAGATTTTTAAGAAGGTAATTTAAGAAGATGCCCACATGATAGTGTTCGTCGACTTTCATTTTTATTTTTCAAACTATGGCGTCTGATGGTCGCTATATTGAATTGTGATATCTTCATGTCTTTAATAACACACAAAAGATTAATACAAATCGAATGACGAAAGAATCATCGAAATCGTCCCACGCGTTAGGTCTCTATAGTATTACAAAAGAACAACAAACAAAAGCTGATAAACACATTACCCTCCGTAATCCAGTGGAAGAAAAACCCTGTCATTTGGTAAAACTACACTTGCTTTTTAACTATTGAACATTACTTCTAGAAAACGATAAACCTTCGTTTTAAACATCAATCTACCGACCCCTAGAACCAGGTTAAACTAAACAACGCTACCCGTATAACCGGGCAATATTGCTTGAAGTCACGAATGAAATAGCCTGTTCCGTTTAAAGAGCTGTGCCCTACACAATGGTTTCCAATCTTATACACTGGATGAAGGAAATAGGTTTCTTTCTATTACGAGCAGGGTGTAAAGAATGGGCCACAGAGGGGTGAAAGAGGACCGGGGAGGGTATTGTTGATGGTCGATTTTTATAGCAAGCGTTTGTTGTTCGCTTTATGGTTTTGGTGTGGTTCTGTCAGTTGATGGTTGGACGGTAAAGGATTGATGATGTTTTAATAGTGTTGGAGTTATGTCTTGAAATATACTGGTTTGTGCTCTGGCCTTGCTCTTATTTTTATATGATTTTAGATTGTTTTTAGCATAATTATCTGTTCTGAGCAGCAGCCTGAAGTTTGGATCTATGCCTGTCCCTTAAGGAATACAAGCGTGATGGTATGTGGTATGTTATCAATACCGTTCACAAAAGATAGGCCCTCATCTAATAAAATACATCACCTCACATAATCTTACGTTTCGTGTGGTGCCAGACGTAAAGAATAATACCATACTATTTCTTCCTTTGAGTGTTGTAAAAGGCAACTAAGGGACTTACTAGAGAGTGGGCAGCAACGTTCTCTAAGCATTTTTCCACCATACTGCGATCGCCAAAACCGTCAAACGTGGCGATTATGGCGAACCCCCTTTTTGGGGGAGGCCTATGTCCAGCAGTGAACGTCTTTCGGCTGAAATGGTGATTTTCTTACGGGTGGTTAGCAGATATGATTTTAATATAGATTTAAAAAAAAAAAAACTTTTAATAAAATCATTAGGTCCTGCTCTAGCTAAGAAGCTCACAGTGACATTGTTTCAGCATTGTACTTAGCCACTATTTCATTATACACGAGAGCTTGCCAAAAATGAAAATAATGCCTTCTTAAATAATATGATAAATTGTAAATGTGCGCGCGTCAAGTTGCAGCCGGAACGAAATGTGGCCATTTTTATATTTATTTTACTGATTGTTTGCTGCACCGATCGATCTCATCACGTCAGCGCCGGCTGTCGCTGAAAACTAGCACTGGTGCTATCTCGCATAGGATCACAGCATTATGCTGGGCGATGGCCGTTTTGCATGAATGTAGCGCATGATTTCCCCAGCTTTTTCTTGTTTTGTGTGTGTTTTGGTCTTTCTTTGTGTCATGTTTACCTCTAATCACACATGGTTCAAAGAATTTTAAAGACACAGTCGTGAATCCACCATACTTACCATCGCAAATATATTAACACTAGAATTGCGGGCGTCCCAAATTTGACCCATTTCAATGTTCTTCCTGCTCTAATTAATATTTTATTATGCATATAATCGTAACTTTTTATGACTATTCATGAAATATGATGATTATTATTATTTATACGAGACTTCAACCACGTAATTGCAATATACATATTTTTTTATCCAAATTTGCCTCAGTCGGTATGTTCAGCGCTTCTAGTGTTAAAACTACAACCACATTCAGAAAGAGCGTACCCCTAATTTCTACGAGGTATTAAACCTCTTTAATAATAAACAGTAGTCTGTCATCTCGGGAACACGAGAACGCAACCGCAATGTCACGGGAACCGACACGGCACGGTGCCGGGACCGTAGATAGAGTAAGGCAGGGATAGCGAACCTCTATCTATCTCCGTGCCATTATTTTCCACATAAATATGAAATGTGCCATGACGTATCAACAAACAATCTTGCCTTAGTGACGATCGAAAAAATAAATACTTTCACAGTAATGTTATTGAAATTAAAACTATAAACAGCTTTATAGTTATTTAAATTAAATAACAAATTAGTGCGACTTCCGCTGTTACAAACTACCTGACTGATGATACTTAAATATTTCAATTCAGACGTGCCCAAATTATTCTGCTACGTGCCACCAATGGCACGCGTGTCATTGGTTCGCCATCCCTAGAGTACCTACTTTATATATTGTGTGCTTTATAATTTCTACCGTGACGATATTATCGTGGACGTCCACGTACATAAAAGATTATTAAGCTACTCTAGCAGCTTAATCCACTTCACGAATTTACGAGAAAGGCTGCAGTACGATCTGCCAAAGTCACGAGATTTGTTCGAGAGAGATACCGTGGCCCTGGCATATGGGCAACTGAACGATCACGGGTGGGTTTTAGTCAGTAAAAGTCTGACACGCCCTCCCGTTCCGCCCAGAGCGGGAGACGTTATTTGATGATTTCCCGAAAAAAAAATACACCAGTACCAATTTTCATCAAAATCCACCCACAAAAGAGGGCTGCAATACGAGAGGAATGGCGACGGATTGTGTAGCTCGCCACTACACCAGATGTGATGACCACGATCACTCTGTCAAGAGTGTAACGACGAAGAAGAAGCAACGGTTGGTCTTTGGACGGTTCACCATCATTACATACCAAGATCCCTCCGTGCCTCGTAAATATGTTAATGTGTATTATAAGTTTAAAATCTATTTATTTACTAATGTACACATCTTATTTATAATTCAATATGATAATTGTATTTTTAATAGTATTTTAACTATTGTTCCTTTCAACCAAAATACCTGTCATCATCTCTTTACTACCCTTGGTTGACTGGTAGTGAATGCCTTTAAATAAATAAATAATAATAAATAAATCTTAGGACAACCAACACAGCGTTATCTGATTCCAAACTAGGCAGAGCCTGTACTATGGCAACCTGACAACTGATAAACATACTTATATATTTCTAAATACATACATATTATAGATAAATTACACCCAGACACAGAACAAATGATCGTGCTCATCACACAAAGATTTGTTCTGGGTGGGAATCGAACCCACGACCTCAGTCTTAGCAGTCAGGGTCACTAACCACTAGACTAACAGGCCAGTCACCAAAATAATTAAAGCACGTTAAGCCGTTGGCCTCGGCTGTCATTCGTAGATTTTGACAGTAGTTACGGGTCGTCAGAAGCCCTAAAATTTGACAACCAATCTTATCAAGGGGTATTGTTTTACCTAGTAACTGGGTTGTGGAGGTAAGATAGGCAGCTGCTCCATGTAAAATACTGGTATTCAGCTGCACCCGGTTATATTGGAAATCGACTTCAACCAAGTTGAGAAACGGTTAGGCAGATGATGATGGTTAAGTGGATGTCCACATCCAGTGGACGTTCACAATCATATGGCGATACGATCGAGGATGTCAACTGGACGTAAGAAATTATAAAGGCGCGCAATAGACCAAATGATACGAGATAGAGCGTACGTCTAGAGATAACTGGACAGACAGCTGTGCTGCGGGGGAGTTTATTGCGCCACTTCTTCTTCCCAGCTAAAGCACTAGGAAGTGGTTAAGGTCGGGCGTTTTGGGGGACTGTCTTATGTAATTTTGATGTTCGATAAGTGCTGATCCTCAGCTTAATTTGAATAAATGACTTTTGATTTTGATAGTCTCTTATAGAATGATACTATCTAATGAATTCGGGTGATACTTTCCACGGTTCGATTTGTTAGCTCCCAGTTGTTAGCTACGCGAGAGAGAATCGTTTACACTTACTAGTGGATCTAATAAGTGTGTCCTTATCAGGGACTTGTCTATTGCAATACTCTGTCTACGGCTGGTACGAAGACAAAGAATAAATTAAGAGACGAGATAATCTTTTGGATTAATAATGCGAAGTATGATCGCTGATTTGTGGGAATAGTTAGCGAGGTGGGAGTTCTATGCTTATTAATCTAGTTCTTGTCTAGTCTAGGTCAGGAGTGGGGGCAGTAATCCCACATAACACGGGCCCGGTGCGGATGGCACATGTCATTGAATTTTTGGTTCTAGGATGTGCCGGTTTTATCACGATGGTTTCCTCCACCGTGTCGAGAGAAGTGGTGATGAACTAACATACACAAAATAAAGTGCCTGTCTGGCAAATGATTAATTATTTTATTTCTGTATGTGTTTGTATTAACTCTTTAACACATCCAACATATTTTAAAACTACATGTAGTCGGCGTATCTTATCTGTCTCCTCTGAGAAAAAAAGCTGAAGTAAATGAAGAGAAGTTTAAAAAGAAGAAAAAACACAGTGTGCGATATTCAACTTTCAGCGCTAAGTAGCGCATAGAAGATCCAAAAAAAAAATCCCGTAGAGATATTATTAGGTTCGTAGAAACATGGGCTAATACTTCTCTTTGAGTCTTTTATTTCCAGAATCTTATCTGCAAACTGTCGTCCTTTAGGACTTTCAAAACTTAGAATTCCAACTTATTGTGTTAGTAAGACAGTTTAGTGCTCGGGGACATCTGTGACGTTTAGACCCTCAGGTGCGTTAAAGAATTTTGTTCTTGTTGTCATCAGTATTTGCGACTGACAATTTCATACCTGGTACATATAGCCTTGATACCAGCTACATATAGCCACCGGGTTATGCTATTTCCAGGTAAAGTGAGGTATTCTTACCAAGGTATAACTTGTTATTGTGGAAGACTGATGGGCAGTCACTTCATGTTAAACACTGGTAATTCATCTGGATCCGGTTATACTGCAGGCCAACCGCAACATAGTGAGGCAAAGGCTAGGTGAATGATGTTGGTGTAAAAGTAACGTAAAGTTAGGTTAAATTAATGTGAAGAATTCTTTGTTCTGCTAAATACAATATAGAGGTGTAAGGAACTGGGTTTCACTAGTCCTCCATGGAAAAGAGAAGATCCTCCGACCAGACCGGTGCAGTGACTGGTGGGCTACCTAACGACTGAAACCAGGACGATGTTTACAACGTGTTCTTATTAATATTCCGTAACTCTAGAGTATTCATGAAACCATGTCAAGGAATGAACTGGCATATGATTGAAACAAAAATAAGTGACGAGTAAATCTTTTAAATGAAAACCAGTAATTCAAATTTAAAGCAAAGAAAATGCGACGTTATCTTATTTAACGTAAGGTGTTTTACATAAATAATCTTGACATCGAATTATATTGTATAAAAAATTCTAAGGAAAAAAAGAAACATATGCCAGTTGATAATTTTACATGATTTCATTAATACCCTACAGCTATTCGATATCATAAGAAACACCTTGTACATATAAGCAAGTCAAACGGTAAACTCTGTTTGAGCGATATAGGATTTTGTGTGACGAAGCCGCCACAACAACATCCTTAATTTCATCTGGTAAACGACCTGCCGGGTTTTCATAGTCTTGAAGAGGAAAAATAGTAATAATAATAATATCTTAGGACAACCAACACAACGTTATCTGATCCCAAACTAGGCAGAGCCTGTACTATGGCAACCAGACAACTGATAAACATACTTATATATTTCTAAATACATACATATTATATTTAAATTACACCCAGACACAGAACAAATGATTGTGCTCATCACACAATATTTGTCCTGAGTGGGAATCGAACCCACGACCTCAGTCTTAGCAGTCAGGGTCGCTAACTACTAGACTAACAGGCCAGTCCAGCGGTTAGTGGTCAGTCTCATTATTACAACGGTTTAATTTTGTAAGAAAATAAAACGTCTGTTTGACTGACAGGTTCTCAAGACATACCTACCCTCTTATCACAAGTGTTCCGTTTCCCAATTTCCGTACGGTTAACTAAACTTACAAAAGAATCTTAAAGCCATTGAGTTCAAGTTTTAAGGTTAAGCACGTCAATCATTCACTCGATTACGTTTCTTTTGTTGTCAAAACCAACGGAAATAATTAAACTTTAGTTTTGTGGGTACTTCAAACTTAGTTAATTTGATTTACCAAATATTTGAGAGTTTTATTTCGTTTATTGGTTCCGCAATGCGAAATTAGTTGAACAAAGCATTGCTTTCATTAGGTTTCAGGATGATTGGCTATGAATTTATGAATTTCTTATTAAAGATAAATCGCTATTGAACCCGATCTTGTTAAGGAGTATCGTGTTATTCAGTATTTGGGTTGTGGAGGTTAGGTAGGCAGCCGATCCTTGTAAAATACTGTTATTTAGCTGCATTCAGTAAGACTGGAAGCCGACTAACATAGTTGGGACAAGAGTAGGCAGTCGAGCTATTAAAAATATAGTGAACCTACTACTCAAAATAAAAGTACAATTATTCATATATACCTATGTTTAACTTATACTCTAGTGCTGATTAAAAAGTAGTCATATTAAGAACAATAACTACAAAAAAAAATGACTGTTTCTAGAAAAAGTATCGTAATTAATGCTAACTTGGTTTTGTTGTGTTACTTCAAGTAAGTTATGTTGTTCTAGTAGGAAAATAGTACAATATTTTTAATACTCTGACATAATTTTTACTTATGCAATGTATGCTTTGCGCCTGAAGCGATTCTCGTAGAACAATTTCTATGAAAACTTCATGGAAATCTACAAGAATCGCATCGCGCCAGTCTGAAGTAGCCTTTGTGATAAAGAACTCTCATTGAGTCGGCTAATCGCAGATCTTGTCTCCTTTGCCGACTAGAAAACTGGGACTAAAAGCGAGGCTTTCGAATAGACTTTTATTATAGTAGATAAAGGATATCTTTCGAGTTTGTTTTCGCAAATTTTGTTTTAGCGCTCGATTTGGGCTAGGTAATCTAGGGCAACAAAGTTTATTTTTAGATTATAAGATAGTTTATTGAATCGAGATTGTGATTGTGAACATGAATGCCTGTTTTAATTAACACTGTTATTTATATGTATGCCCCATTAATTCAACATTCTGTGATTCATTTTTATTTGTCGATCAGCTGTTTTTGTAATTTTTCGTGGAACACAGGTATTTTTTACAATTATTCGAATATCAAAACATAACAGTCATTTGGTTGTCTTCATATCCTTTGTTATGTTATAACATTTTGTTTTTATTTAATTAATTTTCGATATTCGATATATTAATAGTCGACACGGGGGCAAATTATTGTCAGCTAATTAAATTTGTCCTTGTGTTTTATGAATCATGTCATTGCTTGGTTTTGTAATACTTTGTACCCACTGTGTACAGTAATTTTATTCTTTGTACATCGTCTTAACATAAGATAAAAGTAGAATTAAAGTTTACAAAATATTGTTTTTTTTGTGAGAGGAAGTGGGTCATAATCAACTACGCGAGCGCAGTAGGTACTGGTTGGTAGATTCCAATCTTCTGTTCAATGATTTTATTTCTGTAAGTAGGTCTGTACAAACACTTTTACATGTCAATCATATTTTTAAAACCAGATGAGATCGTCAGTTCCTATCTGACTACTGTGAGAAGAAAGGCTAAAACAAACTCAGAGAACAGAGTCTTTTTTAAAGTTCAGACATAATCTTAGTCGGACCATGCAGGCTGAATACAGCATGTTTGACTTCCAAGTTGACCAAAACCATGATTCGATTTTGCCAGGAAAATTTGGAATTGAGCGGTAAATGGCGTCGATATCTCCTTTTTGGTTTCAGCGTTATATCCAAAGCCGGTCATTGGAACGGACGAACACTGACCTTTTCCGTGCTTTCAGGAAATTCTGATATCCGGCTATTAAAATTAAAATTAAAATAAATAACCACAGAAGTAGACTAAAGTAAATGACTTATTCGCATAAAATAGTGTCCATATAATAGGAATTACACAAACAAGTTCAGATAGGATGAAACATAGCATTTAAACATTAAGATTCACTTAAGGGTAAATTAGGGGTTAGGAGATAATAGAGATGGCGGCGGAGAAAAAAAAACCATGTGTGCAATTCACACGTGGTAGAAGTGAAACCTTCAAAAATTTGGCTTCAAGATAATGAGACGAATGTAAAAAAAGTCAAATGTCTATTTGTCCAAAAACCCTGCTCGAAAAACGTCAAACAGAAAAGTAAACTTTCTCAAGGAGCAGGATTTCCATTACCCCAAGTGTTAGAACGAGACACAAAACATAATGACGTTATTATGTGTCCGTCTCTTTTTACTGTCGCTTTTTCGTTTCATAGACTTTCAAATCACAACGGTGCTAAAGAAGTTTTCACTTCAAAAAGTGGTGCAAGTGTTCTTGACACCGTAAGTTACCTCATTCAATGCGCTACAGCATTCGTACAACTCTATGGATGTGTCGTAAGCGACGGCTTTATATGGTCTTTGCATAAAATACCTACAACATCATAATCACATGTACGCAAAACTACCAAAACACACATCGCGCCTGTATTTATTTTAATCTGTGCCGGGGTGGTAAGAGTGTAAAATCTAGCCGTATATGTCGAAAATAATTGTTTGTTTCGTTGTAGCAAAACTCGGGAGTAGCAATAACAATGAAATAATACCAGAAACTTTCGGCCTCATTAAAATGTTTGAAAGTTGTACAAAACTACGGAGGCGTTATTATTTGGTGGCAACACTGGGAGCTGGGTTATGTGACGTAAATATTTGTGTACAGGCTTTTGTAAGACTGACTCTTGAACTAACATGGGAATATGTTCCACAATGTTACTTTATTTGTACGAAACTTTTTACGTGTTCGGTTCGAAGTTGTTCAGATTTGCGGGATAAAAAACCATTTATAATTTAATCATTTAATTCGAGCAACAAGACTCATAGTGTTAGTAACAATGTGCTTACAAACTATGTTAGTAACACACTTACAAAGACAAAAACAGAAATGGTTTGTCGTGAAAGCGTAACAGACAGACGGAGTTACTTTCGCATTTACTAAGGCTTTACTAGGCTAAGTAGATAATGATGATGGAGTCTATGCCTATATAGTCCTCCTTATCGATTTCGGTAATGGCGACTCTATGCAATTATAATTTCCCACTATGCCCTTATATGACTCGCCAGACCGAATTTAGTTTTAAATACCCGTTCACAACGAATGCAATAGAGTTGGTCGGCAGAGTTAAAGGAATAGGTACTGTCTTACTGTAGGACAAGAGTAGTGTTGATTCAATGGTATCGTCTTCCCTGACATCACCACTGCTCTCATAACGGTGAAGGAAAACATCGAGAGGATATAGGCATATCGTAGAACCAAAAATTCGAAGACATGAGACATCTACCAGCCCGCACTGGGCATGCGTGGGAGATTACGGCCCATTCCCTCCGAGAGGAGGCCTTTGTCCCAGCAGTGGGAACTATATAGGCTGATTATGATGTTCTTTCTCCCACAGAGAATGCATGAGCATTGATTTTTTTTATGTGTACTTTATTGTACACCAGAAAATACACAGCAAAAAAAAAATAGATTTAACTTTACAAAACATACAATGGGCGGCCTCATTGCTTTCTGCGATCTCCTCCAACCTTGATCGTCACGCTTGCTGAAGATGAGTTGGCGATTTCAGATTTATGTTAACTACTAGATTTCCTGACAGACGTTGTCTTCTTCAAATTTCAGTAAATTTTCCAAAAGTTTACATAGAACATTTGAAGATCTTATGATTACGACATTGAGCGGAGTTAATGCAGCTGAATTCTGGGCCAGAGTCGAGACGTCAAGAAAAAGAGTTAGAGTAAACAAGATCACCAGGGTCACCGCATATAGTTGAAGTATATTATGAAAGATGTTTTCGAATGAAATTTAATCTGTGTTGTAATAATTTAATTTGATAATATAAAATAAAAGTACAATTAGAGACAAACTAGCTTTGCCCGCTACTTTGTCCGCGTAAATGTCGGTTATCGCGGACACATACGACGTCGCGGAATAAAAAGTAGCCTATGTCCTTTCTGGGGGCTTAAACTTACCCCGTACTAAGTTTCATCAAAATCGGTTCAGTGGTTTAGTCGTGAAAGCGTAACAAACAAACAGAGTTACTTTCGCATTTATCATATTAAAGTATAGGTATAGATAGTTATTTTTTTGTTGTGGGTGGGAAATCATCAAATGACGTCTCTCGTTCTAGGCGAAGCAGGAGGGCTTGTCAGACTTGTACTGACTAAAACCCACCCGTGTTCCTTCAGTTGCCTATATGCCAGGGCCACGGTAACTCTTTCCAACAGATCTCGCTACCTTGGCAGATATAGATAGTATAGATATACCACTGAATCAAACTCTAAACTGCTGGGAAAGCACATTTTTTTAGATTCTAAAAGTTAGCGCTTTTTCAGCAAGTCAATTTTTTTTCGGAAGTGCATTGCAGATCAAACAGCGTATTCCCGGGTTTCCATCATTACGGCGGCCGAGTCAACAGTAGCTTTGAGAATGAAAACTTCCCGAGTTAAGTATTACAAAGTACTCGCCAAGTTCTCGACTGTTTTATGTTATTAAAACATTTTTCTTTCGAATTATTCCGATGTAACAGGCGTACTTTTAAAAGTACTTAAATTGTTAAAGTATTACGGGGGAGTTTCCCTCCCCCATACGGAATCGTTTTTTAATTAATATTATTTTTTGACTTTGTTACTTGGAGAACCACAATGTCTATCTAGTCATTTCTTCAGTCGATAGACGGCCACAGCCGGACATAAGCCTCCTCGAGAGGGAAGTTAGCCATTTTCATCACGCTTGGCAGGCGGGTTTTTTTTTTTTTTTGGATGGGAAATCATCAAATGACTTCTCCCGCTCTGGGCGGAGCGGGAGGGCGTGTCAGACTTTTACTGACTAAAACCCACCCGTGTTCCTTCAGTTGCCCATGTGCCGGGGCCACGTTATCTCTTTCGAACAATCACGCGACCCCGGCAGGCACCGGTCCTAGCAGACAACTTCAGTGCTGCTGACACGTCTTTGAGGCGCGCGTGGAACACTACGCGCCGTCGACCTGAGGTTGGTCCTTACCGGGCGGCGAGCTACCCATTGCTCGCCGCCCGCAAGCTCGCGCCTACGGTGGCCGGGAGTCTGCAATCGACTCCCGACGCCCGGGGCGTCTCCTCCTGCGGCGGCTAGGGACCTGAGGGCGCAGAGACTGCCACTCCCTCACGCGCTTCGCCTCAGGCGGGTTGGCGATCACAGTATAGTGGTAAGATGCATAGAAAACGCTGCTGCTCATTCTCTAGTAAGTCCCTTAGTTGCCTTCTACGACACCTAGGGGAAGAAATAGGATGCTGCTTTTCTTTTCATCAGGCAACACACGGAACCCTATCTAAAAAAAAGAAATGAAATGTTTATGTTGATTAACTGATTAATGGAATGTTTATTAGACTAGCGGCTAAGCAATAACAACCACACGGGTTGATCGAAGCTACACCTGCCACGGTTGTTCCGTGGATGGTTATATCTATACATACCAAGATCAAGTATCAAGACTTCTTCGTAACACAGTATCAAGACTTCTCCGTGCCTCAGAAATCACGTTGGTGACGGTTGTCATTCATGGACAGCCGTTACGGGTCGACAGAAGCCCCATAATCTGACAACCAGTCTTTACAAATGGTATTGTGTTACCCTGTAACTGAGTTGTGGGTAGTAGGTCAGATAGGCAGTTCATGTAAAATACTGGTATTCCGCTGCATCCAGTTAGACTGGAAGTCGACAGCAAAAACAGTTGGGAACAGGCTGAGCAGCGTCGGTTCAAAGGTAAAACTCATTTAGTGTCATAATTGACTAATGGAGATAATTAAGATATTGCGTTTTTTTAGTCTGAAAAATCAATACAATGATAATAGGTACTGAAACTTTCTGTGAACATGTGAAAGTATGTATTTTATTGTAGTATTTTTATATTTTTGTCTATAATCTATTATTTTATAAGTAAATAAGTAAAATGTACTTAATGATTTTTTCCTCTTTCTTTTTAGGTAAAATTGTGTATTTAATGAAAAACTTCGTTTTAAATCTTATAGAAATATAATTGAATAAAAGTTAATAATCTTTAATTTTTTTATGAATCTTGCTTCAAGTTTAATTTTCATCTCCACTTTCATTTTCATCTGGTTCAGGCAAGCGGTCCGGACCATTAATTTCTATTGCAGGTAAGTTTTTATACCATGGATGAAGTTCCTCTGGTATGTGGCCAGCATTCACAAGCTTAAGCAAGTCTGCTTTCTTTGCATTAGATATTGGCAGTAGGTCAGAATATGCAGGGTTCAAAATTAGAGTTGCAGCTGTTCTTCTGCGACCTCTACCAACTACGTTTACCTTCTTGTATTCTGAAGAATGATCATACCGACAGAACAGTATGCCTGGTGACCCTTTTTCGACTTTTATAGATTTGGTCTTCAACCATGAGATTGTATTTCCATCTTCGTCTTTATTTCTATTCTTTATCGAAGATGACGCCAAGGACTGTAAATCAAAGAAATCCGTATACTTTAAATGGTGCACTTTGTACTCACAATTGGTTTTGTGTTTTCCTCTTTGGGATCTTGCAGAACGGAAAATGTTAATCCAGTCTGCCATGGTAAATGCACTTTAATGTTTCTTTGCGGACTCGATGGCGGAGTGCATTGATTCACACTCCATTTGTGAGTGCCCAGATTCCAGGAACTTTAGTTCAATTTGGTTCAAATGCTCAATTTTTTTTACTGCATAGATCATCACGGCCGCTGCTTGCTGGTTACGGTTTTGCCCACCAGAAGTATCACAAAACAAGGAAACACTTGTTACTGTAGCAGGCAGCGACTGCAAAAACATTAACAATATGGAACCGATTTCGTTGCTTCCCCTCTTTCCGTTTATTTCATTCCAAGTATAACAATGAGCTTCTCCACTAGCCAAATAAATTGTTATATTATACGCAGATTTTCCTTGAATAGTAAAATAGGGAAACATCAGAATATGGCAATTGTAAAACACTTTGCAAATCAAATGTGGCTGTTACAAATGTTGGGTCTTCGCTGGCTTTTAACTTATCTTTGGCTTTTTCTTCCTGGCATTCTGTTTTTTTTATGAGATGTAAAGAATAATCAGTTTCCATGCCACTCTTTAGTTCAGAACTAGCTTCTTTGTACTTGGAACAAGTAGTTTAGTGTTTATTCCTTTCCAAACAAAATGACTGATATAGCTCATACATTTTAAGAATAGACAGGCCACTTTACAAGGTACAATTTTTGACTTTTTTTCCTAACATAGTGACTTTGCATTACGGGAAAGCTTTCAATGTGCTCCTTCACTAATGAAACATCTACTTCGCTGCTCTTGTTTCCTGGTACTTTTCTTCCTCTCTTGTCTGATCCAGAGAAACATCCTGTTGGACCTGCGCCTTTTATGGCCGTATTTATAGGCCCATTTGAAATTTAGAATCTTTTCAAAGAAATTTGCACACACTCTATGCTTACCACCAGCATTTTCTAAATAATACATTTTTGATAAAGTACGATTCTCACTTGATCTTTCTTTTCGTTTACGTTTAGGTGCCACCACAACCACATACTTTAATATAAAATCTTTCTGTCTATTGTAATCTGCAAATCCCCAATAAGTTTTACATAATGCTGTTCTATCTTTTTCTGTGAAAAATAGTGTACACTGAAATCTACATTTTGTGCAATCAACTAGTTTTGGGCTTTTAGCTTCAGATTCCTTTTTCTTGTTTTTATATGGTAGACATTCAGCTCGGTGTTTTTTTGCCATATTGACTTTTCAATTTGCTGGATTTCTTTTTCTACATCTAGCTAAATTGTTAACATTACTCTCTTCTATCTCATAGTCAGAAATGTCAGATATTTTATCCGCGGTTTCCTGAGGTGGTTGGTAACAAGGATCGTCATCAGATGCTGCACTGAAGTCATCCATCTCATCATCAGTTTCTAAAGGATAATCCACAAGCTTTGTTCTGTTATATTTTGAAGTAACTCTCTGAAAAAAAAAGTTATTGTTGGTAGTTTGCACGAAGCCCGATATATTACAACTTGAAAGTAGAAAAGTGTAACAGGAAAATTTAATAATAAAACTTTAAATACTAACATTTTCAGTATAACTACTTTCTGAAATAATTGGGGCTTCAACTTCGGACTCCATTGGGACAATTTCTGTGTTGGAAACATTATCATTGTCATACTCCATAACACAGTTCTTTGTTACAATCTGTTGAAAATATGAATCACATGTTACAAAGATAAAAACTAAAAGGTAAGACTAACTGGTAACGTCAGAGAGATCGGCCACAAAACCGTCCGATCAGCAAAAAATAATTGATTAATATAGGTATGCTAAGTGTAGATACTTACATCTTCATTATTAAGACCTTCTAGATCAAAAGATTGACTGACTGACGTTATATTAATATCCCCTGGTTGAACATTTTCCTTGTTGCACTTTTGAACATTTTCAATTTGTTCCTGTATTAAAATAAAAACACACAAATGAGACATTTAAATAATAAAATATATTTTTTCCATGTTCATAATAATTACGCAGTAGTTAAGTATTAAGTAGTACAAAGTTAGTCAGGTTTACCTCTATAGTACATCCTGATTTATTTAGAATTTCGACTTCAGCATCTCTTTGACCATCCAATTCAACATGCTCGGTATAACTTTCAAATAAGTCACGTTGCGCTTCCAGTATAGAGCGGTAGTTCTGTAATGTTTTAATCAATAGGTATTAGCTATAGATTAATTACATCATAATGAAGAAACCAAGCTAAACCAACATCTAAAAAAACTTACAAGTTCTCGTTGCGCAATGGAGTCCGTCAATGCGAGAGCAACTAATTCTTTACCCCTCTTGTTTCGGTAATCACTCATTATAACAATTAAAACCGATTTTTATGTGCAAAACAATGTAAAATCGAAACAAACTGTGCAATATTGTATCTGCCATCAACATTAAATTTACCCTCCAAACCAAATGTAATTCACAAGTGACAAATGTCACGATAGAGTTGCCAGGTAAAGTTCATTAGCGACTTAGTGAGTTTTACATGCCAAACATCACTTTAGGCTGACCTACAATGAAGATTTCAGGCAAAATTAATTAAGTGCCAAATGAGTTTTACCTGCAAAGGGATTACAGAGGATTTGGAGCTAAAGACTTTTTCCACTTCACAGTTTTGTTATGGAGCACAATACGCACTTAGTGATTTTTTCTTATTGTAGATTTTATCTTTAGAGAAGCAAAAGTAGCGAAATCTCATTTTGGGTCAAAATGTCAGTTAGTGAGTTTTACCTTTGAACCGACGATGATGATGATGAAGTCTAAAAATTATCAATTGTCCGTGTTCATTAGAAAACCATCGTCAGACAGCATCTGTCTGGCATTCTGCTGTGACCTTTTTACCTTTTTAGCGAAGCTGTTAGGCATAAACTATTATTATTATTTTCACTATTTTATTTTGTTATTATACTAGCTTTTACCCGCGGCTTCGCCCGCGTGGATGTCGGAAATTAAGGCAGGAGGACGTACTACTGCGGTAAGAATGTGTTAATCCAGGTTATATAGGTAAGTAATATATACTCTGTGTGCCATTTTCAATCCAGATCCATTCAGCCATTTTTGCGTGCTTGAGAAACAAACACTCAATCATACATATATTAGTAGTAAGTAGGATTATAATTCATACTAGCTGTTACCCGCGACTTCGTCCGCGTGGTATTTAAAAAAAAGTTTTTCATTCGTTTTTTTTTTCGTGCGATCCAATTTTTTTTCTAAAGTAAAAGTAGGTAGCCTTAGTTACTCCTCGTTACATCAGCTATCTGCCAGTGAAAGTCCCGTCAAAATCGGTCCAGCCATTTCAGAGATTAGCCGGAACAAACAGACAGACAGACAAAAATTAAAAAAAAATTGTTTTGGTATATGTACTTACCGTATATACATCCATATACAAGTGTATAAAAAGATACAAGTGTGTAAAAAGCGGTTATTTTTATATTACAAACAGGGAGTGTCTGTTTGTAATATTAAAATAACCGCTTTTTTAAATTTTATTTATTTGTCTAGATTTATATTTTGTGTTTCACGAACTGTGTCAAAAGAAACGTTCTTTCTCTTTTTAAATGAAGTATTTGTTATTTATATATTCTAAATCGATATTACCCTGACTTCCCGATATAAGACCTTAATCAGATCTTACGACTACCGGGAAGAGAAAGGGTTGCGTATTTTTAGCTGGGGACGCGAAGTGAACTAGGGTTGGCATAATATCATATTTTATGCACACACATGTGCTATAAGAAATAATAAATGATTCTCGAGTCTTTTCAGTGTGTTCTACAAATAAAATGACATAAAACTGGCATTATGGAAGCCGTGCATAAGGAAAAGGGCAAAGGTTGGCTCTTTAAATTATGCGAATGTGATTTGTAGTGGAACACAGTGGTGGCCCAGTGGTATTGGTCCCGAATTAAGAGGAAACCCAAGCTGACTCTTCTCGGTTTTCGTCATGAGTTCGAACTCAAGCAGGCGCTTTACTTTGTGTAAATAACTTCATCACCACTGCTCTCAAAACGGTGAAGGAAAACATCGTGAGGAAACCGGCATGTCTTAGAACTAAAAATTCGAAGTCATGTCACATCTATCGACCCGCACTGGACCTGCGTGGTTGATTGTGGCTCACTCCGTCTCACCGAGAGGAGGCCTGTGTTCCAGTAGAGGGAACAATATAGCCTGATTATGTATTACTAGCTTCTGTCCGCGACTTCGTCCGCGTTAAATTTCTTGTCCTCCGACCCTTCCCGTCGCGTCGAATCGCCTACCCGTGCGATTTTCCCCGCATTTGCAACATTTTTCATTACTGGTCCGCTCATCTTGGTTGTAGCGTAATTTTATATAGCTTATAGTCTTCTTCGATAAATAGGCTACCCAACACAAAAATAATTTTTCAATTCGGACCAGTAGTTCCTGAGTTTAGCGCGTTCAATCAATCAAACAAACAAACTCTTTAGCTTTATAATATTAGTATAGATGTGTGATTTGTTGTGCGCATTTACACATAATAAGCAAACATGTCTTTACAACCTAGCAAATAAACCCGTGTATAATACACAGTTATAATAGCTGGGTACCCCAAAAACACGGAAGGAAGAATCCGACAAAGCTGCAGCTTTTAGTATACATACATACATAACCTCACGCCTTCTTCCCATGGGGGTAGGCAGAAACTTCAGAACGCCACCTGCTACGATCCTTCCATACTCGTTTTGCCTCGATAGTGTATACATCATACACACATGCTGGTTGCGAGTACTAAGCACCAGACTTTTTTGAAAAACATCTACCAATAAGGTCACTTTATAGGACAGGTTTTAGTAGTTTTACAAAATCCAAGAATATTGGTTAGCAAAGAAACAGATTTTTTTTTTCACATTTAAATACCCACTGGCTGGAATAGCGCCACCAGAAATTTGTAGAGCGGTGGCAAGCTCAAATGAAAGAACCAAGATGATTCCTTACTTGGAAATACAATGTAAGCTAAAATGATATGTAATAAACTTATTTTATTTTTTTATTTTCTGACACACGACACCCTCTGCACGATAAAATCCTCGTGTCACAAAGGCTGAAAAGCCGCAACAGCTTTATGAAGTGTGTCCTCCCACTCACTGGCGAACGATCTATGGAACGGCTAAGCCCATTCTTTCCACCTACTGAAAATCTCGCACCTGGTCACGAGTTGCCTTAGCTTTCCTGGAAGTCTTTTAATAGAGAACCTGTACAAGTGGAAATTCATAGATGGCTCCACCCTGGAGTGCAAATGTGGTGCTGTCTCACAAACAATATGGCACTTAATATTTTGTCCAGCATGTCCTGTTGTTTGCACGCTACAGGAGTTGATGGACGCCTCTGAAAGTGCTAAGCTCGTAGCCAAATTCTGGGCTGACTATATTTAGATTGCTATCGACACGCTAAGAAGAAGAAGATTTAAATGACATTAGCATCTTAGGAGCTCCTTTCCCGCTTCTAGTCTAAACGGATTCAGCTGAATACCCGTATTTTACATGAAATAACTGCCTATATGACCTCTATAACCTCATAACTGGGCAATACGATACACCTAGGTATGATTGATTGTCAGATTTTCCGGCTTCTAACTATCCGTTTCGACTGTCAAAGATCTATACATGACATCCGGGATCAATGGCTTAACGTCGAGGCGTCTCGCTATGTGACCCATCTACGGACCGATTTCGGCAAGCGTTGCTTAACCTTAAAGATCAACCCGTGCGGCTGTGTTAAGCCACGAGGCCCTCCATAATATATACACAGCATATATTAACTTTATTTTTCTCAGAGAATCAATATTGTAATGTAACGAAATAGTGGTTACTTGTGGCAATTATTGCGTTAGTGTAGTTAATGAACGAGTTAGGTTCTTCATTCTCTTTTTGACTTTTTCCAACTTTCGTCAGTTGTAAACACAAAACGTAGAAGAAAATTCAAACTACTACTAAATTCTCAATATGTTCTCAAATAACATATAATTTCATCCAGTCTTGGTTTCGTTACAGACTGGAAGCGAACACAGTAGAAGATTAAATTCTCAGACGTTTTCCTGAATGGGTGACGTGTACACTGAACAACGTACAGCTGTGAGGGTGGCCATCCGACTGGATTTCTGCGGACATATCTGGCTTTTTTATTATAATTATTTCCTTTATTTCAGAATTAGTAAATCAATAAAATTGTTATAGTCTGTGCCAGATATGAAAAAAAATAAAAGTCTTTGACACCCACCCTCCAATGTATTGAAATATTTCAAAAAGATACGAAAAACATGTAAAGAAAGTGTCGCTAGCACGGTCAAAAAGGTAATTTGAATACATTGGTAGGCAGATGTCAACGACTTTTATTTTTTTCACAATTGGCACAGACTATAGTAGCAAAGAAGTGCTTATGAGAAACAAATGTTAGTAAAAGACGACAAATATAAAATGAAACAAAAACAACATGGGATAATCCGACACACGTGCACGTGTTTACTTGACTGTGTGCTGTCGAATCCCGCATTCAAGCATCGGACAATCCCACTGGTCTGTCTTTTAGCTCTCCTTCTGGATTTTGACTTTTCACCTTGAGAGGATTTTCCATTACTCCATAGTCCTTCATACCGAATTTCGGCCAAGGCGACCAATCCCAGTGGCTTTCGTGTATTTACTAATACAGGTGCTCCCCCCTTTCCGCAGTCACATAGTCCAATAGGACAGCAATCCACCATGACTGGAGAGGTCTCTCTCCAGAGCATGGTCATGGGCATGGTCTCATGCATGCGCTGGACTATCAGCTTATCGTGCATTCAGTGACATGGGGGTATTACACTGCCAAATTCAAAATTCCGGGTTGTTACGATAGAAATTACGGTTGTTAATATAGAAAAATCAGACTGGCCTGTTAGTCTAGTGGTTAGTGATCCTGACTGCAAAAACTGAGGTCGTGGGTTCGATTCCCACCCAGGACAAATCTTTGTGTGATGAGCACAATCATTTGTTCTGTGTCTGGGTGTAATTTATCTATAATATGTATGTATTTAGAAATATTTAAGTTTGTTTATCAGTTGTCTGATTACCATAGTACAGGCTCTGCCTAGTTTGGGATCAGATAACGGTGTGTTCGTTGTCCTAAGATATTTATTAAAAAAAACCCTGTTACACTTTGCCCTGAGATACCGTGACCCTGGCACAAGGGCAACTGAAGGAACACGGGTGGGTATTAGTCAGTAAAAATCTGACACGCCCTCCCACTCCACCCAGAGCGGGAGAAGTTATTAGATGATTTCCCATCCAAAAAAAAAAACATTTTGTCCGGTCTGGTAATCGAACCCAAGATTTCATGGTCAGCAGTTGTTGATTAGTTGTTGTGGTTAGGGTTCTCGGGTTGGAAAAGTGTTATCGGGTGTTCTCAGTAGCAGCCCAGAGTCTGGACTAGTGGCTGGTTGTTGACAATAACAGCACTGGTGGCCCCGATTTACTAGTTGTACGTCGTGAGTTCGAACCCAGGCAGGCACTGAATTCGTGATGACAATAGGCTCGCCCCCCATTAAATGGGACTTTAACATAACAAAGTGTGGGTGTACCACAGGTACATCTCTGCCTAGCCAAACCCTCACGCCTAACAGGCTGTTATGTTTTTTACAAATTAATGTTTAGCTTTTTGTCTCAACTTTTATCGAAATGGTTACCCTAGCTATGTTATTATTTCTTATTTCTTGTTCCAAAGCACTGGGTATCACGCTTTACATGTGGTTCGCGTTTTATTCATGTTAAAGGTATTGAAATGACTGACGCTGACGGTGATGCAAATGTTTTGCAGTGAAATAAAACTGGTTTCAAGGATATTGATATTGTTCCGGGTGTTGATGGACGTAAAGAATAGCACAATCTGATTTCATCCCGGCGGCGGCGACCTCTCGCGTCCAGCCCTGGTGCAAGCCATGGTACGGAGCGAGAGGGCATGGGAAGCCGTCACCTCCTTCTGCGAAGCAGTAATGCTCGCGAAGGAGGAGGCGGGGCGCGTGACAGTCTTTGCACCCTCACGTCCCTAGCCGCCGCAGGAGGAGACGCCCCGGGCGCCGGGAGTCGATTGCGGACTCCCGGCCACCGTAGGCGCGAGCTTGCGGGTGGCGAGCAATGGGTAGCTCGCCGCCCGGTAAGGACCAAGCTCGGGTCGACGGCGCGTAGTGTTCCACGCGCGCCTCAAAGAGATGTCAGCAGTACTGAAGGGGTCTGCTAGGACCGATGCCTGCCGGGGTCGCGTGATTTTTCGAAAGAGATACCGTGACCCTGGCACATGGGCAACTCAAGGAACACGGGTGGGTTTTAGTTAGTAAAAGTCTGACACGCCCTCCCGCTCCGCCCAGAGCGGGAGAAGTCATTTGGTGATTTCCCACCCAAAAAAAATAAAAAGGTGTCGTAAAAGGCGTCTAAGGGATTGCATTACAGCATTTTTTAAGCATGTTACCACCATACTGCGATCGCCAACCCGGCTGCTAAACATGGCAATTATTGCAATCTCCCAATTTTGGGATGCCTTTTTTATGTATCATGGTCTGGACCTAAGCCGGACGCGAGACATCGCCGCGCCAATCGCTTCCACGAGGACACGGCAACGGTGCTTCGCCCAGGCAGGGCACACCTCAACCGTATACTCCACCATGTTCTCCAGGCGATCTACGCAAAATTTTGGGAGATCTACGTCCAAAAGTTTGTTTAGGTGTATCGAAGTTTTTTACTACTAAACGTATATAGGAACTGACTGATTTCTGACTATTTAGTCATTTGTTGGTGTCAAATGACCCACAATAAGAGAGTAAAAAGGAGTCGCAATAACCAACTTACTAACGTTTGTAAAGTAAAATTCTTACTGTCTTTTTTGGACACAAAATCCGTAAAATGGAATTAAAACTCATTTTAAGTTAATTAATTTTCATTCAAAAAACTCAGTATAAACAAAATGACTCCAAAAGCCAAAGTATATATATTTCCAAATAAACCTTTAATATGAAATCCAATTTATCACCATCAGTCTAAACAATAGATACTGAACACCCATATAAACGTCAAATTCAACGAAATCGCACAAATGGTTCTGAATCCGTCCATATTGTGTATTTTGACAACAAATCTAATAACGGGCCAACATTTGACTGGCGTTTGTATCGCTTTGTTGAACGAGATACAGTTTTTTTAGGGTTCCGTAGATACCCAGGTCGTACCAGTGCGAAATACCATATTAGAGTCCTTTCACAGACTTCACTTCTAATTTTGCATGACTGTCCAAATCACAATGACCTTTATTTTCGTTATTATAAAGTTGCTTTTGGGTTGCTTCTGTCAGAGAATAAAAATAGCTGTATTAATCTTGGCTGTCCCTAATCATATTATGTAGTTGGCCAGTAGTTACTTTTCCAGAATACTCTCTAACTACGGAAAAAATACTATAAATAACTGAATTATAATTTTATTTGCTATGAAAAAAGTTTCTTTAATAGCAAATAAAAACTTTTTTGCAAAAAAAAACAACCGACTTCCTTAAAAACACTACAAAGTGAAAAATAACTTTAATTTCGGTAGTCGGTGTCTTAGGATCTGTATTTATGGTTTTTTTGCCACCGACTTCCGAAATTAAAGTTATTTTTCACTTTGTAGTGTTTTTAAGGAAGTCGGTTGTTTTTTTTTGCAAAAAAGTTTTTATTTTAAAATTTTTAGTTGTGGTATTCACCCTGCACTAATTCCAAACAAACAATGCATATTTATGCGGTAGCAGAAATCGCGGTTGATTTCCTGTCATTTTTTAAAGAGTTCCGGTGTCTGTCTCCCGAACTCATCATCAGATCTATATGAAAATGATATGGGACCATTTCGGAATAAACCCCTTTCGAACAAAAAAAGAATTTTGCAAATCCGTCTATATATGACGGAGTTATGGCCGAACACACATAAAAAAAAAAAAAAAAAAAAAAACATATAAACATCCGAATTGATAACCTCCTCCTTTTTGAAGTCGGTTAAAAAACCGGCCAAGTGCGAGTCGGACTCGCGCACCGAGGGTTCCGTACAAATGTGTAGGTATAAAGTTTAAAATTTTATTTTATTTTTTATTATATGATGTGACTAAAAATTTACGGTTTTCCCAATTTTTCCTTTATCTGTGCTATAAGAAGTTGCTTCGTACCAAATTTCAAAATTCTAGATCAACTGGAAGTACCCTTTAGGTTTTGATTCCCTTGCGAGTTTCGAAAATTTGCGGAAATTTGCGGCATAAACGGCTATATATTTTGATTGCGTTAGCTTAGAAGTTTGATTTTTTCACAGCTCCAAGAGACAGTAGACTTGAGTATTTGATATGAATTTCAGCTTGATATCTCCACGCGTTCCTGAGAAAAAGGGTCTTGACAGACGGATGGACGGACGGACGGACGGACAACAAAGTGATCCTATAAGGGTTCCGCTTTTTCCTTTTGAGGTGCGGAACCCTAAAAATAATAATCAATTCATTTAAGGGACTTCCTTTTCAAAGAAAACTTTTAAATTTTATTTTTATTTTTAATCGTAAGAACGGTCCTTTGCGGAATTTTTCGTTACGGAACCGGGAGTGCGTAAGTCACACATACTTGACGAGTTTTTAGATAAAAGGGTCATATTTTATAGGCGCAGCCAATTTTATTTTTATTCATTATGGATGAAAGCCATTTGTTTTACCTTTTTGAATGTTTGAACTCCATTTATTTTGTTTGTTTGAAAACGAGAAAAACTTTTGTTTATTTGGCGAGAACATTTAGTAAAAAACGACGCCTTTTTCAATTTTATTAGTACGTAGTAAATACGACTGAATCTCGTAACCAGATCAATTAGGTCAAAATAAAATTACTTAAGACCCTTTCAAGCTTCTCCGGAACGTGCCCTTTGATTTGTACGCAATTTAGTACACAAATCCTTATAAAACCTTAAACTATAATTAAGCAAGTCACAAAATCCAGTCTTAACATAGACAACATAAAGTTTAAATTGACTTACCGTCTAGAAAGCTGGGCCGCGGCGTGTGGTGAACATCCGTAATTGAAGGAACATGATAGGATGTGGGAGCTCGTGTTGGGAATCTTAATGATTCATTGGAGATGGTCTTTAAATCTTCCCGATCTACCTTCTCTTTCATGTCGATACTATCCTGTGTCTCATTAGTTTCACTAACAACATCACTTTTAGATTGGTTTTTATAAATTTTAACTGTTTTCGAGAAATCATTAAATATTTTTGTTCTTGTGACATCGTCAACTCTGAGTTTCTCCATAGAATTGTTGTCTAGACCACCTTTGTCATTTTCATCTTCTAATTCAAGATCTATTTGATAGTTTTCTTCGATATCAACTGTCCCATTCCCAAATAATGTTTTTTCTGTTGTGTAATTATCTTTTCTCCTAAATCTGTCTATAAGTGTTTGGTAGTTTTTGCTACTTACTGTATTAATAAGCTCGTTTTCTTCATTTTTGTTTGGTGTTATCGTATATTCTTCTGTATAATTAAGATTAATTTCGTTTGAGATATTTTTGTTTTTGTTTATGTGGTTGGTGGGAATCATTTGTGTGTTGGCTATTGGCAGTAGTAGGAAGGAGAGGGAGAGGACAGTAGTGAGTATGTTCAAGGTTGGATCGTAGAGGGGTGAGTAGAGGTGTAGGGGCGAGGCGGGACGTAGTTGACGCGTCATGCCAGGCCGGCGTTAACGCCGACTATCCTGTAAAAGAGAAACATGACTGTAAATATTGTTCAAGTTTTAAATCCACGTTAGGCATGCTAACTTGCTGAGGTCAGCTCAGCTATTCACACCACCGACAGGTTGTTGAATAGAGAATTGCGTGTTTCAGTTACTAATTTGGATTGCTCCCGACAGCAAATAGCTGGCGAAACAAAGGGAAGTAGGGGATCTATTTAATTTAAACTGATAACATTTTCGGGTTTTCGATTTGCGAAGAGCCTTGATGACTCTTTTGATAACATTTATTGATGGTGGATTCGGCAAGGAATCGTATCGAACAGTTGTTAAAATATATGTTTTTCTGCATTCCGCAAACAATACATTTTATTTTTTTTTGAGTTTTATAGCGTCAATATCCAGAGTATTTCTTTCTATTGATCGGTCATTACTAGTGATTTAAGGTTTTAACTGCGAATTTCCCAAATAGAAAGTGACAAGTCTACTATAAAAATATAGAGCGAAAGCTATCAAACTCGGCGAGAACCTTCCCGCGCCAAATGACGCAAAAAATAATTTCATTAATGGTTGTCTAAAGCTATTAACCAACTCTCAAACTTTTAATCGACATTTTCGACTAGCACTTAAACTCTTTTAGTAACATGTACTAATATAATAAAGCTGAAGATTTCGTTTTCTTGTTATCAGTCAGATGTAAAAAATTGTTTTAAGGATTTACGCTACGACACATACTTTTCAGACCACCGATGTATGACCCGAAAAAAAGTCAGAAGGAATGCTAGGCGAAAATAGAGTAATACTAGCTTTTGCCAGCGGTTTCGCCTGCGTGGAGGTCGGAAATTATCCCACGGGAACATAGTACCGGGATAAAAAGTACCCTATGTGTTGTTCCAGGTTATAAACTATCTATGTGCCAAATTTCATCGAAATCGGCTCAGTAGTTTTTGCGTGAAAGAGGAACAAACATCCACACATCCAGACATCCATACATACAAACTTTCGCGTTTATAATGTTAGTAGGATTGCGGGTGGCAATGCGATGCGTTGCGGTATATCAAGGGCTGAGGGAGTTTCATAAAAATCATAATTAATCTGCGCTTAGCCCATTTAACTTGGGGTTTTCAAAATGTAGATGATTTTATCTTAAAAATATACACATATTGCGTGTCATAGGACTTGCTGAAAGCAAGTTAGCGCCCGGTTGTCATTCATTGACCTTTAACCTTCGTTAAAGGTTACCAGAAGCTTGAAAGTCTGACAACCACTCTTACCAAGGGGTATAATATTACCCAGATACTGGGTTGTGCAGGTCAGATAATTATAAATCAGAAATTACAGGTATGCAGCTGCATACATACGGTTTTTTTGGATGGGAAATCATCAATGTGAATCAAAAATGACTTCTCCCGCTCTGGGCGGAGCGGGAGGACGTGTCAGACTTTTACTGACTAAAACCCACCCGTATTCCTTCAGTTGCCCATATGCCAGGACCACGGTATCACTTTCGAATCTTGCGACCCTGGCAGACCCCAAATTGATTGGGATGTCGTAAGATACCCAACATCATAATCACCTAAGATTATGATATTGGGTATCTTACGAGTTCCAAGCGAACAAAGTCGCGGACAGAAGCTAGTCATTTAGAACAAAGTAGTTTGAAACTTACCACTACTTTTTACGACCAAATTTTCGGTTTGGCGAAGTAAAAGTAGATTAATTATAGTACTGTCATTCTTTATTAATAGTTATTGTTTTTAACTGCTTTTTCGTGTAGACTTTACGAAGTCTAAAAGCTTTTGAAAGTTATTCTCTTTTAAGTTATTCGAGGGTCAACGGAAAATTTAAAATGTGGTTTCGGAATGGTCTTGAAGTTATAAATGAATGTTGGATTACGGGGTTGACAATCTAATGATATGTTATTTTTTGTATTCCTTTCGCGGCTTTAAATATTTTTTTTTCAGAAACGGAATTACTTTTAAAACTAGGTTCGTTTAGAAAAACCTACAAAGGTAATGCTCACGGCATAAAAAAAACCTATAAACGCTTTTAACGGATCTTCAGAAGGGTCTGTCTTATTAGCACTAAAATTGTAATTTAAACGCATTTTTATACAAAAAAAGGCTAAGTAATATTTTAAAGTAAAGTGCCAAGTTACATAAAATAAGCCATTATACAAAATACAGGATTTCTGCACACCTCTTTCTTATCATTCCCAGCATCTTTCGCTACGTACAATTTCTTTCCATTCTTTCCTTTTAAAACTCATCCCTTCCAATCTAAAATCAAGTTTGGTCCATTGTCATCTCAATCACAATTAACTGTCTTCTATTCCTTGCTGACAAAAGTAACAATCATTTGCAAAGCTTTCAGATTGTCAACTGTATAAAATTAAACCTTTTCAGCCGACACTGAAGGCTCAAATTTGATTAATAGAGCCCGAATAGAAATTTTCATTGAAAGTTAAGAAACTCCTCTCTGCTTGATTTAAGCTTTTGTGTTCACGGTGAATTCTTGTCTGATTTTTTCATGAGATTTTGTTGATGTAAAAATAACAATATCTAAGATAAATTGACCTTTATATAATTTTGTATTAGAATTCTTTTCAGTGTGTTCCAAGCCTGTGTATTATAAGTTTAAGAATTACAATTTATTGTTAGAACGATGTAAGATAAATTGATATAGAGAAAATTAAAGGCGCTTTATACATCAGCCTTAATGGATTTTCAATTTAATAGTTGGTCGTGGTTAAAGTTTTTAAGATTAAGTTTGGAATACGTTATTGACAGACCAACGATATTGTTAAGTCATCCAAAATGATGTTGTGTGATGCTGTGGACAATAACACAGAGTCATTGAGCCACTTTTCTCTTAGAGGGGCTCCTTGTGCATCACGGGTTGATCGAAGGTATATGTGTATGTGCATATATGCTTGCTACGGTCTTTCCGTGGATCCGTTGTTTAAAGTCAAAGCTATTTATTTGTTAAAAAGGATATTACATAGGTGGTAAGTATCCTTGTTCATGACACAGACTGCAATGACACATTTAGCTAAATATTACAAGTAAGGTGATTTAAATAAGCAATTATTTATACTTACAACTGAAGATTATTACTGAAGATGAAATTATGTAAAGTAATGAGACCCCCCATTGCCATTGCTCATTATATGGGAAAGCAAATAAAGCCGTTTGTTATTAGTACATCTTTGACGGTCATTGCTGGTAGTCTGTACCGTGTGGTGCTGGACGTAAAGAATAACACCACCCCATTTCTTCCAGTGGGTGTCGTAAAAGGCGACTAAGGGACTTACTAGAGAATGGGCAGCAGCGTTCTCTAGCCATTTTACCACCATACTGCGATCGCCAACCCGCCTGCCAAGCGTGGCGATTATGGCAAAGCCCCCCGAATTGGGGGAGGCCTAGGTCCAGCAGTGGACGTCTTACGGCTGAAATAATGATGATGATGATGACTGGTAGTCAAAAGACAAAAAGATGACAACGTGTCTTATCAAGAGGTACCTGTAACTGGATTGTGGAGATAGGTAGTCGCTCTATGTAAAATACCATTCAGATTCATCTGGTTCAATTGCAGGGTTCAATGGGTAGCTCGCCGCCCGTTAAGGATCAGCACCCCTAGCCAAGTTGATAATCTGCAATCGCTAACGCTAGTCGCTCAAAGTTAAGTCACGTGGTTAGAACAAACGAATAGAAAATTCGTAGCTAAGTTTACATCGTTAAAAATGGTAAAATGATTTTTATCGTTTCTACAATGTTCAACACTAAATCCTTTATTATAATGTGTCGTTTTTCTAAAGACATTGTAGAACGAGCGGCTGACTCAGGCGCGTCAACATGGCTACAAACTTATCGTTTTCTACAATTGCTGACACCGAGGCGTTATCGATAGGAGAACGGAATTCGACACGACACGGTTGTAACTTGGCTAGGGGGGCAGGCTCGGATCAACAGCGCGTTGTGTTCCACATGCCCCTCAAAGAGATGTCAGCAACAATTGAAGGGGTCCGCTGGGACCGATGCCTGCCTGGGTCGCGGTATTGTTCGAAAGGATTACCGTGGCCCTGGCATAGGCACCTGAACACGGGCGGGTTTTATTCAGTATAAGTATGACACGCTCTTCCGCTCCACCCAGAGCGGGAGACGTCATTTGATGATACCCCACCCACAAAAAAAAAACCTGCATTTAGTTAAATTGATAGTCGATCCCAATATACTTAGTTTGGAAAAGGCCATCCAGAATATTTTTTTAAGCCGCTTTGATTTCAATTAATTAAAGTATTGTTATACTTCGTTTGCCACAATATTTAGTATACATTTGTATCGTTATTGTTATTAGCACAAAAAAAGAAGCTGAGTGGATGATATTCAACTTTATACATTAATTTCATTTCTCATACCATTTGAGGGAAGTCAAGCAGAATCCATTCCAAGTGCCGGACGTAAAGAATAGCATCATCACATTTCTTCCCGTGGCTATCGTAAGAGGCGACTAAGGGACTTACTGAGCAGTATTCTCAGTGCATTTTACCACCATACTGGGATCGCCAACCCGCCTGCCAAGCGTCACGATTATGGAAAACCTCTCCAAATTTAGGGAGGCCTATGTCCTGCGGTGGACGTCTTTTGGCTGAAATGATGAAGCAGAATTCTAGTGTCACAATAAACCACGATCAACCTCGTGAATTTTAGTTGTATCTTTCCTCACCCGTCCAGTTATTAACTCATAAACATGTCGGCTGGTCGATTGGGATCAGTTAATTTCCTGAAGCAGGGAGCGATGCTGCAAGTTTTCGTGTTTGGACGTTAGACCGCATATTCTATTTACAACGCATTTTAGATTGAGGGGCAATCAGTTGGTAATTAATAGTTTAAGGTTAAAATGAGGTTGATGGGGTTTGATTTTGGAGATAGTTGCATGTTAGCTTGGTTAACATATCAACTATTGAGATTGTGTAAAATAATGCAGGTCACTGACACTTTGATAGACCTATAGATAATGTAGTAAATGCTCGTTTTTATTGTCTGCAGTGTGGTTTTTGTTCTATTTACCAATATTTTCTGGCTGTACCTACCTACAGACATTACGTAGTAAATTAAGTAACATGTTTTTAAGTCCGAAAAACTTTGTTGAAAAGTTACTCAAATCATCGTCTTTTGTGACTGGATTAGTTTAAGTTGTTTTCGACCAAAAGGTTTGCTAAAATAAGCCACTAGTCATTTTTTATAATGCGGCATTTTCTATCTGGGAATAACAGTTTTCACAAACTTATTTCTCCATTAACTCACTCTGAAGCTTTTATAGCTGATGCGCCTCATTTTCTAGGTTCTAGTACCTCAAGCGATTAATGTATCGGTAGTTATAATTTCCACCCGTTTTGGAAAGTTCTTTAAAATTTCCAAAAGGCTGGTTGACACTTCCCGTGACTCAGCCGGCTTGCTTTTATCTTAGCCAGATGCAAGCCCAGGCCGGAAGGTTCTGGAGTGGCGACCGCGTACTGGAAGACGGAGCGTTGGAAGGCCTCCCACAAGATGGACTGATGACCTGGTGAAGGCCGCAGGAATACGTTGGATGCGAGAAGCACAGAACAGGTCGAAGTGGCGGTGCTTGGGGGAGGCCTATGTCCAGCAGTGGACGTCTTCCGGCTAAAATGATGATCATGATGATGATGATGATGCAATCACTCTTCACAGGCAGAAGTAAGCATTGCCATACAACATGGCAATGTCGCCAGTCTTTTGGGTTCATAACCAGTCCATACTGATGCGGACAAATATTTCGGCGACATATTTTATTTTGTTATAGTTAATTGAAAAAAAATATACTCTTATTTTATAAATGAACAAGTTTCTGCCTGCGACTTCGTCCGTGTCAAATTTTTGCTCCCTTGACCCTTCCCGTCGCATTGAATTGCCTGCCCGTTTTCGTTCATTTTTCATTGCTTCTCCGCTCCTTTTGAATGTAGCGTGATGTTATGTAGCCTATTCTTCCTTAATAAATAGGCTACCCAACACAAAAAGTAGTTTTCAATTCGAACCAGCAGTTCTTGAGATTACCGCGTTCAACCAAACAAACAACGAAACTCTCTTCAGCTTTATAATATTAGTATTGATTAGATATGGATAGAAAATTTGAATGTTAGGTTAGTTCCACTGTTTTTAATCTAATTTAAAAACATCAGCATTCTATTGTAATGCTGGAAAATCATGATTTATAATTTTGACTGTAAAAAAACAATGCATAAAAATCAGCAATTCAGTCATGCCAGTATAAAATATAAACAATACGATCAAGAGACACGCACAATACACGAATTGAATAGAAGAATGAGTGAAGGATTAATTAATTTTGTCAATCATGCCTTTGTCATTCAATCCGTTCATTATCAGATCCAATCAATGTGTTTCACGGTGTGTGATCGTGGAGGTGAAGGGACGTGTTCTAAGTTTTTAATAGATATTAGAGAATTGGGGCTCGTGGCTAAGTAACAGACAAACGGGTCGATCGACCATGTAAAATACTGGTATTCACCTACATTCGGTTTGATTGAAAGCCGACCCGACATAATTGCGAGAAGATAAAGAGAGAATAAGAAAAGATTACTTGGATTTTTTTATGTTGATGGTATATTTTAAGATAAGATAAGATCATTTATTTGCTTAAAACATGGTATACATAGGTGTTGTTAATGCTTACAATTAAAGCATGCAAATTTAGGTGAATAATAAAATATGAATTTAAATACATTTATGTCCAAAAAAATCCTTAATATTATAGAAATTATTTTCATTCAGCAATTCATATAATATAACAAAATATGGACATTAATAGTCTGAAATAAACGAATTTTATTTTTATTTTATTTTTTTATTTATAATTTAATTATAAATAATCTGCAATATATTATTTTAATACATTTGGTAATTTGTTGTAAACACCACACATAGCCAGGCAGCTTTTATTATATTTTGCTAACCTAGGGAGCTCGTCTAGTAAAAGTCTAAGTCTAAGTATAGATTACAAGTACCACCTACAGAAGTAGCTTGTTGACCTATTTTAAGCCTTAAAAGGGTTGAATATATCGCTATAGGTTCTGTGTATCTTTACTCAGATAAGGCATCATGAAATGTAAAGCAAACATTACCTTGAAAGTCTACCTCTTTGGCATACATGTCGCAAACATGTAGCTGTCAATTCGTGACAAATAAACTGGGAGCACGAAGCTAATATGCGCGCGAAAAAATACGTTATTCTATATCCCTGTGCTCTAGGGTTGCTACCTAATCGAGTTTTGTTCCTATCAACATAATTTCAGCCGAAAACGTCCATTGATAAGCCTCCCCCTTTTTGGAGGGGTTTGACATAATCACCACGCTTGGAAGGCGGATTGGCGGTTGCCTTTAGTCGCCTTCTACGACCCCCACGGGAAGAAGTGGGATCGTGGATTCATCATCATCATTTCAGCCGAAAGACGTCCACTGCTAGATATAGGCCTCCCCCAAGCTCCACCACTTTGACCGGTTTCGTGCTTCCCGCATCCAACGGATTCCTGCGGCCTTCACAAGGTCATCGGTCTAGATGGTGGATGACCTATTTCTAATTACAATATAATAATAATCTATGGGTAAATTTCTTTATTGCCATCTATACAAATAAATAAAATTGAAGTGCCTGTTAACAATGTAAAAAACAGCTTTTTACTAAATCTAGAAAAACAAAAAACTTTATAATAGATGTCTGTCAGGTTCTCTGTGTGTCTGTTTGTTCCGGCTAAATTTGAATTGGCTTGACCGATTTTGACGGGACTTCACTGGTACATATCAGATGTTATTCGGATTAACATAGGTTTGTCCTTTCGGTCCTGTTGCAGAATTTTCGAAATCCACGCAGGCGAAGCCGCGAACAGAAGGTAGTAATTAAAAGCTAATAATTAATTATTCCATAATTATGTTTAATAGCGTTCTCAGAACAGAACACGTTCTTAGAAACATAGGTTTCTAGTGATTTTAAAGTCGGTTGTTTTTTTATACCCATTTTGGATGATAACAACATACTAAGCGTCAAACTGGTTTTTCCCAAAGTGTTAGGCAGAGGTGTATGTAGTAGTTACCTAATATATCCACACGTTTCGACAGTTACTTTCAAGTCATTTATTAGAGGGCCAGCTTATTGGCATATGTAATGAACCGCACAGTAAACACAATCTTACGAAAATTGATATTTGCCACTTGACAACCCTACACGCGCCCTTCAGTGAAACTTTTTTAAAACCCACGTACACAAGACACACTCGTCCAATAAAATATTTACATGTCGGATTTAATCGTCTCGTTTCGCACCTCGTTAATTATTCGGGGGAATGGGGGAATTGAAGGAATTACATGTTATGATGTGTACTCACCCTTACGATTGGGTGTTAAATTCCCCCATGGTAAATTATTCGATTTAGAACGAGATTCGATTTAATGTGGTTATTTTTGAATTTCGAGCCGATGTTGATGATTATTTTATGATCTGTTTTGGAGAGGGAGAGATTTAGCTGGAAAAGTTGACACAAGATCTATCGTAAAAGAAAAAAATATGCTTTTGTCTTCGACGTCCGGCTTATTACTTAAGGAAGATGCGCTTACGTAGCTTGAAATTAAAATTTTCGTTAACTTTCTTTTTTTTTCCTAAATTAAGAAAGGTCATACGATTAACCTACTAAAGGGTAAATGGGTTTCCAAATACTGTACACCTCCATCTACATCTATTCTAATTACAGCCCGGAAAATTCGTTGTTAATCAAATTGACATACTTCGTCAATTTGCCGTATTATAACTATTTCATACTACTGTCATAGGATGACAGACAGTAAAAATGTGTAATTCAGATATCAAGATGACGAGAAAGATGCTGAGAATTGGCATAAATGTTTAGAGTTGAGTTTGAATTAATTTCAACGTTTTCAGAATAAATAATTAAGTTATGTACGTCTGTAAAATGAACTCATTGGGCGGATAGCAGCATACCCAGTTAGCACCTTCCTCACCTCACTAATTAAGTTAAATATAAAGGCCCACCTTATTTAATTATCGGTTAGATATTAGACTAAATAGAACGACGTAAGGCCACGTACGGCCCGCAATTTATAAGGGATTTCTTTTTCTGAATTTTCAGGAGTTGTTGCTAGGTGGATCACTAGTTTTTATATTGGGAATTCAACTGCCCCGTTGGTCTCGTGGTCGCGGTCGTCGTTGGTTCGATTCTCAGGTCGAGCAAAGTGTTATTGGGTTTTTCCATTAGGAATTTCTTAGCAGCAGCCCGGAGTTTGGAAGTTGGCGGTGTGATACCCCCATGCCTCGGAAAGCACGTTAAGCCATTGGTCCTACGCCTGATCTCTCTCCGGTCGTGTCGGATTGGCGTCCCATCGGACTGTGAGAGTGAGGGAAGAGTGAGCGCTCCTGTGTCTGCGCACACAATTGAGCACTATAATAACTCTCGCGTCGAAGGCTAGTCTCCGTTGTTATTGGCCGCCGTGGCCGAAATATGGTCCGGAGGACTATATATTGAGAATTCTTACTTCCACACTTAATATATCATAAATAGTGTAAGAGCAGTGGTGGGCCAGTGGCAACGGAGACGACTTACGAGTTGAAGGTTAAAGGTTCCAGACAGGCGCTTAACTTTGTGTAAATTATTTCTTCACCACTGCTCTCAAATCGGTGAAGGAAAACATTGTGAGGAAACCGACATATCGTAGGGCCAAAGATTGGAAGACAAATGACATCTACTAACCCGCAATGGGCTTACGTGGTGGAATACGGCCCACTCCCTCGGGAAAAGCAAAGGGCTGTGTCCCAACAGTGGGACCATTATAGGCTGACCATGATAAATTCCCACTGTCGGAATATAGGCTTCCTTTTAGTGAGAGGAATGTGCATTAAAAAAAAAATCCTTTCTGCTTGAAATTACCATAATAATGATTCAATCTGCTTGGCCTTTTCCCAACTATATTGGGGTCGTCCACTTAAACGGAATGAAGTTGAATACTGGTATTATACATGAAGTTACTGCCTACCTGACCTCTACAACTCACAAACTAGTTACTGGGTGTTTTGACCCAGGGTTCGATGAATAAGAATGGGACGCGCAACTTTAAATGCGTTTTTCTAAGGCTTATATTTTTACATTATATTTTTCCTTTAGAATCAGCAGATTTTGTAATTTTCTTTGGAACTAAGATATTTTTACCAATTTCCTAAAACCATAACATAACAGTTGTTTGGTTGCATATCACACTGCCCTTTAAGTTTTGAACCAAGTTGCAATGTTTTTTTTGTATCATTAGTTTTCAATATCGATGTCCAACACGAGCGTAAATGATTGCCAGTTAAATTAATTTGACCCTGTACTGTAAGCAACACATATTCATTAGAACTTACGAGAAAAGGAATAATACCTTCTGAATTTCTTTTGCCTCCTGTAACAGAACCAGATCAATAAATAAGCTAATGCTACGATATGTGTTTTTACGAAAGGAAAACCATTATGAACTTACGGACGAATGAACGTTCGCGGTGCAAGCTTGCTTGCTTGTCGCCCTAAGACATTTCACAATCAGAAGAAGAAGAAGAAGAAAAGTGTAATATGCATGGCCCCATTAATATATAATAAAATTCCTAATACTATAAAAATTATGAATATTAATTCATTCAAGAGAGAACTAAAAATAATGCTAATTATTAAGGAATATTATAATGTTACGGAGTTCTTGAATGACAAATTTTGATTGATCATAATTTAATATTGTGTTTTATTTTAGTTGAAGTAATAATTTAGTACAATAAGTAATAATTTATTGTACTAAATATTTAAATTTTATTGTTTTAGTTATTTAAATTTTATTGTTTTAATTATTTTGAATTTCTACACTATATTTTTGTAATTGACTGTAATTATGTATTTGAATTGATTGAATTTTGACATTTATTTCCTACTATAACTATTTTGTACGCCGAATATGGCAAAACATGTTGAACCAGCAATTTTAAACTCTTCCATCCATATGTGCATATTTATGTATCATTTTACACATGTTTATACAAATAAATATATCTTTATCTTTATCAGTGCGGTGCAGAAGCACTGGATAATACGATACCACTTGGTTCGACTGGTTGTCAGACTTTCTGGCTTCTGACCCGTAACGACTGCCAAAGACTCTCGAATAACAGCCGGGAAAAACGACTTAGATAACATGCTTTTCTAGAAAAGGATGGGGTTTCGGTATATAAATATGGTAACCCATCCACGGACCGACCGAGGCAAGCAAAACTTAATTTGATCGATAGAGACCTTCCCCACATACAATTATTCATTGCTTTAATTTTATCATCATTAAAATTCATTAATAAATTGTCCTTTGATTTTAACGACGTATGTGTATCGCTTCGGTTACAAAGCCTGTTTGTAAATGAATAGGTAAATTACAGGATTCTCTATGTGTGAAACCTAGGACGGAATGTAGAGCTTGAATGGGTAAATTTGTCATCGTTACATTATTACATTACAAAGGAAGGCCTTAGTAACAGCCGAAAACTAAGCATGTTACACAATGGTTCGGTTTCGGCATAGCAGAGCGGCAAAATCAAATGTATTTATAAATATATGTTTTCGGGAAAACGCCACTCAGCTTTGGTCGAATTGATGCCGCTTAGCTTTGGTTGAATTGTACCGAGATGAATCAACACGATTCAGCAAATATACATGCTGAACGTAGTTTGCCGATTGACATTAGAAGAATGAAAGCCGAACATGTGTAGTAATTGCTTCGGTATGGTTTGTTGTTTAAACCTTTTTAGGGCATATAAACCAAACTTAACAGCGTCTGAAATCACCCAACTAGTCTAACTTTAGGGTATAATAATTTTTGATTGGTAAGTCGACCTCACAGATAGACTAGACTACTAAGGATATAATTAGGTACTCTGCAGTAAATACTATTTTCCTGTGACGTTTTGATTTTTTACACGCTTTATATTAGCTTCACTTGTATGTTTGTATGTTTGTTTGTAACCGACTCCTTATAGCGCGATTTTGACCCACTTTAAACGACCAGATTTCATTCAAACTTTGCACACCTGTCAAGGACCGATGACAATGCAATAATTTCATAAATTGGTGCCATTATCCTTGCCAGGGTTACCAGGACAGCAAAAAAACTGTCTTATAATAATAGTTTAATAGTAGTAATAAATAATAGTTTAAAAAAAAACTAAAAAACACGCTTCCATTGAAAAGCAAACTAAAAAGTACAAAATAATGGAAAAAAAGCGTGGGGTGCCTGATATCAATAAAAAAATACCTTAAAAAGCACCCCACGCTTTTTTCCATTATTTTGTACTTTTTAGTTTGGTTTTCAATGGAAGCGTGTTTTTTAGTTTGTTTAAACTATTATTTATTATATTGCAACGAAAGTCTGTAATAAACCCTCTGGCTGCTATTTGAGTTCAAAAGTACCAAAAATTATATTTGTGCAATAATACTGAACATTTCTTTAAAACCGCAAATAGTTATCGTCCATGATATAAATGGGTTTGGTGATATTTTTAATATATAACATGCATACTCGCTGTGTTGGTAAAAAACGTTGAGGGTGTTTTTGCCATATTTTTTTTTTTCTGGCCTGTCACTTGAATTTTTGGGTACAGAAGATTCGAAAACTGAATGATGTCCTTTTGTTATTGTCCTATAAAGGAATAAATACTGCCGAATCGAATGTGCGTACCCGAACAAGTATGTAGCAGCCTTTACATGAGACATCAAAATCAACTGAACAGATAAATAATATAAAGAGGAGTACACAAAGCAAATTCCAGCAGAATACGGTTCGCTTGTTTCAATACGATGTGTCTATCGCCTAAAAGAGGAGTGAAAGGAGTTCTTTGCTCGTATAAGTGTTTGCTGAAGCGATAGAGCGGAAAATTCACGCTTAAGCTGATATATGATTAGGTTGCTGGTAATTCAAGTGATATGAAAAGTAAATTTTGGTGTAAAAGGTAGATAACTTTGATGTGGAATGTCTCTTTATTGAAGAATAAACTTGGAATTGATTTTGATAACAGAACGTATATATTAAGGATACGCTTGACTTGTTACGGTTTAATTTTTTGTTAGGATAGGTAAGTACGTATGTGTAACTGAATTTTCATTCTTTTTTTCGGCAGCTTTTTCAACACATTTCGATTAAACCAATTACAGACACTTTTGAATGGTCTGAGTTTGTTATATCTAATTTAACGTGAAATAAAACGAAACTGAAACGTGGTCGCTCCATTGGGCCTCATAAGAAGGCTGAAAGCACTCACTCAAAGGGCAATCAACAGGCTTGGAGTTTTCCTACGCGATTGAATGACAGAAATTGAGAGTTGAAAGAAAGAAAAGAGCACCAAAGTAAAAGGAAATGAATGAATGAATGAATTGCTAAACTGAAATGGGAGTGGGCAGAGCACATTACTCACAAAACGGAACACCGATGGGGCCGAAAGGTTCTGGAGTGACGGAAGAGCTAGCGTTGGAAGGCCTACCACGAAGTGGACTGATGACCTGGTGAGGTCGCATAAATTTGCTGGATGATAAAGACATGGAACCTGTCAAAGTGGCGGTGCTTGAGGGAGCCCTATGTCCAGCTGTGGTCATTCATCATCATCATCATCATTTCAGCTGTAAGTCTTCCACTGCTGGACTTAGGCCTCCCCCAATTTGGAGGGCTTTGCCATTATCGCCACGCTTGGCAGGCGGGTTGGCGATCGTAGTATGGTGGTAAAATGCATAGAGAACGCTGCTGCCCATTCTCTAGTAAGTCCCTTAGTCGCCTTTTACGACACCCACGGGAAGAAATGGGGTGGTGTTATTCTTTACGTCCGGCACCACACGGTACCTGTGGTCATTATTCGGCAGAAATGATGATTCTGATTGCACAATATCATGTATGTCACTATGTAAGATACTGGCATTTGAACTCCTACACAGGCAAGTGAAACCGAAAATTATGTAAAACATACCAGTTACCCATCACATCATGTTGTAATATAATAACAGAAATGTCAGTCCTGGGGTGGAATACTAACAAGGAGAGGGGTGTTTAGAGGGTTCTAGGGTGTGGGTGTGAAAAGTAATTTCATTCTTAGATTCCCGATCTACTAATGGAAATTCCGATTTGTGGAAGGCCGATGTTATAGACTTTTAAAATTAGGTCAGTCGTAGACACAGATACATTCTTTCAAATTTTGAGTTAGTATGGGCTCATTACTATTTGCTTGAATTGGGTGAATCAAAATTTTAAATATTACTTTATTCTCTGTAGGCCATTCACACGAAGTTAGTTTGTTATTGGGCGAATTGAAAACTCCGTAAATTCATATTAGGCAATTCGCACGTTTAGAGTAGTAAGAATATACAATAAGTAAGAAAAATGTTTTTAATTCCAGTTAATCGGAGAAATTCGTACTAATGTTATTACTTTATTGCATACAATATAAAACGATCCAAAAAATATATTATATATTTCTAGATCAGAATTTGGGGCCTGCTATTGAGAGTTACCGTATAGCTAGCGAATAATGTTAATATAATATATAATATAAAATGTTTATTTTCTCCCAATGTTCCCACTGCTGGGCCACAGACTTCCTCTCTTTGAGAGGAAGTGGGCCGTAAACTACCACGCGGGCCCAGTGGGGATGCCACACTGGTGTGCGTAGATGTCACTTGTCTTCAGATTTTTAGTTCTAAGACATGCCGGTTTCCTCACGATGTTTTCCTCCACCGTTTTGAGAGCAGTGGTGATAAAATTATTTACACAAAGTAAATAATTAGGGTTTGAAGCTAAGTCGCGGCCGTTATCACTGAATCACTGAGAAAAAATTGCCTAATACACACAAAACCCTAATATCCTCCTCTATCCAACTTGGGGATCAAGCCAATGCAGAACGTAGTCCGTATGCTGGACTTAAAGAAAAACATCACCCCATTTCTTCCCGTGGGTGTCGTAAGAGGCGACTAAGGGGCTTAGAGAATGGGCAGCAGCGTTTTCTATGCATTTTACAACCACACTGCGATCGTCAACCCGCCTGCCAAGCGTGGCCATTATGTAAAAGCCCCCCAATTTGGGGGATGCCTATATTGCCTATGTCCAGCAGTGAACGTTTCATGGCTGATATGATGATGATAATTGGGGCCACTTGACCAAGCATACCTAATAGTTTGATATTATAATTATGAACGCTTTGTGATCTCCATTGGTATGTATAAAGACAATTCTGAATGCTTTGTGCGAAATAAGGAAAATCAATTTATTTGATTTATTAATAAATCTGTCGTTCCGATGGATCGTACAATTTATTAGGTTTATTCTTTGTGTCCAGTAAGTGGACCATACCAATCATATTTTCTTTATTTGACAATAATGTTTTCTTCACGTTTTGTAGCCTTATTTTTATTTTCAGGTTCTACGCGCCATTGCTCAACAAAAACTAAGTTAAAACAAGAAGAAAAGATACTGTTTTCGATGCTAAGCTTTTCTATGATACTTAATGCTGAGGAACTTAAATAAAATAAAAGTAGATACAAAAGGTTTTTCGTTCTTTTTGAAGTTACTTTCGGATAGTGGATTATATACAAAGGAAATTTTGTTATTTTGTTCTTGTATGGAAAAATTGACCTTGTACTGTTGAACAAGCATTTTGACATACTTCTACCACCTGAGTAATTGTGTAATTCACTTACAGTAAGAATGGCATTTTATTTTGAAAGTTCACAACATTCATTGCGTTATTTTCGTTGTTGAACAGGGACAATTGTTTCGAACATATGAAGCAATGGATTTATCTATATCCTTCAAAATGATTCAGATTCTGAGGATTAGGATTTTGTGGTCCAGAAAGTGATGTTTTAATACTATGTAATGTAAGGGCTTATATGATGATTGATCAACATACCTTTTTCTGAGATAGATACATCTCCAACTAAAAACACTTGAACGAAATGGCAATACTAAACGTATAATAAAATTACTTTCTTTGTGAACTCCAATTGGCATTAATGAAAAAAACTCGAATTAATTTCAAAATAAACACGTATTTGTCCGATTTTTCTGGAAACTAGATTGAAACGCACATAACGTGGACCTTAATAAAGTTTGACCTAACAAGTTGCGATTCTTTAGTGTCAATATAAAGGACAACAGAGGTCCGCACAAGAATATTAATGTTAGCGACCCTGGGAACTTTCAGGAGCACATGTAATTTGAGATATTTCCGAAAATAGATGATGATGTATTAGGGTTTGTTGAAAACAATGTTTTGTAAGGTACACCCTTATTACTGAGCAATATTGGGACTAAAGTTTTGGTAGTTACAGCACGTGTAAGGTTATTGATTAATACTGTTTCGAGACATATTTATAGGGAACTAGCTTTTGCTCGCGGCTTCGCTCGCGTGGATGTCGGAAATTATCGCAAGAGGACGTACTACCGCGGTTAATGTATTAAAAATGCATTAATCCAGGTTATATAGGTAATAAGAGAGCAGTTTCACACAAATTTCTATCCCCTACTCAATTTTTTTGCTCCATACAAACTTCCACCCCCCATTTTATGGAAGTGGGGGGTTAAAAAGAGACAAAAAGTAGCCTGTCACTTTCCATCCCTTCAACTATCTCCACTTAAAAAATCACGTAAATTCGTCGCTCCGTTTTGCCGTGAAAAATGGACAAACAGACACACACACTTTCCCATTTATAATATTAGTAGGGATAAGGACGACTGTGGTTTAGGTTGTAATTAAACCTGTAAGGCTGGAATTATCTTGGGGTTAGTTACAATGATATTCGAATTTACCCAGGTAAAGAGGAGTATCCTAACGAATTAGTATACAGCTCAGTATTTATACATTTTACTCGCAATTATTTCCTCTGGCCGTCACGATGCAGTTACTGATATCGCATGAAAATTCTGCAGCTATCGCAACACGCCCAGGAAAAATATTGAAATCAGTAATCATTGGCTTCATTATTTGCTAACTCGAGGATACACTGAGTCATAACCTAGCTTTTTCCCAACTATGTTAGGGTCGACTCCCAGTCTAACTGGATGCAGATGAATACCAGTATTTTAAGGACCGACTGCCTATCTGACCTCCACAATCCAGTTACTGGGTAATACGACACCGTTTGGTATGACTGGTTGTCAGACTTTCGGGCTTCTGACGACCTGTAGCGACTGTCAATGATCCACAAATGACAGCCGGGATTAAAAAGCTTAACATGCTTTTCGAGGCACGGAGGAGTCTTGGTATGTAAAGATGGTCACCCATCCACGAACCAAACGCGGCAAGCATAGCTTAACCTGTTCGATAGATCTGTGTGGCCGTTATTACTTACCCACAAGCCCCTCGAGGATACAATGAGTGTTAAAGATACACGGGGTCAAATGTTTTAGAATCTCATAGGTACTTTGAATAGGTTCAGCAAAACTGAAGGGGTCTGCTAGGACCGATGCCTACCAGGGTCGCGAGATTGTTCGCAAGAGACACCGTGTTCCTTCAGTTGGATCCTGGCACATGGGGTGCCAGGATCCAACTGAAGGAACACGGGTGGGTTTTAGTCAGTAAAAGTCTGACACGCACTCCCGCTCCGTCCAGAGCGGGAGAGGTCATTATTTTGATGATTTCCCATCCAAGAAAAGGGTCATGGCGGATATGTCATTACTGTTCAAATAGTAGTATCGGTATCATATCAAATGTTGATGTATGACTTTGCCGTCGGCTTTCCATCGCACACGTGTGGAGGTCATAATTTGTCCCTAACTTAATATATATATATATCAACGCACAGCCTAAACTGCTGGTCCTACAAACATGAAATTTGGAGGGTGTGTTCTGTGTGAGGAGTAGGTATCCTCTAAGAAAGGGATTTTTGAAATTCCATGCATAAGAGGGCGAAATAGGGGGTTGAAATGATGAATTTTTCGACATCAACGCGGGCAAAGCCCCGGGCAGAAGCTAGTCTTAACTAACAAACTAGAATGACAACAAAATGAAATTACATGTGCTCTAACTAGGAGTAATGGTACTGCGGTCTTCACCAAACTATTCTTTATTCATAGTTTATCTTAACCTGCTTTAACTGCTTCTGAATAAACCAACATCAAATTAAGAGGGAAGATAATTAAAGCTAGCTGACCTACGTGAGAAGCAGGCATTCCGTCAGTAGTTTGTTGACATGAATGGAACGTGAAGTGGCTGCTGCGTGATAAAGTCAAAGCATTTATTTCAAATAGGCCCAAAAAGGCACTTTTGAACGTCAACAGTTACCTACATGAATATAGAATTGATTCTAGTTGCCCCTTTCAAAAGTAGGTTCGTAAGGAGTAGAATGGACAAGAAACTCCACCATTACTCTTTTAAAAAGTAATAATTTTGAGAGGAGCTAGTAATAATCTGTGAAGCTATTGGCGATATTTAACTGGAAAGTAATATTATTGACTGGTGTCTGTTTTGGAATGATGACCAGAACCAACGACTTTACGTGCTTTTCGAGGCACGGAAGAGTCTCAATATCTAATGGTCACTCCATCATCGAACCGACCGCCGCAAACGCAGCTTAACCTCCGAACGACCTGAGTGGTGATTATCATTTGGCTACCAGCTACGCATTAAACAAGATGATGCCGTATATTAATGTCAAGTTTACTTCAAATATTTTTCTCAAACTCATGTTTTATCCGTCACAAAATTTACAAATGTTTTTTACTTTCTAAATACCCAATAAAAACAAAACCTCTTCTAAAGAATTCCTTCGCTTAGGTTTTCCGAGGTACCAGGATCGCATGAATTTATAAGGAGTCAGGGGCCGAGCACTCGGTTCTTAAAACGTCACTAAATGAGATTGGGGAACGGGACCTGTGTCGCGACGTGTACCTAATGAAGAATAAGAAAATGTTACAGAAATGAAAAAGATACATTATTTGTAAAAGCGTGAGTACATTTACAGCATAAATTGAAGTATATGAGATAAGAGATTAAGTTTTAAATAATGATCTATATGTTTTGCCATAGATAAAGAAGATGGGGTAGTAAAGGCTTGTAATGCATTTGTAATAGCACAAATGATATTTCATTGGAGAGTTAACAAATGATGACTTGCCAAGCTTATATAGCCATCGACATTCGTACTCGAAACTTTTCTCACAACATTTTCCTCATTCCTCCGTATCACGTGCGCATACCATGACAACCGATTTCCACAGGATTTTTCAGTTAACGGTGCCACTTACAGACTTCCTCTTACTCTTACACATTTTGTTATTCTATCCATTCGTGTAACATCACATATCTTAACATTCTCATCTTAGTTGCAAGCAATCAAATCATCTATCAAGAAAAAAAATATTCAGGAACGATATTATTTGAACCACAGACTTGTTGTAAAACCAGTCGTGATTCAGTAGAAGTTCGGTGTGTCAAACTAAAGTGCTTTTTAGGTCTACAAAAAAACCGACAAGGCTAAGCTCCTTACAATTTAAATATTCACTTCAAGGACATTCTGTAACACCTTTTTACTTTAAAAGTAAAAGACAGTCTTCGTTTTTACTTTGCAAATGGGATTTTTGCTCACGTTCCTAACAGGAGTGGTGTTCTGGAATGTTCACTCTGCGCTCCAGAAGCGGAAATTAGTTGGCTGTTCATCTCCTTTCACGTTTAGCGCTAATACAAACATTCACTTCGTTTTATTCCATTTCTAGAGAGAAGGTGGTAGAAAATCGTATTTTTTTTTAGAAAAGGGAATGAATGTGCACAAAATTACACCAGGTGACCATTCCGGTAAAACACGGTTTAAGAACATTTGTATTTGAATTTCAGAGCGATTTTCATCAATTTAAAATTGAACGCAATCAGCTGTTCTACACCGCATTCAAAACCTGTCAATATTTCACATAAAAAATTACTCTGATAACCCTTAAAAGTGGGTGTATGTGCTTATTACATTCAGATTCATTACTATGTAGGGACCTACATTTTTCTCACCAATCTACATTCGATAGACTGCCATTTGTCATTCCGTTATCGTAAACACAAACATTAACATTGTTGTCTGATAAATACATCAGAGTAGTTCAAGTCCCAAAAGTCTGAAAAGCTATCCTACGAACGTGTACCTAAGCCCAGTTATCCAGTTGTGGAGGTTAGTTAGGTAGCCGCTCCAAGTAAAATACTAATATTTAGCTGCTTCCGGTTGCTCTGAAAGCCGACCCCAAGCCTAACCACCTAGTCTTTCCCATAATTGGGAAAAGTTAGGTAGATGCTGAATAGTTCAAGTGTTTAACACAAAGGCACATCTCCACATTGACTGACCTTTGACCTTGAATCCACACATAAAGTCGGCTATGACATTATGACCTTGATATTCAGGTAACAATTTCTGCTCAATTGACGGTTACGGGTCGCCGTCAAAGGACGTAAGTTAACGAAGGAAAAAGGTCCTAAATCAGCACTTTTAAAACTCTACGGTAAAACCAAGATTCGTGTTAAAAATGTTGCCAGTTCCGAAAAGTATGTTAATTCATACATTTACATACGAAAGGTAATGGAAGTGCGCTCGCGAATTATTTAAATTTTAAATATGGAATTTCTCGTGACATATTGCGGCAACACTGATTTTGGGCGCAATTTTTTTAGGGTTGCCCCTCAAAATAAAGTGGCATTACGAAAAGTGTTTTTAGTAGCGCTGTCTCGAGTTAGACAGATAAAACGTTAAAATGTTTGTCTTCTTCATACGAAGTACAGACGCAGCGACACAAAATCACTGTGTCAAAACACTAGAGTGGCAAAAATAGTGGCTTCTGTCAAAAATACCTCGAGTTTCTATACATTTTTGACAAGTTTTTAACATTTGATCGCCATTGAAGTGACCCTGCGACTAGATTTTTAACGTTTTATTTACGGGAATTTGCCTCCTGCTGTCTAAATCTCTTTGTGGACTGACATTTTGATAACGTTAGTGAGTTGCTGCGTGTGTATTGTTAGTATCAAACGGATGCTAATGGTATCGAAATAAACACCTAGTATTAAAAAAATATCGCGTAATCATGTGGAACTTTAAATTAACACATCTATTTTATATGATTAAATAAAATACTAGCTTCTGCCCGCGATTTCGTCCGTGTAAAATTTTTGCACCCCTGACCTTCCCATCGCATTGAATTGCCTGCCAGTTTTCGTCCATTTTTCGTTGCTACTCCGCTCCTTTTGACAGTAGCGTGATGTTATATAGCCTTTAGCCTTCCTCAATAAATAGGCTACCTAATACAAAAATAATTTTTCAATTCGGACAAGTAGTTCCTGAGATTAGTGCGTTCAACCAAAGAAACAAACTCTTTAGCTTTTTAATTATAATATTAGTATATAATATAGATATTGTATTAAGGATGAAAATAATAGTAATAATAACTGAAACAAGACACCATTACAGATGGGATTTAGTTAGCTTGTTATAGTTTTTCTGGCTCTCCGCCAAAATACACAGTCTTCAAGTAAACGGCTCAAGTGGTCATTAGTAAACACTTGACTAAATCTTTAATAAATTACTAGATTCTACCTGCGAATTTTTCCGCAAGTTATTTTTTTAACATAAAATACATGGTGGCAGGGTCATTGACACGCAATCTGGAACCATGAATTCAGTACATGATTTTCGATATTATAATAAAAAAGGAAAGGGCAATACGTACGCGGCCAGAATGTATGGCAAAACTTAAAAAAAAAAAACCAACGAAACAGGTCCTAGGGCCTAGAATCATGTACTGAAACCATGGTATCAGGTTTTGCGTTGAGGTCCCTTTTCCTATTTCCGATGGCACTTGGCAATACTGTAGCTTCCATTAGTAAACGAAATTTCAGAATCGTTTCAATAGTTCCGATGATTACCCCCCACATACGGAGTCACAAATTTTTCCTCTTCATATTTGTATTGGTATCGTCAATTATTATTGAACGACTGCCATATTATGACCTCTGAAATGGTCAGCATAATCATTAGTTCTATAGGTGTACTGAAGGAATGAATGATATGACTCAATAGGAAACAAATAAAAGAAAAAGTATTTACAAATAAAAGATAAAGAAACACATTTTAGCGGATTTAAAATTTTAGGCTATCTTCGGTAATAATTTTTTAACCATTTTTGTTGTGTAACTATCGCGTCGGTTAATATATCTTATTAGAAATAAGTTTTTTCTCATATAAGTGAATGTAATTCTTTTTGAGAAATAAAGTTCTTAAACCATAAAAGTATTTATTGTGACTTGCACAGAAACTAAACATAATGTACTTAATTAAAATAAAAACAGAAAGTTCTGTCCGAGGCGGGAATGAAAAAAGTAAGTGCAAAATAAGTGTCTCAGCGTCTGGAATTCTGAAAGGGCCGGCTGTGATGTCACGGACAGACACATAAAAAAAAATCCGGCCAAGTGCGAGTCGGACTCGCGCACCGAGGGTTCCGTACAAACCTGCAGGAATTCACGGTTTATGCATAAGGTTTATGTTTATGAAATTAAATGTTTTTTTTTTTTTTATATTTGAGTTGACTGAATGAAAGGTAAATTGTGGTTTACGATTTATGACGTATTAAAAAAAAACTACTTACTAGATCTCGTTCAAACCAATTTTTGGTGGAAGTTTACATGGTAATAGTAGTAGTAAGTAGGTAGTAGGTAGTAGGTAGGTAGTAAGTACATCATATATTTTTTTTTTAGTTTTATCATTCCCTTGTTTTAGAAGTTACGGGGGGGGGGGGGGACACATTTTACCACTTTGGAAGTGTCTCCCGCGCAAACTATTCAGTTTAGAAAAAAATGATATTAGAAACCTCAATATCATTTTTGAAGAGCTATCCATAGATACCCCACACGTATGGGTTTGATGAATGAATTATTTTTTTTGAGTTTCAGTTCTGTGTATGGGGAACCCCAAATATTATTGTTTAAAAAAAATGATTTTAGAAACCTCAATAACATTTTTGAAGACCTATCCATAGATACCCCACACGTATGGGTTTGATGAAAAAAAAAATTTTGAGTTTCAGTTCTATGTATGGGGAACCCCAAATATTATTGTTTTTTTTCTATTTTTGTGTGAAAATCTTAATGCGGTTTACAGAATACATCTACTTACCAAGTTTCAACAGCATAGCTCTTATAGTTTCGGAAAAAATTGGCTGTGACATACTCGTACAGACAGACAGACAGACAGACATGACGAATCTATAAGGGTTCCGTTTTTTGCCATTTGGCAACGGAACCCTAAAAAAAGATGATATGTCTAAAGTAACCCAATAAATAAATATTTACTAATACAATAACCACCATTAGCTTGTTTTTTTTATTTGTAAGCGTTTATCAGGGTGCTAGGTTATCTGGCCTATAAGGGGCAGCTGATTTTTTTTTTTTTAACTGTCTTCCTTTGCCAACGCGATGCTACTGAAAAACTGGGTATGTAGCTGACTTCACACCCGGCACCCAAAAAATTACAGTCTTACGCTGAAATCAGATACTTCTCTCGAGTGAATGGTTTATTTTTGTTTCATTCCACGTTCAAACGACACTGACAAAATGACACAGTATAACGGCGAACCTATTTCAAACTGCTCCGAACACAACCCACTCGTCCGATAAGAATGCAGCTTCTAGAATGTTTTAGAAGCCATGTGAAAAACATACGACGCGCACCCTTCTTTTGACGGATTCGTCTGAGGTCCGTTAACTGGGCTGCGCACCTAAAACCCAGACGATTTCGAAGCACTATTCACGAAGCTTGTATCTTTCCCCCAAACATTATTGTTTTATCCCTTTTAAGTTACCGCAAATAGTGTTTACAGAACCTGTAAGTATATTAAATAAACTATGAATAAATATAAGGAATGGACATGATAGAAATGAACGTAAATCAGCTCATTTCATGAATTTTTTCGATCATTCGGTAGACGAGTGAAAGAGCCGAAATCTAACATCGTAGAATTGGTCCAGTAATGATTTTGAACTGTTAATTTATTTTGTGTTCTGACGTTTCACTTCGAAAGAAAGGTAAAAGACATCATAAACAAAAAGTGAGGCCAGAGCGCTGACTTATTTCTTGGCCAAAGCATTATCTTTGCTATATAAAGCAGGGCAATGCTACCAGCCTTTTAAATACATTTTCAATGTTGCGTGTGTTACATTGGTGTCTACTGCAAAGAGCATATTTTTACATAAAAAATAAAACTCGTTTCTCTGTAAGTAATTATTTTTGAGCAATGTTACTCAGTTTGATGTTGAATAGAGGAAGAACTTGCTATTGACGGTTTTTTTATATGTCTTTTTACACCCTGTTTAATATCGAACTAATTGAAACTCGGAATTCAAAAGTGAGGCGTCTGATATCTGCGTTAGGTCCAAAACTCAAATAACTCAAATAAATAACATCAACGATTGTTTTAATACTCAAGTTCAAAAGCTCCCCATCGTTTTGAAACCCAAGTGAAAGTATCAAGAATACCTATCAGTCCAAAACGAGTTTTAATAAGTGCCTTCATTATGTAAAATGACAATTAGCAACTAATTGCTAGCGTTGAGTTGATTTTCTGCGATGAGGGGATCGTTTTTTCTGATGAGATCATTACTTTCTGAGGTCGGCTTAAGTGAATTGTCTTATTTAGGCAATTGTGGCGTCTAAAGGATTTTGTTACGGTCGCAATTACTGAATTATGGTTTTCAGAGTAAATTATGCTTGGTATGATCCTCGTTAAGTTGAAATTCGGCAATTTGTTAACCATTATACTTTGTTTGAAAAATTGTGAGTCTAATACAACGCTACGTTCGAGTACGTTCTCTCAAAACGGTGAAGGAAAACATCGTGAGGAAGCCGGCATGTCTTAGAACCAAAAATTCGACGACATGTGACATCTACCAACCCGCACTGGGCCCGCGTGGTGGATTATGGCCCACTCCCTCTCACCGAGAGGAGGCCTGTGTCCCAGCAGTGGGAAAATTATAGGCTGACGATGTTGTATTAGTTTGTATTTATAGATAGAAAATATGAACCAGGTTTTCCCGTAAGTTCAATAATCTTGCTTATTTTATATTATTTATTTGGGAAAATAAACGGTTACAAATTACAGTATCTCATAAAATTTGAGGTTCAGAGTAAATGTATAAATCATACGACATTTTTTTACATATTATGAATAAAAGGTACAAAACTAATAGGATGTGCTCTTACAATTTGATAGTTGTACTAAAATGACATAAAATGTCGATGATAAATCTAAACAGGTGTTAATTTCATTGAGCAATGTCTAAAATAGTTTTACGAACAAGGTCCCTTTTATCAGTTTGACACCGAATTCTGCAGAAAATAGGCCCTTATACAATATTATAATGCAGACTGAAAACTTTGCTTGTCAGTAAAGCATACGAAATCAGCTTCTGCACAAGCACCTTATACGTCGCAGACGCAACATCAATAGTATATTATCAATTTTGCATGATAGAAAATCATTGTACCTCTAAAAAAAGGCCCCTTTATACCCCACTGCCCAAAACAATGGCTTTTTAATTGCCACTCCTAAAACTTCGTTACCTTTAATCCCAACGTCTCACGTGAAAGCAATCTAAAATAATCGTGCAATTACTTTGCGACCGTCACTCGTTCCAGTTACATGATCAGGCAGACATTACAAGGGTGTTGCTGTGAATGTAATCGGGTAATAAAAGTATAGTATAATTACTGACATTTACACTACTTTATAGGGCTGGTAGTCTGGTGGTGACAGGTTTTCCTAGTGCACTAAGGATTTATCAGATGTTATATTTTTCTTCTTCTTCTTTGCCCGTAACAAACAAGTTATGACCGGGTTTGTCTTATGCTAGATCCGTTTAGACGATGCTTAGAAATTGAGAAGTCACGAGCATTGCTTTGACTGAAACTTTAAGTCAGACTGGATGCAGAAGGCGAAGGTGCGACGTGTTGTGGCGCAGGTTGGGAGAGGGCTATGGCCACCAGTGGATTGCGGTAGGCTGCGTTGATTGAGCATTGCACAGACACAGATGCATGACGCACGATGCACGAGTTGGCCTTAGCCGGCCACACGAGGCTAGTACAGAAGCCAGGATAGTAAAATCAATGGTTTCCACCATTGATTTTACTATCCTGGCTTCTGTGCTACTTGCTAAATAATAGAGACCTGAAATAGAATCCAGAGTTATAAAACTACCATATTTACTTTTAATCTTTCTCATGAGGTTAACAGCCTATAAATGAGGTTTTGTGTGCGCCTGGTACTGTGACATGGTCGTGCATTGTTAGACTTATATAAAATCCTCATAGTATAATGTTTGGGCTTTGAAAGAGACCATGACCTCTGAGTTTTCTTCAGCATTTCTTCTCCGGGGTCAGTAAGCTAGGAAATGTAGGTGACATCTACTTTAAAAAAAAAAAAACCAACAAAATTTTATTTTCACACTGTTCCTAAAGGAAAATATCTTGAGTGTTCCCGAAAGTCACTAATCGTAGTGATTAATGTTCGTTTCTTTTTTGTAAGAGAATACGCAGGCAGTAGAACATTTCACAAACAGGAGCCTTTTTAATAAAAATTCATCAGGTGACAGTCGGGAAACCGACAATTGTTGAATGTCAGTACTTTCATACATGTTCGGCTTTATTAAACGGCAGCTGTTGAGGATGTGTCAATTTTGTATTTTGATTACAAATAATATGTCGCATTATCAGTTATATTTCCGAAATAAGGCTCTGATTACTCTTCAGATATATCTAACAAATAAAACTGACAAGGGTGACAAAAAGTCACTGACTTTTATGTGCTGTACTATCAGTTCAGCTTACCTCTCAACGAGATAACAATAAGATACTACCTACGCACCGGTTTAATTTCCTTAGCCAACCCTATAGGGATTCGGGCAATTTCAACAGCAATTACATAGGTTCCCAAATGTGGGAGTGATCCCCAAGCCTATAATAAGGTAATGCGCACATGTTTGAGCGCGTAATTGTAATGTAACGGAAAATAAATTTCTATTCGTGAGAGGCACACGAGCGCCAAGGGGATAGGTACTATGTGTGTAACTGTGTATGTTTTTTAAGATTCGATTCTATTTGATTATGAAAAACATTTGAGTTAATCCGAAGTTTTAAAGGGGGTTGCAATTATTAATTCATTTATTTCAGACATAGTCCATAATTACAAGTTATATATCCATTACAATTACAAAAATAAAATCCAATAAAACACATAACATTAAAATAATCACCAATAAATAAAATTACAAATACAAATAAAGTTACAATTAAATTAATTGAAATTAAAAATAAATAATGAGAAATCATGTTCAAAGTTTCTGTTACATAGGCACATCCTACTTATAATATAATAGTATAAACGCGAAAGTTTGTATGTATGGATGTATAGATGTATGGATGTTTGTTCCTCTTTCACGCAAAAACTACTGTACGGATTTGGATGAAATTTGGAACACAGTTAGTTTATAACCTGGATTAACACGTAGAGTACTTATTATCCCGGTAGTATGTTCCCGCGGGATATTTTCCGACCTCCATGCGGGCGAAGCCGCTGGCAAAAGCTAGTACTAACATACGTATGAAGCTAATAAAAGCGTGTTAAATCAAATCAAATCACATTTATTTGTAAATGTAGGTTAAAAATTACAATAGGATGTTATAAGAAGATGCACAGTTCGCTACATTTTACCCGAGAGCATACAAATAAAACTAAAAGTTAGTTGTGTCGATATCATAGACACACAATTAAAATAAAATAATTCAATTACTTATACACTAACACACAATTCCTAACACACAATTAACACCTACATACAGTTCTACACAATTAGCAATATCAGTATCATAATAATGTAAACATAAGCACAAGAATATAAGACAGTGCAACTTAAAATATTCGTAAGTCTGAAAATAAGGAAACATACATTTCAACAACATCTAAACCAATGAGGAGAAAATAAAATATAATTGTAACATACTAAATATCAGTGGTGTCCTCTATAAACTCAGCTGTGGAGTAATAACATTTATAAATTAAAAATTGTTTCAGTTTCTTTATAAACATGTCAATATTGAGGTTTTTTTATCGGTCGAGGAATTTTATTGAAAATAAGTTATTAAGTTATAAAAAGAGTTATGTTTGAAGTGCTGTCTTGGATTCTATTGGACTTATAGAGCTGGGGCATCAATCATTCAGCCGTAAGACGTCCACTACTTGACATACGTCTCCCCCAATTTGGGGGTTTTGCCATAATCGCCACGCTTGGCAGGCGGGTTGACGATGACAATATGGTGGTAAAATGCATAGAGAATGCTGCTGCCCAGTCTCCAGTCAATCCTTAAGTCGCGTTTAACTAGGCTAAATAAAAACAGTGGCACGAGCAATAGATCAAGCTACGCTTGCCGCGGTTTGTCCGTGGAGTAAGCGACCATCTTTACATACCAAGATTCCTTTGTACCTCGGAAAGCTCGTTAGGCTATTGGTATCGGCTGTCATTCGTCGTCAGATCGCCCAAAAGCCTAATAACAAGACTTTCCAAGGGGTATTACCCAGTTACTGGGTTGTGCAGGTCAGGTAGGCAGTCCTTCCATATAAAATTGTTACGATGATTTCAGTACCAGTTTCTAAACCCACTAAAGATAGCTGCTTCATACATTTTCACCATGTGAGTATTGCAATTTTGCAGATTTTTAATAACTGACGATAATTTATTATCTACCATTCCGACAATCTAGGAAAGAACTAAGCTAATTCCAGGCATGCGTTGCAATGCTTTGCGTTTTTTTTAGGAACCTCTCCGGCGCGTTGACTAATATATGTAGGTCTAGGTCAGGTTTAAAGTTTTTGCGATACTCCTTAGCGTAGTGATTAAAAAATTCAGCAACTTCTATCAAAGTCAAAGTAAATTTATTTGCCCAAACATGTGTACACATACCGCAATTATAACGTGCATGCAGAATAACATAAAAGAAAATATAAGTTCAGACATGTTTGCCACATATTATGGCGTACAAATATCAGTTATAATCAGATTGTTAATAATTTAGATAGTCCAGTCAATATCATTAAATTACCTTGAATTTAGCAAACTGTAACAAATTATGAATGTCAACAATAAGCAAAAATAATAATAATCAATACGAGGTCGAGACTAACGCACGGCAATTGGTTTTAATGAGAGGTAGAAACATTTTCAACCTTAGGTTATTTGTTTTATGTTATAAATCTAGAAGTGTGCCGTCTGTTTAATTTAATTATTTAAAATATTTTAAAGCTAGAAGCAATCACAGGGTTTCAGAGTACCAGCTGTTGTATATTTTAAGTATATAAAGAAACAATGTAAGTCCGTTGAAGAGTGTAAATTCGAACCAAAAGCAGTTTCAGCTTAAATTAAATTGCATCTAGACATTTTACATTTTAACGAACTAGACTCTATTTTATTGTGTTTCATTCTACTACAAATGTTAAGACAAGAATCTAGCGTAGATATACAAGGTTACTGAAGAAATAAATCGTTTTTTGTCCTATAAATTACGTTTCATCGAAATTTTTCGTTTAAATGAAATACTGAAAAATTGAATAAATTTATAAAAGTAAAAAAACAAACGTTAAAGTACGAACTTATATTCAGAATCGTATAAATCACAATTCTATTAAAAAAATACAGTTATTTCTTTATGAACCTTGAGAGATGTCGTCCCCAGAGCTCTATATGCGGCAAATGTGTCTACAGAGAAATAACGAAGAAAATAATTACGCGGACAGAAACGAAAAGCGACCTTAATTTATAAAGTATAATGACTGACTCTATACATGTTATAAATTAAAGTCATTTTTTAAATTTTGTCCACGTTATCTATACAAATAAATAAAATTGGAGTGTCTGTTTTTAATATTAAGATAACCACTTTTTACTAAGTGTATATGGATGTATACACGATACATATACCAAAACAACATTTTTTACAATTTTTGTCTGTCTGTCTGTCTGTCTGTCTGTCTGTCTGTCTGTCTGTCTGTCTGTCTGTTTGTTCCCGCTAATCTCTGAAATGGCTGGACCGATTTTGACGGGACTTTCACTGGCAGATAGCTGATGTAACAAGGAGTAACTTAGGCTATTTTTATTTTAGAAAGATTCTTTTATTTTAGAAAAAAATAACTATCTTCGAAAACTACGCTGACATACGTCTCTAAATTCGAAAAACCCTGGCTGAATCCTACGAAATAGACCAAAATAATGTACTACAGTATTGTACACCTTAAAAAGGCCTACAAAAATGTCCTGAATGGTATATGTCTATCTCTTAGGGATAACCCAGAATAACCATTTTTTATCTTTTACTTTTTACGAGAAATAAGGGCTTATTTACGAAGCGATTTTAAGCAATACAGCATTCATCCTTATCTAATTAAGTACCTTAAATACATTGTGCATTTAATATAGATCAATATGGCCCTTTACAGCATGTAATTTAAATGAATATCTTAGAAGATATTAGAGATTTAAAAAGCGGGCGCGGAGCGCGTTGGCAGCGGCCGGGTAGTACGGGATAAGTAGGATTGTAATTCATATTACTTTGGCTTCATAGTAATTGCGAATATCATGTGTGTTCATTATACTCAAAATAAACCTAATAGTATTATTCCAAGTAAGAGACCGCGAAATGGCTTAGATGTTTAGATTTTTGGATGTTTGTTTCTCAATGATGCAAAGACGGGGAAGGGCCGGAAGGTTCTGGAGTGGCGACCGCGTACTGGAAGACGGAGCGTTGGAAGGCCTCCCACAAGATGGACCGATGACCTGGTGAAGGCCGCAGGAATACGTTGGATGCGAGAAGCACAGAATAGGTCGAAGTGGCGGTGCTTGGGGGAGGCCTATGTCCAGCAGTGGACGTCTTTCGGCTGAAATGATGATGATGATGATGATGCCAAGACGGCCAAACGGATTTAGATCGAATTTGGCACAAAGATATATTATATCATGGATACGTAACAGATAGGATACCTACTTTATCCCGGTAGTAGGTTCCCGGGTGATATATTCCGACAGCTATACGGGCCAAGCCACTGGCAAAAGTACTATTCCTATAATTATGTTCGGTGTCTGGTAAATGATTGAGTGTCTGTATAGGTAAAATAGGAGCGTTAAGAAAAACCAGGAAGACTTATGTTCAACTAAACCAAGCCCTATGTCACAGTCTTCTTACTCTGAATACTATTACTTTTATTTTAAAAACACCAACACACATGATGTTCTCATAAACTATGAATCCTAAGCAATATGAGTTATAATCCTACTACTAATAATATGTGAAAATATGTATGATTGGGTGTTTGTTTCTCAATCACGCAAAAATGGCTGAATGGATCTGGATCGAAAATAGCACACAGAGTCTATATTACCTATATAACCTGCACCCTAATTGCGAAACGCACAATTTATCAGAATCTGAATGGGATTGAAGATTATTTCTAAACCATTGCGTCATTTGTTCGAATAAATTGTCGGGTCAGCAACGTAAAATACACAATGAATGTTGTTTACCTATGAATTTTAAACCAATTCCTACCGATAAAAAATTCCGCAATTACCCCTCTGGAATAACACATTCTTATCGCGGTAGTACGTCCTCTTGCATTAATTTCCGACATCCACGCGGGCGAAGCCGCGGGCAAAAGCTAGTCTATATATATAAAATTCAAAGTCCTGAGTGACTAACTGACTGACTGATATATCAACGCGCAGGCTAAACCGCTGGTCGTAGAGACGTGAAATTTGGAGGGTGTGTTCTTTGTGAGGAGTATGTATCCACTAAGAAAGGGTTTTTTGAAATTCCATTCCTAAGGGGGTGAAATGAGGAGTTGAAATGGTGAATTTTTCCACATCGACGCGGGCGAAGCCGCTGGCAGAAGCTAGTTCTTCTACATTACGCAACGACTTTTAATGCTGTGTTCATTTAATATTAAACGTACATATAATAAAAAACTCTATTGTCAAGTTATAAAAACTGTGGATAGCAGCACCCTTATTGCGCAATAGGGTTTTGCTAATTCATTGTTTCATTTGTAGAAAATAATTGTTCGCTGAAGAACATAAAAACCGCAATGAATGTTGCTGAACTGTCAAAATTAGAGACACTAAGATGAAAAGTAGTGGCTTTTTTTTTTGGATGTGAAATCATCAAATGACTTCTCCCGCTCTGTGCGGAGTGGGAGGGCGTGTCAGACTTTTACTGACTAAAACCCACCAGTGTTCCTTCAGTTGCCCATGTACACGGTCACGGTGTCTCTTTCGAACAATCTCGAGACTCTGGCAGGAAAGTAGTGGCATGAAGTCTTCTATCTGTGGCAACTCAACACAATTTTCATGCGCAGCGTTGTGACTATGACAACTCTGTTTTGACAGTACATAGATGCGTTTTTTTAAATTTATTTTACTATTTACGTATGATTGTCTGAGACTGGCTCGTTGGTCTAGTGGTAGCAAGCGCTACTGCTGAGCATGAGGTGCTGGGTTCGATTCCCAGGTCGGGTAAAGCGTCATTGGGTTTTTCCACTTGGAATGTCTCAGTAGCAGCCCGGAGTCAGGAGTTGTGCCCGGTTGATGACGATAGGCTCGCCCTCTATTACATGGGACTTAAACATAACAGGCGAAATGTGTGTGTAATATAGGTACTCTGCCCAACCCGGGGAAACATGGCGTGATGTTGTGTATTTCCGTACACACATAGTAAAACATTGAAAAGCGACTTTTTTTTCTTAAGCCTCTCTCAAGAGTATTCCAAGATCCACAAATAAAACTATTGTTGGAAACAAAAAGGGTTTTCCTAAACTGTTCCCTGGCGACGTGTTGAGAATAAGCTCCTACTTTACCCAACTTAGCGATCCGGTCTGGGATCCTAGAATTGTGTAGCAATTTGATGCAATGACGAAAAAAAGTTGATTTGCTTTACCTATAAACTATCTGTTGGTCAACAAAACGATTCAATGAAAGCCAATTGATGAAAAAATCAAAATTACATCTATTCAAATCCATTTACGAATAAACCAAATATGTTAAGGACTTGTCCATTACAAAATGTACTAGTAGGTGCCTATGCATGAGAACGGGCAAAAAACTCACACTTTAAAATCAAAATATTGTTTAAAAAATTGGTTATTACATGTGACAACGATGTAAAACAAACGTCGTGGGAACAAGAGATTTTACGCGGACGAAGTGTCGGGCAAAAGCTAATAATCAATATAAGTCTGAAATCGCCAACCCGCCTTCAGCAATTGTAGCAATCATTGATCGGCTGCTCATGCCTTCTGTGTACAAGAATAGGCCTTTGCCCAGCAGTGGGACAATACTTGCTTAGTATTATATCAAACAAGAACATAACGTCGTTACACTCCGATGATCACAACATATTTGTAATAGATATAACTTGTTGAAAACAAAAAGGACAGCGTCCTAACAATACGGTCCCAACCCGATGGACGATTGGTGCAAGTTAAAAGATCTTAGTGTTCTACCTTAGTGTAAAGATACCGTAATGCATGCTTGCATTACCGGCCCGCGCCCAGCGCTATCTTTGTTTTGTGTGTGTCCATGCGTTTTGTTATTGTTTTAGTTTGTTATCAATTTTTATTGTAGTAGGAACAGAGGTGGGTTTAAGTCAGTAAAAGTCTAACACGCCCTTCCGCTTCACCCAGAGCGGGAGACGTCATTTGATGATTTCCCACCCACAAAAAATATACCTATTTTAGTAATAAAATTTCGGGCATTAAGTCCGCCTTTGTACAGTATTTTTTTACTTGTGCATAAAGTTTTAATAAATACATGAATAATCAAAAAAAGTATAAAAACCGTTTTTATTCATACATTCAAGTATCCGGATTTAAACAAAATATATTAGTTTTTTTTTGTTTTTGTAATATTTCGTGTCAATGAAAGCGTTAATTTGGTAGTTGCTTTAATTGTTTGATGGCAAAGAAATGCAATTTTGTTTAAATAAAAAAATAAAACACTTTGGTAGCAATTAAAATAGATTAAAACAATCTAAGCTGCTGATGAATATGCAAAGTCATCTATACTTCTGGCGGGTGCTTGCTCCTAACCCCGCTTACGCCCATATCTCAATCCACTCACGTAACTCCCTGAACGATATACCTTTTATTACGTTCTGCTCACTAGGATTACTACCCCGCAAAGACGCGATTACGGGTGTAGTAGAACACGATTAGGAGACATCAAAAACTCTTTAAACTGGTTCAGTTGAAAGTTGGAGTACGATATCAGTCATAATGGGTTAACATTGGTAGCTAGATTATATTTTTGGGGCTTCGTGCCGACACTACCATGTTTTGTAAATGAGGTATTCAGTGAAACGAGGAAATTAACACCTATTATTGTTTTGTAGGTTACAAGTAGTAGAATAAACAGAGGCTAAGTATTAAAAAATAATCACTAATAGAACAATGACAACCTTAGGAATAACGAATACTATTTATATTAAAAAAAAACAGAAAAAAAATAAAATTAGATAAAAGTAATTAAATAAGAATTGCTTTTTTACACGCTTTATATTAGCTTCACTTGTATGTTTGTATATTTGTATGTTTGTATGTTTGTTTGTAACCGACTCCTTATAGCGCGATTTTGACCCACTTTAAACGACCAGATTTCATTAAAACTTTGCATACCTGTCTAGGACCGATGACAATGCAATAATTTCAAAAATTTGTGCCATTATCCTTGCCAGGGTTACCAGGACAGCAAAAAAACTGTCTTCGAAAACTACGGTGACATACGTCACAAACTAATTTGCGCCATTATCCTTGCCAGGGTTACCAGGACAGCAAAAAAAACTGTCTTCGAAAACTACGCTGACATACGTCACAAACTACGCTTACATACGTCTCAAAATTCGAAACACCCTAAAAAATAGAAAATAAAGAATAGTTTAAAAAAACTAAAAAACACGCTTCCATTGAAAACCAAACTAAATAGTACAAAATAATGAAAAAAAAGCGTGGGGTGCCTGATATCAATAAAAAAATACCTTAAAAAGCACCCCACGCTTTTTTTCCATTATTTTGTACTTTTTAGTTTGGTTTTCAATGGAAGCGTGTTTTTTAGTTTTTTTAAACTATTATTTTTACTATTAATGATATAATGTACTCAAGCTTCAAATGCAACCAGTAGCCTAGGTTACTGGATTACTGCACCGTAATTGCGCAACCATCAATACGATCATACGTACAATGCTTGTACTTTTGTATATAATATCATTGTTGTACTTGGAATCAGAATCTGAATTATTTTGACATCTATTGTTAATCCATAGCTTCAAAAGCTCGAAAAAATTGTCTGCTGAACATAGTAAATAATACAATGAATTTTGCCGAACTGTCTAAATTAAAACCATTCCCACCATTACTGTAAGTAATCAGTAAGTAATCTTTTAATTAACAAAACACTTAGCCTAGGTAACATCAGTACTGCCTCAGTTATAGATAGGTATGGCTCTTACATACTAGTGGTCGCCTAGTAGTCGAAATTCGACTATAATTCATTTTAATTTTAAGTTTGAATGATATGAATGACCTTTAACATTATCTTAATTATTTGACACATTGTTTGACATTCAGTAAGACTATAGACATTTTTTTTTTTTTGGTTCTTTTCGTCCCTCTTTGGGACAGGCAAAGGGAGCTGAGCCCATACAGCCAAGTCTGATTTAGTTTTCTTTTTCTTCCAATTCTTCTTTTTTTCTTTCTTGTCTTTCTATAATATAATCAAGGCCGAAACCATGTCTTCTTTATTCAATGTCTTCGATATCAAGACTATAGACAATAAAGACAAATAATATTAGTCTTTTCTCATTTTGACCACAGACTTCAACCATAAATAAAAGAGAATTTATGTGTGTGTGTTTCTCAAACGCATGGTGGTGTGTGTAACGTGTTATTTATTAAAAATAATGTATTTTTACGCATATTTAAAAAAAATATTAGCATTCGTCACTTCTTCTCTGTATAAACTAAAAGTGTGCGAAATTTCATACTCCTCCGTCCGCCCAATTTTCGTAAAAAGGGATCCAAAGTTTTCGCTTCACGTATTAATATATAGACAGTAAGATCCCTGCCCTTCAAACTAGGAGAGTCCTGTATCTTGAAGGACAGTGTTCTTAAGGCGGATTGTACACATTTTTACAAAATATATAATATATAATTGCGTAACAATTCTGATGTACATTTTATTAAAAAGGCTTATGAGATAATAGTGTGTGTGTGTGTGTGTGTGTGTGTGTGTGTGTGGGTGTGTGTACACAATTACCCCTTTAATGCCAGCCTAAAGCCTAAATATTCATTGATTTTTTTCGTTTTTGAGCATCCGAACTTTTCAAATATACAAAACAAAATACTATGAACGTCTTCTTTCTTTTCTTGTTACCTATATTGTGTATACTACATAATAAAGAGTAATCTATATTGAAAAATTATTATGAATTTGTTTCAGAATCCTTCGGGTTGAGATTGTTGCGTAGCTGAATTGCAGATGTTTACAAATATTACTTCCCATTATTTGTACGTGCTGTCTCTGTTCCAAAAATACCCTACATCATAATTTCCCGTGGGTCTCAAAAGGTGAATAAGGGATTATGTGAAACGGGTAGCTTATTTATGGTGTTACGGTATTTTTCAATTGTATACAAAACGAACAAAATAACTGTGGGTATGGCAGTCGTAAATATTATATTTTGAATGGTTTTGGTTCAGGCATTTATGGGTAGGGTTACCATTTCGAAAATTGAAAAGTCCTGACGAAACAATTGAAAAAAGTCCGGAAGTTATACTTTTAATAAATATACATATATATAAACATTGTGGTTATTGTAATTACGTATGTTAGTCTATTAAAGGTAATTATGCTACGGGAACAAACATTACTAATAAAATCATTCAATACTGTCAACATCTTTGTTTTCTATTTAAAAAAAATCTCCATAGGGCGACAACTCCGGACAAATGACAAGGTTAGACTTAGTTTCAAAGGAATGCCCAAAAAGCTGGACATGTCAGGACAAATCCGGGTGGATGGAGACCCTAATTATACGGGTACGGCTGATTTATTATATTTTTATTTATTTACTTAATGTTACTTTTTATTTATCCGGTCGCGCGTCGCTCGGTTTCGCGCGTTCGATTCAAAGTAAATAAAAAGTAAAACAAATAGAAAAAAAGTAAATGTTATGAGGATGTTGCTAGATGAATAAACATCAAAAAATTACATCCAATGGCAATCGATTCCTTATGATCCAACGGGTGCACACGCGGACATTTGGAGCATTTTTTCTTATGATCCCCCGGGGGCTCATAAGGACGTTTGAGAGGTTATTTAATGTTACAGGAAACCAAACAGGCATGCATTTCGTTTATAAGTCATAGTTTTATATCATAACATCACGTTGGTACTTCCTGATGGGTTGGGTAGTGGGTACCACAGACCCACATTTTGCATCGTTTTGACACTAATAGGGCACTAATCTAGACTCCGAGGTGCTACCGAAAAATCCCTGATTGAAACCCTCCTGACCTCATATGCTTAGCAGTAGTGCTTAAGACTACTCGCTTTTTTTTTTTGGATGGGAAATCATCAAATGACTTCTCCCGCTCTGGGCGGAGCGGGAGGGCGTGTCAGACTTTTACTGACTAAAACCCACCCGTGTTCCTTCAGTTGCCCATGTGCCAGGGTCACGGTATCTCTTCAACGAGTGAACTTATCATTATTTGGAAGTTACCTTTTTGGCAATTATCTAATACATTCAGCTGTCAGGGTTCCGTACCCAAAAAGGTTGACGGAATCCTATTACTAAGCCTCCAGTGTACGTCAGTCTGTCCGTCTGTCTGTTAGCGGGCTCTATCTCATGCACCGTAATAGGCAGTTGAATTGTACACAGAAAGTGGATTTCTACTGTCGCTATAAGAACGATCCCGAAGAACAAGAATAGTTTGTTTTACCCTGTGTTAGGTATTGTTAGCATACACAATAACTCAATACTCAATATCTTTAGTGCTTTACCATAATGTGAACTTAGGTGGTAATTATATAATTTAGATCATTATGGACCCTGTAGGGCACAGCAAAAGGATAGGAGAGAGGAAGCTCTGTTTTTGAAAATCATTTGGTCAGGAGATGTAGAATAAACCAATATGTCGCTTATAATCGACCAATTAATAAATATTTTTTGTGGGTTGCAATATGGTTATTTTTAAACATTTTATACTTCAGAGTTGTGGCAACCCATAGATCACTTTTGAAGTAAAGCGGCGCGAAACCTCTTTTTGCATTCTGAGCTACAGACGATGAAGGTGGTCTCGTGTTGCGATTTGAAGGTGTAAAGTACAGACGTCAGCACATTAGGGTTTCCGAAACTGTCAAATTCTCCCAATCAACCTTGAACGTAATGCTTTAGCGATAAAGTTGAATATTTATTAAAGAAATTTGACAAATTGTAGTAGCTCAATGCGCTGGCGTCTGTACCTATAAAGTGACTCGTTGGTATAATTTTAACAGTACGAAACCTTGTATAAGCTAGTCCGACTCACACTAGGCCAGTATTTATGTAGACAACGTCGCGACGGAACTTTCGACGGACACCTGTGATATTTTTATGGCAGTTCACCCAATAAGAAACAAAGTCTGCCACAATAATTAAGGACCAGAAATATTAAAATATTAATAAAAGAACTTCAGCTTACACAGCTCTTAAACTGTACTTTTAATCTCCGATATTAATCGTTAACGAAAAAATTAAACATTACGCTACGGTTAACGACGTGATTGCTGTAAAGCGCTGAGTTAACGGTAATATAAAATTAAGCTTGAAATGGAGCTCGCAGAGCTCAGTAGCTCACAAAGCTCATGATGTTGGTACTGTAGAATACTCCACGTTACGATATTATAAATGATTTTATTATGCAAATAGTTTTGTACAAACATTTTATAAGTCAATCATATCTTCTTAAACTAGATGAGGTCGGCGTTTCCTAACTGACTCCTCTGAGAAGAAAGGCTGAAACAAACTCAGAGGTCGCTTTTAAAGTCCAGACATAATATTGGTCAGATCGTGTGAAGACCATGTGGATTGGTGTCTGAAATGGTCTTTTAAGGAAAGAACAACACGGATTGAGTGGACCTAATCATTCAGTGCACGCATTTATCAGGAATCATGCAGCTCAAGAGCTAGGCAGCAGTGGTGGCCCAGTGGTAACGGCCGCGACTTACGAGTAGGTCGTGAGTTCAAACCCAAACAGGCGTTACTATGTGTAAATTATTTCATCATCACTGCTCTCAAAACGGTGAAGGATAACATCCTGAGGAAACCGGCATGTCTTAGAACCAAAAATTCGAAGACATGTGACATCTACCAACCCGCACTGGGCCCGCGTGGTGGATTACGGCCCACTCCCTCTCACCGAGGCCTGTGTCCCAGCAGTGGGAACATTATTATACACAGAGTTGTATCTAAAGTACACCCACATCTCATCAGTTATGTTTAAATGGCCTGGCCTGGCCTGTTAGTCTAGTGGTTAGTGACCCTGACTGCTAAGACTGAGGTCGTGGGTTCGATTCCCACCCAAGACAAATCTTTGTGTGATGAGCACGATCATTTGTTCTGTGTCTGGGTGTAATTTATCTATAATATGTATGTATTTAGAAATATATAAGTATGTTTATCAGTTGTCTGGTTGCCATAGTACAGGCTCTGCCTAGTTTGGGATCAGATAATGGTGTGTTGGTTGTCCTAAGATATAATAAATCCTAGGTAGTTCGGGACGAGCCCGTTGGCATCAAGCGGGCACAAAAACAGACTTCGGGCTGCTGCTAAGAAATTCCAGATGGAACCTAAATGAATATAATACATATAATATCTTAGGACAACCAGCACACTGTTAACTGATCCCAAACTAGGCAGAGCCTGTACTATGGTAACCAGACAACTGATAAATATACTTATATATTTCTAAATACATACATAATATAGATAAATTACACCCAGACACAGAACAAATGATTGTGCTCATCACACAAAGATTTGTCCTGGGTGGGAATCGAACCCACGACCTCAGTCTCAGCAGAAAAAATACTTTTTCAGTTGAGTACAGTTTCAAATCGTCACATGAAACAATTATCATCCTTTGTCTAGCTTATCCCAACTACAATATGTTAGGGTCAGCTTTAAGTCAAACCGTAAGCTGAACATTAAATAAAATAATAAATAAATAATATCTTGGGACAACTAACACACCGTTATCTGATCCCAAACTAGGCAGAGCCTGTACTATGGCAACCAGACAACTGATAAATATACTTATATATTTATTTTCTATTAGTATTTTACATGGAGATATTACCTATCTGACCTCTGCAACCCAGTTACTGGGTAATACGATACCCCTTGGTACTAACTGGTTGTCAGATTTCGGTTGTTGACCACCCGTAACGACTGTCAAAGTTACATGAATGACACCCGAGATCAACAGCTTAACGTGCTTTCCGAGGCACGGAGAGTTCTTGGTATGTAAAGTTATTCATCCATCTACGGACAAACCTCTGCACGCGTGGCTTAACCAGATCTATCGACCCGTGAGACTGATATTGCTTAGTCGCAAGCTCCTCTCTCTCATGAAACGATGTATTTACAATAAAAAAAAAAACTAAAAACACGCTTCCATTGAAGACCAAACTAAAAAGTACAAAATAATGGAAAAAAAGCGTGGTGGTGGTTTAAGGTATTTTTTTATTGATATCAGGCATCCCACGCTTTTTTCCATTATTTTGTACTTTTTAGTTTGGTTTTCAATGGAAGCGTGTCTTTTAGTTTTTTAAACTATCATTTATTTTCTATTTTTTAGGGTATTTCGAATTTTGAGACGTATGTCAGCGTAGTTTGTGACGTATGTCAGCGTAGTTTGTGTCGTATGTCAGCGTAGTTTGTGTCGTATGTCAGCGTAGTTTGTGACGTATGTCAGCGTAGTTTTCGTAGACAGTTTTTTTGCTGTCCTGGTAACCCTGGCAATGATAATGACACAAAGGGAAATGCCCATTCAATAAAGAGGTTTTGGCCAAGTGATGCCCACGAAAGAAACAAATTATAGGCATTAGGGCTGACATCATAGATAAAAAACCTACCACTATTTTTTGCATAGAACTTGGTTGGACTTTTATAAACCATGCATAAAAATTCAAGGTTATTAAAAAAACACTTTTAACTTTTTTTATTTATTATTCGTTCTCATTTAAATAAATGATAACCACGTCATCTAGGAATTGGGTTCACAATACACAACTACAACAAACAACTACAAAATACAACTTAGGTTGAGACAAAACAAACTACTACAATTTCTATGGTTTCCTTATCACTAAACAACTGAATTATTCAATTCAAATCTATCTTACATAGCTATGTATTTATGTACCTTTTATGTTCTTATAGTAACTCTCTTGTTGTGGCGCAATCCATTGCTGTAATATAGACCGAACTTCAATCTTCGTGTATCTAAGCCACAGTTGACACAGAGAGGGCTCCATGGTTACCTGGTAAGTGCGTGTAAATCAGGTTCCATATTCATGTCAGGTCCGTCATGAGAAACAGGAACGGTATCCATTGACAAGCCGGTGTCGTCGTGAGAGGCGGGTACAGAATCCAATGTAAAACCAAGGTCGTCATCGGGAGCGGTTACAGGGTCCATATTCGTAATCAAAGTCGTCAAAAAACAAATAGAAAAACGCAGTAGAAAATAATCACGAGTTGCAAGAACACGCACAACACCAAACAAAATGTGAAATGTCAATCAGTTGTCAATTACGATTATTATTGACGTAGGGATGCGATATATGAGATCAATTTACCGAAAAATCAGTAAAACAATTTAAAAATAAAAAATCTGGAGACATGGAATCCGTTCAATAGATCATATTTAGAAGCACGGAAATGGACAAACATCTTTTTTCTTTCTAAAGAAAACAACAAAGGCGAAACAACTATATAATAAAGAAAGGTTTTCCAAAAATCAATTTTTCGTAACCGGTTTTATTTAGTGTATCGATTGTGTGTGTATCAGTAATGGTTGCAATCCCTACTTGGACAGGATTGACAATCGACCGGAACTGTTGGATACGATAATAAACGATTGAATGTTTTTATTAAATCGGCTTTTAATTCCGGAGTTTTCATAATGAATAAGTAATAGCAATATTTTAGTTACTAAATGGGTATTTTTTTTGTATATACCATATTGGTGGGCGCAACATGGCCAAAAACGGGCGTTTCCCTTTATGAAATTATTGCATTGTCATCGGTCCTTGACAGGTGTGCAATGTTTGAATGAAATCTTGTCGTTTAAAGTGGGTCAAAATCGCGCTATAAGGAGTCGGTTACAAACAAACATACAAACATACAAGAGAAGCTAATATAAAGCATGTAAAAATGGTTGTCCTCGACGCGATAACTATAACTAAATAATTTGCGACATATTCGTTTTAGGGATACTAAAGACCTCTTTTAACGCAGACATCGTAACAGTAAACATGAATGCATTTTCACATGACTGACCTAATCTTAGACGTTGACAGTTTCGGGGATCCAATGAACCTCGTGCGTCTTACGACTGTTCGCACATGTTTCCGACCCACTGACTCCATTCGACACGTTGTGATACGGAAAAAATGTGTCATTCTTGATTTTAGCTGTGTAGTAATGAAAATAAATTCGTGCTATGTGATTGATAAGGTATATTCTGTGTGGTGCTGGACATAAAGAATAACACCATCAGATTTCTTCCCGTGGGTGTCCTAAGAGGCGACTTAGGCTTGTATCACACTAGGACACCACGGTGGCGTAACCATGGTGGTGCGACCTGCAAAATATACACAGTTTTATGGTGGGTATCTCATAAGGCGTCCAATTTGGTTGCGCAACCAACTATACATTTTCTGGCAGTGGTTGCGCCACCACTGGTATCCTAGTGAGATAGGGCCCTAAGGGACTTACTAAAGAATGGGACAGGTATTTGACACACCTTTTGTAAAAAACCAATGTAGGTTTACAGTCTCCAGTTATACGAATGAGTAACGAATACAACAATATTGTATTAAACAAACCCGACCTAGATATCTTCAGCAACTAGCTACCCGGATTCAGAAAGAAAATCACGCTACCCAAGCCAAGTTGTTCCTAATTTCAATTTCACAATTGTTTTTTTATGTCTTAACTTTTTTTTTGCTGTTCAAGTTACAGTAAAAAATATAAACACGCATGGCTTGTTAGGTCTACTTTGGCTTAGCAGCAGCTGGGGCAAAAAACTGAGGTAAATTAGATTTTCGAAATTCGACAACATGTGACATTCGCCAACTGGGGCCGTGTGGTTGGCTTATGGCCCAATCTCTCTCACCGAGGAGGCCTGTATCCCAGCAGTTGGAGAATTATACGCGGATTGTAATTGGCGTTTTCTAAATATATTATTATGTCCGAATTTCACGGAGTGGTAGTCGAATGTAGTCAAATTCAAATTCATTTATTAATTTTGTGAACATAGGGTTCAATAATGTTAAATAAAAAAATGTTGGGTCCATCCTGTGTTTCGCCGCAAGGCATACAAAATATTGTCACTAACACTATCAAAATTAAATAAATTATAAAAATACAAAATCTCATAAAATTAAATGTCAGCACATGAAACTGAATAAATAGTACAAAAAAAATTAAATGAATACAATGACAGCAATATTAAGATAGTCCAAATTAAGTTTGTTAAAATAGTATAAAATGTCAGGAAAAAAAAAAGATTAAATACAATGTCAGCAAAATTTAAAATTATCAAAATTTACTGTAAACCTTACTAAATCTCTTAATACTACGATGTCAACAAAATTAAAATTGTCAAAACTAAATGAAAAAAATTATGCAAAATTATCAAACAAAATTTGGTCACTAAGAAATTCATTGACAGAGTAATATGCCTTGTCATTCAGTCATTTAAAAAGCTGACGTTTAAAATCGTAGTGATAGTTGTATGGGTGTAGATTTTCTGGAAACTACTAGTTACATACCATAGATATAGAAATTTAGCCACCATGTCTCCCAAGAAATAACCACAGAGTAAGAATAATTACAACCAAATAACATTAACTCTTCCTAACAAAGATCTATCATTACGGCGATACCCAGAAGCAAAACTCAATTCAAAGACAGTATTAGGTCACATTCGCTCGACCAGGCGCTATCAAACGACTTTATATCTTATATTTGGAAGTCAAACGTGGATGGGACTCCGAGACTGTTTCAAACGAAGTCGGATACCATTGGGACCGATATACACGTAATTGCCAAATCTAGTTTTGGAAAGGTCGCACAGTTGGACACACGTACAAAGTTACAAGATCGAAATAGAAATAGGAAATAGTTTATTGTTCAGCTGATACAGTAAGCAGGTTAACACAAGTTGAGATGATATTGGTAGCTTAAAATATTATCAACAGATAATTTATCTGTTTATATAACTTAGCACTGTTTCAGGGCAGAGTCTTGGGTAAATCTCCACTTGAGCAAGTTTTTGTTGCTTTGTCCTACAAGTTGTTATCAAATGACGTCTCCTACTCTGAGCGGAGCGGAAGGGCGTGTCAGACTTTTACTGATTAAAACCCACCCGTGTTCCTACAGGTGCCAGGGCTACGGAAACTCGTTCGAACAAATTCGTAACTCTGGCAGGCATCGGTCCTCGGGGACCCCATCAATGACATGTGATGACATCTCTTTGAGGCGCGCATGGAATACAACGCCGTCGACCAGGGCCTGATCCTTACCGGGTGGCGAGCTACTCATTACTCGCCGCCCGAAAGACTGCGCCTACGGTGGCCGGGAGTAAGCAATGGACTCCGGACGCCCAGGGCGTCTCATCCTGCGGCGGCTAGGGGCGTAAGGGTATAGTGACTGCCTCAACCTCACGCGCTCTGCTTATTCCTTCGTGAGCATTACTGCTTTGTAAAGGAGGTGACGGTTTCTCATGTCCTCTCACTTCGTACCATGGCCTGCACCAGGGCGTTTTGTCCTACCTGACTACGAAATCAAATTCAAGACTTCCAGTAAAGCCATTTGGCAACTCATATCCAGGTGCGGAATTTTCAGCAGGTGGACCGAAAGGAATAAAATTAATGCTAGATCGACAGACTAACTTTCGGAAACTGGATGTCGAGTAAATTAAAAAGGGTTTAAACATGGTCAAATATCGTTCCAAGGGCAATGGATGGTTACAGTAAAACGGTAACAGTTTCAAAGCAATAACACGAATAATATTTGTTTCCTCCCAAGACTTCCGAGTAAAAGGTTATTTCGGCTGGTCATAAATTATGGAAATGTTCTTCGGTAGCATCAGCCTTTAAGATTGAGGTTTGTCCCTTAATGCAATATAAATTACGAATACTATGACTTCACATACCTATTTACTTGTATGACCAATGACAATAGAATACATGAAATTCACAGAAATGTAGGAAGAATATAAATATTGTCTAGAAAAGCTGCTAGTAAAATATTTTATATCATACATAGCTTCCATTGAGTAGGGTTAGGTGATATTTACATATTTATGCCTGTTTGTGTAGAAAAATGTTACACAAACTTGTATATTATATGGCTGAAGGTATTTCGTGTACAAAATGTTTTAAAAATAATTTTATTTTCAGTTTTTTCGTGGATTTGTGGGTTTTATCCGACTGTCTCATAAAGCGGGTAATGTTTCGTTTTTGTTAGCCAGTTTTATAGTTGAAATGTTTTTACGGATTAGGTTATGAAGAATGTATAGATGCCAGCACTTGAAGCTACTACAATCTGTCAAATTTCTTTAATAGGTTTTCAACTTTAACGCTACAGTATTAGGTTTAAGATTGATTGTGAAAATTTGACAGTTTCAGGTACCATGATGTGCTGGCGTCGGTACATACGGTTACATATCAAGCTAATAATTTCCAGTTTAAGTTGACTTCTCAATATAAGGAAATCCCATACAATGTGAGATCAGTTTATACTGGATTTACATAATTTGATGTGTAGCCGTGGGTACCACATATGGAACATTCTTAAAATACGTGCATCCAACACTATCAAATGATTTAACGTAACGTGCGAAGGGAGAGGTGTACCTATAGATCAGCCATATTTCCTCAACTATGTTTTAGTCCTATGTAGCCTAGTGCAGACTCATGTGATTAGTCTATTGCCATCTCTAGGCACAAATTCAGACTGAAAAATTCTAGATACAAGAACAACACTTTGCCCGACCCAGGAATCGAACCCAGGACGTCATGCTCAAAAAAAAAAAAACCTTAAAAAACACCCCACGCTTTTTTTCCATTATTTTGTACTTTTTAGTTTGGTTTTCAATGGAAGCGTGTTTTTTAATTTTTTTAAACTATTATTTATTTTCTATTTTTTAGGGTGTTTCGAATTTTGAGACGTATGTCAGCGTAGTTTGTGACGTATGTTAGAGTAGTTTTCGAAGACAGTTTTTTTTTCCTGTCTTGGTAACCCTGGCAAGGATAATGGCACAAATTTATGAAATTATTGCATTGTCATCGGTTCTTGACAGGTGTGCATAGTTTGAATGAAATCTGGTCGTTTAAAGTGGGTCAAAATCGCGCAATAAAGAGTCGTTTACAAACAAACATACTAACATACAAACATACAAGTGAAGCTAATATAAAGCGTGTAAAATTTCGCACATTTATGTCGCACTCGAACCTAACATAACATTAAAATGACGTTCCATAACCAAGTTAAAATCAAAGAAATCTCATTCTCAAGAAAAAAAACCCATGTATAGCTCTGCAAAATTCTTTTTGCGCGTGGCCAGTTTAGTAATGTCATTGTCATGCCATAATTGTCAAATTAAATATGAACTTAACAAATGGTATCTGTGCACTTCTAACCTCACGTCATGAACAGTGCGCACACGTCTCTTACAAACGTTAATAAAATTAAATAGTTTAAGTATAAATATAACCTTTTGACTGATATTGGTATACAACAGTTTTCTGAATAAACAATACGTAAAGAAGTGGTTTAAATCAATATCCCAAACAGCCAATATCGGAACTAAAACCCCCGTCTTGTTTTTACAATTTTGTACATTTTTTATTTTTTGTATGCTAACATTTAAATTCTGAGCTAAACTGTACCCATGTCATGTGTCTGGAACCATGTTTTTCAGATGTTTAGACGGTCGTTGATAGCTGCGACACAGTTTATACATTTTGTGGCAATCATCGTTTCTATTGTAATTTATGTCAATATGTTTCTGTTCCTAAATAAAACGTATACTCATATATTAATCCAATTCACAAAACATTTTGCACAAATGTTTACCAACAGGTCCTGTCACTCAAACGTCAAAAGGTACTTTTATCAATGTAACTTCTACACCGCATCAAATTGCTAATGTCATGCGAATAGCTCAGAGACCTGCCCTAGCGGTCTGACTATTCTTAATAATACTCCGATTCCGATGTTGATTGCGATTGGGAATCCGATAATGGCCTATAGACCGTATCGGGAGTCCATTTGATCGGTTCATGTTAGGAGGCCCGGAAGTACCCGTAATTAAGATTAGATGAAGATAGGTAAAGATCTTGTTGGTTTCATCTTAAAGGAACTGATAGTATTTGGCTGTATCTTTCTATTTTTTGAGGTTTCTACTGTACCAAATTGTATAAATTAATTATAATAATTGTAAGTATTGTGTGATTTTGTATATCACTTTCTTAATATCGAACTATTATCTTACTAATACAATAAACAACTTAATGTTCCCGCAAACAATCGGTCCAGACACTTTGGAGAATAGCCGGGAAAAACACACAGACAGACGAAATATTAAAATGTGCTTTCATAAGTATGCATTTGGTAAAAACTGTTATTTTTATATTACAAAAGAGACTTACATTTTGTAATTTTTTATGGATAGATATGAGACTAACGTCTTGCCCCTGTTTCGCACGGTTTTACGACTTGACAAACATTGAGATAATAAATAATATTATTTTAATGTTTAATATCAATGTATAATACACATAAACCTTGTGAAAAAAAATTTAAATGATGGAAAAAACCACATCAAAGTCCGTTACGAACTTAGTTAAGAATAACAACGCGGTCACACAGACAGACGAAATGCGACCTAAATTATTAATATTTATAGAAGTAAATATCGAATACGTACAAAGCTTTCCTATTATACAATTAACATTATTGTACAATTAAACAATGGCCCAAACTAAAATATTAGGCTGTAGAGGCACGAGTTGAATTTAACCTGTTGAACTTGAGTTTTGAACCGAGTTCTACACCAATTAAACATTAAATAACCATTTTAATGTGGTTTCATTAGCTCGAGGCGTTCAAATGGAAACTAAAATATTTATGTTTTAGTATGGGTCCATGGGACCCAGGTAGTGAATTTAGGGTTAAAATACATCCATACTCCATTGGACTAATAATGCTACTAGCTTTTGCTCGCGACTTCGTACGCGTAAAATTGTATTATCTTCGACCCACCCCGCTGCATCGCATTGAATGCTCGCGCTGTAATTTCGTTCTCGCTTGGTGTTCTTTATGACTTTATTCTGTTTTCTCGACTTCTAAGGGTCTCAGCGTAGTCTTAAACAAGCAAACAAACAGCTTATGGTAGTTTCAGAGATTAGCGTGTTCAAACAAACGTTTAACAGTGGTGGCCTAGTGGTAACGGCCGCGACTTACAACTAGTAGATCGTGAGTTCAATCCCAAGCAGGCGCATTACTTTGTGTAAATTATTTCATCGCCACTGCTCTCAAAACGGTGAAGGAAAACATCGTGAGGAAACCGGCATGTCTTAGAACCAAGAATTCGAACACATGTGACATCTACCAACCCGCACTGGGCCCGCGTGGTGGATTATGGCCCACTCCCCCTCACCGAGAGGAGGCCTATGTCCCAGCAGTGGGAACACTATAGGCTGATGATGATGAAACAAACGTTAGCTTTATTGTTAGCAATATATGTATTTAATTCAATGCACTGAGAAGTGGTGAAGGGCGGGCTTTTTCGAAGTGTCTTTTGTCATTTCGACGTTTAAAAAGTGCTGATTCAAGGTCTAATTTAAATAAATGACTTATGGTTTTAATTTGTGTTTTAAAAGTACATATTCTTGAATCTCTTTGATAAAAGTTCTCAAGCCTCATTTCTCTCACGTTATGTTTTGGTTTGAAAAATTAAGGTCAGTTGAAATGAATGGGAGAGGATTTAAAATGCGACCAAACATTCTACAATGGGCCGCAGTCACGCTTCCAATATTAATTACTGTAATTTCTCTCGAATACATTTCGTAGTGATTTCGCTGTGATGTAGTTAACATTTAAAAAGATCTTGTAGCTAAGTGATAACTGACATACGGGTCAATCTAGCAGGTTAAGCTACGTGTGTCGCAGTTGGTCCGTGGATTAGTGACCATCTTGAAGACTCCTCCGTACCCCAGAGACCAAGTTAAACTCTTGATATCAGCTGTCATTCATTGGAGCTTTGATAATCGTTACCACCGTCCTGACCAGTCTTACCGAGGATAATCGTGTTAACCAGCACCTGGGTTGTGGAAGTCAAAAGAATTTCACTACTGTTTACCAACAACGTCCCCCTATTAATGACAGGTTTAAAACGTTATCTACGTTTAAAAACTTGTCATTGACAAAGTCATTAGGAATAATGGGTAAGAGAAAGAAGCAACTGCCAAGAAAGGTTACGGTACCGGTGGTATAGTAGTGGTTGCAAGCGCTCGACAGTGAAACGTGAGGTCCTGGGTTCAATTCCTTAGTTGGGCAAAAATATATTGAGTTTTTAGAAAATATTATAGTGGGCGCTGTATTTAATCCAAATGCGACTTGATGCAATTCCTATAGGTATTTTTAATACACTTCTTGATTAATACCCAAATCATCTACAACATTACATTATAATATACTAACTTCTGCTAACGGCTTCGCCCACGTTTTGTACATGTAAACTTTTCTCTTGAATCATTCTGTCTATTGATTAAAACCGTGTTAAAATGCGTTGCGTAGTTTTACAGATATAAGCGTACAGACGCAGGAAGCGATTTTGTTTTATACTATGTAAAGATCTAGGTGGAAAAAAACTTGTATCGATTAGCAAACTCTAATAGTCACAGTATAATGTGCTTACATTAAGCATATAATCAAACTCCAGTCAATACGGTTCCCTTAAACGTAATGGCAGCAATTTAAATGCAGGCGGGACATATTTAAAGTCGAACGTCCACTGCTAAGGATGTGCACGAAGAGGGTCACCATGTTATCTGCGCAGTTCTTTTACATTTCAGACAAGTATTCGTGCGTAGCATGGTTTAGGATGCAGTGAACGATTCCACCTATATTGGTTTGTATCTAAGGTCTATTCCAAAAGTCTTTGACGAGAATGTAAGCAAATAGGTTAGCAAACGTATTATATAGTAATAGCTTACGATTTCATTTGACAATGGAAATTCATTTAAGATCCTCAATTGTCGTTGATGATTTTCAATTACCATTTAATAATGATAGTCAGACATCGCGGCAAGCCGAGACAGAGATGGTGGGATGAGTTCGACTCTTACCGCAAGAATTGGCTGGCAAAATACCAAATTGTTGCGGAAAAGGGAGAGGGAAGCCGAAGAGGTTAGATAAAATAGATTCAAACAATAATGTTGGGAAAAGTGGTGAGATATTATTATGTTGGAAACTTCTAACAATTATGAATGTATCTACACTAATATTATAAAGAGGAAAAATTTGTATTTTTGTTTGTTTGTTTGGAATGGATAAACTCGAAAACTACTGGACCGATTTTAAAAATTCTTTCAACATTAGAAAGCTGAAGAATGTTGCAAAAACGGGGAAAATCGCACGGGTAGGCGATTCGACGCGACGGGAAGGGTCGGGGGAACAAGAAATTTAACGCGGACGAAGTCGCGGGCAGAAGCTAGTAACTTATACCATTTGATAATAGTGATTGCGTATGAATTCAAACTGAATAAGGTTTGTAAACCATTTCCTCAGATACTTTTGGAACAGACATTATTCGTGCATAGCTTAGATGTTGGCTGCTGTGGCCTGTAGAACGGCGCGATAACATCGTACTGGCCGATAATGAGAGTTCCCTAATGGCACAATTCAGCACAACCCAGTGCAGAGAAGTAAAATGTAGGAAAAGCGGCGAGAAATGGTTATAATGGTTGTTTAAATGGTTTTATGCAATTAGTATTTCTGGCTTCATTCGTTTTTGTTATGAATAGAAAACTTTTTTTGAAGCAACCATCAGATATTCTGTTCTTTATTACGATTTTGATAAGTTCTACTGGAACCGCGCTCAAGTGAAGTAACAGATTTACAATTAGACATGGTTAAGCTTTGATAGTCCTGCCTGTTATAATGTAAGGTGCCCAAATGTGGACACTGACATTTGAGGCTCCAACATACGTGACGTAGGTCGTGGGTAAACCCCTTACTTTGTGTATTTTTTTAACCGACTTCAGAAAGGAGGAGGTTCTCAATTAGGATGTTTATATGTTTCTTTTTTTTATGTATGTTCGGCCATAACTCCGTCATATATAGATGGATTTGCAAAATTCTTTTTTTGTTCGAAAGGAGTTTATTCCGAAATGGTCCCATATAATTTTCATATAGATCTGATGATGAGTTCCGGAGACAGACACCGGAACTCTTTAAAAAATGATAGCAAATCAACCGCGATTTCTGCTATCGCATAAATATGCATTTTTTGTTTGGAATTAGTGCGGGGTGAATACCACAACTAAAAATTTAAAAATAAAAACTTTTTTACAAAAAAAAAAAAAAACAACCGACTTCCATAAAAACACTACAAAGTGAAAAATAACTTTAATTTCGGAAGTCGGTGGCAAAAAAACCATAAATACAGATCCTAAGACACCGACTTCCGAAATTAAAGTTATTTTTCACTTTGTAGTGTTTTTATGGAAGTCGGTTGTTTTTTTTTTTGTAAAAAAGTTTTTTCATAACCACTCTCTCTTCTCTTAAACGGTGAAAAAAACATCGTAAGGACATCCACCTACCCGCACTGGAGTTGCGTGATAGATTTTGTCCTACTCCCCCACACAGAGAGGAGGCCTGTGTCCCAGCAGTGGGAACGTTATAGGCTGATTATGTATGTAGGTATGTATGATACATATGTACTAATTTTTCACGTTATATTTATTTATCTTGAAGTCTTTACATAGACAGGTGATACTAACTATAGTTATTGCTGGTAAACCAATCAAATCCTGTAGAACCTGCCAGGGTTGCGAGATTTGTTCGAAAGAGATACCGTGGCCCTGGCATATGGGCAACTAAAGGAACACGGGTGGGTTTTAGTTTGTAAAAGTCTGACACGCCCTCCCGCTCCACTTAGAGCGGCAGACGTCATTTGCTGATTTCCCACCCAAAACGAAAATAAAAAAACCTGTAGAAAGTTTTTGTATTTGTTATTAAAAAAAAAACCTACGAATTTACGTTATATTCACTTCGCGCGTTCATGCTAGAGTATCAGATACAATTTTCAACATACCTTCCCGTTTCTATGCTGAAAACCACCAGCGACTAATATTTAAATTCACATCAGATTCAACCCGAATACAAAAATTAAAGCCACAGAAAATTCAAGCATCAAAGAAAATTGAATCCTACGTTAAAGATATTAAGTCGAAATTGATTAGTTTCACAATCAAACGATGTACAAAGGCGTGGATACTAATTTTGCAGCTCAATAGAGAATCGATTGTATTCTGATCGTCATTTATTTTCACGCTATTTAACTTCGTGGTGGTAGCAGAATTGTTTTTTTTGGGATGACGTCGAGTCTAGGCGAAATGCAGGAGAAGATACTACTACTACAATAGTTATTTTTAACCCGACGGCAGCGAAGCCTGAGATGTCACGTTTATTTGAAATAGTACTGAGTAGAAATTCGTGATAACTTAAGCGAGATCTATGAGTGTGACTTAACCCCATATAAGACGCATCACTCGAGCGGAGGTTCATTTTTATTTCATTCCAAGTTCACATGACACTGACAAAATTGTGCAGGTTAGCAGTGATATCGGCAAACTGTAACCATGAATGAATTCAGCATCCTCTAGTGTAGATATTTCTTGAAGTTAAAAAAAAAACAGTTCTTTTATAAAACCGTACTTAAAGTACCTTTAAGTACGGTTGACATTTTTGGAACAGCATTTTTTATTTTTGTTTTTTGTTGTGATGAACATTTTCAAGGGGGTTCAGAATCATGTACTGAAACCATGGTAACAAGTCGGCGAGCGATGCCAACTGCCGAAATCAGACATCGTTAGATTGGTTTACTAATGAATCAATTTTTCACTATTGATTCATTTTGTGTTAAGACGTTTCACTTCGATTGAATGACGCCGAATGAAAGGAAACAATTGTTTACATAAATAATTAGATATAATAACAATTAATCATAAGAAAGTTACAAAAATAGGAGAAAGTTTGATCAATAGCAAACTTCCAATGTGGGGGCCAATTTCTAGTCTAACCAGAAGCATCAGAAGGTACTTTCGCGGAGCTACTATCTATCTTACCTCCACAGCCCAGTTACTAGGTCATGTGACTCCCTTTGGTAAGACTGGTTGTCAGACTTTTGAACTTCGGACGAACCGTAAGGACTGTTAAAAATGTACAAATAACAGCCGGGTTCAGCGGTTAAGGCATTCCGAGGCACGACAAGGCATGGTCTCGATATTATGTAATGTATGGTCACCCATCCACGGCCCGACCTTGCAACCGTAATTTAAACTTCGATCGACCCGGCTCTTATAGTTTAAATATTTATCTCTTACAGCTTTTCGGTTCAGAAATTCAAACCGATTCTGTTTGTCGGAATTTTATCTACAATTGTATTTGTCGAGAATTTTCTGTCTCTGCAGCCATTGTGGTCGCGGGCGAATGGTTTCAGAATATTATTCAGCGTATTTTCAGTAGACGTCGAAACAATACATTTAAAACGTAAGCGAATATTGTTTTTGTAATCTTGTTGCGGTCTTGTAAAACAATTTTATTGAATTTATGTTTGTATAGGAGTCAACAGTTGTATATTGTATGGCAAACTTACTTGCTTACTTACTTGGATGTTTTTTAATCGACGAAAACAAACGGAGGAGGTTATCAATTCGACGCGTATATTTTTTTAAAGTTTTTTTTTATGTGTGACCACGCATAACTTTTTACATGGTAGTCCGATTGTTACAATTCTTTTTTTTATTGGAAAGGGTATACTTCGAGGGTGGTCCCACATAAATTTGGAAAACAAAACCGAACCCTAAGGGTCGGAAAACAGGAGATGATTGATTGTTCACTCATTGACTGTAATGTATAACCACGAATAACTTTGTACAGAGTAGTCCGATTTTGATAATTCTTTTTTCATTGGATAGGGTATACCTTGCCAACTATTATTAGTACATTAAAGCTACAAAAAATTACAAAATAAAAACTTTTTAACAAAAAATTAATTCTTTATTTGATTTTTGTAAAGTTGAAGTGGATTTGTGATGTGTTGCTCACCATTCATCATCTGCCTAGCTTTTTTCCCAACTATGTTGGGGTCGGCTTCCAGTCTAACCATCCGGTTAGACTCGCAGCTGACTACCAGTATTTTATATGGAGCGACTGCCTATCTGACCTCCACATCTCAGTTACTGCGTAATACGATACCCCTTGGTATGACTGGCTGTCAGACTTTCGACCTTCTGACGACACGTAACGACTGTCTAAGATCTACGACAGACAGCTGGGATCAACGGCTTAACGTGCTTTCCGAGGCACGGAAGGGTCTTGGTATGTAAAAATGGTCAACCATCCACGGACCAACCGCAGCAAGCGTAGTTTAACCTGAACCAACAACCCGTGCGGCTGTTATTACTTAGCCACAAGTCCACAATACCAGAATAAATAACGGAGATTTTTTTTCTTGTTTGTCTCTATCGGAAGCAACCACAAGCAATGTCATATTTCTCCTAGTTACTTTTTTTGACAATTAAAGGCGGTCATACTTTATTTCATTTAGAAACGAAAACAAAAGTTCTAGATAATACTGAACGTTTCTATGCTAATTAACCATGGGTGGTGGAGAAAATTGATAATATAACAGGTACTTTCTAGAGTCTGCAAAATAATGCCTTGTAGAGCAGCAGTGGCGAGAAGACACTTTAGGTTCATTAGCCCTAAGATCTGAAATAAAGTAAACAAAAGTATCGAAATTTACCGGTTATCTCGTAAAATCTTAAGAGTTAAAATGACCGAATGGTTGAAATCTCTATCATATGATAAAACTGAAGAAATTGTGAAAACTTGAAACTTACCTAGAACATGCACCCTTACACATAGTCTCACTCACACACACTTACTCACACACCTACACTCACACATACCCTCATAAACTCTTCCACTCCACATTACACCACTACTCAAAATATACACATTTAGTTTTTCTTTTGTATATTTTTTTAATTTTTCTTTTTATACTTAAATTTGAATTCTGAGCCAAACTGTAGCCAATGTCATGTGTCTGGAACAATGTGTTTCATATGTTTAGACGGGCGTTGATAGCTGCGACACAGTTTATAACTTTTGTAGCTATCATCGTTTCTATTGTAATTTATGTCAATGTGTTTTTGTTCCTAAATAAAAACTTATACTTATACTTTATTTGTTAATTTGTTTTTTGTGATTGTTGGCTGGTAAAATAGTTTATCTTTTGGTTGCGTTATAAGTAAGGCCTCCAGTCAAGACAAACACTTATAAACTAACCCTTAACTTTGTATTTTTAATCATATTATAGCGCGTTTTTAACCGACTTCAAAAAGGAGGAGGTTCTCAATTCGGATGTTTATATATTTTTTTTTTTATGTATGTTCGGCCATATCTCCGTCATATATAGACGGATTTCCAAAATTCTTTTTTTGTTCGAAAGGGGTTTATTCCGAAATGGTCCAATATAATTTTCATATAGATCTGATGATGAGTTCGGGAGACAGACACCGGAACTCTTTAAAAAATGACAGCAAATCAGCCGCGATTTCTGCTATCGCATAAATATGCATTGTTTGTTTGGAATTAGTGCAGGGTGAATACCACAACTAAAATTGTAAAAATAAAAACTTTTTTGCAAAAAAAAAAAACAACCGACTTCCTTAAAATCACTACAAAGTGAAAAATAACTTTAATTACGGAAGTCAGTGGCAAAAAAACCATAAATACAGATGCTAAGACACCGACTTCCGAAATTAAAGTTATTTTTCACTTTGTAGTGATTTTAAGGAAGTCGGTTGTTTTTTTTTTTGCAAAAACGTTTTTGTTTATCATAAAGCTGCCTACACCAGTGTCCTCGATTGAGTCTCTCCCTTCAGAACAATAGCCTTGTGGTTACTTTTGACAGTTACGTCTCACGGGAAATTGTCGGAAGCGCCCACAAATTGCACGGAAGGCTTTGCCGCCATAAATCTGTGAATGGATCTAAAACTATAACAAGTTGCTGGTCATAAAGTGTTTTGAATTTACAGTTTAAGGATGGAAAACTCATTTGTAATGTGCGGTGTATAAAGTAGTTTGCGGGCAGTAAACCAACGTTTATATGTTTATCAAAGCAAAAGGAGTCTGTAAGGATCGTTGCAGGTGGCGTTCCGTAGTTATATCTAGCCCATGTGAAAAAGGGGCTTATGTATGTATGTTATCCAATAAATAACTCTTAAACATTAGTCACAGATTTGACTCAGCACGCTATAAATTTTGACTCAGATTATTTAAAAAAAAACTTATATTGATTAAATCTAGTGCATGAGAGACAATTAACAGTAAGTGATGATAACTGATAACTTCATAAATTAATCTTACAAATATTATAACACGAAAATTTGTGAAGATGGATGGTTTTATAATCCTTTCACACAAAAACTACTGAACACAATTTGATGATACTGTACAATAATTTAGCGTGTACATTATAATAACATATAAGCTACCGTTTATAAAGATTTTATGTGATTTGGGCATAGTATAACGATAAGTACCAAGTAAGTCAGAAAAATCCTGCCCTCTGAGAGGTACCTTGTCGTGTATTGTCTAAACCGGTAAAGTTAACTTTGCCAGGATTATTTGCCTTAAACAGTAATAAATAGAAGTCCGTAACAACGTATTATGTTTTTTTTTTATATAAAAGCCATTATAGCCAAAGTAGTGGATACTGTTTTAGAAAATTTAGTTATTTTTATGAAAACAGATACATTTATCGGTTTTGGCATTTAATGTAGATAAACTTTGTCTTTTACACTAAGTAATTTGGATGAATAGTTTAAAAGTTAACGCGATAAGAATGACCTGAGCGGAGCGCCATTAGTCTTGTCTGATGTTTGATGTTGTCGAGCAATTCGATGCAAAAATTTGACACGGACGAAGTCGCGGTCAGAAGCTAGTGATCTCATAAAATAAGACATTTAGATAAGTAACTAAGATACAGTCAAAATGCTTAGACTTCTGTCTGTTAATTTTCTTTATTTACAGTGTTTGTATTATGCTAATATATGCGAGATTAATTACATCCGCGCAATTTATTTCCGTATCCACGAATAGACGTAACAATCAATGCGTATCCGTGCGGCAAAGCACTACGTGCGTAGCCGTACGGCAAAAAGCTACGTGCGTAACCGTGCGGCAGAACGCTACGTGCGTAGGCATGCTACGTAATGTGCCGCAAGCTGCTGCTACGCACGTAGCAGCCTACGCGAGTAACCTTGTGGAGACCTTTATTTATCGAGCAAGGAGATATGACAATTGTTTAGAGTCGCTGTTTCAACTGCTAACATAAGCAAACCTATAATTATTAATAGGTTATATAAAAATATATTTAAAAACTAGCTGCTGCCCGCGGCTTCGCCCGCATGGATATTGGAAATTATTCCACGGGTATGTGCTACCGGGACAAAAGCACCCTGTAGCCTATTTCTTACTCACGTACTCCTTATAACATCAGCTATCTGACAGTCCCGTCAAAATCCGTTTAGCCGTTTCACAGATTAGCCGGGATTAACAAACAGACAAAAAAACTTTTTTCAAAAAAATAAAAGTCCACTTCCTTAAAAAAAACAGTACAAAGTCAAAAATAACTTTAATTTAGTGCTTTTTTAAGGAAGTCGGTTTTTATTTTTTTTGTAAAAAGTTTTTATTTTTAACTTTTTAGTTATGGTAGATACCCCGCACTAATCTAATCGCGTTATTCGTTCATTTGTCACGCATATACTTAATGCAAATTTAAGACTTATATGGTATCCACATGGATTCCACTGTCCGAAAGGAACCAAATTAAAATAGGACCATTTGAGGAGCACCAGCTTTCAAATAAAAAAAAATCATCGAAATCGGTTCACCCAGTCAAAAGTTATGAGGTAAACATTAAAAAAAATACAGACGAATTGATAACCTCCTCCTTTTTTTGAAGTCGGTAAAAAAAAAAAAATACACCATATATACTTTCATATGACTCTATGACGTAAACAGCTGTTGTCATTTTGACACGACAGACAGACTCTTCAATTTTAATGATTTGTATAGATATCGCGAAAACTGTTCTCTTCAGCGCAGTAAAATTGTTTTTTGAAGACGAACACACGAATAAAAGCTTTTGGTAAGGACGTGACCTGAAAAAAAAAAACTGCTACTTGATTCCTTTATCATAGAATATTTTTGCAATAAAATAGATCGATCGACCTAAAAACAAACACTTTCCGACACCCTAATAATTTACTTATTTTCAAACAATTTCAAGGAAAATTTTCTATTATCAGAGAAAACATGTCTTTAAGCCTTTTTTAGGAAAAACAAATTTCCAGCCTAAATTCATTATTCGCAAGAAATAGGCAATTTATTTTTCGCTTGTTCCTGTCGTTTCGTTTAGCGTTACGAAGTGTATTTTTAAATTGAAATAAATATTATCCTTTTTATGTTTTATAAGGATAGGTATCAATGTATTGCTGGAAGTCCTTTGTTCGAAATAAGTAATTTCTCTATGAAAGGAAGAAGCAATTTGAGGTTACTTTCTTATTTGTAATTTGGTACGATGAAGTAGAATCTTTTATTAAGAAATTATTGTGGGTGTTCGGTCGTCATTATTATTTTGAATGTGAGGACTATGTGGGTGATGTTTTTGTTTTATTATTTCTTACTCAGTTATTTTTAACTAGCTTCTGCCCGCGACTTCGTTCGCGTCAAAGTTTTGCTCCCCTGACCCTTCCCGTCACATCGAATTGCTTGCTAGTTTTCGTCCATTTTTCGTTGTTGGTCCGCTTCTTTTGGTTGTAGCGTTATTTTCAATTCGGACCAGCAGTTCCTGAGATTACTGCGTTCAATCAAACAAACAAACTCTTCAGCTTTATAATACTAGTATAAATTATTTGCCAAATCGGTGTGCTCCTCATGTTCTGAGGTAAGCTGCACGATTACTATTAAATGCATGCATTTACTGGACAGGTTCATTCAATCTGTGTGGTCACAGATCAAAGAGACCTCAACCCAAATGATCTTCGCATCACCAGATCAAGATTATGTCTGGACTTTAAAAGTGACTGTGACTGACGTTTTTTCGGCCTTTCTTCTCAGAGTGGTCAGTTAGGAAACGCCGACCTCATCTAGTTTAAAAAAATACGATTGACGTAGTGATTGTACAAACCTACGTGCAGAAATAAATAATTTATCATACTTTTTCGTGTTTCATACCCAAATAGAGGCGATCGGACTTTATTACCAAGCCTCCGCTCTCCGTCCGTCCATCCGTTGGTCAGCGGGCTGTATTTCATGAACCTTAATAGGTAGACAGTTATAAAAACTTTTTTACAAAAAAAAAAACCACCGACTTCCTTAAAAACACTACAAAGTGAAAAATAAGTTTAATTTCGGTAGTCGGTGTCTTAGGATCTGTATTTACGGTTTTTTTGCCACCGACTTCCGAAATTAAACTTATTTTTCACTTTGTAGTGTTTTTAAGGAAGTCGGTGGTTTTTTTTTTGTAAAAAAGTTTTTATTTTTAAATTTTTAGTTGTGGTATTCACCCTGCACTAATTCCAAACAAACAATGCATATTTATGCGATAGCAGAACTCGCGGTTGATTTCCTGTCATTTTTTAAAGAGTTCCGGTGTCTGTCTCCCGAACTCATCATCAGATCTATATGAAAATTATATGGGACCATTTCGGAATAAACCCCTTTCGAACAAAAAAAGAATTTTGCAAATCCATCTATATATGACGGAGTTATGCCCGAACATACATAAAAAAAAAACCAAGCATGGCCAGGCCAAAATGATTAAGGCTGCTTTTTTTTTATTAAGCAGACAGTAGAGTGGGTAAGAGCCCTCTCTAGTGTCTGCTGAGGAATCAATTCTCGATGTCAACGAGTATGTCTATCTAGGACAAGATATCTTCTAACTCCTGATCGATAAGGAGTTGTACCTTCCATCATCAGCTCAACGGAATATAAGAATACAAGTAACGGTCTAAACGTGCCTATAATATTCAAAGAATTATCCCCTAACCTTCTAACCTTTCACTGTAAGTTCCTATATGTACTGTTCACCGATGAGGAGTTCCATGCGGTATCTTCGAAGACTATAATTAGTTCACCACGGATGGATAGATAGAACCAGCAATTATTTTTGATCTTTAGTACAATATCCAAATCACATTACGTGTACTGTTTGTTTTTGAGGAGTTCCTTCGTTTATCTCCCAAAGTATACATCAAATCTTCACAAAATTAATATGGGACCACCTCAGGAGTATACCCTTACGAATAAAAAAAGAATTTTCAAAATCGGTTGACAATTGGCGGAGAAATCGGTGAACATACATAAAAAAAAAAAAAAAAAAAAAAATACATACAGTCGAACATATAACCTCCTCCTTTTTTTGAAGTCGGTTAAAAATGATCACAGAGTGTATATTTCTATTGCCGTTAAATTGGCAAATCTATATAAATATAAATGAATGTTGCTAAGCGCATAACTCGAGAAGGGCTCGACCAATTCGGCAATTTTTTTTAAATATGTTTCTTAAGGACCACGGTAGGCTTTAAAAAATTAAAAAAAAAATTGCGTTGAGAGAAAATTCACCAACACAAAGACTTCGCACAGGCAGGTGATTCGATGCGACGGGATGGGTCGGGGAGCAAGAAATTTGACGCGGACGAAGTCGCGGGTAGAAGCTAGTGACTAAGTAAAACGAAGTTAACACCAGACAAGAAACGAGGTTCTTCCTTTCACATTTTTACCTTGTGGAACATAACATTCAGTCAAAGCGATGGAACGCACCGTTGCGTGTTCCATTTACCTCTACAAATTACAGGCAAAATTCATTTATAGTGCGTGCAAGTAATAACTTCAACAGCATGTGTAAACAGCACGATTTCGATCCATTCGTAACAAGTGTGTCCTCGGCCAGAAAGTGCCTGAGCCTTGGTTTTTTTAATTAAGATTTTGTATATCCTAGTTTTGATTCTTGCTTTGAATATAAAATGTGAATTTAGTTTAAGCATTAATGTTATACTGTTTTTTTCCTTCTATTCTTTTTTTTGGTAACTGTATTGTGATGTTCACACTCTTTCTTTCTTTCTAATCTGTTCCTATAAGTGATGACTTGTAATTGGCTGTCAGTCTCACACACATTTTTTTATTCTGTTTGTTTTAGCTGTAAGTCATCCAAAGTTATTAAATAAATTAAATAAATAAATAACCCTTCGGAACACTTGGTCTTTTTTCGTTCAATCCATATCTTCTATCTACATCTACATCTATATATATGTAGGTATAGCAAGATCAGGTTATGTTGGTCCCATTGCTGGGACACAGTCCTACTGTTTTTGCGAAGAAGAGTGGGCTGTAATCTTATCACGCGGCTCCAGTACGGGTTGGTAGATGTCACAAATGTCTACGAGTTTTGTTCTAGAACATGCAGGTTTCTTTGCCGTTTTGAGAGCTTATCTATATTTATAACCCCAAAATCATACTGTTGTCTTGTGTATTTAAATAATATTTAGTTACATTAATTGATATTTAAAAGCGACCCCTTTTTTTTTTTGGATGGGAAATCATCAAATGACTTCTTCCGCTCTGGGCGCAGCGTGTCAGACTTTTACTGACTAAAACCCACCCGTGTTCCTTCAGTGGCCCATGTGCCAGGGTTACGGTATCTCTTTCGAAAAATCTCGCGACCCTGGCAGGCATCGGTCCTAGCAGACCCCTGCAGTGCTGCTGACATCTCTTTGAGGCGCGCGTGAAACACTACGCGCCGTTGACCCGACCCTGGTCCTTACCGGGCGACGAGCTACCCATTGCTCGCCACCCGCAAGCTCGTGCCTACGGTGGCCGGGAGTCCGCTATCGACTCCCGACGCCCGGGGCGTCTCCTCCTGCGGCGGCTAGGGACGTGAGGGCGCAGAGACTGCCACTCCCTCACGCGCCCCGCTCCTCCTTCGCGAGCATTACTGCTTCGCAGAAGGAGGTAACGGCTTCCCATGTCCTCTCGCTCCGTACCATGGCTCGCACCAGGGCCGGATGCGAGAGGTCACCGCCGCCAATCGCCTCCACGAGGACACGGCGGTGCTCCACCCAGGCAGGGCACACCTCCATCGTATGCTCTACCGTGTCCTCCAGACGATCCTCGCAATAGAAACACCCGGGCGTTTCCTCCCGCTTTATCCTGAACAGGAACCCACCAAAGCACCCATGCCCGGTGAGAACCTGCGTCAGGTGGAAGGTGAGGACACCGTGGCGCCTCTCAATCCACTCCTCAGCGACCCCTTATTTCGATGGAGCACATTATAACTTTACTAACATTATACGTACGTATTCAAACTCATAACTGCACCTATCCTACCCAAAAACGGTTAACAAAACAACGAGATAATTATCTAAAATTAAACACTTTAATAACCAGTCTAGGTTGGAACCAAAACACGTTCTAGCGATAATTATTCAAATGAAATATTGTAGACCTTCAGATAACCGTATGTAAGTTATTTTAAACTCACAGACAGTGTCTGGGTTTCCTAACTTTGTTCGCTTATGTAAGTTAGCCAGGCCTTGCTTATAATATACTGGATTAGGGTTCCTTCTTCTTAGAGTGTCGAAGTATCATCATCATCTGCCTAACCTTTTTCCAACTATGTTGAAGTCAGCTTCCAGTCTAACCAGATGCAGCTGGGTACACGTATTTTACGTGGAGCCTGCCTATCTGACCTCCAAAACCTAGTGGCTGGGTAAACGATACCTTTTAGGAAGGTGGTTGTCAGACTCTCGGGCTTCTGACGACCCGTAACGACTGTCTAAGATCTACGAAAGACAGCCGGGACCAACGGCTTAACGTGCTTTCCGAGGCACGGAAGGGTCTTGATATTTTAAAGATGGTCACCCATCCACGGACCAACCTCGGCAAGCGTAGCGTAACCTAAACGATCAACCCGTGCGGCTGTTATTACTTAGCCACAAGCCCTTCAAGCGTGTCGATGTATAAAAGGTCAAATTTCATTAGCCGGCTATCTATATTGAAAACAATTGAAACAAAAAAAAAAAAATGTTTCTTCAGTTGCAGGGCGAATTTTCCCGTAATCGATAAGATGTGTTGTAATTTTTATGGCACTTCGATACTTTTTACGAATTTTCAAAAACTATGACATATCACGTATCACATTCGTTAAATAAAATAAAATACTTTTTTTGTATAATTTGTTTTAGATATCGATACACATGGTGAAGGTATGCCACCTAATTTAATTTGACCATGTACACAGTTCTTATAGCAAAACATCCAATATTTTTGCGTTCTAGATATCTGTTTGTTCCACTTAATCTCCGAAACGGCTGAACCGGTTTTTACGGGACTTTTACTGACGGAAATCTGATGTTATAAGAAATATTTTTTGCCCAGGTACCTCGTTTCCGTGGAACATTTCCCAATATCGCGAAAGTGTGCCACTCTCGCGGTAAGCGAAGCCGCGGCAGCAGCTAGTAAAACCTAAAAGAGAAACGGGATATAAAATACATAATGCAGCGTAAAATGTAAAAAGTTGAAATGAATAATCCGTGCATCAAGTGGTAGTGAAAGAGGTAAAATTGACAATCTCCGGTAGGCGGAAGCACTATGCACCGTAAGAAAGAAAAAAAACTCAATTTTCTTTCACAGTTTACTCTTGAAATGTAAAAATATTGTTATTTCTAAAGTATATATTCTAAATATATTCTAAGTATATTTGACTGGCCTGTTAGTCTAGTGGTTAGTGACCCTGACTGCTAAGACTGAGGTCGTGGGTTCGATTCCCACCCAGGACAAATCTTTGTGTGATGAGCGCAATTATTTGTTCTGTGTTTGGGTGTAATTTATCTATAATATGTGTGTATTTAGAAATATATAAGTATGTTTATCAGTTGTTTGGTTACCATAGTACAGGCTCTGCCTAGTTTGGGATCAGATAACGGTGTGTTGGTTGTCCTAAGATATTTATTATTATATTTAAGCTGATGAAACTCTATTTCTTTAATAATTATTTCTAAATATGTTCATAAAAAATATTAAGATTGATTTTTGCCACAAAAAAAATAATTGTAGTTTAATATATTTACTCACCTTTATCGGGCTATTAATCGTCGCTATTAAATAATATTATTATTTCTAAAAACGACTTGCACGAAGTTAATTTATATGTGAGCCAATCGGAAATTCTAGAACGACCTATTAGGCGCTAGGCAATTGGTACATTTTGTATTTTTATGTAATAAATTTGGTGTAAACTTTTCTTTTCTTTTTCGTTGCTTCTTTAAACTTTTATTCAAAATGTACCAATTGCCTGATACGTATTTTTGGAATTGTTCCCAATACGAGCGAGCTTATTCGTGCGAGTCAACAAAAAGTCGTAAAAATTTACCGATAATCTCTCGGATCGGATAGTGTTTAAACCGAGACTGTGAGAGCAAGCCCTAAGTTTACTACAAACATTCATTTCATTTATTCGTGAACAATTTACATTGCGTTGAATATACATGCAATATACATAAAACTCGACAAACATGGCCAGCCCACTGCTAATTCAGCCTGCTTACTCTTCAAGCTATGTCGGTAACTCCAGTTCTTTTCCGGATAACTTTTCCTCAAAAAGGTGGCTGGGACAGACTGGATGCGGAAGGCGGAGGATAGGGTGTTGTGGCGCAGCGTGGGAGAGGCCTATGTCCAGCAGTGGACTGCGATAGGCTGATTTGATTACATAAAATTATAAGAACTATGAGTTATTAATTAGGTAACATTCCAAGAAATTCAAAATATAGTATCTAACAGTTTCAAGTATCAGACATACAGCATCAGACAGTTATTGTAACATAACCTGTTTACAAGTACCTATTCTTTTTGTAAATAAATCCTAAAAACGAAAACCCTGATTACACATCATCATCTGCTTAGCCCTTTCTAAACTATGTTGGAGTCAGATTCCAGTCTAACCGGATGTAGCTTAATATCAGTATTTTACATGGAGCGACTGCCTATCTGACCTCCGCAGCCCAGTTACTGGGTAATACTGGGTGCCAGACTTTCGAGCTTCTGACGACCCATAACGACTGTCAAAAGACAGTTATTGAGTAAAGATGGTCACCCATCCACGAACCAACCGCGGCAAGCGTAGCTTAACCTGAGCGATCGATCCATGTGGCTAGCATTACTTAGCCACAAGCCCCTCTCTTGGTGAGAGCTTTTATTATACATGTGTTTAACATGTACAATAAAAGCATCATCGTTTACACATTCCCTCAACATCTCATGCTCTCGTCTTTTGCACTTCTGTGTAATAAACACCTTTTGTTTTTCGCGTTCGAACCTATGGCACTTGTGAGTTGGAGGTGAAAAGTAGTAGGTATACCTTCTGTTTTCATCTGACATTGTGCTGAGTAGAAGCCCTTTTGGCACTATACTGTGTTTCTTTCCTGTTTTTTTTTTTTTATAGATTTCAGGTATATTTGTAGTAATAGCAATAAAAGCATATTTCTATTTTTCTTTTCATTCCAATAAATATAGTCGTGAAAATAATTTATGACTTTTGGTAGGAGGTACTGTTCATTTCTGGCTGAGATTAGAGTTAATAAGTCACTTAAATCCACAATGATTTCTATAGAACAAAAAATTCTATACAATATTACAGTCAATTTATTCATTGACATCAAGTCAATGAATAAATTGACTGTATCCTTGATGGGGAGCTCTCAATCTCACCCGGATGCCATGTGACAAAATTTAGGAAAACGATATGATTAGGTATGCTAACAAATAGGTAGTCATTATTTAGTCATACCAAGTTTCGGTGCGAGAACGTAAGCAAAATAAAAAAAAGAAAATGCATCGCATTATTTGATGTATATTTTATTTTAATTTGCATACACTTACCGAATGAACGTAATGAACTGTAGTTTTTAATCTATTGTCATCACTAAACAGAACATGCAATCAGAATCAGTAACATTGTTTTTTTTTAAAGGCAGTCTTTATTAGGTCTAGACTTTTATCTAAAATCTGGTTTGAATTAATAACGGATATGAACTAATACGACAAATGGGAAAGTAAGTTTGTTTGTTCGTTACGCCTTCACGCTAAAAAGGCTCAACGGATTTGGATGAAATTTGACACACAGACTATAAAGTTATAACTTTACATCCTGAATCATAGATAAAGTCGCGGGCAACCGTTAGTAAAAATATAAAATGGCTGTGCATGAGCATCGTCTTTTTATTGACCATGAAATAAAATTTAAAACAGATAAGTGCTTGTTGTCCCAAGTCCGGTCCTGCACGTTTATAGCATCCTCTTCGCTTATACTCGTGGCGCAGCGTCATATATCACACAACCGGATTCAGAGTAAGCCTCACACGACTAAAACAAAAGGTACTCACCTGAAATTAGTACAGATATAATGCAGTGCAGGAGCTTCTTAAAACAAGAAGTGGTTGTTGTGACCCGTATACGTAATATCAGGGAATAAAGTAAGTCTAAAAAGAACCTTACTGAGTCCACCGAAAGTTTTAATTTTTCTTGGATGTATTATACAGTACTAGCTTTTGGTAGCGGCTTCGCCCGCGTATTATGCATATAAGTTTCCTCTTGAATCAATCTGTGTATTGATGAAAACCGCAATAAAATCCATTGTATAGTAAAGTTCTAACATAGTACACGGACCAGAGGTCCGCCGGTGGTCCGTGTTGCTCTATGAGTTCTAAAGATCTAAGCATACAGACGCGGAAAGCGACTTTGTTTTATACTGTGTAAAGAAGATGTAAAAAACACTCAGTCCGATCCGTCAGGGTGCTGTTAAATATCTTGTTAAGAGTCGATTAATCCTACTAATATTATAAACGCGAAAGTTTGTATGTATGGATGTATGGATGTCTGGATGAATGGATGTGTGGATGTTTCTTCCTCTTTCACGCAAAAACTACTGCCCCGATTTAGATGAAATTTGGCACACAGATAGTTTATAACCGGGAATAACACATAGGGTACTTTTTATCCCGGTAGTATGTTCCCGCGGGATAATTTCCGACCTCCACGCGGGCGAAGCCACTGGCAAAAGCTAGTATGGTAATATTTGGAAAAAAATACCACCGATTTTTATTAAATGGCTTAATCTCGCTAGTTATACATTGAATACAGGCGCCCGTCTTCTAGCAGAGGGGTAATTGCGGAACTTTTTATCGGTAGGAATTGGTTTAATATTCATAGTTAAACAACATTCATTGCGTTATTTACTTTGCTGAGCCGACAATTTATTCGAACAAATGACGCAATGGTTTAGAAATAATCTTCAATCCCATTCAGATTCTGATAAATTGTGCGTTTCGCAATTAGGGTGCAGGTCTCTACAAGTCATTTATGACCTTCGTTCGAAATTTGCAAATTTTAAAGAAAATTCGTTTTGGTACTAAGAAAGTGAATTTTAAATAGAAAAACCTTTTTATTTTCAATTATAAAACAAAATGTTATTACATGTTCGTAATGTTATTGCAGTAAGTGTGAGCCTCTTTCGGATTGGACAGAGATTTGGTCAAAATACCAAGTTGATTCTTTGATGAGATTATCCAAATTGGTTCGTTGTGACGTTTTAATGCAAAAAACATAAAAATAAATTCACTTTCGTAATAGTTACTATGGCTACTCTGTGAATATTTTTTATGGCTTAGAACCTATTAGATTTATAGGTCGTGTATAGGAAACGTTTACGGCTCAAACCGTGGCTCAAACTGCATGTTAAGTTTTATTTTCAAGGGATATGATATTTCACATCGTAAAAACCTATTAGACTTAAACGCGATAAGGTATTTTTTAACCGACGAAAAAAACGGAGGAGTTTATCAATTCGACGCGTAAGTATATTTTTTTTTTTTTTATGTATGACCACGCATAACTTTTTACATAGTAATCCGATTGTGATATTTTTTTATTGGAAAGGGTATACTCCGAGGGTGGTCCCATATAAATTTGGAAAACAAAATCGAACCCTAAGAGTTGGAAAACAGGGGATGATTGATCGTTCACTCATTGATTGTAATGTATAACCACGCATAACTTTGTACAGAGTAGTCCGATTTTGATAATTCTTTTTTCATTGGATAGGGTATACCTTGCCAAGTATTATTAGTACATTAAAACCACAAAAATTACAAAATAAAAACTTTTTAACAAAAAAATTAAACCGCTTTAATTTTTTGTTAAAAAGTTTTTTCAATACTTTGAGAACTACCAGAGTATGCAAACATCTATGATATTATCTGTTTCGTTTAATATCATCCTATGATATTAAACTAAACAGCCACTTACACTTCCGACCATTACCTATTCAGAATATTACTACAGATTATCACACATACCCATTCACTGTTAAGCCACACACATGGCAACGGTTCCACAGCGATAGTGCAATAAGAAGCTTTGTGGTCTCAACTAGAATGTAATGCCCGGATAATTATAGCAAGGTTATAGTACTACGACCAGGATTAAACCACACTATCACATTGTGTGGTCGCTGTATAGCGATAAGGGGGCTTAAATCACGAGTCTTTGTTCATTTGTTTTAGGAACAGAGAATCCGAATGGCTGAAGGTCACTCACAGTGGTGTCAAAAACAGACGTACGGATCTAGTGATCACAGTGGTAATTGCGGAACTTTTTAACGGTAGGAATTGGTTTAATATTCATAGTTAAACAACATTCATTACGTTATTTACGTTGATGAGCCGACAATTTATTCGAACAAATGACGCAATGGTTTAGAAATAATCTTCAATCCCATTCAGATTCTGATAAATTGTGCGTTTCGAAATTAGGGTGCAGGTTAACTTACGCTTGCCGATGTTGTCCCGTGGATGGGTAATCGTCTTTACATACCAAAACCCCTCCGTGCCTCGGAAAGCACGTTAAGCCGTTGTTTCGGGTGTCATTCGTAGATCTTTGACAGTCGTGACGGATCGTCAGAAGCCCGAAACTCTGACAACCAGTCTTGCAAAGGGATGTCGTATTACCCGGTAACTTGGTTATGGTGATCAGATAGTCACTCCATGTAAAATACTGGTCTGCCGGCCTTAACATAGTTGGGAAAAAGGCTAGGCAGATGATGATATTGGTGTGTTGTAAAATCTAAAAAATAAATCTAATATTATAAAGATTAAAATTACGATAAGATTAAGATAATACTATAGAGAATTTATTAATATTATTGTAAATGTTTCTATGTTCTTTTTTATTGTTTTATGTCCTGTGTGTATCCCAAATAAAATATTTTTCTTTCTTTCTTTAAAGCTGAAGAGTTTGTTTGTTTGTTTGATTGAACGCGCTAATCTCAGAAACTACTGGTCCGAATTGAAAAAAAAATGTGTTGGGTAGCCTATTTATCGAGAAAGGCTATAAGATATATAACATCACGCTGCAACTAAGAGGAGCACAGCAGTAATGAAAAATGTTGCAAAAACGGGGAAAATCGCATGGGTAAGCGATTCGACGCGATGGGAACGGTTGAGGGAACAAGAAATTTAACGCGGAAGAAGTCGCAGGCAGAAGCTAGTCAAAGATACACATGAAGGTGTACCTATTAGACTTATAGGTCGAGTATAGGAAACGTTTACGGCTCAAACCGTGGCTCAAACTGCCTGTTAAGTTTTATTTTCAAGGGATATGATATTTCACATCCTAAAAACCTATTAGACTTAAACGCGATAAGGTACTTTTTAACCGACGAAAAAAAACGAAGGAGTTTATCAATTCGACGCGTATATTTTTATTTTTTTTTATGTATGACCGACGCATAACTTTTTACATAGTAATCCGATTGTGATAATTCTTTTTTTATTGGAAAGGGTATTAGACATAGGATGGAATTGGATGGATAGGATGTAAGGACTATAATCTGCATGGTTTTAACCTGAAAACTTTTGTTGTAATTATAAAATAATCACATAAGGTAAGCACTGGTGGTCCAGTGGTAACGCCCCCAACTCACGAGTTGTATGTGTGTTTGTGTGATTTATTTCAACACCATTAGTATTAAAAACGGTGAAGAAAAATGTAGTGTAGAATCGTAATGTGACATCTACCAGCCCGCGTGGTGGATTACAGCTCATCCACTCACAGAGTAAAGACCGGTTTCCTAACAGTGGCAGGGACAGCAGTCCTATCTCTTTTACATATTTTTTTAATTCAAACATCCCGTCGAATTCCTCCTCTTTACAGTATATTTACTCATCCTGCAAAAGAAGCAAAGGGTTGACTAAATTTCAAGTGGTGCTGACATGGGTTCAGTAGTTTTTCTACCCCGTTTTCGGTCGAGGAAACATCTTTTTGGCGATGTAGATATGCAAAGATCTTATGAGATCACGGATCGTATCACATGACAACAAAGTAGGGATCTTTTTATTATCAAAACCCAATCTTGGTCGAGTACCCAAGGCTTGGAAATTATATTATACTTGTACCTAGTCATCGCTATTCGAGAGGGTTGATGTAAGTACTTGGTGGGAGTATTATTTATACTCAAAGGTAAGTTGTGGGTAACTAGATTTACTACGAATTTGGTTGGTACTTTGTGGTATTATTTCGGTTGTGCTCATACATAACGAAGACATTTCCGTCAGTAAGGGGCACATAACCAATAAAAAAAAGAGCGGGAGGATATTTTATAGTGTCTTTAATTAGAACTCAATTCTCTTCGATACAGCACACATTGTTGTTCCCAAAACCGGCGGATTTCTCCTTTCATATTTTAATTCAAATATTGAAAACTATAACAAGGTATAATGTTTGAGTGAAGTGTAATATCGGCATTGATAGGTTACTTTTTTCATTTATTTACATTATTCAACAATACAATACAAACTAACACTTAAATAAATATATTATGTACAATTAAATAAAGGTAAAAAAAACCGGCCAAGTGCGAGTCGGACTCGCGCACCGAGGGCTCCGTACAAACCTGCAGGTATTCACGGTTTATGCATAAGGTTTATGTTTATGAAATTAAAGGTTTTAAAAAAAAATATTTGAGTTGACTGAATGAAAGGTAATTTGTGGTTTACGATTTATGACGTATTCAAAAAAAAACTACCTACTAGATCTCATTCAAACCAATTTTCGGTGGAAGTTCACATGTTAATGTACATCATATATTTTTTTAGTTTTATCATTCCCTTATTTTAGAAGTTACGGGGGGGGGGGGGGGACACATTTTACCACAGTTTTGAAAAAAATGATATTAGAAACCTCAATATCATTTTTGAAGACCTATCCATAGATACCCCACACGTATGGGTTTGATGTTTTTTTTTTTAAGTTTCAGTTCTATGTATGGGGAACCCCAAATATTATTGTTTTTTTCTATTTTTGTGTAAAAATTTTAATGCGGTTCACAGAATACATCTACTTACCAAGTTTCAACAGCATAGCTCTTATAGTTTCGGAAAAAAGTGGCTGTGACATACTCGGACAGACAGACAGACAGACAGACGGACAGACAGACATGACGAATCTATAAGGGTTCCGTTTTTTGCCATTTGGCAACGGAACCCTAAAAAAGGAAAGAGCTCACTGGGCATCATAGAATTAGTCCGCATCGCTGTCGGTGGGAAAAGTGCCCAGAAGGCTGGCAGCGTTGCCACGTTGGATGGCAATGGCAATGTTACTTTTTTTGGATAACTAACTGGATTTGTAACTTGTAACATACACTAGCGTGGTGACTGCGAACTGCGAGGTACCTACACCTCTGTCGAACCCTTCGAGGAAAAATGTCGAGATGATAACAGCTACAATAATAGTCGGCACAACACAGTTGTAATTTATTTTTTAGCCTTCCAAATATTCGTTTTCTAAGAACACGCACAGTCATAACTTAGGTTTATAAGGTCTGTTATTAATCAAAATGTCAGCTAGGCCTCGACTGCGTTCTCGCCGACGAACGTAACTGTGTTATGGTAGATAAGGCTGCTCTTTTATGCTTACAGTCTGAGCAAAGAAGATATTCAGGTAAAATTGGACGGAAAAACTGTTTAGTGAAAACCTTTGCGGCTCAGGTGACGTTCTGCTGTCATGTTTTCGTTAAACACATTTTTTTGCTGATAAATCGTTGGGGCGACAGGTAATTTTGTCGACATACTTTCTTTTGTCGTCGAATAAAATTTTATAGAAAGTCCTATTAGCCAAAAATTTTTTACAAAAAAATAACAACCGACTTCCTTAAAAAACCACTACAAAGGGAAAAATAACTTTAATTACGGAAGTCGGTGTCTTAGGATCTGTATTTAAGGTTCTTTTGCCACCGACTTCCGAAATTAAAGTTATTTTTCACTTTGTAGTGTTTTTTTTAAGGAAGTCGGTTGTTATTTTTTTGTAAATTTTTTTTATTTTTCGTTTTTTAGTAATAGTATGTACCCTGTACTAATCTAATTGCGTTATACGTTCATTTGTCACGCAAATACTTAATGCAAATTTAAGACTTATATTGTTTTCACATGGATCCCATTCTTAGAATGGAACCAAATTAAAATAGGACCATACGGAAAGCACCAGCTTTCAAATAAAAAAAACCATCAAAATCGGTTCACCCAGTCAAAAGTTAGGAGCTAACAAAAAAAAAAAATACAGTCGAATTGATAACCTCCTTTTTTTGAAATCGGTTAAAAAGGAGTAAATGTCGCATTTAGAGGTGACTACTTTAGACAGTTACCTCCATGACTCTCACAAGGTCTGTGTCCGAACAAGATTATGTCAGAACTTTAAAAGACGCTGATTTCTGACTTTGTGTTTCTTTTCAGTATAGTCGGATAGGAAAACCGACTTCATCTTTTTAAAATATTTTTAACGTGTAAAAGTGTTTGTATATTAAGGCCTACTTGCACGTTTAGGCGCGTTAAATGTAGAATTTGTAAGCTCGGGGTTAAGAAATTACCAATTTAATCTTTTATCAAGCGTTGTGCGACTCAAAAGTAATACTGGGTTCCTTAACCTGATATGAGTGTGTTTTAGAATTGGGAACATTGCACTTCATTTGACAAAACTAAAAGTGGAATTATAATGTCAGACCAATGTGCCCTGAAAGCCAATTCTCGTAACTGAAAACGGTCAAAATCTAGTCGCAGTCGTAACCTCGGTGACCAGTCCCGTGTTGACGGCGCGTAGTGATTCACGCACGCCTCAAAGAGATGTCAGCAAACTGAATCCCTAGGACCGATGCCTGCCACGGTCGCGAGATTTCTTCGAAAGAGATACCGCGGCCCTGGTTTATGGGCAACTGAAGGAACACGGGTGGGTTTTAGTCAGTAAAAGTCTGACACGCCCTTCCGCTCCACACTAGAGCGAGAGACGTCATTTCATGATTGACCCACAAAAAAAGAGTCGTAATCTCGGTGACAATAAATTTTCAAAAACCTGTCAAAAATGTTAGGAAACTCGAGGTGTTTTTGACAGATGGAAACAGAACGTTCTAAAAATGAATTTGTAACGTATTTTTGTGTGTGGTTGTCATGAAAATTTTGTTTCCTCGTTCACAAAAACGTCCGCTACGTAAAATTAGTTTCTTTTTTATAATTTGTCCTAATTTAAATATGAGATCATGAATAAAATACCTGCTGATATTCTATCCGAATATCCTCTTATTACAACTTCTAACAATATAAAATACAAAATAAGGTAACACGGGCACCTCATATCTTCAGTTTATTTTGACATTATTAACACTAACCCAGAGTTAAGCGACATATCATCCTCATCATTTCAGCCTTCAGACGTCCACTGCTGGACATAGCCCTCCTCCGATTTGGGAGGATTTACCGTAATCGCCACGCTTGGCAGGCTGGTTGGCGATCGCAGTATAGCTGTAAAATGCATAGAGAACGCTGCTGCCCATTCTTAATAAGTTCCTTAGTCGCCTTCTAGGACACCCACGGAAAGAAATGGGATGGTGCTATTACATAGATCTATTATAGACATAGCTCTAACACATTGCGTTTAATATGTAATAGTTTAACCCTAGGTTTACCTCTAACTGTATGGTGGCGCAAGATGAATTAAATTATTTGATTAACCCTGAGTTAACTCTTAACAAGTGGACCTTACAATAATAAATATAATTTATCATCATTATTAATTTATCACTCACTTCAGTAAAAAGTCAACGTTACTCTCTGCACAAAAAGTAGCAGATAATAAACATTTACCATCGCTAACAACATTATCCTTAACGCAAATAACAACGAGATAAAAAAGAAATCCACCTTTAGAAATCCCGCGTTTTAATTTAAATTTAAATTATTCACTTTAAACGTCATTGCTGGTCCGGGATAAGGATCCCGGGACATCCGGCGCCCGCTCTAATCCCGGTAATGTTTAATTTTAACATGAAGACAATTATATTTAAGGATATTAAGCTTATTTTGTACAATTTTAGCAGCAGGCTTTTGTGACGGTTTTGTTTCTATTTTAGGTTTGAGGAGGGAAAATTAAATTCTATATTTGGTGTAAAATTGCGTATTACAAAACACTTTTCTACATTAATAAAATAATAATTCTTTATTTTCTCTTCCACAAATAAAACAAGTACAAGCTAAATACATACTATTGAACCATACCTACTATGAAACCAACTTAAGACACGTATTTTTTTTCTTTGGAACTAGTTACACATAAAGGCATTTTTTTTTAATACCTAAATAGCGTTGACTAGGTGGCGTAAGCAAGCGTGTAATTTTTATATAAACTTCTTTAATGTTAAAAAAATAATAGTTTAAAAAAACTAAAAAACACGCTTCCATTGAAAACCAAACTAAAAAGTACAAAATAATGGACGTATGTCAGCGTAGTTTGTGACAGTTTTTTTGCTGTCCTGGTAACCCTGGCAAGGATAATGGCACAAATTTATGAAATTAGTGCATTGTCATCAGTCCTTGACAGGTGTGCAAAGTTTGAATGAAATCTGGTCGTTTAAAGTGGGTCAAAATCGCACTATAAGGAGTCGGTTACAAACAAACATACAAATATACAAACATACAAATATACAAACATACAAACATACAAGTGAAGCTAATATAAAGCGTGTAATTAGACATCAGCAGAGAACTGTTTTTTTTTTTTTTTGTAAATTTCATAAGAGTTTTATATGGGGTAAAATGTTTTATTAATATTAAAATAAGTTACGTTACGTGTGATAAACGATTTATTTTTGTCTGAGCAAACATTTTAGAAGAGGCCGGCGTTTACTCTCTGCCTACTCTGAACTGTTTATAAATGTGTATATAATGATAGACTTAATATTGTAAAATAGACTGCGACCACTGTATGAGCTTGTTTCGGTGTTTCTTCTCAGAGCATCTCATCATCTTCATCCTCATTTCAGCCGAAAGACGTCCACTGCTGGACATAGGCCTCCCTCAAGCTCCGCCACTTCGACCGGTTTTGTGCGTCCCGCATCCAGCGGATTCCTGCAGCCTTCACAAGCTCATCGGTCCACCTTGTTGGAGGCCTTTAAACTCTACGTCTTCCGGTACGCGGTCGTCGTCACTTCAGAACCTTTCGGCCTCATCGGTCATCTGTTCTGCGAGCAATGCATCTAGTTTTTATTTAACAAATACGTGTTAAAGTCTTATTTTTAAGGAATTTACAAAATAAATGCTGGTTATCATTGCCGACTCGCCCGAGAAATAACGTGAAATTTCTACCGCCACAAAAAGTATTTTTCATATTAATTCAAGCTATCACGTAAACTGTCTGTGTGCAAAATTTTATACAAATACCTTCAGACAGTTTTGCAAGTTTTCAGCAACAAATATTTGGATGTTTGTTTCATATTTTCATACAAACTTTCACATTTACAATATTATGTAAATATACGAGTATATTTACATAATATTATAGATAGTATATAATACCTACTTACATGAATTCTTAGATACCTAAATGAGAATCGAAATATTAGTAAAGATAAAAAATAATAAAACCATCACTATAAACACACAAAATAATATTGTTTGACATTTCCAGTTTTTACTAGCACTATTTTCTACATGTAAAATCGAATAGTTTTAGTTTTCCAATTGTTGCTAGTTCGATGTTTCGGGCGGATAGATTCCCTCGGTACCTGATTTATAAGCAAAGTTTTATTCAACTGTGCCAGTACCCCTGGCAATACAAGTCACCCGAGTGTAAAGTCATTAATTTTCCAGGGTAAATACTTACTTCTGCTTATGTCTAGGTACCAGCCAGTATCCCAGCAGAAGTTCTAGTAAACTTATTGAAGAGTTTGTACGTGTACCAACTTACCTTTTTCTTTTTTTTGTGCCCAGAGCAGGAGATGATTTCCCAATCATCAAATGACTTCTCCCGCTCTGGATGCGTGTCAGACTTTTACCGCCTAAAATTAACCCGTGTTCCTTCAGTTGCTTGTGCCAGGGCCACGGCAACTATTTTGAAAAAATCAGCGATGCTGGCAGTAGTACCTACCTACCTAAGATTTTAGTTACTGCTGATCATGAAATTCTGGGTTCGATTCCCAAATCGGGCAAAATATGATTTACACCCGCGCGAAATCGAGGATTACCCTACCTCAGGCTTTCTACACCTTCACCTTTTCTTTTGAAGTGAAAACTTCTTTAGCGCCGTTGGTTGTGATTTAAAACTCAATGAAACGAAAAAGCGACAGTAAAAAGAGACAGACATAACTTCATAAGATTTAACGTGGGAGAAAATGAGATAGGAAATACATGACGTCATGACTATGGACGAAAGAAATATGGATACGGCAAATATTGGCACATCTGAACTTCAAAAATTAAAAAAAAATTATGTACCTGTACATATTAGAATTTAATCAAAAATGTTTTATGTACTTGTACATATTATTATTATTTCAAGACTATTATCGTACCTATATATTATTTATGTAAATACGAAAAAAAATATATACGAATAATAAAATGTTAAATAATTATCAAACTTTGTATCAATATAATTATTACTAAAACCTACAATTATCCTCTTCCCGTAATTTTACATTCGTATCATTATCTTGAAGCCAAAAATTTTGAAGGTTTCACTTTTTTAAATCTTTTGTGTTTTTTTTTTCCACATAATTTTAAAAGAATCTCATGATTAGCCCTCTGGCCAATCGTAACGTTACGACCTGTGTCTAATCCTTCGGGGAAACAAGGCATGATGTTGTTATGATAAGGAAATTTTCAGATTCATGGAACCAATTTTTCGAAGAAAAAAAAACACAGAAGAAAATTAGGAAAGCATTTTGCCTTATATCATGCGTCATCATTCCTGCCGTTATCTCAATTTATTTGGGGTCGCCGTAAAATGTATTTTTCTTCCACACTTCTCTATTAGTCATCATCTCAGTAGCCAATCCCCTTTTTTATTTTTGGATGGGAAATTATCAAATGACTTCTCCCGATCTGGGCGGAGCGGGAGGGCTTGTCAGACTTTTACTGACTAAAACCCACCCGTGTTCCTTCAGTTGCCCATGTGCCAGGGTCACGGTATCTCTTTCGAACAATCTCGCGACCCCGGCAGGACTTTCTACACCTTCACCTTTTCTTTTTAAAATCTTTTGCGTTTTTTTTTTCCACATAATTTTAAAAGAATCTCATGGTTAGCCCTCCGGCTAACCGTAACGTTACAGTTAGCGTAGCGTTAGACAAGGCATGATGTTGTTATGATAAGGAAATTCTCAGATTCATGGAAACAGTTTTTCGAAAAAAACACAGAAGAAAATTAGGAAAGGATTTTTCCCTATATTGTTCATCATTATTCTCCTACCGTTATCCCAATTTATTTGGAGTCGGCGCAAAATGTCTTTTTCTTCTACACCGCTCTATCAGTCATCATCTCAGTAGTCACCCCCTTTCCATCCTTATCATAATTCACACAGTCCATCTATCGTTTCTTTGGTCTCTCTCTACTCTTATAGCAACCGACATTGATACTCAATACTTTCCTCACGACATTTTCCTCATTCCTCCATATCACGTGACCAGAGGATTTTGCCTTATACATATAATGAAACAAAAAAAATAAGTCACATTTTTATAACAAAAGGGGTGCAAATTGTAATCTAAATATCCCTGTCAGTTAATACAGTAAGGAAAAAATCGCAAAGTGCATGTCAGAACACTCACAATGAATGTTTCCGAAGTTTTGATGAATTATCCCGATAAAAAACGTAACGTTGTGGTTGAAAAATGGTTTCCCATACATCGTTATACGTCACTACCAATTCCCAGCTGCAAACGCAAAAGAATAGAAAATAATGTGATAAAACTAAAAAAAACTTCAGCTGTATCTTTTTCTTGTTCCTCCACAAAGATCAGGTGCGTAATACTCGCAACCGGCCTATGCGAGCAAATTAATGAACGTAAACGAGGCAAAAGGAGTATGTAAGTATCATAGCACCATGCGTAGCATGACTACCGTAGAAAGGGGTTTTGTCGACGGAAGAATAGACAAAATTAGAGATTGTAGAAAGGTTAAAGACAGAATTAAAGATTGTAGAAAGATTTGTACCGTTTTATACTGGCGTAGCATATTTCACCAAAAATATACAAAGTTCTTTCCATGGTTGTCATGCTACGCGTGCAGCACGCGTTGCATGACCGCCATAGAAACGGAATTTGTCAACGGAAGGGAAGACAAAATGATAGATTGTATCGTAGAAAAATTGTGTAAAACTGAAGAAAAGAGATGTTTCTATTCTTCAGTCGACAAGAGTACGATGTCAAGTATGATGACTATTTCTCTTTACTATTGATGAGATAGAAATATTTTTACAGAATTATAAAAACTTTCTAAACTAAAACGATCTGTATTTATGGTTTTTTTGCCACCGACTTCCGAAATTAAAGTTATTTTTCACTTTGTAGTGTTTTTAAGGAAGTCGGCTGTTATTTTTTGTAAAAAAGTTTTTATTTTTACATTTTTAGTTGTGGTATCCACCCCGCACTAATTCCAAACAAACACTACACTAAACTACTAAACAGAAATCGCGGTTGATTTGCTGTCATTTTTTAAAGAGTTCCGGTGTCTATCTCTGGAACTCATTATCAGATCTATATGAAATTTATATGGAACCATTTCGAAATAAACCCCTTTCAAACAAAAAAAGAATTTTGCAAATCCGTCTATATATGACGGAGTTATGGGCGTTATGGCCGAACATACATAAAAAAAAAATATAAAAAAAATATAAACATCCGAATTGAGAACCTCCTCCTTTTTGAAGTCGGTTAAAAATACATAAGAAACTTTTTTTGTTCTTGGTAGAATAGATATAGAATTGGTCATGCTACGCCGGCAGGTAACATTCTACAGTTTCTATCTACCCCCATGGGAAAAATGTGTAAATTCATCTATGTCTGTCCTTAATTGTGCTGTTATGTAGCGGCCACCGGTCTTCTAGGAAACCTTAGCTTTAGCAAAGCTACATGTGCGTAGCTTAGCTGTGGTTTGTGGTGCAGCGCCTTAATACTCGCGCCGTTTCATCAGTCATCACACGACGCTAAACCCAACATTGATGAGTTTCATGTTATTTTTTGCGCTGAGCCCTTGTGTACATAATATGGCAACAGATGTGCCAGAATTCCAATATCCTGCCATCTGCATCTACATTTTAATAATGTTCCGCGTTTTTTTGATGTTACAAAATACGAGAAGCATAAATGTATTTATAATTCTATGTATATGGAAACGAAATAATATCCTTTCGGAATACAGAAAATTGTTACTAAAATATATGTCATGTTTTTTTTTTGTCGTCATTCTTAGATTGAATAATATTGTCAATTCTTGCTTTTACTGTCCAATTGAGTAATATTTAAGTGGTCTGTTTGTTATTTCAAAATAACAGCTTTATATTATATGTATAAGTATATATGGTACTTAAAACAAAAAAAAAAAAACTTTTACAAAATTTTCTACAAGTCTGTTTGTTCCAGTTAATCTCCGAAATGGCTGGACCTATTATGTCAGAACTTTCTTTGGCAGATGTTATAAGGAATAACATACGGTACTTTGTCCCAGTAGCACGTCTTCGTGAGATAATTTAAGACTTTCGCGTGGGCAAAGGTGCGGTCACAGTTAGTATACCATACAAAACTACCGACCTGCTTCATACACGTGCAATGGCAGCATATTAAAGCCACGAGATTTCTATGCTTTAATTAAGTAAAATATAAAATGTTTTAAATAAATAACCCATTCTGAATAAATGCTTTAAATGTTGGAGATGCCCCATTTTGTAGTTTATAAAATCAAAATCAAAAGTCATATAAACAAATTAGGCTGAAGATCAGCACTTTTACAACGTCAAAATTACATAAGACAGTGCTCCAAAACGCCCGCCCTTTACCACTTCCTAGTGCATTAGCTGGGAAGAAGAAGTGGTGCAATAAACTCCCCAACAAAACAGCTGTCTATTTAGTTAGATCAACTTGATTCTGTGCATTAGTAGGTAGGCAAAGTAAATAAGATCAAAGAGAACTACTGGAAACCACACGACTACAAAGACCAGCCAGCCAAATACTCGTATAATTCCACAACTTAAGATATTTTTTTCGCGACCGTTCCAAAGGAATAAAGTACACTCGACCAAACCTTTGATCCGTGCCGTTGTTAGCCACCGAATTGTAATGAAGACGTGGACAAAGAAATTACAACTACTCTCACTCGCACATCAAAGAGTTTGACTCCTTCTGTGTGTGAGATACTTGAGTACTTTTGTGTGAACTTGAAAATAAAAAAAACCGGCCAAGTGCGAGTCGGACTCGCGCACCGAGGGTTCCGTACAAACCTGTAGTGTTTAATACCTCTACGCGTTCATGAGGAAAGGGATAGTAAGTTTAAAATTATTAAAAATATTTTTATTATATGATGTAACTAATTTTTCCTTTATCTGTGCTATAAGACGTTGCTTTGTACCAAATTTCAAAATTCTAGATCGACTGGAAGTACCCTTTAGGTTTTGATTCCCTTGCGAGTTTCGAAAATTTGCGGAAATTTGCGGCATAAACGGCTATATCTTTTGATTGCGTTAGCTAAGAAGTTTGTTTTTTTCTACAGCTCCAAGGGACAGTAGATTTGAGTATTTGATATAAATTTCAGCTAGATACCTCCACGCGTTCCTGAGAAAAAGGGTCTTGACAGACGGACGGACAACAAAGTGATCCTATAAGGGTACCGCTTTTTCCTTTTGAAGTGCGGAACCCTAAAAATCGTCAACATTACCAGTGAAAACCTATTGATTGCAATAAACATTATTTTATAGGGGAACTTATTGATCTTCTAATCATAGACACTTTTTAATTTATCATCATCATAACATCACGCCTTGTGGGAAACAATGGTTTAGCAGAGGTGTACCTATAGTGCACCCACATTTCGCCTGTTATGTTTAAGTCCCATGTAATAGGGGGCGAGGCTATTACCATCAACCGGGCACAAATGCAGACTGCGGGCTGCTACTGTGAAATTACAGATGGAAAAACCCAATAACACTTTGCCCGACCTGGGAATTGAACCCAGTACCTCGTGTTCAGCAGTAGCGCTTGCTACCACTAGACCAACGAGGCACTTTTTAAATTAATTGATAACTGTTAAAGCCGTTCCCGAACGACACTAAATATGTCAATGCCAGCGCGGGCGCGCGGGGCGCGCGTTCGCGCCATTGCGTTGACAGCCACTGCACGAGTGAAAGACTTTTACCGATATTTGTATTTTTAATTGTAAAACTTATTATTATATACCATCAAACCAACCAGCGTTTCATTAAGTGGAGTGGCCTACTAGAAATCGACCGATCATTTGGTGACCCCGACGTGATCCGACTAAAGAAAACAGCCAAAGTTTCGTCGCAACGGGTCCGTCTTTCAAACTTCGAATGAAGAAAACCTCGAGAAACTCGCCAGCCAGCAGCTGCAGCCATCATTTCCGAGGGAAGTGCATCTTCAATCCTACAATTTCCTATCCTGTGCTTTAATTTGTGTAGACATCGTTGGTGTGACTCCGATGAGTATATGCAAAAGTACATTACCTACCGCAATTTGAAATAGGTATAAAACTTTGTAAATTGCGGCTTAAACCACATAAATCCTACTAAATAGTGTTAATTCTGCTGTTCTTCATTGTATTATTCAATTATTACCCATTCTAAACGATCCTCATTAGGATTTGATTCTGACAATTTACGTCTACCCACTAGCATTCCAAAGTGTTTTTATAGTGTCGACTGTGTCGAGTTGCTCCCACATAATTCATCCTAATCTAAAGTATTACCCTTTCACGTCCTATTGTATAAAATAACACATTCTTACGTAAAGTTATCGATGATTTCAGATGCACTCTGGGAGTAGGCTTGCGAGATTTTAACAATAAAATCCGCCGTGTGTCGATCCGTGCATTCCAACTAGCACCGTGTCGATCACAGTGCGACGGTGCGCGACGTCGGCTGCGAAACCGGTTTGTTATCTTCACAAAGGAGTATCGTAACGTACCTATTCATTGTTTATCTATTAACAAGAACTTTATAATAGTTTGTTTACGTGTTTGCGCCGGCACCATGTTGGATTTAAGGGATTTAATTAAACAGAGAGGCAATATCAGAGCTCGTCTAACATTATTTGAAAAATTTATAGATTCAAGCAAGGTAGATATTAACGAATTACCTTTAAGACTAAATAAATTACGAGACCTGTCTTGCACGTTTGATGATATTCAATCCCAAATTGAAATGTTGGATGAAGACTCAGATAACCAAATTAAAGAGCGTGAAGTCACAGAAAACATATTCTTCAAGTTAATTGCTAAAGCTCAGTCCATGATAGACAGCTTTGAGAAAGATCATAGCAAGTCTGAGTCCTCGTCCAACTCAATATCCAAAATATCACATGGATTAAAACTACCACCGATTACAATTGCTACATTTAATGGTGAATCAACTAAGTGGCTTTCCTTTAGGGATGTATACTTATCACTAATTCATAACAATGAAAGCATTGATGATGTAAATAAATTTCATTATCTTAAATCTTACCTAGAGGGCGCTGCTTCTTCAGTCATAAGCTCTGTAGCTATATCATCAAACAACTATTTAATCGCTTGGGATTTACTTTGCCAACGATATGATAACAAACTTCTTTTAATAAATGAACACATTAAGTGTTTGTTCTCAATTGAATCCTTACATAAGGAATCTGATGTTGGCTTACACAATTTAATAGATTCTTTGTCTAAAAATCTAAGTGCTTTGAATTTACTAGGGGAACCCACTGACAAGTGGGATACACTTATTATTTACCTAGCGTCAACAAAATTAGACTGCATAACTGCCAGAAAATGGGAAGAATTTAGGAGTGATAAAGACTCGCCTACTTTAGAACAATTTTATTATTTTCTTCGTAAACGAGCTACAGTTATGGAAACCGTTAATGTTGGTAGGATTGTTAAAAATGAAAAACGTCACAGTTTGCCCAAAACAAAATCATTTATTTCATCGGCTGTTGATTCCTTGTCAAGTAAAAAACAGTGTGTTCTCTGTAAACAAGATCATAAGTTATATGAGTGTACTAAACTTAAATCTCTTTCTGTTGAAGAACGAATCTCACAAATTGCATCGTTAAAGGTATGCAGTAACTGTTTACAGGGAGGTCATAAGGCATTCCAGTGTAGGCTAAGTGGCTGTAGAATATGCCGGAGAAGGCACAACACTCTCCTACACAAACAATCTCCTTTCCAGAATACACAACAGAATGAACAATCATTATCTACTTCTACATCTACTACTGCACCCTTTTGTGATAATAATTTTAAAACAATTGAAACAAACTTACCTGTAGTGGCCTCCGCTGCAGCATCTGGTTCCTCCACATCCATTTCTATGTCTGCTGTCTCCGCCAATCAAGCTCTTCTGTCTACTGCGTTGGTCAAGGTGACAGTCAATGGAAAATTGTTTATTTTGAGAGCTTTACTAGATTGTGGCAGTCAAACATCCTTCATCAGTGAGAAAGCTCAGAAAATGATAGGTACCTGTACAGAGAAAACTGATTATCACTGTGTTTCTGGTTTGGGCAATACAGTGTTGAACATTACAAAGCATTGCAACATAGAAATACATTCTATGCACACATCGTTCAGCAGGCCTGTCAAATGTTTTGTTTTGCCTCAAATTACTGATAATTTGCCGCATACTGCAATTTGTGTACAGGAATTAAACATTCCCAGTAATATTCAACTTGCTGACCCTAAGTTTTATTTACCAGCCGAAATAGATTTATTGCTAGGTGCTGATATATTTTGGGAATTGATTCAAACTGCTAGAGTTAGTTTGGGTTCACAAAGGCCAATACTACAAAAAACTCACCTAGGGTGGATAGTTTCTGGTCCCACAGGGGGAAGCCAGTACAATAGTAACAATCAAAAATTACACTGTCATTTCTCGCAAGGAATTAAAGATCAATTAGCTAAGTTCTGGGAACTCGAAGAGATTCCTTCGAACACTGATCACGAAAGTAACGATTGCGAGAAATTGTTTAGCGACACTACATTTCACCTTAGTGACGGCAGATTTTGTGTTAAAATTCCGCTTAAGGATTCTGTAGACACATTAGGTGATTCGTACAGCATGGCTGAAAAAAGGTTGCTTCAACTAGAGAGGAAATTTAAAAACAAACCAATTTTGAAACAACAATATTGTGATTTTATTCGCGAGTATGAAAACTTAGGTCATATGACTCAATTGAGCAGGAAACCTGTATTTGGTTGTTATTTACCGCATCATGCAGTAATACGAGAAACTAGTGAAACTACTAAACTACGTGTTGTTTTCGACGCCTCAGCAAAAACATCTACTGGAGTCTCGTTCAACGACATACAACATGTCGGACCAGTAGTGCAGGATGACCTCTTTTCAATTCTATTGAGGTACAGGCAACATCGGTATGTGGTCTCAGCAGATGTGGAAAAAATGTACCGCCAAATATTGGTGGATCCAAGTCAGCGAATGTTACAACAAATTTTATGGCGCGACGATCCGTCAGATCCAATTAAGATTTATCAATTAAATACCGTGACATACGGAACGGCTTCGGCTCCATTTCTAAGCACGAGGTGTTTGGTACAGCTCTCCAAAGAATGCAAGGACGACAAAATATCAAACGTCATAAAAAATGACTTCTATGTCGATGATTTCCTTTCAGGAGCTGAAACTGAAAGGGAGTTACAGAGTATTATAGATTCAGTTACTGCAATTCTCAATTCAGCTTGTCTCCCTCTACGCAAATGGCGTACCAACTCACAATCCGCAATTCATGTCGACTCAAACCCTTCATCATTAAAAAACTTAGATTTGAGTTCTCAAACTTCGAGTGTGTTAGGGTTGAAGTGGGACCCGGCCCAAGATGTCTTCCGTTTTTCAGTTGACATGCAACGTGAACAAGTTGCAACTAAACGTTCAATTTTGTCCAACTCAGCTAAGTTATTCGACCCATTGGGTTTACTCGGTTTATGTACTATTGTTCCGAAAATAATACTACAAAGGCTGTGGCTATCGAATTTAGATTGGGATGAACCTGTAGATAATGCAGTACAAAAGGAATGGACAAGGTTTTTAAGCAATTTGGAAACTCTTTCTAAAATTGAAATTCCTAGATATGTTCTTATTAGCAAACCAATTATAATCGAACTTCACTCATTCTCAGATGCTTCCCAAGTTGCCTATGCTTCTGCAATTTATCTCCGCTCGGTCGACAGTTCCGGGCGTATCCTCGTTAGATTACTTTGTGCTAAAACAAAGGTTGCGCCAGTAAAGTCTGCAACCATACCTAGACTCGAGCTATGTGGTGCCTTACTTTCCGCACGCCTGAGTAATAAAGTTTTAAAAGCGCTACGTTGTAAAATTGACTCAGTTATTCACTGGACGGATTCAACAGTAGTCCTTGGTTGGTTGTCCGCCCAGGCTTGTAATTTGAAACCCTTTGTGTCAAACCGTGTTAGTGAAATACAAGAATTGACTAAGCCACACACTTGGAGACATGTTCCTGGCGATACAAATCCTGCAGATCTAGCGTCTAGAGGATTAAATCCTAAGTCAATTCATTTAGCTAAACTATGGTGGGAAGGTCCATTGTTTTTATATGAGCACTTTAGTAAGTGGCCTCACAATATTAATAGCAAAAATATTCCTGAGTTACCTGAACTCAAAACTAATAAAAAGATAAGTACCATTACGCTGCAGACTACGACAACCCGTCCAGTGCTGATAGATTTTGAAAGAATTTCCAGTTTCACCACTATGCAAAGATGTATAGCCTATGTTTTACGCTACATAAACTATAAGCGATATAAAAGGGCCAAGGTTACTACTGGTCCATTCACACCTGATGAATTGGATGCTGCATTAAATGTTTTAATAAAACTACATCAGCATGAATGTTTTTCTAATGAGATTAAATTGATTAAAAATAAGCGTGACTTACCGTCTAAATCCAATTTGTTATCTCTCAGTCCATTCCTCACTGATGATGACATACTTTGTGTAGGCGGGCGCATCCAAAATTCAAATGAAACCTGCAATAAAAAGCATCCTATATTATTAGATGCCAATCATAACTTTACGAAATTATTATTCATTCATTACCATAAAAAGCTTTTGCATTGCGGACCTCAATTGTTACTCAACGACTTAAGAAATAAATACTGGCCCTTGAAAGGTAGAATATTAGCCAGAAGAACTGTGAACAATTGTAAGTTGTGTAGAATAATAAAGGCTAAAAGCGTTAATCCTATAATGGGAAACTTACCTGCTTCAAGAGTTACTCCTAGTGTTCCGTTTCAAGTAAGCGGTGTAGATTTTGCAGGGCCGTTCTACATCACCGATCGCAAAGGTCGTGGGTGTAAAATCACAAAATGTTACATGTGCCTATTCGTCTGCTTCAGCACAAAGGCTGTGCACTTAGAGGTAGCAAGTGACCTCACTTCCGATGCTTTCATTTTGTGCTTGAGGCGTTTTATATCCCGCAGAGGAAAGCCCTTAGAATTGTACTGCGATAACGGAACAAATTTTGTCGGCGCAAACAATGAATTAGCAAAGTTTTTGAATTCAAGCAATGAACGCGTTACCGGTTTTGCTGCCGACGAAGGCATTACGTTTAAATTTTCGCCAGCTTACTCTCCCCACTTTGGTGGGCTTTGGGAGGCAGGCGTTAAGTCCGCTAAATACCATACGACTAGGATTTTAGGTGATAAACATCTTACGTTTGAGGAGTTATCAACGTTGTTTGCGCAGATTGAAGCAATCCTCAATTCACGTCCCTTAAGCCCCCTATCCTCTGATCCTAATGACCTGAATCCTTTGACACCCGCGCACTTCTTGATCGGCAGGCCATTAACTTCCTTCCCATCGAAAGTCTTAATCAATGAGAACATCAATAGACTTGACAGATACCGAAGTCTAGAGCAAATGCGGCAACATTTCTGGGAAAGGTGGAGAAACGAATACCTAAGCGAGTTGCAGCAAAAACACAAATGGCGGATATCGCAAAGAGGATTTCAAGAAGGCGATTTAGTCATCATCAAGGAACCAAACGTTCCGCCATTGAAATGGCGTATGGCGCGGATCTGTAAACTGTATCGCGGGACTGATGGAACAGCACGAGTGGCAGATGTTTACACGTCAAGGGGCACTTTCCGCCGAGCTGTCCATAACCTTTGCTCTCTACCCGAGCCGACTCCAACCGAAGAACCTCGAAACCCTGAAGCGTTCGAGGAGGGGGAAGATGTTAAAGCCGTTCCCGAACGACACTAAATATGTCAATGCCAGCGCGGGCGCGCGGGGCGCGCGTTCGCGCCATTGCGTTGACAGCCACTGCACGAGTGAAAGACTTTTACCGATATTTGTATTTTTAATTGTAAAACTTATTATTATATACCATCAAACCAACCAGCGTTTCATTAAGTGGAGTGGCCTACTAGAAATCGACCGATCAATAACTATATACTTTTCGTGCTTTTAAGGCTTCACACTTTTTTTTTAAACAACTTGGGCTGGTTCTTTTTGTGAAAATATTTAAATGAGTCTTTAATATTTATTCAGCTTGTAATGATACACACTTTTAAAAGGAATAAATACCTATAATATTTTTATGTTACGTACGTTTTTTATGATACCGTGACCCTGGCACATGGGCAACTGAAGGAACACGGCTGAGTTTTAGTCAGTAAAAGTCTGACACGCTCTCCCGCTCCGCCCAGAGCAGGAGAAGTCATTTGATGATTTCCCATCCAAAAAAAAGGCCTGCATTCTTTCTTAAGGCCCTCTTGTAGTTGAAGACGTTTCGGCGAACATTGGCCGGTCGTTGCGAGCGCTTGAGCTGCTAGATTTTGTGTATAATTGTTTCGTGGAGACAAAATGATAAGGAAATTATAAAATATTTTCTCAGCATGCCCTAAAAACCAATAAAACCTATCTTTTGGTACGAGTTTTACATGGTTTAATGATGGAATCTCTTCAAGGTACACGTTTTAAATGGCGAATTAGTGTCAACTTTATGATTATTTTTTATCGAGCCAATTGTTTTAATTCACGTTTCTATCTTCACACAGCGCTTAACAGTATGTTCAATTTTCCTAAATTTTTTTTTTTTTTTACGGAAACTAGCCCTTTTGATAGATTTACAGAGGTTTAAAAAAGTTAAAAAGTACTGCAACCTCGCCTTAAGCAATTAAGCTACTATTTAACCTTCTGCCGTGGTAGTCTTTTTAATCGGTGCCGCAAAAGCGGTCGGCGAGCGCTGCTTCCAAGTTGGTCGCTATTTAATATTTTTCAGACAATAATTATTTGATTAATCTATATAGTGAATAAAGGACGTTATGAGAATAAACAGGGAGTTTTCTTACTAAACAAGCCGGTTCCAACATAGTTGGGAAAAAACCTAGGATGACAAGCAATTTTGTGAGAGGGATTGGGCCATAACACATCACTCAGGCCAGGTGCAAGTTAGTAGGGGTCACATGTCTTCTTTTGGCTCTAGGATATGCCGGTTTCTGCACGATGTTTTCCTCGAGAGCAGTGGTGAGGATATTAAATTCACAATGTGCTGTCTCGGTTCGAACACCAGACCTACAACTCGTAAGTCGGGGCCGATACACCCTTTTTTTTGATCTCGAGGTGGAAATCCTCATGGATGTCCACCGCCCTGAGGTGGGCGGAGGGGTCTGTCAGACTCTTACTGACTAAAACCACTCCGGTGTTCCGTCCCACACCTACGTCAAGGACCACGGGAACCAATATGTCTTCCGCGATCCCCGACTGGTGCCGGTCCTAAGAAATAGGGGGTGACGGATGTGGGGGCGATACCCCTGGGTCAACACTGTTCGATTAAGACTCTAATACTATACAAATATTTGACGTATTTTGTGCTGCTCACAAGAATAAAGATTTTCTTAATACGAGATTGACATGTCTCTTAAAAGACACTCTCTTCCTTTTGTCTATATTGTGCCGTAATGTAAACAAATCTTAATGGAACTTATTGTCTTCGCAAAATATCTGTCTCCATTATTTTGCACCAAATACTCTGTATTGTCAGCTGTGATCGGTTTAGGTGTCTCACGGCTAGGGTTGTCAGACTACCGTCACAGTTTACCCTTGACAGCAACCTAAGTAAGAACTAAAGTCAAAGTTAAATTAATTATTCCGTTAAGGCTCTTAAAAGCCAGCTTTGAATATGGAAAATATAAATATAACTATAAGAAATTCTAGTAGCCCCTTCCAAAAGGATGTTTTGTATGGAGAAGAATGCCCAAGAAACTCTCTAAGCCCAAGATTTGTTCGCGCTCTGGATGCACTGCACTGCTTTTTTTTCTTGGGTGGGAAATCATCAAATGCCGTCTCAAATGCAGACTTTTACTGACTAAAACCCACCCGCGTTCCTTCAGTTGCCCATATGCCAGGGCCACGGTAACTCTTTCGAACGAATCTCGCGACCCTGGCAGTCAATGCACTGTTTAGCACCGAGATTTTGAAAATTGAAGACTTTTTTTTTCGACGTGCTGAGATTCAGTCTCTCTGCACTCTTTTGGATTCTCATTGCTCGGTTGAATACGGAGAGTTGAAATTCAAGTGTTTTGTAAGTTTCCTCACGGTGTTTTTCCTTCATTAATGTCTGTAACAACCAATATAAACCCAGAAAGTAATTTACATATCAATTGAAAAGTCACATTGGTACTTGCCAAGATTTGATACCACGACCTTACATTCATGACAGGCGAGAACTTAATCACTCGGCCATCACGACATCTTAAAATAATAAAATACAAAAAGAAAGATAGACAATAATAATCTGAAATAAAAGAATTGTATTTATTTATTTTCTTCTCTTCTTTTAATAATTTGCTTATTAAATGCTTAATGTTTTATATTACCTACTATAGACATTGCCTAGTGTTAGTGAAAACAGGTATAATTTGGAGTAGGAATGGGTTCCTGACCCTTGTCAAAAGTTTGAACATATGTTTGAAGTTTAGTAGTCTAGGTTGTAATAAATAGCTGTGGGTTTACCTATCCATGTAACCGTGGAGTTTCTTGGCGGCTCTTCTCCATAGGAATCAACAATTTGGAACCGTGCACATAGCTTCTGACGTTTCATAAGTGCCCTTGTGTAAAATAAAAATATTTTGATTTGATTTGACATGTTATTATAATAAAAAATAAAATAAATAAATAAAATAAATATCTTAGGACAACCAACACATCGTTATCTGATCCCAAACTAGGCAGATCCTGTACTATGATAACCAGACAACTGATAAGCATACTTATTTATTAATGTATTTTATAATATAAGTTAATAATGTAGGGTCAAATTAAATTAGGTGGCAATACTTAACATACATGGACTTTATCTGGGTGTTGATATTGAAAACGAATAAAAACATGGGTTTGGTATGTAAAGATGGTCATCTATTAAAGGACCAATCGCGGAAACTGTAGCTTAACTTGATCGATCGTCCTCTACAGCTGTTGGTCATCATCATCATTTCAGCTGAAAGACGCCCACTGCTGGACATAGGCGTCCCCTAATATGGGAGAGTTTGCCATTGGTAAAATGCATAGAGAACGCTGCTGCCCATTGTCTAGTAAGTCTTTTAGTCGCCTCTTACGACAGCCACGGGAAGAAATGGGTTGGTGCTATTCTTTACGTCCGGCACCACAGCTTTGTTACTTAGCCACAAATCCCTATAAGAGTATTTTGCACCCGTTATTTATACATCTTATATCATTGAACGAGCAATTCTTGTATACAGAATGTAAGGGTAAACACCGTTATCCTTGAAACCAGTGATTTGGTTTCGTTAATAGAACGTAAAATCAATGAAAAAAAACAACATTAAAAAAAAAAAAATCTGCGTTTTCCCACAAGAACATTTCACCCTATGCGCGAGGGCAACAAACTTGCGTCTCAATACGCCCCGTTGCCCGACGCCGACGCACGGGTCGCGACCCCCGTCAGTCAGCTGTCAGTCTCGCTAGCGAGCGCACGTAACGCCGCGTCGTCGTACCGTCGCTCATTTCTCGCGCGTAAATTCATTCTAAACCTTTTTAGGAAAATATTTTATTTTTTTAACTCGCTCTGTTATTTTATATTTAAGTCAAACTACCCATGGGTTAAGTGACAACGGTGTTTAGCCTTACATCCTGTATTAATATGTAATCTGAATCTCGGAAGCGGCTCTAACGATATTCATGAAATTTAGTATACAGAGGGTTTCAGGGGCGATAAATCGATCTAGCTAGGATTCATTTTTAGAAAATGTCGTTTTATTAGTGTTTTCAATAATCAACTTTATCGATAATCAACTTAAACATAATCTTATGTTTTTTTATTTTTATTTAAAGAAAAATAACAAAATGTAATTTGTATTTAAATATAATTTCTAAAAAACACAATTTACCAAAAAAAAAAAAAAACATACCGAGCTACGCTCGGTCATCCAGGTACTAATTCTTTATGTGGCAACCCTATTGGCGTCACAATGGCGTCATCACTCGACTGTCGGAACCGTATTGTATATTTTTCACTAAGCTAAGAGACCTTTTTCGAATATTTCACTTTATCAACATTTTTCAAGCTGTCGAAAAAGATGTTTGGTGAAGAATATATTGTTTTTATTGGCTGTGGGAATGTGAGTTATTTTTATATTAGGATGTTACCGTGTGTGTTGGATATGGGAGTTTTTTCCCCTTTTTTGACGTGGCAACGTCTTATAATTCGATGGAGTCGGCTGCACGCACGAAAAAACATGACTCATGCGGCGTTACCTCGCTCTGAGGCGTTCCATTTAAGGCTTGAAGTGCAAGCGAGAGCGCGCATTAGTATTTTCTTATGACGTTGTCACGTTCAACTATCGTCAGTAAACCGACTTTACAGACAACCGATTTTTTTAAAATTTGAAGTTAGTATATTCACATGACATAATAATGCTTCTCGCTGAGATGTGATCTGTGTTACAGAAACGAGAACTTGGGAATAACATAAGCCGGTTACAATAATATTGTTTCAATAATTCTGTTGCTTCGTTGGTCTAGTGGTCGCAACCGCTACTGTTGAGCACGACGTCTTGGGTTCGAGTGATTGGATTCGTCGGGTCGAACAAAATGTTTTGAGTTTTCCGTCAGTAATTCCTCAGTAGCAGCCCAGAATCTAGATTTAAATAAATAAATATCTTAGGACAACCAAACACCGTTATCTGATTCCAAACTAGGCAGAGCCTGTACTATGGTAACCAGACAACTAACAAATATACTTATATATTTCTAAATACATACATATTATGGATAAATTACACCCAGACACAGAACAAATGATTATGCTCACCACACAAACATTTGTCCTGGGTGGGAATCGAACCCACGATCTCAGTCTTTGCAGTCAGGGTCACTAACCACTAGACTAACAGGCCAGTCGAAATGTGGGTGTATTATTAGGACTACTGGTATTTAGCTTCATCCGGTTAGACTAGAAGCTGATTATTTCTACTACTAATATTCTTTTCTCTACTATGTTGGGGCATAGTAGGGAAAAGAATAGGTAGGTGTTGCTGATGATGATGATATTAGCAAGACATCTGCCTTAACCTTCAAGGAGTACAGGCCTGATATATACATATGTTAATCTTCAGTCAAACATGTATAAAGCATTCATCATTTCAGCCGAAAGACGTCCACTGCTGGACATAGGCCTCCCCCAAGAACCGCCACTTCGACCTTCTCTGTGCTTCTCGCATCCAACCTGTTCCTGCGGCCTTCACCAGGTCATCGGTCCATCTTGTGGGAGGCCTTCCAACGCTCCGTCTTCCAGTACGCGGTCGCCACTCCAGAACCTTCCGACCCCATCGGCCATTCGTTCTGCGAGCAATGTGCCCTGCCTACTGCCACTAAGTTTGGCAATTCTTCTTTTGTATATGGCATTAACGTGGTTCATTTAACCGAAAAACTGGAAAAGCGTTTTATAAAGCTACCTATAGAAATGAAATAAAATAGAATTAAAAACAAGGCCAATTACGTTTTCAAAAGCTTTGAGCTATTGAGAGCCAAATAACGAACGTAGAATAAAAAAAGCGGTTTATTATTTTTACAAACGTTTTCAATAGCATTTAACCTGGTATGAAATGGCAAAAATTCACACTAGTAAATCTTTAAAAAAAAAAAAACATTTAAATTTGGAACACTACAATCAGATATACGAAACCTTTTTCACTTCACTAATTCTTTTTTACTCACAATATATTCCAATCCATCTACCCCAGCGTTTACCCAACAATGTTGGGGTCAGCTTCCAGTATAACCAGATGCTGCTGAATAACAGTATTTTACATTGTGAGACTGCGAATCTGACCTACCACAAACAAATTGCTGGATCACACGATACCCCTTGGTAAGAATTGTGGTCAGACTCTCGGACTTCTTTCCACTCTTAATTTAATTATGATACACATTTAAAAGTGATGCGAGACCGGCCATAAAACAACTGGGGCCATAAAACAACTGCCATAAAAGTAAACCTGTATGTATACTAAATTGGCGAAATGTGGATGTTCTGTAGTACACCCACATTTTGGTAGCTATGTTTTAAGTCTCAAGGAGCGCACTTATTGCCATAAACCAAGCACAAATCCTGACTCCGTGCTGCTGCTGAGAAATTCCTGTTGAAAACCCTTACAAAACTTCGCCCGGAATCGAACCTAGGAATCATGCTCAACAGTAGCGCGAAGAGATTTCTATTATTCAGAATTTAAGCAACAAAAAACTTGAAAGCCTTTCTTTGAATCCTAAACCTATTTCACATCTTTTTATTCAACATTTCTATTGTAATTTAATCTGAAAAGTATGTCATCTTTTAAACTGACGCCTATCAATGGAGCTTGAATAGTGCTCAACAACTCGCTTGCTTAACAAAAAACCCATGACTCGCTTGTATAGAGTACCCCTTCACCCCAACTCGATGTTAGCAGCCTCTTACACTGCCCAAGTGTTCTTGAGCCCTGGCCTATTTTATTAGACGTTACACCTCCCAGTCGACTTACGACCTTATCTCGTAAAGTTAGAGCTTGTTTCACAGTGTGTCGTGAAAGAGTTTGTTAAGCAAGTCTGAATGTAAGGTAGTGAAAAATGTTGAGCGCTTCTGTTTAATTAGAGTAAAATTAGGGCGTTTAAGTTTTAGTCGGTTATGATGGTCATTTAATCTTACGGGAGATATTTTAGTATGTTCTTCACTTCAGTGATTATGTCTTCTTTTTGATAGAGGTTCAAAACTGGCCAGTAACAAATTGTCTTCTGTGAATATCATTCGAAAACTTTCATTTTGATTACCAGAGAGGTAATTGCGGAACTTTTTATCGGTAGGAATTGGTTTAATATTCATAGTTAAACAACATTCATTGCGTTATTTACGTTGCTCAGCCGAAAATTTATTCGAACAAATGACGCAATGGTTTAGAAATAATCTTCAATCCCATTCAGATTCGGCGGCGGCGACCTCTCGCGTCCGACTCTGGTGCGAGCCATGGTACGGAGCGAGAGGGCATGGGAAGCCGTCACCTCCTGCTGCGAAGCAGTAATGCTCGCGAAGGAGGAGGCGGGGCGTGTGAGGGAGTGGCAGTCTCTGCGCCCTCACGTCCCTAAACGCCGCAGGAGGAGACGCCCCGGGCGTCGGGAGTCTATAGCGGACTCCCGGCCACCGAAGGCGCGAGGGCGCGAGCTTGTTGGCGGCGAGCAATGGGTAGCTCGCCGCCACGTAAGGACCAGGCTCGGGTCGACGGCGCGTAGTGTTCCACGCGCGCCTCAAAGAGATGTCAGCAGCAATGAAGGGGTCTGCTAGGACCGACGCCTGCCAGGGTCGCGAGATTGTTCGAAAGAGATACCGTGACCCTGGCACATGGGCAACTGAAGGAACACGGGTGGGTTTTAGTCAGTAAAAGTCTGACACGCCCTCCCGCTCCGCCCAGAGCGGGAGAAGTCATTTGATGATTTCCCATCCAAAAAAAAAAATCCCATTCAGATTCTGATAAATTGTGCGTTTCGCATTTAGGGTGTAGTTCTAATTTTAGTTCAAGCTGAAATCTCCGAGCTATTGATTGTATTTCGAACTTTATTGTGACCGTCGTAAAGTTCTAAATACAAATTCACATCTCAATTTATAAACTCACGCCTTTTGCTATGTACGTATGCAGAAACTACAGACCGTCACCAACTGCGATACTTACATACACCTTTTGTTTCGTTTTAAAGACACTTAGATATTGGTGCCGATTCTGTTGTACACCGAACTAAACTAACTAAACTATCTCTAAAATTCCTTACTTTTCGCTAAGAGAATTTTAACTCTATTCTGCAAGAAAAAATCTCTAAATTTAAAAATTATTTTGACACGACTAAAAACGAATTTGACAATCAACGTGGTTTTTTTTTCTTTTGGTTTCGCAATGTGGTACTTGTGTGCGCTCCGCAATGAATTTTTTAGAGACGAAGGCGCGCGCAAGGGGGCAGCCTGGACGTGTTTTATATGGAATTTTTCACTTTTTGTTAGAAAAATAAAAAAAAATATTACCCACGTGTTGAAATTTTTATGTTCCGGGGTTTCATAAAGGGGGTCGAAAATTTCATTATTTTTGCGATAGGACACGCCATTTTCGAGATATAAGCAAAAGAAAAAATAAAAATACAGCACTGTTTTTGCACGTGAAGGCGAGGCGTTTTGGTGTGAATTTTTGTTCATGACCACTAGTTTTATTCCACACCTTTTTAATCGCGATTAAAAATAGTCAGATTTAGTCAAAATAAATTATTATAGTCTAAATTTTTGGTGAAAACCGGCGAACACAGAATAGCAAAATTGTAATTTTCACTAAACTAATAACTCAGTGCAATCTTAGTGCTGTCAAACTAAAATATAGTTAAGTTGTGTCACTTTAGTCTATTTCAGAATAGGAAATCGTCGTTTGACAGGAATAAACCAAATTTTAGTGATTTTTAGTTTAGTTTAGAGAATTTTGTACAACAGAATCGGCACCATTGTACTTTGAAATTTACGTTCGTCGGAATAAAGTTTAAATAAAACAAAACTTGATTATTTCGAGATGTAATCTGAAACCTTGTAATCACTAATTAGTTAATTACCTACTTCTAATTACAACGTAGCAGAAGAATAATTAAAAAAGGAATACAAATAAAAACCTTATCATAACAAAAGAAAAATAACATCATCCATGAAGACATATTGTCTTAGTAACATCATATTTTCGCCCAACATTTCATACTACGTACTTGCCTATGTTGCTCACAAAAAATTCGGGGGCGAATTATTTTTACGGCGACATCACCGGGACTGGTACGGGCAGAATTGTCTCATAAAACATGTTGCAAGGAGACGTAATGACGTAACGTTACGACTGTTATCTTTCAGACGTGGATAGAGAGGTAAATATGTTCCTAAAATCATAACATCATGCCTTATTTCCACTGCTGGGACACAGGCCTCCTCTCAGTGGGAAAGAGTTGGCCGTAATCCACCACGCAAGCCCAGTGCGGGTTGGAAGATGTCACATGTCTTCGAATTTTTGATTGTAGAACATACCGGTTTCCTCATTATGTTTTTCGGTACCGTGTTGAGGGCAGTGGTGATGAAATAATTTACACCAAGTAAAGCTCTTATCGGGATTCGTATCAACGACGTGCAACTCATAAATCGCGGCATACCACTGGACTCTGCTTTTTAGTGAAGCGTAACTATTATAATTTGTTTCCAAAAAATTAAGCAAACATAAAATGTTTCGACCGCTAACAGCTATCATCCCACGCACGTATGTCGACCTTTAAACTTGTTGTTATATCAGCGTTAACGAAGTAAGTTACAGGATTATTAAAACCAGTCCTTCTCTGTAATATATTCATATCTCATAACTAGAGTATTAATGAGACTATGTCAAGAATCACCTGATTTGCCTTGACGGTATCAAAACATGCTTTCTAAGAAAAAATATCTACTTTCAGTAATAATGTTTTCATGACGTTATTCACGGGTAGTTGGCAGACGCTATGTAGCAGCCCGACGCTATGTAGTACCGTGTGGTGCCGGACGTAAAGAATAACACCACCCCATTTCTTCCCGTGGGTGTCTAAAAGGCGACTAACGGACTTCCTAGAGAATGGGCAGCAGCGTTCTCTATGCATTTTACCACCATACTGCGATCGCCAACCCGCCTGCCAAGCGTGGCGATTATGGCAAAGCCCCCCAAATTGGGGGAGGCCTAAGTCCAGCAGTGGACGTCTTACGGCTGAAATGATGATGATGATGATGTAGCAGCCAGCGCTCTCCTCCGCAGCTGTTGTGCTAGGCCCACGGTTTCTGGGCGTAAGATATTTGAAGGCCCAAAGTATGGACATTTTATGAAGATTAAAATTAATACAAGCAGTAACTCAAAAGCGTTATATTTTTCTGCGCAACGTTCCTTACGCATTTTTCACTTTAAAATCCTGTATGTGTTTACTTGTACATACAGCTGACGTGTATAGGGTATGCTACTCGACAGCTGACATGTCAGTATGTACGCTAATCCATTTCGACGCATGACAGACACTTAAAAACTACAAACCTACTACTACAAATTGGCAGCCATTTAAAATGGCCGCCATTTTGTAAAAAACTACACACATATGAATTTATAACACATCTACAAATTCCCAAAGAGTTCGTCATTCGAAATTCAAATATTTTTTATCGTTGCTTTGTTACTGGCCTATTCTAAAAACTTTCAGGGTGAGCCCTGTATGTATAAGATGTAAACTCGGGTCACACATACACCTATTTCTTAAACTTCCATTATACTGGCCACGCCGTGCTTGAGTGAGCAGAAATTCCACTGCCCCCTTAAATACAAATATTAATTTGGCAACGCCAAGGCGTGAACGAGTCATGTCCATTTTCATAAGTAGTGTACCAAATAAAATACCAAGAAGGAACAAAGCCGTATATGCGAGATGTCACTTAGTCTTTTATTTCCATCAACCTTGGTCTGACGTCATATGGCGAAATAGAAAGAGAGCTTTTATTATGCTCTTAGAATGAAGTTATCATGGCCCACTATCATACAAAAGAAAATAGTACCTAAAATATACATTTTAGAGATTTTTTAACACGTTTCCTTCATACATATTAATGTTATTATCAAAAAAGGTGCTCGTGGTCTTTTTTCTTGTGGGTGGGAAACCATCAAATGACTTCTCTCGCTCTAAGGTGGAGCGAAAGGGCGTGTCAGACTTTTACTGACTAAAACCTACCCGTGTTCCTTCAGTTGCCTATATGCCAGGGCCACTGTAACTCTTTTGAACGGATCTCGCAACCCTGGCAGGTGCTCGTGGCCTTGCACTAATAGCCGCATGGGTGGCTATTTAAGGTGAAGCTACGCTGGGGTCGGTCCCTGGATGGGTGACCGTCCATTACATATATCCTTCGTGCCTTTGATAGCATGTATAACCGTTGATACCGACTGTCATTCGCAAATCTTTGATAGTCGTAACACGGGTACATGTTACCCAGTAACTAGTGTTTATTGATTGTTTTCATGGATTCATTATTTTCTAATTAGTTTACAATCTACAATTCGTCTTATGAATAATTGTAGGTTAATAGGGTTATAAACCTCAGTCACCCAAGCTAAGATTCAACTTGTGTTATGGGTGAGAGGGCTCGCAAGTTAACACCAGTTATACAAGAACAAAATTCGAAACTTTACAGTGTAGACACAATGTACACAAAAAAGATAGAAAATAAAGATTTAATACCAAAAATAAAACTAACTAATTAAGGTTACAGTTGTGAAGGTTAGACAGGCAGTTGCTCAATGTAAAAATACTGGTATTATTTTCGATCCGGTTAAACTGAAAGCTGATCCCAACATAGTTGGAAAAAGGCTACGCCGATGTTAACAATATGAAAATAAAAAGGGTGACAACCTTTTCTTCCTTTTTTTTTAAATTCTGTTGGTTTTGATCGTCTTACTATGTCGGAAAACTTTCGTAGAAGATGTTTTATAACACGCCATTCCAAATTTAATGGCTTTGGGAGGTGGTGTGAAATTTTAAGTAAAATTGGTATAGTAACTTGATCTTTACAAGGCGAAAAAAAGGTGCGACACAATTTGTGGTGTTAAAAAGGTAACCTTATAAGTGATAAACAATATCTTATTTATTATCCACACTGATATTTTCAAAGGTTTTTTAATATGTTTCTTTAATGTATTTTAATTGTATAACAAACTGAAAATTTGTATCAAAGTTCTTACTTTTATGGGGCATGCGGTGCTAAGTTGCTAACCTATAATAAACTGTAATACTAATATTTAATAGTTAATCGAAAACATTTTTATATTGTACGAGTACCTGTACAGGATAAGTTTTTATCCAGTTCGCAAATTTTAACAAATTAAACTTAAACGAGTTATAATAACCATGCAATTTTTATTTTGATAATATCTTAGTACAAAAAAATTAAGTTATCGTTAACGAAAGATGTTTATTTTGAAACTGGTTTTAATGAAGGTGAATGACCGACCAGCTGTTCGATCGGTCAAAATTCTAAGAAGTTCGAAGTACCTACGCCGACGCGCGGTTACCGACCTATTAGTACCTACCAAATGTTCGATCAGTCATAATTCTAAGAAGTTCGAAGTACCTACAACAGCGCGCGGTAACTGATCTATTACTACAATCAATATCATATTACGAAATATGTAGGATGTCCACAGTTTACTGATTTAAGGTCGGGTAAAAGTTAAAAAAAAAGTACCTATTGAAAAAGTAATTGAAATGTTTTCTATTTATGACACTGAACCACCAAAAAAAAAAATTGCGCACTGGTTAATTTTTTTTACTGTATACAGTTGTTGGTTGGGTAAAATAAATAAAGGACTTTCCGGCACTCTAAATAATATTACTATATCATCATCATCATCATCATTTCAGCTGAACGACGTCCACTGTTGGACACAGGTCATAGGACACGGGGCTTACCATATTTCTATATGACTTTTTAATTATACATATATGTTTTTTAGTTGCAAAATAGTACAACATATTATTTTTATACCATTTATGGACAAAACGAGAAATATGCCATATAATAGTTAGTTACATACGTTAGTGAAATATACTAGTCCAAAAAAAAAAAACTTATGCACCGGAGACAGAGCCTTCCATATAATATGAGTCAGCGTATTGACAATGACACTTTGGAAACAATCGAAAAAATTTAAAGGGTTGTTCTGCCCATCAAAATGAACGACTTTTACGAATAACGTTAACAATTTCGACCTCATTCAAAATGATCCAATCGGGGATTTACCTATATTCAAGAAGGACGGTTTTTTTTTTTGTTGTAAATTCGTAATTAGTTCCATTGGAAAATGCGTTCATGATGATGAGATATTTTCATCATTACAGAGGTAACATTGCATTATACCAACACGAAGGATTTCCTCGAAGGTTTAGGCCACATTCACCTCTATAGCGAGTGAGCCTATTACAAACCCGGTGCAAATGCAGACTAGACGAGCTCTTACTGAGAACATTCTTGATGAAACAACTCACTGTGCCTGACCTTTTTTTATTTGTGGATGGGAAATCATCAAATGACGTCTCCCGCTCTTGGGCGGAGCGGGAGGGCGTGTCAGACTTTTAATGACGAAAACGAATCCGTGTTCCTTCAGTTGCTCATGTGCCAGGGCCACGGTATCTCTTTTGAACTAATCTCGCGACCCTGGCAGGCATCGGTCCTTGCAGACGCCTTCAGTACCCTTAGCCAAGTTGATAATCTGCAATCGTTAACGCTAGTCGCTTAACGTTAAGTCACGTGGTTAGAACAAACGAATAGAAAATTCGTAGCCGAGTTCACATCGTTCAAAATGATAGAATGATTTTTCATCATTTCTACAATGTTCAACGCTAAATCCTTTGTTATAATGTGTCGCTTTTTTAAAGACATTGTAGAACGAGCGGCAGACTCAGGCGCGTCAACATGGCTACCAACTTATCGTTTTCTACAATTGCTGACATCGAGGCGTTACTGATCGGAGAACGGAATTCGACACGAAACGGTTGCAACTTGGCTAGGGGGGGGGGCAGTACTGCTGACATCTCTTTGAGGCGCACGTGGAACACTACGCGCCGTCGACAAGGGCGTGGTCCTTACCGGGCGGCGAGCTACCCATTGCTCGCCGCCCTCAAGCCCGCGCTTACGGTGGGGCCGGGAGTCCGCGATCGACTCCACTGTGCCTGACCTGGGAATTGAATCCAGACCTCATATTCAGTAGTAGTGCTTACAACCACTACACCAGAGACAATAATAAAGTTACGTATTCTACATTTAGAAGGATTGAGAATAATTTTAAAAACATCCGCTCTGCTGTATATTCCCAAAAGCAGTGTTTTGGGAACATAATGCCCAACCAACATTTTGACGCTAATTTCCACCTCTGTTATCGTTTGTATTGGTTTAACGGGTGTATAAAAGCGCCCAGTAAAACTTTTGTTTATTCAATGGTCATGACTATAACTAAATAACTCATCAAGATGAGTAACAGGAACAAGAAGACATAATATGACTAAGGTAGGTATAAAAGATAAAAGCTGAACCACAGTAACACTAGGTATAGTAACAATAAGTACCTAAGGTAATAGTTAGATTTCTAATAAGTCTCACTATTTTCAAGTGTTCTTAAAGAGTGATAAGTAAATGTTTTATACCACCTAACTTGCCTAGGAAACGTATTATTACTTAAGGAGGTATAAATGGTACAGTCGCAACCATCATAGCACTTGCTTTTATAAATTCCAGTAACAGAAATGACTAAAAGTAATATTATAGTTTGTTATAACTCTTTCTACCGACAAGAGCTCTTGAAAATAGTTAGCAAAATATTTTTATCACCTACGTTGCTATAAAAGTATTAATTGCAACTTATTTACAGCTACTTAATTTAGTAATCAGAAACCCCTATTTATGATAGCCATTGGTATTATGGAGTTATTTTTAGAGCCCTAATCGTTACAGTGGGGTTCTTTACTTTTATGTTATTCTAAGGCATAATAACACGGAATTTAAACATTGTAACTCTTTATTTTCACTTGAAATCATAAAAAAATATATAATATTACTTTTATAGATGCATAATGTTTCTAACCTCTAAATGTTATGTTTTCTGATCTGATTACATGCAAATTACAGCAATACTAGCCAGAATTTTGTGATTTTTGTCATGAGTTCCTGGATAAAACGAAAAAGAAGTGGAGGAGTTAAAAGAAGAATATCAAACGAATACAAAAAATAATTAGATCATCTCAACAAGTGTCATCTTGCGATAAAATCACCACATTAAAAACAGTGCCCATTGATGCAATTCAGCATCATAGTTCTTCGTTAATTAGAAGTATTGATGACGCCAGTCCAGGCTGTAGTAGTATTTGCAACGAATATATTCATCCAGAACAGCCTAAACGCCGAAGAAAATGTTCGTGCTGTCGCAGCGATTCCACCGAAAATATCGGTCAGGTGTAGGAAATTCAACAAGGTTCCGTACAAGAATGTTTTTGTTTGTTTGTGAATACCTAATACTAGGCGATTATAATAACTAAGATTTTTGTAATTCACAGAACACGAAAATCATAATATGAATGTGAGCAGTAAAACTGGTGAAACGCAAAGTTTTGAGCAGGGTTCTGTACAGCGAGAATTTAATTTTACAGAGGAGGGTTCTGTACAGCGAGAATTTAGTTTTACAAAAGATGCCTCTATATCTCCTTATCCACTAAGTATTTCTGATAGCTCAGATGAAGAGCAAGAAGGGGAATATATATAAAATACGAATTTAAAAAACGACTTAAGAATATGGGCTATACAAAAAAATATTAGCCAAGCTGCCTTAAAAGATTTGGTACCAATTTTGAATAAGAGATTTGTAAATATTTTACCATCTGATCCTCGTACGATTCTGCAAACCCCAACAGAAGTTTGTCTTAAAATTTTCGACGCTGGTGAATATTGGCACAATGGAATCTTTATTCCACTAACAAAAATACTTCAAAATATGGACTTTGTGCCTGAAAATGTATATTTGAATGTTAATTTAGATGGGTTACCTATTTTTAAAAGCTCTAAATTAGAATTCTGGCCTATATTGGCAAACATGCACGAGATTGATGATGACCCTTTTATTATTGGTATTTATTATGGGAAAGGAAAACCGAAAGATATTGATCTTTTTTAGAAGATTTTGTAAATGAGACTATAACAGTTTTAGAGCAAGGCATGTGTAAACGGCATTAAAGTAAACATCAAAATAAGATGTTTTATATGCGATTCCCCTGCTCGCGCTTTCATCAAAGGTGAGTTATGTTCGAACATCGAAAAGTGTCGGTAGCTTTTTTATTATTATCATGAACTTAATCAGGTTACAAAAATGTGGTTCTTCTTGTAAATATAATTTTTTGTGAAAATTGCAACCCGTCAATTTTCATAAAATAAATAAACAAATAACGTTTCAACCAAATTGGATTAAACCAATAAGTATTGGTTGGGATGTTTAAGGTTATTGGTTGTTCCCTTGCATGTACATTATTTTTACATTCATCAAAATATTTTTCTAAATCTTACTTTCATCATATTTATAAATATTATTTACAGGTGTCTGCAATTTCAATGGCTTCTGAAATGGTCTGAAATGTACTATCGTAGGAAGTTACTCGCATAATACCCATAGAGTTGTTTTTTCGTCAAAAATATCTCCTCTAAGAACTGATGAAGATTTCAGGGGATTGAAGTATGGTGCCCATCATAAAATAGATTCACCATTATTAAAACTACCTATTGGTATTGACATGGTTGAACAATTTCCAGTGTCAGATTCATTGCATTTAATTAATTTGGGCATTATGAAAAGATTATTGTCGGGATGGAAAGACGGCAATTTCGGCAATTTAAAGACTAAGTGGTGTGCACGAGATATAGATCATGTCAATCTATTTCTCGGCAAATGTAAGTTGCCTTCTAAAATTCATAGAGCAGTAAGAACTCTAGATTGCAGTGCATATTGGAAAGCAACCGAATACCGAACGTTCTTGCACTATTTGAGTTTAATAATTTTGCAGGAAGTCCTACCAGTAGACGCATATCAACACTTCTTGAGCCTGTTTTGTGGCGTCACAATATGTTATTCTCCAAATTACAAACATTTACTACGACTAACTAAAGAAATGTTTGGAAATTTTGTAGAAAATTACAAACACTTCTATGGTGCTGATTATATAACGAGCAACGTGCATAATTTACTACATGTCGCAGATGAAGTTGAAAGATTTGGCCCATTGCCAACATTCGACGCATACCCTTTTGAAAATAAGATTTATTTAATCAAAAACATGCTGAGGCATGGAAATAAACCTCTTTCTCAAATAGTCAAAAGGCTATCAGAACAAAATATAAATTCAAAATCCCTAAAAAGTAAACCCAAGTATGAAAAGCCTTTTTTAACGAGACTTAAGGATTTTGCGGTGCTAAACTTAGAGCATTTCATAATTTCTTGCAAGGAGAAAAATAAATATTTTCTATCATCAACTAATTTATTTATTTGATCGGATAACAAAAATCCATTGGGTTAGTAACAATAGTCTTAACCTATGTTAGTACTTAACTAATAACACAGACAGTGTACAGGTGACAAGCGACGTCACCAACGGGCTGTCCTGTCTCCCGGCTATAACGCGTAGAATGCTGTTGGGGCTGTCACGGAGTCTATTTAGCAGCGACGCCGCCTTCTTACGACGTACAGCACTGAAGCAGTCGGTACGTGCCTCAGCGAACATAGAAGACGCGCTACAGAACCGAGGCAGCCGCAACAGCACTCTAAATGCGTTGTTGTATTGGATCCGCAGAGCATTGTAGGCCTTCTGAGTGTAGCTGAACCACAGGCTCCCCGAATACAGCGACGTGCAATATGCTTTAAACAATGTTATTTTGACCGCCGCCGCACATCGGAAGAACCGGCGGGCCAGCATATTAGCTCGAACCGACAATGCTCTGCGCTCCCTCTCCATATCTGCGTGGTCCTTCAAGTCGTCCGTGACCAAGTGACCCAGGTATTTAAAAGAGTACACTCTGTGCAACTCCACACCGTTTAGTAGCAAAGGCGGGACGGTGGAGGGACCCTTGGTATCGGACTTGAAGACCATGTATTTTGACTTGCCTTCGTTATATACAAGGCCATGAGAAGCAGCATACGACTCGCAGATATCGAGAAGCTTACGGAGCGCACCGACCGAGGGGGCCAGCAACACCATGTCGTCTGCATAGCTTAAATTATTGAAACAGACTCCATCAATAAAGCAACCGACTCGTGTGCTGCTGAGGCGCTCGATCAGTGCATTCACGTATAAACTAAATAACAAAGGTGATGTTAGGCCACCCTGCCTCACGCCACACTCTGGCCTGCTTGGCTCTGAGAGCTCTCCTGCCCAGCGCACCCGACTCTCCTGATTCATGTACCAGTATCGTAGAACTGAGACGAGCTCCGGCGGCACCTTAGTATCGGATAACTTCTGCCAGAGGACGTCAAAACAAACAAGATCAAAAGCCCTGGACAGGTCTAGGAAACATGCATAGACAGGAGTTTTCCTGTCTGTATAATACCTGACAGCATGCTTTAAACTAAATATAGCGGTTTCTGTGGACAACCCTGGCCGAAACCCAAACTGGGCGTCATGAAGTTTGATGTGAGTATTCAAGTGTGAATTAAGCACACTGTCAAGTATTTTAGCCACGACAGTAGCCAAGGAAATCGGCCTATAGTTTGACCAGTCCGAGACGTCTCCGGTCCTACTCTTGACCACTGGTACCACCAAAGCCCGCAACATATCGGGAGGAAGATATGAATGACCCAGGCACAGATTAAACAGAAGTGCCAACACACGAGGCAAATGGTACCCACCATACTGCAGGTGCTCGATGCTGAGCCCATCGTGCCCAGGGGATTTGCCCCTCTTCATGATTTTAATTTTTCTCTTGACATCTTTTGCCAGAATAACTGTAGTTATTTCTGTAGCACTTTCCTCAGCATCAATCTCCCGGCACGGCGGACCCAATCGCGACTTCACATCAAAATGCATACTAAATAAATCAGCAACATCTTTTGAGTTGGAGACACCATCAATACTCATAGAAACGCCAGGTCTAGAATTTAGCTGTTTAGTTCTCTTCCAAAAACCCCCAAAATCTGAGTTCGAATGGCGTTTAGCTAACAAATCCATTCGAATTTGATCCTGGTTGTTTTGGCACCATTTGAGCTTCCCTTTGAAGATCCTACGAGATTCTGTCATTGCGTCAAATATGGCGCCGCAGGTAGGTCTACCATACCAGAGCCACGTATTAAATTCTATCTGAGCGTTCCGATGAGCATCGCTTACAAATTTGTTCCACCCAGCCAATGGTTTCTTACGCCCAATTCACTTACTCACATACGTATAGCTCGCATTATTACACAAAATATTAACAATGTCCCTATACATGTCATTTATAAAGCTTCTATGACTAGACTCCGTACAATACCTACCACAACATTGTTGCAGCTCAACAGGCAAATCAATATGTTTTAGTTGTTGGTTACACATATTTTCATAGGAACGACATTGTTCTTCGCTTCTCTCTCCCCACTTTATTTTACTACGTAATGAGCTTTTTACATTAGTTTTTTGTCTTATAACATTAAAGTCACAGGTAAGAACCAACGGTAAATGGTCAGACCAGAAAACATCGTATTTTACGTATACGTTCGAAACACTGGATAGGGCTGCTTCAGTTGTGAGACAGTGGTCAAGCCAACGCTTGCACCCATGGGCCTCACTGATAAACGTGAACGTATCTGAAGTTAATTGTAACTTATGAGTATCCACACAAGTCCAGTCCTGTTCCTTTGAAAACATCACAAGTTCGTTATAAAAGCGCTCACCTGGATGGGCATTGAAATCGCCTAGTATGAACACAGACTCGATACCACTCTCATCAATGATAGCACTAATTGAACTGAGACAATCCGTGAATACAGGCACATTTTCCACTAAGTCAATTGGCATGTATACGCAAATCACAAGCACTGAACGATCTTCCGTAGTGATACGTATTGCAGCAATACGCGGATTATATGATTATGATTATATGACATTATTGAAGTCTTAAATATTTCTATCAACGCTAAAAAAATATTATACAAGGTCAAAAACTTATGGGGAAAATGCTAGTATTTGAAAAACCTCTTCGGTCGTCTTTCCTAAACATCTACAAAGTCTGTGAAAGAAGTTTAGGGAAAACTGATGTCATTCTGAGCCCTGATGATGTAAACTGTAAGCTAGCATGTATTTCCCACGGCAGATTTCTTTATTTTATATCGCTTTTACATACTTTATGAATTAAAAATACGAAGTGTGTTTTAGTACAGTACAAATAAAAACAAGCTTTTACAATTAATTGTGGTTTTATTCAAAATTCCGTACATGATTATCAATCCACTAGTCTGATCAAAAACAGTTTAACAACTAAAACATACAGATGTATGCTTACAAAACATAATCCTTATTCAGTCTCATTCACATGACTTTTAAAAAAATATAAATCTAAAACAAAAGGACTTTTGTTAACGGCTTCCTGCCTGCACACGACAGATTTGGGCGACAGAAGAAGAAGAATTATAATGGCTAGCTTAGTCTTATTTACTCAGGTTATAACAAATTTGTAAAATAATGAATGATGGAAGGGTTTCATCGATTGAAAAACGTAACCCTAAAATACCACTACTTTTGCATCTAAGTCGAACCATTATAGAACCAAACCTCTTAAACTTGTACTCTTATTACCTTTAAAACCCTATTCTGGTATAACAAGTGCTACAATAGTTCTAACTACAGCCCATCCAGTACTTCTTGTTCATTAATAGTAATAATAGGAACCTAGGATAATAAGGAGTAGACACCATTCTAAATCAAACATAACCTAAAAATAAATCAGAAAAAAACTAGTTTAAAACCCATATTTTGTTTAATTTTCTCATTTTAAAACGCAATATATTTACGACAATACACAATGAATGTCAAAGACAGAGCCAATATCCTGTTTTTATCTAAATTTAGATTGAGTGTATGCCCCGCATGAAAAAATGAAATTTATTTTTACTTTAAATATCACTTATTTTTAAGGCCCTGCAAAATTGAGATGCAAAACATATATTATTTTCTCAATAAGGTAACCCTCGTAATAAATTTTAGCCACGTGATAAAGAAATCAAACTTGAATCTCCGAGTTATTGACAATCCGTAACTTGAAATTCACTTAATTTCACCTCCTTAGTTTGCCATCATTTTTGAGAAATAAAGTAACACTTTTGGAACTAATGTATATGCAAAACAATAGAAAAAGAAAACACGCTACAGCCCTGAGTTGCTAATCAACACTGATCAAGATACATAAAGCAAATCCAAGAAATATGTTAAATTAATATGTTACTATAAAATTTATACCAGTAGACTTCAGAACTTGTGTACCACCTATAGTTTTTATTATAACCATAATACAGACTTTAAACTGCTTGAGGTAGCTAGATTTATATTATACCACCATTATAGATACAAGAAATTGTTTGCCACTAACGCCACCCTATAACTATTATGTAACTCTCAGTGTTAAAAGAGTGAGCATTAAAATTATTATATTACTTATAGCGCTATAAGACGTGGGCCCAATCGAGAGTTTGTAAGGGGTTAGAGCGTGCTCTAACACCAATTGCTAAAACCATTGTATAACTCTTGCTTGCCAAATTCACTTTTAAATAACTCTTTTATCACCAATTCTTATTACCAAAATGCTAGTTGGGTGGGAAGCAAAATGTCTTTTATTGCATCCATGAAAATAAACTCACTTTACTTTGGGGAATTCGTGAGTATTTAGGCAATTCCGTGGAATGGAATGGGTTTTTTGGTTTACTTCCGCGTTCCATTATTACTTATATGTATTTTTTTTATTAGTGTGTTTGCGAATTCAGCTGCATGAAAATTGGTTACGATTTATTTTAAATACAATTAAAATTTTCCTACGTTTCTAAATATAGGATGAAAAAGGATTAATTGACATCTTTGCAAGAGATAAAATTCCTCAGTAGCTTCTTTTAGGCCGTGTCCGTAGCGCTCGTCACATGAATACTTTTAGGCCGTGTCCGTAGCGCTCGTCACATGAATACTTATTTTTCACATGTCACATGAATACTTGGTGAAGACCAAATCATTTGATTGATATATAGATAGATTTATATTGAAAAAAATCATTTGAAACTCGCCAATTCGAAAATCCGAAAGCAATAGAAGGTTGTTGGTGCAACAAGGCGTCCAAGTCGTCCTTTGACAAAAAAAAAATGTTTTTGTGCGGTATGGTTTCAAATGCTTTATTGAGTACATTATAGAAGCATTTTATGAAGTTTTCAGTATTTATATTGTTAAAAGTAAATTAATAAAGGTTTAAATTAATCTTCGAGAACACACCCAGTCATAGTAGTTGAAACCCAGCAGTAACAATGTAAAAATAATACCGAACAAAAATTTCGAAATGGAACAATTATTTCTGGGCTATTGGTTTCGTTACAGCTACGCTATCGAAAAGGTCGGGCTTGATTAAAATGTATAAAATTTTATGGATTTTTTTTTCGACTACAATCTGATCATCTCGAACTCCTGACACATTCATAACAGGTTTACTGAATTTGTATTTTAATTGGATATACACAATAAATAATCGCCTGTATGATAAAATTATTGTTGGCAGGTGTAGTAGCGTAGGTTCTCGATTTTGTTAGTTGTATCATATTATCGTTTGCTGCACCTGTTGACGTCATCACGTTATTTCGCTATCTCGCATAAGGTCACAGCATTATGCTGAGCCATAGCCGTTTTGCGTGGATGTGACGCACTTTTTTCACCAACGTGTTCTCTTTTGTGCTTTCGTGCGTCATATTTACCGCAGATAAACGTATTTTCTTTGCAATATAATGTGCTATTTATATTTTTAGTTATGCTGTAATTTCATCTATTGTCGTCTTTTTGTTTCCTCATCTATACATCTATACATACATACAAATAAATAAAATTGGAGTGTCTGTTTTTAATATTAAGATAACCACTTTTTACTAAGTGTATATGGATCTATACACGGTACATATACCAAAACAATTTTTTTACAATTTTTGTCTGTCTGTCTGTCTGTTTGTTCCGGCTAATCTCTGAAATGGCTTGACCGATTTTGACAGGACTTTCACTGGCAGATAGCTGATGTAACAAGGAGTAACTTAGGCTACTTTTATTTTAGAAAAATCCTTTTTTATTAGAAAAAAAATAACTGTCTTCGAAAACTACGGTGACATACGTCATAAACTACGCTGAAATACGTCTCAAAATTCGAAAAACCCTGGCTGAATCCTACGAAATAGATCAAAATAATGTACTAAAGTATTGTGCACCTTAAAAAGATCTACAAGAATGTCGCAATGGTATATGTCTATCTCTTAGGGATAACCCACAATAACCATTTTTTATCTTTTACTTTTTACGAGAAATAAGGGCTTATTTATGAACCGATTTTAAGCAATACAGCATTAATCCTTATCCAATTTAGTAACTTAAAAACATTGTGCATTTAAAATAGATCAATATGACCCTTTACAGCATGTTATTTAAATGAATATCTTAGAAGATATTAGAGATTTAAAAAGCGGGCGCAGAGTAGCTGGCGGGTCGTACGTCCGTCCCGTCCATCCGTTGGCAGCGGCCGGGTAGTACAGGATAAGTAGGATTGTAATTCATATTACGTAGGCTTCATAGTAATTGCGAATATCATGTGTGTTCGTTATACTCAAAATAAACCTAATAGTATTATTCCAAGTAAGAGACCGCGAAATGGCTTAGATGTTAAGATTTTTGGATGTTTGTTTCTCAATGATGCCAAGACGACCAAACGGATTTAGATCGAATTTGGTACAAAGATATATTATATCATGGATACGTAACAGATAGGATACCTAATTTATCCCGGTAGTAGGTTCCCGGGTGATATTTTCCGACAGCTATATGGGCCAAGCCACTGGCAAAAGTACTATTCCTATAATTATGTTCGGTGTCTGGTAAATGATTGAGTGTCTGTATAGGTAAAATAGGAGCGTTAAGAAAAACCAGGAAGACTTATATTCAACTAAACCAAGCCCTATGTCGCAGTCTTCTTACTCTGAATACTATTACTCTTATTTTAAAAACACTAACACTCATGATGTTCTCATAAACTATGAATCCTAAGTAACATGAATTATAATCCTACTACTACTAATGTTATAAATGTGAAAATATGTATGATTGGGTGTTTGTTTCTCAATAACGCAAAAATGGCTGAATGGATATGGATCGAAAATAGCACACAGAGTCTATATTACCCATAATATAACCTGGAATAACACGTTCTTATCGCGGTAGTACGTCCTGTTGCATTAATTTCCGACATCCACGCGGGCGAAGCCGTGGGCAAAAGCTAGTTGTACATAAGATCATAACTCCAGGCCATAACTATCCGGCCGGGATCTAGGTTATAATTTCAGTACCTACAGTTTCAGTAGTAAAAATAAATAAGAAACTATCACAAGCATTATTTATGAAAACCTGAGCTGAGGTAGGAGCTAAAAATTTAGAAACTAATATCATAAATAAAACTTCGGATACGAAGGTAATCTTTGTTGGATACAATATAATATCTTACAAAAGATAATCTCGGGCCTTTTTCTATTCAGTATGTATGAAAGATATTTTCATTGTTTAAGATCCTAAATAAAAAGTAGAGGGTATAAATAAAGGGATTTAAGATTTAGCGCAGACATATCAATGACTTAGTGGTTCTGAATCTTTTAATTCAGATGAAGAAGCTTATAGAAGAAGAAGAGAATACATTATATATGGATGATGACTATTGTTATAATTTTTTTAACAAATAATGTGATTTCTAAGAAGACAGACTAAAATGAAATATTCGACAAAATCAGTCGAATCGATGGAAATATGGAGAATACGGTTTAAAAGACTTTGAAAGGGGATTATTACGGTCGGCTAACATGACACACGCGGAATTTACTCGTTCTCGTGTCATTTTGTCGAGTCCTTTTCTGTCACTTTTCTCGATTTTTTGACAGCCCTGTTATACAAAATACTCGACGCGTTCCGTCAAACTTGATGTTTTATTCTTCTGACATTTCTCGTCCGCGATTTTAATGATAAGAAGTTACTTGATGAATGATAACATTCACACAGCACACACACATCAACCTCTGTTTTGTCAAATAGAGATCGTGGGCACATTTGTCATTTGTAGTACTGAGTATTGTGTAGTATAGTGGGTATATTCAGTGTACCTACAGTGCCATTAATTTTATTTCCATCATTTTGTATAAAAATTACAGTATGCTAAAGATAAAATATTTAATTTGATTTAGAAAACTCACTCGATCTAAACGGTTATGTCAGGCATTAGGATGAGATCAGAATCTTATACAAATATAGAGAAACAGAGCAATCTATTTCATCTATTCCAGCCTTTCCCAAAGTGGGCGATAACGCCCCCCTTGGGGGCGCTGCAGGCCTTAAGGACCCCCCTTTAAGACCGGTAAGAGACCCAGAAAAGACTGTGTGGGGTTTGTAGACTCTACACAACGCCCCCATTTTTTTCTGGGTCTCTTACCACCCCCCTTTAGGCCTGCAGCGCCCACAAGGGGGGCGTTATCGCCCACTTTGGGAAAGGCTGATCTATTCCAATTTTAACCGACTTCAAAGAAGTCATCGGCTTCCGAAATAAATATAATTTTTCACTTTATGCTGTTTTTTTCTTTAAATAAACTTTCGGCAACAAACAAGAAAAGTCAAGGTGAAGGAAAACGTGCGAAGTTTTCCTTCACCTTGTTTTTCTAAAATAACAATCTCCCATTAAAAATATTCATATTGCCTAAACCATTGGGCACCCTGTAAATGAGTAAACGAAAGTAGACAATCCAGTATATTCACAAATTGCTTTCAGAAATCTTCGTTGAAAAGATTACAAAAGGTTAATCAGAAAAAGATTCAAAATATTAAGTTCTATTTTTAGGAAGTTCGGAATTGTGGAGAATACTTTGGGTCGGTACACACCATTTCATTTAATTATGAAATGAAATTAACGTTGAGTGTTTATTGTCAAATAAGATATAGTTATGGGATACTAGACACTTGTCCGGCTCGGATTATATATAGCTGGGTAACTGAAGGAACAGGGGTAGGTTATAGTCAGTAAAAGTCTGATACGAAGAGCGGAAGACGTTATTTGATGATTTCCCACCCCAAAAAAAAGGCAGATCCAGATGGTAAAATCATATAAAGCATCATCATCAGCGTATAATGTTCCCACTGCTGGGACACAGGCCTCTTCTCGGTGAGAGGGAGTGGGCCATAATCCACCACGCGGGCCCAGTGCGGGTTGGTTGATGTCACATGTCTTCAAATTGGTTCTAAGACATGCCGGTTTCCTCACGATGTTTTCCTTCACCGTTTTGAGAGCAGTGGCGATAAAATAATTTACACAAAGTAATGCGCCTGCTTGGGTTTGAACTCACGACCTACTACTCGTAAGTCGCGGCCGTTACCACTGGGCCACCACTGCTCATTTCATATAAAGCAAAGACATTTAAATATAGGTGTTTACAATAGACGAGACAAAGCACACAGCATCAAAATCTACTTGCAATTACCTTCAAGCCCAACCTCGTTCAGTTTAATTTTTGTGTTGTGTCAGACATCCAAGATAACAAGGTCGCATTGTGTACAAATATATATTTTTTTGAAGAATAGTATTATGTATTGCAAGTATTTTGTAATTTAACCCAGTATATAAATAAACATTGTTTTTAGATAAATGTTAAACTATCTGACGGTTGGTAATTACAGGTAAGTGTCGGTACCGGTTTACATTGTCGAACTTGGTTTGGTAGTTTTTCTATTTTACACTCTCTGTCATCACTGTTTTCCTATGACATTTCATAAAAAAGCGGCCAAGTGCGAGTCGGACTCACCCATGAAGGGTTTCGTAGCAGCAAGTAACATAATGTTTTTTTAAATTTTTATATTTGAGTTGACTGAATGAAAGGTAAATTGTGGTTTACGATTTATGACGTATTAAAAAAGAACTACTTACTAGATCTCGTTCAAACCAATTTTCTGTGGAAGTTTACATGGTAATGTACATCATATTTTTTTTTTTAGTTTTTTCATTCTCTTATTTTAGAAGTTACAGGGGGGAGGACACACATTTTACCACTTTGGAAGTGTTTCTCGCGCAAACTATTCAGTTTAGAAAAAAATGATATTAGAAACGTCAATATAATTTTTGAAGACCTATCCATAGATACCCCACACGTATGGCTCTGATGAAAAAAAAAATATTTTGAGTTTCAGTTCTAAGTATACCTCCAAAAGTTATTGTTTTTTTTTTCTATTTTTGTGTGAAAATCTTAATGCGGTTCACAGAATACATCTACTTACCAAGTTTCAACAGCATAGTTCTTATAGTTTCGGAAAAAAAGTGGCTGTGACATACCCGACGGACGGACAGATAGACAGACATGACGAATCCATAAGGGTTCCGTTTTTTGCCATTTGGCTACGGAACCCTAAAAAGGAAAGAAAGTAGTAATTTTTTTTCTCCTGTTCTATTTTTTCAACAAGTTGAGGGAAACGAAAAAGAACAAGTTTGGTTTCCCACAACTAGTTCTTTTTATGTTTGTGGTCACTTCCTGCGAATAAATGTATTTTCTTTTATTCTTTCTATTCATTTTAAATACGCCTCATCCACAAAAAACGGCCATCGCTCAGCGTAATGCTACGACCCTATATATTAGAGCCTCACTTTAGGAATATGTTTACAGTCCGGCCGAGTGACGACGAGAGAATGCTTTTTTTTGACATTTGTCAGTTCCATACAAAGGAATACGTGTTTTGAGATTTTAATCTTTATTAGTTCCTAAGAATTTTCCTCCTCTTGTCCCCATGTTACTTAGGGTCGGCGTTACAAGACTTTTTCTTCTATTTATCCGTCATCACATCCATTCACTTCTTCCTTTATTATTAACTATACAGGTTCAAATTAAATTAGCTGGCAATACTTTACCCACGTTTTGGGTATCAGCAATGAAAACGAATAAACTAAATAAAAACAACGTTTATTTTTTCATCTAACTTTGTTTAAAGCAGTAAAATTGCCTTTGATATTAAAGATAAAATTTATCAAAACTATCGAATTATGTAGATCCGGTTAAAGTCCGACCTTTTCGAATGATTCATATATTCACGTACGAATTAAGCCTTTGATTATATTCATTAAAACACCTGAGTAATACGGATATCATTGCAATAGTAATCTGGACGAGCCCCTCAAAGTTGACATTGATTAGATAATAATACCTCCTTATAGATATTATGTTTTAAAGATAGTAGATATTGTGACAAACAATTTATGTTTGTATCAATATTTTAAAGCGAGTTTCTCGTTGATTATCGGGACATTTGTTCAAATGAGGCGCAGTTCACAAACCTGTCCTAATAATAATATCTTAGGACAACCAACACACTGTTATCTGATCTCAAACTAGGCAGAGCCTGTACTATGGTAACCAGACAACTGATAAATACCTATACTTATATGTTTCTAAATACATACATATTATAGAAAAATTACACCCAGACACAGAAAAAATAATTGTGCTAATCACACAAAGATTTGTCCTAGGTGGGAATCGAACCCACGACCTCAGTCTTAGTAGTTAGGATCACTAACCACTAGACTAACAGGCCAGGCAAATTATAATATTCATGAATGTCGAATAAAATTAAGTAATACAAACTTTCTCGACCAAAATAAATGACATGTATGATAATGATTTTGAAGATACATAATTAATCTCACGCCTTTGGCCCATGGGGTAGGCAGAAACCACTGAACGCTACGATTCTTACACTACTTGATTTTGAACATGATTAACATAATCATAAAACGTATACAAGGGGTATCGTATTACCCAGTAACTGGGTTGTGGAGGTCAGATAGGCAGTCGCTCCATGTAAAATACTAGTGTAGCTGCATCCGGTTAGACTGGAAGCCGACTCGAACATAGTTGGGAAAATGCTAGGCAGATGTTCATTAATATAATCATAAAAACCGGCCAAGTGCGCGTCGGACTCGCGCACCGAGGGTTCCGTAAAAACCTGTAGGTATATAAGTAAAAGTTCACCCATTACGATAATCGAGTCGTAGTTCTGTTCTGTTTCTTGGCTTGGTTTTATTTATGTCTGTGTTTTGTTCTGTTTATTATATGATGTAATTAAAAATTTACAATTTTCGCAATTTTTCCTTTATCTGTGCTATAAGACGTTGCTTCGTACCGAATTTCAAAATTCTAGATCGACTGGAAGTACCCTTTAGGTTTTGATTCCCTTGCGCGTTTTGAAAATTTGTGGAAATTTGCGGCGTAAACGGCTATAACTTTTGATTGCGTTAGCTTAGAAGTTTGATTTTTTCACAGCTCCAAGAGACAGTAAACTTGAGTATTTGATATAAATTTCAGCTTGATACCTCCACGCATTCCTGAGAAAAAGGGTCTTGACAGACGGACGGACGGACGGACAACAAAGTGATCCTATAAGGGTTCCGGTTTTTCCTTTTGAAGTGCAGAACCCTAAAAATATATATTTTTTTCTTTAATAATAGTTTTTTTTTCTTGTAATAACATAAATGTATAAGTTTAAAATGATCAGCCCTTATTGAGCAAGCGTGATGGTCTTGCCTTCTCTATGTGAGAAGAGGCTTCTGCCGAGTAGTGGAACCTGTGGAACAATTGCAGTTTAGTATAATAATGGCCCGAACTGAATGAGTACGAAAAACTCAATACTATAGGAGAAACCCCACCCTCTGTCCCAATGGAAAGCGACTGTCGCACGAATACGCGAATACCCAATTATTTACTTGAGAAATGTCTTACGTTACCCCCCACGTCCTATTTAAAAGCGATCATTGCGTGAATTCGCGATCGTTGTCAGCTTTTGTTCGAAAAACCGCGAAAACGCTCTGTCTGTAGCGACGCCTCTAAACAGCACCTCAAATATGTAACACAGTTTCAGTTCTAATACAAAGGATTTTGAAAGAAATTTTTAATACATTGCTTAAATGTTTGAAAGTTTTGTCCGCTTAAAAACGTAAATAATGCTATGAATATTGTTAAACTGTCAAAATGCAAGACATTGCCATTGCAAGTGTGCTATATATGTATATAAATAAATAAATATCTTAGGACAAGCAACACACCGTTATCTGATCCCAAACTACACACACACACACATATTTCTCTATTAAACAAGTAACAAGACTCAGTTTTGTTAACAATATTTCTTACCCCTATGTTAGTATTTCTATTCTAATTACTTAACCTATAACCATGAATATATGTGAATCACCGCCACACATCTATCACCGAGGTGGACAGCTTGCAACAGTGACATATAAACAATCGAGTCTGCTCGCCACACAGCGCAGAATAAGGTTGGGGCTGGCCCGCACGCGGCGCACCAGAGAGGCGCATCGCTTCCTCATCGTGCACGCTACCCGAAGGATATATTAGCAGAGCGTTATTGTCAAGCAAAATGATCATGGAGCTTAGTCTTCAGCCTATAATGTTCCCACTGTGGAGAAACAGGCCGCCCCTCGATGAGAGGGAGATGACCGTAATCCATGACGTGGGCCCAGTTCGAATTGATCAGAATCAGAATCAAAATCAGAATCTGATTCTGATTCTGATTCGAATTGATAGATGTCACATGTGCTTGAATTTTTGGTTCTAGGACTGGCTGGTTTCCTTACGATGTTTTCCTTCAGCGTTCTGAGAGCAGTGTTGATGAAATTATTTACACTACGTAAAGCGTCTGACTAGGTTCGAACTTACAAACGCATAAGTAGCAACTGTTACCACTGAGCCACTACTGCATGGAGCTAAGTAATATGTAAATTCATATTTCCATATGCCATACATTCCCGTAAATCTTATGCAAGCTGCCATGCAGTCTGGTATTTCAAGGCAAAATCCGTGGGCTTATTGTCAAAGTAATCATGGCGAATCCAATTCAAAGCATATTTTACTTAATTTCAAAAGTTAGTACAAGAAAGTTCAGTAGAATAGTTATATTATCGAAACGAAGTAAACACAACAGACAACATAGTATAATCTACAAAAACATTTATTATTTTGGCCTGTTGAATATCTCGCTTTTCAGCCGACGTGACGTCATAGACATTAGTAATCAATGAGTGACGTAGGCGGACGAAGAGAGTGAAAAAGGTATGTCTCTTTCACACGTAGCGAGGGATAGTGATCGTCTGGCTATCTACGCTGTGATGGTTCGGATACATCGATTGGTTTGGTAGCTTTGGTCTGATGTAAAACGTGTTAAAGGTAATTTTTTAAAGTTATAACCTACGAATTGTTTGAGATACTGATAAAGTATTAATCTTTTGGTATTTACTTTAATTTTCTAAGCTGCACATGACATTTTGTTTATTGAGAAAGAAAGGAGTCTTTTCTCCTGTAAGTTCGAGATTCAACACCAAGGTGTGTTTCCGAACAAACCTTTTATGATTCACTATGGTTCTGTCAACAAAACAGCAACGCTCACGCGCTTTTTTGTTGTGTTTATAAAATTATTTGTAAAAGTATTTGTGACTTGAAAGTCAAGATAATACGCCACAGTGTTAAAATATTATTATATTATGGCTTATCAGTAGACTCAGTGTTGAATAGATGGAAAACCAGACATACGCTACAAATAAATCAATGAAAACTTTGTTATGTTTGTTTCTTGTGGTGGGCGTTCCTCGCCGTGTGTATGCATTGTTAAGTGATTCATATGAACCGCTGTTATCGTTTGATATTGATAACATTATCATATCGTATTTCCGATAAACTATCTTCCTTGGGAGTTGTTACTTCGTTGAAAACTTTAAGAGTGCGTGTACCCAAAAAACTAACGAACTAACTTATGAAATAAGTATCAGTAAATTGTGATAAAATCTGGTGAAACCTAGAAAAAACCGTTTAATTTAAAATGGGAATATTTTGTGAAATAAACCTGAACAAACCACCAGATGGTGCTTTCTACTGCGGAGAAGTTGTTTCTGGCATGATCAAATATGCGCTTGACGAACAAATGGAAATAGAGAAAATAACGGTCTCCCTAAAAGGAATGGGTCATTTAAGACTAACAGAGAGAACTAATAAAAAGAACAGAAGACATACATATGGCAGTAGCGAAGTATATGTAGATACTGATGAGGTCATTCAAGAAGGAAAACACAGAGTATTGCCGGGGTCTTACGAGTTGAAATTCAATTTCAGATTGCCTCAGAACTTACCACCAACATTTGAATACTACAAACACATCCCAAGGTACGGCGTCAACTGTAAGATAAAATATTACGTGCGCATAAAATTCGATAGACCGGGCTGGTTCGCTTTCGCAAAACATTTTCGAAAGGAAATTACTGTAGCGTCTACCATAACGCCAAAACTGTCAATAGAGCCCGTCATATTTGGAGAAAGAAGCAATCTATTACAGTTTTTCGCCAAGAAAACTAGTACCGTTATCATGAAAGCAACCATTCTTAACTCTGTAATTACAAATGGAGGTAAAATAGAAATCCAATCAGAAATTCAGAATGATACTCATGTAAATATAAAAAGTGTTGAAATCAAGCTGATAGAAATGTATACGTTTAAAGCAACGGGACACGCTGATGTGAAGGCTTACGAAGACGTACGTAATTGTGAAAATAAAACAGGCTCTATCAAAAGTGGTGCTACTCAAAATATGCCAATAGATATCATCGTTCCTTCAGATATAGCTTCTTTAGATAACTCAAATATAGTGTCGAGAGATTATATAGTAAGAATCACAGCTGAACTGCCGATGCCTCATAGAAATGTTGTGTTGGAGATACCTGTGCAAATAGGAGATAACGTAAAACGAGCCGAATTTTGTGATCCTCCGCCAACGTATTGGGAAGCGATGGGGGAAGCAAAAAAAGATGATGAAGATGCAACTGATGATGAAGCTGGTGGTGATGAGAAGGGAGAAAAGTCTTAAAAGTTTAGTATCGCAATAATATTCTTAAATTTAGGAAAATTGAGAAAACATTCAAGTGGTATTCTATTACGAATGAACTGTTGTATCGAAGTGTCGAGAACTTTATTGTTAACTGAAATAATTCCAGATATTGTAGATAATAATAGTATATAAAATATTGATAAAGCTAAAATTATGATGGTAGATTAATTACGAGATTAAAATGTGAACTATAAATTAATGTGTGTTGTATCTGTAACTGTTGATATTGTGGATATTTTGTATTCTAGTCTTGCCACAATATGAACTGATGTTTTCATCAAACTTTGTATGTACATATCTTTACGTCGTATCGCTCAAACTGTTCCCGTTTTTAAACAACGTGTAAAATTATGTGTTCGTTAATTTAATATAACGTTTAGTGTTTCAATAGTCTTGTTTCATTAAACACATATTCCTATACTCTACGGTTGCCTAGCTTTTTTTTTGTGGGTGGGAAATCATCAAATTGTAGACATCTGAACGAAGCCCGCTCAACCTGGGTTTAGTTTAGAGAAACCCTAAATTAGTTCACATCTTTACACCGTCAATGATTAAGACTATTATCTTCTAGTGCAGAGGCACTAGAAGATAATAACAATCATACAGATGAGTACTTCTTGTAGTGCGTTGTCTCGGATCTCATATCTCTAGAGTTCCAGGATGACCCAGGGATGTCTTTGACGTAACCCAGACCTCTACTCCCGCTAAAATTTAATTTAAAAATAAACAAAACTTAGATGATGGTAGATGTAGCAACGAGCACCAGGCCCGCGTGGATTTCGGCAGCTCTCTCTTACAGAGGGGCGAACACAGCCTACTGTGAGATAGGTTTTTTTTTTTGAATATGTAATCATCAAATGACTTCTCCCGCTGGCAGGCATCGGTCCTAGCAGACCCCTTCAGTGCTGCTGACATCTCTTTGAGGCGCGCGTGGAACATTACGCGCCGTCGACCCGAGCCTGGTCCTTACCGCGCGGCGAGCTACCCGTTGCACGCCGCCCGCAAGCTCGCGCCTACGGTGGCCGGGAGTCCGTTATCGACTCCCAGCGCCCGGGACGTCTCCTCCTGCGGCAGCTAGGGACGTGAGGGCGCAGAGACTGCCACTCCCTCACGCGCCCCGCCTCCTCCTTCGCGAGCATTACTGCTTCGTAGAAGGAGGTGACGGCTTCCCATGCCCTCTCGCTCCGTACCATGGCTAGCACCAGGGCCGGACGCGAGAGGTCGCTGCCAATCGCCTCAACGAAGACACGGCGGTGCTCCACCCAGGCAGGGCACACCTCCACCGTATGTTCCACCGTGTCCTCCAGACGATCCTCGCAATGGAAACACCCGGGCGTTTCCTCCCGCTTTATCCTGAACAGGAACCCACCGAAACACCCATGCCCGGTGAGAACCTGCGTCAGGTGGAAGGTGAAGACGCCGTGGCGCCTCTCTATCCACTCCTCAAAGAGGGGACTTACCGCCGCAATTGTGACGTGCCCAGTGAGATAGGCTTCAGTCACACATTTATCACAGTTTGGGAGCAAAAAATAAAAAATTCAGAATCAATTACATTGTAATAGGATGTGCGTTTATATCCCTCTCAACCTGTGTATAAAATATATAATTTAGAATTAACTGTAATTATAAATTTACTTTTAGTTTCTTTAATTTCATAAAAACGGCTGAAAGAATTTGGTTCACAGATAGTTTATAATGTGCATTAATACGCCGATAAAACGATCTCTGGGATAATTTCGACCACCAGGTGAGCGAAGCCGCTGCCAAAACCGAATATATACTATTTATTTTTATATAATAATAGCTTTTGCCAGTGGCTTCGCCCGCGTCGAGGTCGGAATTATCCCGCGGGTACGTACTACCGGGATAAAAAGTACTCTATGTGTTACTCCAGGTTATAAACTACCTGTGTGCCAAATTTCATCTAAATTGGGTCAGTAGTTTTTGCGTGAAAGAGGAACAAACATCCTTACATCTGTACATATAAAACTTTCGCGTTTATAATATTAGTAGGATAAGTAGGATAGTAGGATTATAAAGCTGAAGAGTTTGTTTGTTTGTTTGGTTGAACGCGGTAATCTCAAGAACTACTGGTCCGAATTGAAATATTATTTTTGTGTTGGGTACCCTATTTATTGAGGAAGGCTATAAGGCTACATAACATCATGCTACGATCAAAAGGAGCGGAGCAGCAACGAAAAATGGACGAAAACTGGCAGGCAATTCGATGCGACGAGAAGGGTCAGGGGATCTGCCAGGGTCGCGAGATTGTTCGAAAGAGACACCGTGACCCTGGCACATGGGTAACTGAAGGAACACGGGTGGGTTTTAGTCAGTAAAAGTCTGACATGCCCGCCCGCTCTGCCCAGAGCGGGAGAAGTAATTTGATGATTTCCCACCCAAAATAAAAAAAGGGTCAGGGGAGCAAAACTTTGACGCGGACGAAGTCGCGGGCAGAAGCTAGTGTTAGATAAATGCTTCGGTCATAACAAAGCACTTACTATCACAATTTGTCTTCCACGTGTAAGGGATCTTTAATAGCACTCTTATCGTGGAGTGTACCTTTAATATCGATAATAAATTATTGATATTAGTAACCTTGAATTTGTATAAGAGATTCTTTGATCCTCTATCTCGTGTTACTTAATAATTGATATCTGTTTAAAAATATCGATGCAGTTTTAAACGTAGACTTACGGGCAAGTTTTGGGTTTGCGTAGTAAATTGCCTGCCCGGGTTCGAACTTACGATACTCGTAAGTTTGGGGTCGATATACTGGGCCACCGCTGCTCGCTATGTGTATTTAATCAGGAGGAAACCGGGGCATGTCATAGAACCAAAAATTCGAATACTTGTGACATCCGCACCAGGCCCGCGTGGTGGGCGCGTATTTAATATTGTTTTAGATTAGCTATGTTACTTAGTTAAGAACGGGTTGTGGCTAAGTAATAACAGCCGCACGGGTTGATCGTTTAGATTAAGCTACGCTTGCCGCGGTTGGTCCGTGGATGGGACCATCTTTACATACCAAGACCCTTCCGTGCCTCGGAAAGCACGTTAAACCGTTGGTCCCGGCTGTCTTTCGTAGATCTTAGACAGTCGCTACGGGTCGTCAGAAGCCTGAAAGTCTGACAACCAGTCTTACCAAGGGGTATCCTAATACCCAGTAACTGGATTGTAGAGGTCAGATAGGCAGTCGCTCCATATAAAATACTGGTACCCAGCTGCATCCGGTTAGACTGGAAGCCGATCCCAACATTGTTTGGAAAAGGCTAGGCAGATGATTATTAGCTATATATGTTATCATTGATAAGATTGTCTATAATTATACTTCCAAAACATTAAAAATAATAGTTTAAAAAAACTAAAAAACAAGCTTCCATAGAAAACCTTAGTTTTCTTTTTATTAGCAAGCCATGAGAAAAATATAATGGAGGTAATGACAAAAGAAAAATATTATAAAAGATGAAGAGCACTTGTTATTTTGTGGGTTGATGGCTAAAATGTTAATTATATTTTAATTTTGTCTCCAACTATCTTTATCTATGTCGAAATAGTGGGAGCTGATACTGAAATTAGTTGTTTTGTTTGTTGTTAATATTTGCTTTTATTGTTTGTGTGTTGTTATTATTTGTTTTTGTTGTTTGTTTGTTGATGTTGTTAGTTTTAGGAATGGATTATCACCGCATATTTACAAAGAAAAAAAAACTTACTTTTTATTGCATGTCGAGGAGTCTCCGTTTAGGCATAGAAAATGCCTGTAGTTGAATCCCCACTTCCCTTTATATATAAAAAACTGTACGTATTCGAATGTTTTGCATGTTGCAATTTCGTATAAATTAAGTACGATTTATGCCTTGTTCATACTTTGATATTATAACTGGGGTGGCAGGTTTTAGCAATTTTTTTTTTCTTTTTAATTTTTTAAATTTCAGGCTTGTTTAAGAGACATGAGAGATATAATCACACCACGAATCTGTGCGTAGCGTGACTGTAGATGATACTTATCATATCATGATATTGTCTCCATTATGATATAATGCTAAACTTAGTACTCATCCATAGAATATCCGCGGACTCCAATACAACTGCGACTAAGTTATTTTTACTATCCTGCACCCTAATTGCGAAACGCACAATTTATCAGAATCTGAATGAGATTGAAGATTATTCCTAAACCATTGCGTCATTTGTTCGAATAAATTGTCGGGTCAGCAACGTAAATAACGCAATGAGTGTTGTTTAACTATGAATATTAAACCAATTCGTACCGATAAAAAGTTCCGCAATTATCCCTCTGATATTCAATGTAAAAGAATAGTAGCCTAACTCATGTAGCCCAATTCAGTACGCTATTCATGCGGGGCACGGCGGCGTAGCTCTATGGCTTCGATGTTTATTTCTTTCACAAATCGTATGAGTTAATCAGAAATAGATAATATGCTTTATGGTTTCATAGGTGCCATACGTACATACCAATTATTTTGTTTGAGTAAGGAGGAGAAAGAAAAGACGATATGAATGCATATATGAATTTAATATTTTTGTTAAGCTAATTTTATTCGTGAGTCTCGTCCCAACCATTATTCTAAAAATTCTAAATTACTTACGAAGATTTAGTTATACTGTGTGTACAAAATTGCTCAACTACTACTCAGAACTTATATACAAAAACTTACGCTATTAAAAGGTAGGTGTACTTATGTCTCCTTTTTATTTATTTATTATTAGATTTACAAGATTAACAGCAAAACAACATAAAAGTTATAAAAAAAGACAAATATTTTACCATATATTAAGATGGTCGGAAGGCGGAATACACACGAAATTATTCCTTTGTAAACACACACAACCAATTATTATATTTTAGTCATCGAATAAAAAAGCTCACAATATTTATAATATTTAATCATTTTCCTTTCTTTTCGTTGATACACTTTTTCATTCATAGGTTGCCCTTGAAGGTTGTTCAATATCTAACTTTTCTTCATCAAAGTTATCATTTTTCTCTGCAATAGCTATCGGTATTGTAGTGAAAATGTCTGAATGCGGACAAGGAAGCTTAAGTATTATTCCAACTCTATATTCTATTCTTAACATATGAGAATGTACTGTGAACATGTCTGTTGTTGTAGACATGTGCAGAGTATGTTTTAGCTCAGTCTTCGAAACATTTGTTCCAAGATATTTTACTTATACGGCTTTTAAAATCGTAAAATATCGCTTTGTAATATTAAACTCATATGTCACCCACTGCATCAACTCAATGTTTGTTGAAATAAGAGGCAAATTCGGACGGTTTTTTATAGTTCCAAATATTACTTTTATGTCTTCCCCTGCTTTCAGAAACGGCTTTTTAATGTACACTTAAAGTTAAATTATTGTTTTCTTTGACAAAGTAAACTTTTTCTTTTCGCACATGAGATGTGTCTCTTTACCTCGAGGTGTTATACCAGTTTGTATTTTAATTTCAGAGTAAAACTTCTTAGGTGAGCTATCAAAAGAACATGGAATTTCTTCTGGTAGTACAAAACAGAACTGTTTTTCGTAAGTTCCTGCTGAAATTGTCACTGGTTTATCTTCTTTTGCTTCAAGTAAATCCATGAGCTGATCAACTAAGTTTTCGGATTCAGTATAAATATGACTTTGGAAGAAATGGGTGCCCAATACCAAAATCCTTTATCTCTGACTGAGAGAGTAACACTGGTGAACTCCGTAGGTTTATCCATAACATATCTCACTGTCCCTTCTACTGTGTCTCTAGCTTTGTAGACCTCCTTTGTGTTATTAAGTAGTACAATTTTACACTTTACTCCCATATTTATTTTAAGTCGCAATAATCTTGATAACACCCTTTCTTCGTGGTCAGCAGCACCAAAACATTTAATTTGTCATTAGTTTATAATGACAAATTAAATGTTTTGGTAGGATAATTTTAGATAATCTTATCAGTGATATGGCTAATCTAAAATAATATCTAATGAATGGAATAAAATATATATTAGTATCCGGGCATTCTCTCTTTGTGTCAACAGCTGATATTGACTAAAGAAAAGTATTGAGGGTTGTTTTTTAATAATTTGGCAATATAGTGAAGCCGGATTTATCTTATCAATGATTTATAATTATGTCTTATCTTATGTCATATAATAAAAGAACTAATTCAAAAATGCGTCATGTATACAGATATTGTTCAAACGTGTCTGTAACCCACAAAACAGTGTATGGTATTTAAAAGATTTTACATATATGTGGTATGAATTTCTAGAATAAGTTGATTGAAGAAGTATCGATGTTTCTCGAGAGTTATACATTTCGATTGTGTAAAACGGAGAAGGAATTTTGCTGTCCATGCATTTTCTATGAAACAGCAGATTTTCGTAGGAATGTCTAGAATCATCCCATCATCCTTCGTTACAGTTTGTGCGTCGTTGTCTCCGCCACCTTGTATGTTATCAACGCTTTTGTATATTATTTGTGTTGTCTATTCCTCATTTCCATTCTTCTCATTCATGACTTGCCAATATGAAGGTGGTTCATCAAAATTGACGTCCTCAGAATAATCAACTTTCTCTGCGATAATCACTGGAATCTCCAGCCACAGTTCTTTATGCGGAAAAGGAAACTTGATGACAACTTTCACTCTATATTCTTTTGACAAAATATTGGAATGTATTGAGAACATTTCTGGTGTTGTAGTAATCTTATCGACGAATTGATACTCAGATCTCAGTCTTGCACTACCAATTAAGTTCACTTCTACTCCGTTAACTGTCTTAGATTTTTGCTTCTTATGATAACAGTCAGATTTATAAGTGATATACTCAATTAATTCTGCTCTTCTGGCAGTGACACCCACGTCTGATTGGTTTTTTATATTAATTTTGAGTTCAATAGTCTCCCCCGCATACAAATATTTCTTTTCAGTTTCTACACTTACATTTATAGTTTTCTTTGACGAGAAAAAGTCTTTATGCGTTTCGTATTTCATAGGCTGCACTAAACATGGTTTTATGCCACCCTGAACCTTAATGTCTAAGTTAAACCTTCTAGAAATGATCGTAAAGTTTGGTTTGACGAATTTAAGTTCTATGAAGTAGGTAATAAAGCATTTCGAGTCGGTATAAGAAGATGGAATCACTTCTGGAAGTGCAAAACAGAATGATTTTTCGTAAATTCCTGCTGCAGTCGTCACTGTTTCATTTTCTCTAGCTTGAAGTAAATACATGCACTGATTAACAAAGTCTTCGGAACCACTATAAATAGTCCCTATACCGGCAATAAGGGGCACCCACCAACATAATCCTTTACCTCTTAACGAGATAGTAACACTAGTGAACTCCGTAGGTTTGTCTATAACATATTTCACTGATCCTTGCACTAACTGTCCGGCTCTGTAGACTCCTTTTGTGTTGTTCGTTAGTAAAATTTGACACGTCACTCCCATTTTAATTAAATTGACAATAATTTTGAAAACAACCTCTGTTTGTGGCCAGCAGAGGCGAACTAATTCCTTATCATGAATATGATGCTTGTTTCTCCCTTTGGCAGTATGGGCAGAAATTATCTAATCAAAGATATTGTTAATCTGAAATATTTAATAAATGGATAAAATACTTTTTTATCTAATACAGCGAATGCAACAGAAAGGGTAATCATTTTGACTGGAACGTATATATGTGGGTATGTATGTTCATCTGTTCTCTCATATCTTTTAAACATCATAACATAATTTTATGAGGAATCGTTAGAACCGTCTTGATCGTGGGCTGGTTATAGGCTGAAGTCACAATAAATTAAATATGGCGCCCTCTAGAGGGCATAAAGTCATATTTTTTTTTGTATCGTACTTATATTACAAAACTAGCCAAGTGCGAGTCGGACTCGCGCACCGAGGGTTCCATACAAACCTGCAGGAATTCACGGTTTATGCATAAGGTTTATGTTTATGAAATTATTATTATTATTTTTTTAATTTTTATATTTGAGTTGACTGAATGAAAGGTAAATTGTGGTTTACGATTTATGACGTATTAAAAAAAAAAACTACTTACTAGATCTCGTTCAAACCAATTTTCGGTGGAAGTTTACATGGTAATGTACATCATATATTTTTTTTAGTTTTATAATTCCCTTATTTTAGAAGTTACGGGGGCGGGGACACACATTTTACCACTTTGGAAGTGTCTCTCGCGCAAACTATTCAGTTAAAAAAAAATGATATTAGAAACCTCAATATCATTTTTGAAGACCTATCCAAAAAATGTTAAAATGTTTTTTTCATCAAACCCATACGTGTGAGGTCACACGTATGGGTTTGATGAAAAAAACATTTTTGAGTTTCAGTTCTATGTATGGGGAACCCCAAATATTATTGTTTTTTTGTCTATTTTTTTGTGAAAATCTTAATGCGGTTTACAGAATACAACTACTTACCAAGTTTCAACAGCATAGCTCTTATAGTTTCGGAAAAAAATGGCTGTGACATACTCGGACAGACAGACAGACAGACAGACATGACGAATCTATAAGGGTTCCGTTTTTTGCCATTTGGCAACGGAACCCTAAAAAACCAAATATGGTTTGCTAACCCCAAAATAATTTAAATACAAAGTAAGATCCAAAACTAGAAGCTGGAGTCAAGTTAAATCTCAATGCATATTAGGTACGTGGGAAGAGAAGGGAGAGGGGGGTGTCGACAAATATCACATAGTGTTTTCCCTTAGAAATAATGTACTGTTAACAATGTACTGTAAACAAGCGTGTAAATAGTAATAGCTGGGTTAAAAAAAAAAAACTTGATTTATGGAGAATAATAGTGTAATATTACAGTACGTTTTATTCGTTGTGTATTATTACACGAATAAACGTGTAATGATATATTAATGTGACCTAGTCAAGCAAATTTCACAAGAGCAAAAACATTAAATAGCTTTTCATGAATTTCCTGAAACTTGTTAATGTTTAAAAAAAAGTAAATATACAAGTCTATAGTTTATTCTTTTATCTATAATTCGATTACACATTGTTTATACCTATTTACAATGTAATGAGCGTTATTGAAGTTTGAACGTTTTTATTTTTTGCTGTAAAGTTGTTAATTTTCTTTTACACCATTATTCGGTGGTGCCATAGATATACATAGTCTGTTTAAATCTTGTCGTATCCCTTTTTTGTCGTAGTCAGGTGGTAGCCCGTCATGTCGTATGCAATGGTTTATAGAAAATTTACGCAAGTTTTGCAGTCTTATTTGCTATATATATATATATATTCTCTGTACGTTCTGAAATAAAGCAGATATGAATAATTTACCTATTTTGGGCAGTTATATTTTCATGATATTGTTAATCCTGTTAAAACATGATTCATATTCATCATCATCATCATTTTAGCCGTAAGACGTCCACAGCTGGACTTAGGCCTTCCCCAATTTGGGGGGTTTTGCCATAATCGCCAGCTTGGTAGGAGGGTTGGCGATCGCAGTATGGTGGTAAAATGCATAGAGAACGCTGCTGCGCATTCTCTATTATAGTAAGTCCCTTAGTCGCCTGTTACGACACCCACGGGAAGAAATGGGGTGGTGTTATTCTTTACGTCCGATTCCGTCTGATTCATATTAACTTTCGATTATTTGCTACTTTTTTTTCTTATCAGTATGTGTTACCTAGCGTCAGTTTTTATTAAAAATGTCTTATCAAGGACATGAAATGGGAGATATCTTTAGAATTAAGTAAGACCTAAGTCCCGGGTTTTTACATTTATGTTTTAAATAGCGCATAATAAATACTGTTTTATAATATACCGATAATAACAATTCAAACAGGCGTTTTCTGCAATTGTAAGAAATTAATCTTATCATTGAACAATAGATACTTCATAATTATCTATGTCCCATGTAACATCGCAATAACGATAGACAGAACTTTACTAGTCTTAATAAAGCATTATGTTGTGTTTATTAACTAAAAAAAGTTATGATATTACTTTATGTTGCGTTGCGGTTCGGTTTCCAATCACGAAAACATAAGAAAATTAACTCACATAACCGTCAGTTTTCGGTATCACTTCAATTTTTTTAAATGATTTTTTCTGTAATATTTGTCATTCTGAAATCAATTTACTTTTATAAAACTGATATTTGTTTAATTAAAGTATTCGAAAAATTGGGTAGATGGACTGTAATCAAAACATTTGCATAACTTATTACTTGTTTTTGTATCTGTGAGACCGGTTAAGATCTTCTAAACTGCACAACAAATTTCGATGTAGTTTTTGCAATTGTTTAGAGCGTTTCTGGAAAGTTTATGCGTATACTATATCTTCACCAACGCCCACTGCTTTTTTTAATTTTTTATGGGAAATTATCAAATGACTTCTCCCGCTCTGGGCGGAGCGGGAGGGCGTGTCAGACTTTTACTGACTAAAACCCACCCGTGTTCCTTCAATTGCCTATGTGCCAGGGTCACGGTATCTCTTTCGAATAATCTCGCGATCCTGGCAGAATGTCCACTGCTGGATATAAGCCTACTTCAAGCATCACCACTCGGTCTGCTTTGTGGTAAGCTTTCCAAAGGTACGCCTTCTGGTACGTGGTCGCTACTCCAGCACGTCACGGCCGGTGACGATTTCATTGGTCATCTGTTTTGCGTTCATTCTGGAGGACATACTCCAGAATGAACGCAAATCAGATGATCAATGGGGTCACCACCGGCCCCGAGGTACTGGAGTGGCTAGCACAACAGATGGCCATCAGCTCGCTGCCACTTTAGTTTGACAATTATTCGGGCTAAGTCGGTTACCTAAGATCTCTCGCAGATCGCAATTTTCAAAATATTTGTGTTAAAATTAAGTGGCAGCGAGCTGATGGCCAACTGTTCTGCGAACAAAATGCTTCAGAATGAACGCTAAACAGATGATCAATGGGGTCAAGTAATAAAGGAGGCATATAAAAAGAGATTTCTTAAGAAATCAGTAGGTGTATCCTTTGTACTTACTTTAATTTTTGTAATCTTTCTTTGTCTTAATTTTGTGTGTCAAGGCGTTCCATACAATGTCTGAATTATATACATTGACTAGCTTTTGCCCGCGGCTTCGCCCGCGTGGATGTCGGAAATTAATGCAAGAGGACGTATAACCGCGATAAGAATGTGTTATTCCAGGTTATATAGGTAATATAGACTCTGTGTGCTATTTTCGATCCAGATCCATTCAGCCATTTTTGTGTGATTGAGAAACAACAACCCAATCATACATATTTTCACATTTATAATATTATTTGCCCGCGGCTTCACCCGCGTGGATGTCGGAAATTAATGCAAGAGGACGTACTACCGCGATAAGAATGTGTTATTCGATGTTTTATATAGGTAATATAGACTCTGTGTGCTATTTTCGATCCAGATCCATTCAGCCATTTTTGCGTGATTGAGAAACAAACACCCAATCATACATATTTTCACATATATAATATTATTAGTAGTAGGATTATAACTCATATTACTTAGGATTCATAGTTTATGAGAACATCATGTGTGTTGGTGTTTTTAAAATAAAAGTAATAGTATTCAGAGTAAGAAGACTGTGACATAGGGCTTGGTTTAGTTGAATATAAGTCTTCCTGGTTTTTCTTAACGCTCCTATTTTACCTATACAGACACTCAATCATTTACCAGACACCGAACTTAATTATAGGAGTAGTACTTTTGCCAGTGGCTTGGCCCGTATAGCTGTCGGAAAATAACACCCGGGAACCTACTACCGGGATAAAGTAGGTATCCTATCTGTTACGTATCCATGATATAATATATCTTTGTGCCAAATTCGATCTAAACCCGTTTGGTCGTCTTTGCATCATTGAGAAACAAACATCCAAAAATCTAAACATCTAAGCAATTTCGCGGTCTCTTACTTGAAATAATACTATTAGGTTTATTTTGAGTATAATGAACACACATGATATTCGCAATTACTTTGAAGCCAAAGTAATATGAATTACAATCCTACTTATCCTGTACTACCCGGCCCCTGCCAACGCGCTCTGCGCCCACTTTTTAAATCTCTAATATCTTCTAAGATATTCATTTAAATTACATGCTGTAAAGGGCCATATTGATCTATATTAAATGCACAATGTATTTAAGGTACTTAATTGGATAAGGATTAATGCTGTATTGCTTAAAATCGCTTCGTAAATAAGCCCTTATTTCTCGTAAAAAGTAAAAGATAAAAAATGGTTATTGTGGGTTATCCCTAAGAGATAGACATATACCATTGAGGACATTTTTGTAGGCCTTTTTAAGGTGTACAATACTGTAGTACATTATTTTGATCTATTTCGTAGGATTCAGCCAGGGTTTTACGAATTTTGAGACGTATGTCAGCGTAGTTTTCGAAGATAGTTATTTTTTTCTAAAATAAAAGAATCTTTCTAAAATAAAAATAGCCTAAGTTACTCCTTGTTACATCAGCTATCTGCCAGTGAAGGTCCCGTCAAAATCGGTCCAGCCATTTCCGAGATTAGCGGGAACGAACAGACAGACAGACAGACAGACAGACAGACAGACAGACAAAAATTGTAAAAAATGTTGTTTTGGTATATGTATCGTGTATACATCCATATACACTTAGTAAAAAGTGGTTATCTTAATATTAAAAACAGACACTCCAATTTTATTTATTTGTATAGATTGTAACATAATTAGTATTACTACCGACCTCTCTTCAGTTTGCATAGGTACGTCATTTTCTATTTGAATATTGTTAATAATTGGCGTGTAGTGCTTAAGTTCAGTCGGTGATTCGTTTTCATTTAAGTTTTAGAAATTATGGGTGTGGACTGTCAAATACTTATCCAAATGCCAAAAAACTGTGTTTTCAGACCCGGACAACCTGTGGCTGGAACTGTGAAGTATTTTATAAACAAACCAACAAAGTTTAAAACTGTAGATATCTTTTTTCTGGGCATAGGGACGTGTCATTGGTCAGAATCAGGTGCAGAAAAGTCATTAATCGAATATGACAATAAAGAAGAATATGTAAAGGAGCACAGGAACTTGTTTACATCCACAGATTCCCAAGACGTCATTCTATCAGGAACTTTTGAATACCCTTTCAAATTCCAACTGGCAGACGATATACCATCATCGATAAAAAGTAACACATGCGGTAAAATAGAATACAAAGTGATCGTTAAATTTGTGAAAATAAAGGGCTTTAGATCTATAAAAGAGTTTAGTAAAGAAGTGCCTGTTTACGGCTATGTAAGCCCATGTTCTCCAGAGCATCCAATGTTTGGATTCAAGAATAATAAATTCTGTATTATATTCAACAGTAACGTTGATTTAAAGGTAGAAATAAATAAAACCTTTCTGACTCCCGGAGAATCGATTAGACTGAGGTTTTGGATTAACAACAACACAAATTTCCCAATATATATTCAAACAGAGCTTATTCAATATTTTACTTATATATCTTAAATTGTAAAAGAACAAGGACTTTTGGCAATTCAGTCGAAACTACAAAAAGGAAATCTTCAAGTATAGTGGAGAAGAGTTTCTCAATAATAACCTGTACTGGGACAGTACAGGTTATTTACGTTGCCGAGTTTTTACTCGATACAACATGCGAAGATAATAATAGGAGAATTCAAAGTGAGAGTGACGGCGAGACTTCCATTACCTTACACCGATGCTAAAGTCGAAATACCAGTAGTTATTGGACAGAGTAGAGATCATCTCGGAGCTGCAGTCGTGGAATATGATGTCGGGAATCCTTCGTCTTCAAAAACGTCAGTAAAAAATGATATAAATTTGATTGATTTATAGGTAATGTTGTGACTGCCCAACATACCCACCAAAAGAGTTTTTTAAAGCTTAAAATACCTTTAAATACAATCATATTTACAACGGTGTTTGTAATATAATTTAGTCGACATTAATATTGATGAAGATTTGAAGTGGATTGTTTTCGAAATTTTAAAAAATATAAAAAAAAATATCTTAGGACAACCAACACACCGTTATCTGATCCCAAACTAGGCAGAGCCTGTACTATGGTAACCAGACAACTGATAAACATACTTATATATTTCTAAATACATACTTAATATAGATAAATTACACCCAGACACAGCACAAATGATTGTGCTCATCACACAAACATTTGTCCTGGGTGGGAATCGAACCCACGACCTCAGTCTTTGCAGTCAGGGTCACTAACCACTAGACTAACAGGCCATTTTACAATTATGTTGTGTATTTCATTACCGCAAAGCCATGTTAAGATTGTTTACAATACGTAATAAGTTTTGTTGCTTTTTGATACATTTTGTCTGAAGTCATAGTTTTTATTGTAATGTAAACAAAGAATGTTCGTAGAAATCTACTTACAGAAATAAAAATAAATTTCAAATGTAGTTATCATTTTAATAACCATAAGACTTAGGATAGCACTTTTAAAACGCTTGTGTTACACTTTCTGTTCATGTTTTATTACAACGAATGGTCGTATTTTCACCACTATTCAATTAAATTTTATTTATACATTAAAAAAAATAGTTTTCGGCAGTTCTTCTCCACATAAATTTAACTGTGCCACATTTCATACTCCTCCGTCGGCGTAGTTTTCGTAAAAAAGGGTACAAAGTCTTTACTTCACGTATTAATATACAGATGATGTGGTTGCACAATAACAAATGTGCATAATTACAATCCAAACTGCTGAGTTTTTTCCAAAATATTTTAGAATCGGATTCCAGTCTAACCGAATGCAGGTGTATATTAATATTTTACATGAAGTGACTGCCTGTCTGACCTTTACAACCCAATTACTGAGCAACAGGATAGCCCTTGGTAAGACTGATAATCAGACATTCGGGAATGGCTTTACGTGCTTTCCGAGGTATTAAGAAATCACTATATCTAATGTAATGGATCTACAAACCAACCACGGCAAGCACAGCTTAACCGTCGATCGATATGTACTTACCACATATCATTTAATAACGAGGCTTTAGAGAGAGAGAGAGAGAAGGAGAGAGAGAGAGAGAGGGAAAGAGAGAGGGAGAGAGAGAGGGAGAGAGAGAGGGAGAGAGAGAGGGAGAGAGAGAGGGGGAGAAAGAGACAGAGAGAGAGGGAGAGAGAGAGAGGAAGAGAGAGAGACAGAGAGAGAGAGAGCGAGTAGATGTCGTCATCATTATTTCAGCCGAAAGACGTCTACTGCTGGACATAAGCCTCCACCAATTTAGGAGGATTTACCAAAATCACCACGCTTGGCAGGCAGGTTAGCGATCGCAGTTGGTTGTTAAATGTATAGAGAACGGTGCTGCCTATTCTCTTGTGTCTATTACATCATACACGGGACGAAATGGGATGGTGTTTCTGTACGTCCGGCACCCCAAGGCACGATTTCACGAGGAGATGTAAGTAAATAAAAATTAATAATATTCAAATAATCACAAGTCTCTGATCACATTATCCATTAGGGAACGAACAATAATGTTAACTACGTTTCAGAGAATATGCGAGACGTGAGATCAGATCTCTATCAACTTACTACACTGCAGGGCAATAAACGACCGCAATAATTCATTTCGATCGATCTTCTCGATCTTCAGTTGTTTTCTATTTTAGTGGGCCACCGAATTTGTACCCAGGATTGACTGTACTGTTGGTCTCATGGTCGTAAACGCAACTGGTAAACGCGAGACCTTATGTTTGACTTTTTTCGGGAAACGTGTTTTTGTTTTTTTTCCATTAGGATTTTTAAACAATAGCCCGGAGTTTGGAAGTTGGCAGTGTAATAATCCTGTGCCTCGGAAATCATGTTAAGCCGTTACTCTTACTCTTTTTTTTCTCTTTTTTTCTTTCTCCGGTCGTATCGGATTGCGTGCCGTCCCATCAGACTATAAGAGTAAGGGAAGGGAGAGTGCATCTGTGCATGCCTACACACTTGTGCACTTTAATATCTCCCTTGCCGAAGGCTTGTCTCCGTTGAGAAAGGCCACATTGGCCGAAATATTGTCTGGTGGACTGTTTACCCAGGGTTACATCTAGTTCATCAGCAGACATATTATGCTCCCACTGCTGGGACACAGGCCTCCTCTCGACGAGAGGGCCATAATACACCACGCGAGTCCAGTGCGGGTTGGTCGATGTCACATGTCTTCGAATTTTTGGTTCTAAGACATGCCGGTTTCCTTACGATGGTTTCCTTCACCGTTTTGAGAGCAGTGGTGTGGTGATGAAATAATTTACACAAAGTAATGCGCCTGCTTGGGTTTGAACTCAAGACCTACTACTCGTAAGTCGCGGCCGTTACCAATAGGCCACCTTTCCTCACATGCAGTTGATAGCTGTCAATATTAACTTTAAGTTTTTTTCTTGCAAGTGTGTTAAAAACGTCGCTTGATACTCGTGCGCATATCTCATTGCACACTTGCATCAAAATGTGTCATATCTACGTCAGAATGGTAAGAGCGACCATAAAAAAAAAAAACAGAATTAATATTTATGATATAATAATGTGATGTATGTATACGACTGCAGTCTTATTCAAAGTTACATTTATATGTAACTTTAAATAAAACTACAGTTGTGTGATTATTGAAACAAGAGCAAGCTTGGCGCATTAAAAACGGCGCAAATGGGAAAAGAGTATGACATTTTATGATGATATTCACGTAGTGTGACGTATTTTATTCTAATTGCATTCCATATACACGCTTGCTATCTAAGGATGCGTCCAGAATTATGTCAAAGTCGAACAACGCTCACAACAACAACGTTCCGATTAGGTTAGGTGGTGACTAATATGATGCAATTCAAAATAAATGGTCGGCATTATCGCATGATGGTGCATATCTCGGAACGGGTGTAAGCACGCTCAAATCACATGCAGCGAAATTCGGAATGTATCTTAAAACGCGTAGTGACCGCTGACGTAACTTACTCATCAATTAGCGATTAAACTCCTTAATTCCGTTGCACAAAGTTCATATTTTATTGTAAAAAGATATCTCCTACAACGTGTCCGACGTCGCAATTGTTATTCTGAAATCAACTTACTTCTCACGCTACTAAAGTAATATTTCGGCTGTAAGCGATATTGTGGTTTTGTTTTCATGAGTCATTCTTTTTTTATTTAATCACGCTTGACGTTAGTGGTTCGCGAGCAATGCTGAAGAGAAGTTGTTTGCGCGTTTTTATCTCAGTTTTCCTACCAAAATGGGTGTAGTGTGCCAAATAATACTCCAAAACACAAAAGAAGGTGTCTACAGAGCCGGGCAACCTGTGATAGGAACAGTGAAGTATTCCATCGACGAACCAACGAAGTTTGGAAGTATCGATCTCCATTTTATTGGCAACGGAGTGTGCGAATGGTCAGAAAAGGATTCAGATGACAACACACATTACTATAAAAACGAAGAAGAGTATGTAAAGCAGTACAGAAATTTGTTCGTTACGAAAGATGAACAAAATGTTCTATCTGGAAATTTCGAATACCCATTCGAATTCTTACTGCCCGATGATATCCCGACATCAATCAAAACTATCACCGGTACTATCGAGTACAACGTTATCGTTACATTTGTAAAGGAAAATTTATACGAAACTGCATACAAGTTTGTGGAAGAAGTACCCGTCTACGGCTTTGTTAATCCGTGTTCCCCGGAGCCTCTGATATTTGGCTTACGGAAAGAAGTCTTCTCTCTCAAGCCCAATAATATTATTAATATTAAAGCAGAAATAGATAAAACATTTGTGACTCCAGGAGAGAACATCACTCTGAAACTTGTGATAAACAATGACTCAGATGTCCCGATAACAATAAAAGCAGAGCTTGTAAAATTTTTTACTTATGTAGTTAATATTCTGTCAAAATCGTATGACAGAGAGTTCTTGACAGCAACGAAGAGCTATTCGCCAATTATAAAAGAGAAAAGTGTGTCGAATTTAACATTTACTGTCCCAACGTTACCGAGTTTGTACTCGATACAACATTCGAAGATTTTGATAGGAGAATACAAAGTAAGAGTGACAGCCAAAGTTCCATTCCCTCACATCAACGCTACAGTGGAGGTACCAGTGGTTATTGGAGAGAGAAGAGGTAATCTTGGAGTCGCAGCCGTGGGCATTGATGACAGGTGTCCTTCGTATTCAGAACTTGTTAAAGAAGATGAACAAACAAAAAGCACGGAAAATGTCGAGGACTCTTTTGAAAAATGAGATAAGAAATTCGAAGAATAATTGTTCATTTGACAAATTATCATTGAAAAAGATTAAAAGTGAATTGCTGTTTAGAAATTTTACAGATTTAATATTGTGTAGTGAACTAGGTTATGGAAGCCTTTTATATAACTCAAAGCTACGTAAATATTGTATAAATGCTGACTAAGATTTGTAATAATTTTGTGACAATCATATAAATGTTACCCGCGGCAACAAGGATACGGCGTGTGGAAGCGTTTTGCACGCCGATACAAAGATACTTCAGTCGGAGTGGCTGTCTGGCTGTCATACGCCTAATATTGAATGACCGACTGCCGCTCGCGAAGGGCAGAAGTATATTATAGTTTTTTTTTGTAACTTGTTATTGTGAGTTTAGAAATACAAAAGCAGTAAGCAACACAGGTTTTTAAATTGAAAACATTACCCTTAAAGCAACTGGCCCACCATTGGTAAAAAGTGACTTTATTTCGTCTCCTTAATCCTAGAAACTAATATGACATTTGAAGACTTTTGTGTTAGCTTTTTTATTATAGGAGTTTGAGGTGAGTTTTACAGTACACCTGTCCAATTAGTTAAAGTTACTTTTTGTGGAACAACGTTTTTAAGTGTTAGTTAGCAACAACAACGAATAACACGAAGTAGTTTGAAAAATAAATTGAAGTTCAAAGGCAAAGTTGACAAAACTTATTAAAAAAATATAGTTAAAATTACTTATTTAAACAGTACAAAAGTGTTGTGACTAATCATAAAAATAAATTACTTGTGTTCAGTACGCACGACTACACTGTCTTACTGAGACCTTGTTACTTAATATGTCTTAGTTAAATACGACTATAACTATTCACGTAGTACGTCTACCCATCGCCTACCATGCTACTTACATTCCTTATACACGCTTACCATCCAAAAGTTGTTCCACTTAGCAACGACGCGACGTCACCTACGCAGCTACAGACGATAACAGACCTTAATTCTATCCTACAAAGTTCACGTTTTATTGCCACAAATCCTAATGTCCAATAACGTGTCTTATAGTGCTTTAATTTGTCAATCTGAAATCGACTTACGGCTAATGACTTTAAAGTGAGATTTCGGGTATAGGTGATATCAATGTTATGTATTCCTGTTTTGTTTAATAACGCTAGTATTCCGCGAGCAAAGCTCTCGAGTAGTCGTTTGAACGTGTTAACCTCTATTTTCTATCGAAATGGGTGTGGTGTGTCAAATATTACTCCAAAAAGCAAAAGAAGGTGTCTACAGACCTGGTGAAGCTGTGGTGGGAATAGTGAATTATATCATCGATAAACTTACTAAGTTTCAAAGCATAGACATCAATTTTGTGGGAAAAGGACGGTGTCAATGGTCAGAATCGGATTCAGATAATAAGACTACAACCTATAATAATGAAGAAGAGTACGTAAATATATGCAAGAATTTGTTTACAGCCAGAGGTGATGAAGAAGTTCTTTTGTCAGGAACTTTCGAATATCCATTTGAGTTCTTACTGCCAGATGATATACCGACATCAATCAAAAACCTCACTTGTACTATTGAGTACAAAGTTATCGCCACGTTTGTGAAGGATAATTTTTTTGAAACTACGTATACATATGATGCAGAAGTACCTGTTTACGGCTTTGTTAATCCATGTTCTCCAGAGCCTTTGATATTTGGCTTACAGAAAGATCTCTTCTCTCTCGCATCCAACAACAACATAAATGTTAAAGCAGAAATAGATAAAACATTTTTAACTCCAGGAGAGAATATCACACTGAAGCTTACGGTAAAAAATGACACAGATGTTCCAATAACTATTAAAACTGAGCTTATAAAGTATTTTACTTATATAGCAGGCACAGATAGTCTGACAAAAATGATTAACACAGAGTCAGTGGATACAACAGAAACGTATATACCGATAAAAGAAAAGAGTGAATTGCATTTAATAAGTATTGTCCCAACGTTACCGAGTTTGTACTCGATACAACATACGAAGATCTTGATAGGAGAATATAAAGTGAGAGTGACGGCTAAAGTTCCATTTCCTCATATTAATGCTACAGTGGAGGTACCAGTGGTTATTGGAGAGAGAAAAGATCGTCTTGGTGTCGCAGCCATCAGCATTGACCATAGTTGTCCTCCGTATTCGGAACTGGCCGCAGATGATTGAAATATAGACAAGAAGAATTTTGTGAAAAATTGGATGATACATGGAATGATTTTCGATTGATTTGTTATTATATAATTACCTATAACGTTAGAAACTGGACTGTTTATTGAAATTTTTCAAAGTGGTACTGTGTAATGGACTCATAAACGTAGGCTGAATTAAGATTGTATGTATACGTGATGAGACTGAAGATTGTCCTGGATACCTACTGTTGGTAATTAAAGGAATGTTAAAAACATTTATTTTTAGTGATTTTAAAAATGAATATATTTTTTGCTATGAAGTTTAGTCTTTGTTTATGCTGTACTCTCTCATTTGTAGTTATTACATTGTATTTATTTTTGCAGGATCACTTAAAGTCAGTTTGTCTCTGTGTCTCTTTTTAAACGATGCTGTCATCAATCCTAAAAAAACATGAACCATTTTCTAGAAAGTAATATGTTTCAATGCGAGAGCATTTTCAAGTTCATTAATACAGTTATGGTAATAATATCGGATGTTAACTTAACCTACTGTTCTAAAAAGTTATCGGAGACAGAATAATAAGTGGTTACGTTACTCGTAAACAAAAATTAAACAGAAAACGACCTTATGTACACCAAATAAGTTCCAAATCTACCATTGGTATAAGTTGGTTGAACCCACAAATAATGGCAGTCGATATCTCGCTCTGTTGTCATGCTGTCTCTGTCTCGTCCGTTCGGAAGTTAACACTTCTAACCTTGACATTCAGTCAGCTGTTTGATCCTACATTGTTGCTATTTATTTAGTACTTTGTAGCCCGCGAAATTGAAAATATCTTGAGTTGTATTTTGTATCTTGAGTTTTTTAGTATTACACGGCTGCGTGACAGTGTATATCGACCAAAATTGAACTAGAATCTATAGTTATAATAAAGCTGCGGAGTTTGTATGTTTGAACTGTCTATCCTCTGAAACAACAAGTCGATTTTGTTATCTTTTTTTTGCATTTTGCATTTACCCTAATTTTTGAGGTACTAGGACCATTTGTATCCGAGCAAAAAGAAAAATAGTCGGAAAGAACGATAAGCAAAAACTAAGTAATAGTGCGGGCAGGCGATGCGATGCGATAAGACGAGTTTCAGCCAAACATACGTTTTGCTTCAAATATGTTTAGAGCTGTAACAGAACCAAATTTCCGCCTGTGATGTTATAAATTATAAGCCCCTACAGATAAATACCAAGCCTAGTGGTCGCAAGTTCTACTACTAAGCATGAAATTGGACAAATTATTATGAGTTTTTCCATCTGGAATTTCTCAGACGCCCAGCAGCCCAGATTCTGAACTTGTGCCCAACCGGTTGGTGGCAACAACCTTGCCGTCTATTACTAGAATTCAAAAATAACTAACGACATGTGAAAGTACCATTGGTACACCTTTGCCCAGCTTAGCACAAAACTTCTCTCGATAACATAAATTATTGCAGTTAACTAGCATAGGTTTTAGCTTAACTAGCATAGTTTGTAAAGTTTATTATTTTTATGAGTATTCCGTGGAAAATGTTGTTGGTTACAAAATTAGCCACATTTTTTTGTGTTTCCTCATACAATATGTAATATGTCACTGTTTGTTTTCCCTAATAAATAAAATATATTTTTTTGAGAAATACGCTGAATCATTTCTTATGGCAAACTCGAATTGGTTTCACTTTGCCTGAGCTGGGGATCGAAACCCGGCTCTCGCTTCAACAGTCGGGCCAGGTCCCCACTTAACTGATCTCGAAATATATTCACAAGACCTATAGTTTCCGACATCATCCTCAGTCATAATTGGTAGCTTTGTTCCACCCTCTCCCGTTTCTGCCATCTTAATTACATTTACCTTAATTTCCAAACAGAGTTGAATTGTGGGTCAACCCTATACAGTTCACAGCGAGTAGAGTCCAATTTATGCGCTGCCTGGGGCCTCTTGTACCACGAATTTAAATGTAATCTGGACTAACCCTTGTTATTTGTCTATTATACATCACATGTTTTAATGTCAGGTTGGGTTTTTGAATTAAATGAACTGAAATGTCGGATTTAGTAGGTTTAATAAGGTGACAGATAAATTGAGAATCGCTAAAATGAAGTAAATTCAAAATAATTTAAAATTAAAGAAGGCACAAATACACTTATTAATATGTGTTAACATAAAATAACACAAAATATTGAATATAAAAGTTCTAAGTTAAATTAAGCGGGCTTCATTTAACATAGACTAAGTTTTATGTCACCTTATTAAGGCGAGCTTCGAACATTGAACTTCAAATTAACAGACAAAGACCAAAGTCATGACCAAAAGTGTCCAATGTCGAAGGTTGTATGGGTTGTGTATAGGTGTGGAGGTTGCTGATGTTCCAAAATACATTTACCTTTGCCAAATAGTCTCATTCCAGGCGTCACAAGAAAAAAAAACTGGCCAAGTGCGAGTCGGACTCGCGCACTGAGGGTTCCGTACAAACCTGCAGGTATTCACGGTTTATGCATAACGTTTATGTTTATGAAATTAAATGTATTTTTTCTTATTTTTATATTTGAGTTGACCGAATGAAAGGTAAATTGTGGTTTACGATTTATGACGTATTAAAAAAAAAACTAATCACTAGATTTCGTTCAAACCAATTTTCGGTGGAACCTAATCTTTAACAGTCCAATAGATGTTCAAGCTTGAGTCTACCAGCGAGCAATGAAGTGCAACATTCTTGAAGTTAGATTAACCGACCGTGTTAGGAACACAATCTTGCACTCCAAAACACTAACCAAAAAGCAGCCAACCTTAAGAGGGACTGGGCCAGACAGGTTTGCCGCATGTCGAACGAGTAATGGGTCAAATTTAAACCGGTGATATCAAGGCTAACCTAAGAGAATATGGTGGGATGAGTTAGATGCCTACAGACAGAATTGATCTCTCTAATTTTAAGAAAAAGAGGAGTGGAAAAGAGAAAAAGGGAGGCGTACAGAATAGGCTAAACATCTGGGTCGTGGGGCTTTTGGGACCGGGACCGCGGTCCCGGATTCCACCTAAAATACAATAATTATTTTGCAGTAGTATTTTGGGACCACAAGAAAAATTAAGTTAAAGTACAGTGAACAAAAACAATTCGAGAAAAAAAAAAAAAAAAAACTGTGTCAGCTAAAAAACGCGTAATGCCTTTAAAGCACCAGGTTGATAACTCAGTAAGAGCTTACCTAACATAGGAGTGTCAGCTAGAAATCGATTTAAGCCTTCGAAGTACCAGGTGGTCATAACTCGGTAGGAGCTCACCCAACATGCGTGGGTAATGTATTAGCTAGAAAACGTTTTATGCCTTCGATGTACCAGGTTTTCATAATTTGATAGGAGCCTAATAAGTTAACACTTCATATATTGACTCGGAAGGCAGTACCAAGTTCGCTGGATCAGCTTAATTTTGATTAAGATTTAAACGTCATTTTCTTTAAACGTCAGTCGATTATGTTTAATTTATAATGATAAATGATAAAAATAGTAATGATATTAAATCATTGTAATGATTATGACCACTGCTGACATGTCTAATTACGATAGTGAAGTTTTCTAAAAGTTTATTGTTACGTTTCAGTGGGTGATTAGGGGACGATAGGTGATTTAAACACTCAAGATTACTTTTTTTAAATAGTATTTTGTAGGTATTCTTTTTTAGGTTTAATTCTTTTAGAAGACTGCCATTATTGAAATAAAATAAATATTACATCGTTTTATAAAAATAATTTTATTAGTACAACTTCTAATTTTTTGGCTGACAGTACTTTTCCAAGACATAACTTTGTTTATTTTACTTGTGGTCCCAAAATACTACTAAAAATATGTATTATATTAATAGGTGGAATCTGGGACCGCGGTCCCGGTCCCGAAAGCCGCACGACCCAACATCTTATATAAACATCTCATATATCTTATTTCACAGCAGGTCTACACCTGCCCAGTACACAGCAAAAGAACAATCGTCCTGGACCCACCCTGCTTATTATTGATGCAGTTCTTTTCTTTATTCATGCCTTTTCTCAACTATGTTGGGATCAGCTTCCAGTCTAACCGGATACAGCTGAATACCAGTATTTTGAATGGAGCGACTGCCTATCCGACATCCACATTCCAGTACTGGGTAACAGGATTTTCGAGATTCCTGACTCTTCAGACTGTAAGACTTGAAGGCTTCTAACCCTAAAGTCTAACAATCAGTCTTACATGTTCATAATCACTTTCAACGGTCCTCAATTGACAGCCGGGACCAATGGTGTAACGTGCTTTCCGAGGCACGGAGGGTTCTTGGTATGCATGACTGGTCACTCACCCATGGACCAACCTAGGAAAGCGTTGTTCAACCTTGCAGAACGACCCGTGTGACTCTTATTTCTTATCCAGCATTATATTACTTTTTACAGCAAAGAAATCATCAGTGATGCTGCCTCCGAAAACATTGCATAAGCTCTGCAGTACCGGTTATAATTCTCCAATAAATTAAGGAAAACTTGTTTTAGTATTTCTCAGATGACTAACAGTAACCTAACAGGAAAATGAATAATGTTATTATTACGCATAGATGACTTTTAATTCAGCCTAGTGTTGTAAATACGTATATAATAAGTATTCACGTGTGTATTTAATAGTAACAACACCATAATTGCGTAAAATATTATATTAGGTAACAATGGCTTTCATTTTGACAGCTCAACAAAATTCATTGCGTTGTTTACGTCTTGAGCAGACATTTACTTAAAAGATACAGCAATCGCTTATCAAAATTCTTTTAAATGATTCACATTTTCATTGGTAGTGTATTATGCATTTAGAGTGCAATTTATTGATTTTTTTAAAGCCATTTTCAATTTTCGTGTGTGATTGATAGAGTTGAAAATTATTAAAAATAAAATACACAAATCAGATCTTATTCTAAAATAATGTAATCTTACAATTGGCTGTTTTATGTGCACTTATACAACACATTTGCGTATCCCTACATAATTATGTAACGTTCAATCTTCGTTAGTGTTTTTTCAACTGAATGTCTTTTCTCGGATATGTCTTTTCTCCATAAGTTTATCATGTTTTTCAAAATAGTCCTCCACAGTCTGTTATTTTTCATCATTGTTTGTTTTCTCGCATTTTTGAAGACGAAGGATTCCCACTTTCACGTCCCACGACTGCAGCTCCAAGATTAATTCTACTATATCCAATAACCACTGGTATCTCCACTGTAGCATTGGTATGAGGAAATGGAACTTTAGCCGTCACTCTCACTTTGTATTCTCCTATCAAGATCTTCGTATGTTGTATGGAGTACAAACTCGGTAACGTTGGGACAATACATGTTAGATTTGACACACTCTTCTCTTTTATAGCTGGAGAATAACTCTTGGTAGTTTTTACGGGCTCTTTAACAATCTTCTTCATTTTTCTATCTGATACATAAGTAAAATCTTCAATAAGCTCTGTTTTAATAGTTATTGGGACATCTGTGTCATTGTATATAGTAAGCATCAGTTTAATGTTGTCTCCTGGAGTCAAAAATGGTCTGTATATTTCACCCTTTATATTAATGTTTTTGTAAGATGTGAGAGAGAAAAGGTCTTTCTGTAAGCCAAATATTAGAGGTTCTGGTGAACACGGGCTTACGACGCCGTGAACTTGTATTTTTATATCGAACTTTTTACTAGTGTTAAAGAAATTGTCTTTCACAAATGTAGCTTTAACTTTGTACTTTATAGTACAGATTTTATTTTTAAATGTTGATGGTATATCGGCTGGCAAATATAATTCGAATGGGTGTTCGTAAGTTCCTACTGGATTTTTTTGGTTATCTCTCCTCGATAATAATAAATTCATGCTTGTATTTACATACTTTTCTTGGTTGCTACAGTATATTGTGTCATCTGAAGTTTCATGTGACCATTTACACTTTCCTTTGCCTTTAAGACAGATGTCTATGCGTACGAACTTTGTTGGTTTGTCTATAAAATACTTCAGTATTCCTACCACAGGTTGTCCAGCTCTGAAGATACCATCTTTTGTTCTTTGGAGTAATATTACACACTTCACACCCATTTTGGAAAAACAAAACTAACGTCTAAACAATTGTTCAGTTTAAACAACCGGTCGCAAGCACTGTCCGCAAAGTACTAATGTTGACAGACTCATCTGCAATATTGTATACAGTTTTATCTTCTGGTACAATTATAAACTTTATTCCTACCAAAACTAAGTTTATTTTAAAATGACGAAATCTATCGGTCACTTTATAAAACTTGTTTTCTACAAGGAAAAGTGAACCGTGTGGAATAAAATTAAAGCGTTTAGTCATGTCATAAGCGGCTGAGTAGGTTGCACGTCATTGGATAATTATAATGTGGCAAGCTTTATCGTGCTCTAGTAAGCCGAAAAGCAGTTTCATGACAAAAAATACGTATACTATGGAAAAAACTTTTAAGCTTAATATTCTGTAAACGGATGACTTGCTCAAAAAAATTGCTATTGAGACGTCGCTTAGTGATTGTGAAATCTGGTATTATTGTATAGCACAACTGCATAATAAATTAGGTGAAAATGAGATTTTCGTATTTTTGTGCTTTTTTTACTATCTTTTTGAAACTTTGTAGTTTCAAAAAAGATAGTTATTTTGACTAACTCATATAATGCGATGAAATGTTTCAAAATGTTAGATGCATAAACAAGTTTTTTTTTTTAATAGATATAACGTTTGTTAGTTATGTCGATGGCATTCATGCGTAATCATGTCATCAGTCATGCTTTTTTTCTTTTTTTTCTTTTTTACACAAAATCTTAGAAACTGTATTCTTGACTAAAAAAAAGTCAAAAAATAAACCTGCTAGCTGAAGTGTAATGCGAGTCGTAGCCAGTCCATATTTATGGTTTCAGACTCCATCAATCGATGAGACCGAGCATCGATCACTATGGACCATTGGGAAATATTTAACTGAGTCGCTAAAAACTTTTATGCTTCTAATGATGCTCAGATTTTAAATAATTGAGCCTTTCCTCATAACTGGTCGCAGTAACTAAGCTACCCCGACCAGACAATCGACCGATCATACGACTTCTATACATGTTGTAGCACAGTACGTCATATTCAAATTATTGCCTCCAATTGATGTTACGTTCACTTAAATGAGTATCATCTTTATTGTAACGTTAGTTGAATATATTTCAGGATGACAAGTTCCATTGAAATAATAATCATCCTACAATGTTCGCACTGCTGGGACACAGGCCTCCTCTTGGAGAGAGGGACTGGGCCGTATCCAACACGCGGGCCCAGTGCGGGTTGGTAGATGTCACATGTCTTCAAATTTTTCGTTCTTGGACAGGCCGGTTTCCTCACGATGTTTTTCTTCACCGTTTTAAGAAAGTAAAGCGCCAGTCTGGGTTCGAACCTACTACCTAAAATTCTTAAGTGGTGACCGTTATCGCTGGGCCACCACTGTTCTCTCTGCCGAAACAAACAACAATGTTACTACCAACATATGATTGTCCCATGGCGGTGCAAGGGCTTTTTCTTATTCCAGAGAAGACACGAGCATTAATCATCAGTCATCACGCTTGTTCCAGACAGGTTGGCGATTTCAGATCATCAAATGACATCTCCTGCTCTGGGCGGAGCGGAAGGGCGTGTCAGACTTTTACTGACTAAAACCCACCCGTGTTCCTTCAGCTGCCCTGATATGCCAGAGTCACGGTGTCTCTTTCGAACAATCTCGCGACCCTAGCAGGCATCGGTCCTGGCAGACCCCAGTTTTGCTGACATCTCTTTGAAGCGCGCGTGGAACACTACGCGCCGTCGACCCGAGCCTGGTCCTTACCGGGCGGCGAGCTACCCATTGCTTGCCGCCCGAAAGCTCGCGCCTACGGTGGCCGGGAGTCAGCTATCGACTCCCGGCGCCCGGGTCTTCTCCTCCTGCGGCGGTTAGGGACGTGAGGGCGGAAAGACTGCCACTCCCTCACGCGGGTGGGGCTTATGGTTAAGTAATAACAGTAGCCGCACGTGTATATTGATCAAGTTAAGCAATGCTTACCGCGGTTGGTCTAGGGATATGTAATCCTTACATACCAACGGCTTAACGTGCAGTCTAAGCCACGGAGAGGTCTTGGTCTCGGAAGTACGTTAAGCCATTGGTTCAGAATGACATTCGTGTATTTTTTGACAGTCGTTACGGGACCTCGAAAGTCTGACTACCAGCCTAAAAAAAGGGATATCGTGTTACGTACAGCAACTGGGTTTTGGAGGTCAAATCGGCAATAACCTCATGTGAAATACTGCTACTCAGCTGCATCTGTTTAGACTGTAGGCTGACCCCAACATAGGGAAAAGTCCAGATTTCATGACGATATTTTTCCTTCACCGATATCATTAATTCCCAAGATAAACTTAGAAAGTACAGGATAAATTGCCCGAATTCGAAAAAAAAAACGGGGATATTTTACCAGTTTGCTTTCCGAAAAAACCCAATTTGGACTCGGTTTTTGCAAGTAGGTTTGTACAAACACTTTTACTCGGTCTTGCCGTTCTCAAATGATGCACTTACCAACGAACAGTATTTCATTTTTTTTTTTTTAATATTTAGTAGAATGTACACAAGAGGGACGTATCTTGTCGTTCGCATGAGAAAATTGAATATTTTTGCTTTCCTATTTTCTAAGTAATTCTTGCGATAACAGCTTTTTAAAGTCTTTTAGGATAATACGGAATTTGTTCGACAATAACCAATCTCTCCCCTTTGAAAGTGGGAAAACTTATTTTTATAGTAATTAGTAGTAGTGCTTTCCCTTTTCTCTCAGGTTAAATACAATGAAATAATAGATGCCAATATTTAAAATTATTTACTTAAAAAATACTTAAGCATACCTACACAGCAGTTGAGTGATGATTGTGTAATAAGATCAGTTTATATCTGCAAAATAGTTTATCTTATCGTAGTAAACATAACAGTTTCATTGATAATGCCTACAACTAAGGAAGTTTCAATTTTTCGAGAAAAAAAATATACAGCAAAATTAACTAGTAAAACCTTCTAGTATCAATCTGATTTATCGTATTTATTCATTGTTATAAATTAAACGAAGAGATAGGATCACCATTATTTATCAGCCGAATAATTTTCACAGCTAGAGATACTCGCATTCGAAGCATCTGACAATCCAGTGTTTCTTACATCCAACAAAACCTCGAGTAGGATAAGTTCATACATCACAATCTAACCATCTTTCTTTTTATCTTCTTGCATAGCCTCCCAATAAGAGGGTGGAGCTTCCATAGGCTCACTGGAATCACCTGCGTCTTCCTCATTTACTGCATTAATTGTTACAGGACTTTCTCCAACAAACACAGGTATTTCAAGAGAAGAATTTACATGTGGCAAAGGTAACTTCATAGTTAATCTTAACTTATATTCTCGCTCTATTACTCCCGAGTGTCTTAGAGTGCATATTTCTGGCGGTACCGGTATTATATTGAACATATTTGATACACTATTATCCGGTATTTGTGGGGTCTCTACCGTACTTGATTGAATTACTTCTGTCCTAGATGTTGTCTTATATTCAGCTATGTGTTTGGTCTCGCTTATCAATTCAGTAATAACCGAAAAAATAACATCACTATTATTATTCACAACAAATGATATGTTTCTTTCTCCACAAGGATTCAAATATCCTTTATCCAGTTTAACTTTCATTTCAATTTCATGTTTCTTCGAAGAAAACAGTTTCATCAGAGTTTTGGTGTGTGCAGCAATGATTGGTTCCTCTGAAAGTGGTGAATCAATTCTGGGATATATTGTGATTGTTTTTTTGTATGTTTTATTCCTACTGGAAGTTTCAGGCTTTTTGAATTTTAGTTCTAGTTTATGTTTTATTTCTCCAATACTCGTCTTCACTGTTGGTGGTGTATTTTCTGGTATTATAATTTTGAATTGGTGTTCATATGTTCCGGCACTCAGAGTTACATTTTCATCCGTAAGCTTGTTCAGGAAGTAAATTTTTTGTATCACTTTCTTTTCATAGCCTCGAAATAAAGTTTTTTTATTCGATAATCTATCGTTGTTGTTTTTATAGTCATGCCACTGACATTCACCTTCCTCGACGAGTGACAGAGCAATGTCCTCATACTCTGTGTCTTTGTCCAGATGGAACTTCACTATTCCACTAATAGGTTCTCCAGTTATATGCTTTTTTTCCTTAGGAATATATATTAATATTTCACTGAACACTCCCATTATTGATTTGTTTTACGTCGTTAGTTTTGAATGACTGGTTTGGTACTAAATTATTCGATAAATGGCGGGTTTTATTCTATGGTAAAAGATAAGTAAATGCGAAAGGTATCTGATAATAGAACATTTTATCAGATTATGTACTGGATCACGTTTTTAGAAACAGCCATCACCAGCGGGGCTATCATGACACATGCGAGAATTACTCACTCTCGTGTCGAAGAGATAATGACCATTTTTGACTCATCTCACGTTTACCTTACAAAATACTCGAATCATTCTGTCAGTCTTAATATTTAGGTTAGTAAACCTAATTTGGCACCTATTCGCTCTTTGAGTGACTTTCCTAAAGTTATATTTATACAATTTAAAAGCTGTCTACAGAGAAGTAAGCAGTTAAACGTTGTCTTAATTTTATCGTAATAATATGAACAAGTATATAAAAAGGAATAGGAAAAATCATGGGGCATCCAAAAAAACATTCATTCATCAATTATGAAATTCATTATTATGAAATTTAAATTGAAGAAATAAGTTATATCTAATTTTGACAATTCAACATGAGATATCTACAATTAATCGGTCGTTTTGTCATCCTCGATTTTAAAGACAACATGAATACTAAAAAAAAGGAAATAGGCGTGATTGTATGTATGTATTAATACTAAAAAAACTCATGGTGGCATCATAATGTTAATATAATAGTCATAATTTTATTATACAATTAATTTATAATAATATAACTAACAAAGTGCTGCGGCGGGCCGCGAGAGAAACTGTGGCGGAGTAGCCCACGTACTAAAATAAAAAGCAAAACACATTTTAATTGAGTTTATTCTTAATCAGAATATTTAATCATACATTTACAGCTTAGCTTAGCTTATCAGGCTTATAACAAAATGTTTCATTTCACTGGCCTGTTAGTCTAGTGGTTAGTGATTCTGACTGCTAAGACTGAGGTCGTGGGTTCGATTCCCATCCAGGACAAATGTTGTGTGATGAGCACAATCATTTGTTCTGTGTCTGGGTGTAATTTATCTATAATATGTATGTATTTAGAAATATATAGGTATATTTATCAGTTGTCTGGTTACCATAGTACAGGCTTTGCCTAGTTTGGGATCAGATAACGGTGTGTTGGTTGTCCTAACATATTTATTATTATTTTATTATTTATATAAAATAATATTCCAATATTATAGACAGCAAAAAATAATTGTATTAGATCCTATTATAATAAATAACCTACATTATTATTATAAATAAAAAGCAGCAAGTTGTTAGGGGCCTTTTGAGATTGCGACTCTGGTAATAGTCTGATATATCGTATTTATTATCTGTCATATTTTTACCATTTTCATTATTCAGCCGCAAGACGTTCACTGCTGAACATAACCGCCCTCGAAGCGTCAATGGTCGATTGGTCTTGTGTATGTTGAATAATTCAATCATCATTTTGTTTGTCTTCTTGCATAGCCTCCCAATAAGAGGGTGGGTCCTCCATGGGCTGACATGCCACACCAGCTTCTCCACGATTTACTGCATAAAATGTTTCAGGACTTTCTCCAACAAACACAGGTATTTCAACAGAAGAATTTATATGTGGCATTGGTAACTTCATTGTTATCCTTATCTTATATTCCCTCTCTATTACGTTTGAGTGTCTTACCGTGCATATATTCGGGGCTACTTTCATTATATTGAACATATTTGATATACTCCTATCGGGTACTTTTGCGCTTTCTACGGTACTTGAATGAATCACTTTTGTTCTAGAAATCGTTTTATATCCAGCTGTGTATTTGGTCTTACTAATCAATTCTGTTATCACCGAAAACATTACGTCACTTTTATTATTCACAACAAATGACATCTTTCTTTCACCACATGGATTCAAGTATCCTTTGTCAAGTTCAACTTTCAAGTCAATTTCATGTTTCTTTGAAGAAAACAGTTTTAAAAGAGTTTTGTTCCGCGTAGCAGTTATTGGTTCCTCTGAAAGTGATGAATCAATTCTGGGATATATTGTAATATTTCTTTTGAATGTTTTATTCAAACTGAAATTTCCAGGCTTTTTAAATTTTAGTACCAACTTATATTTTATTTCCCCAATACTTGTCTTCACTGATGGTGGAGTATTTTCTGGTATAACGATTGTAAACGGGTGTTCATATGTTCCGGCAGTCAGCGCTATATTTTCATCCGTATGCTTGTTCAGCAAGTAAATTTTTGCTATCACATTCCTTTCGTAGCCTCGAAACACAGTTCTTCTCGATGATCGGTGCGAGTGAGATTTGTGGCGGTGTCGAGTTTCACGCCATTCACATTTACCTTCCTCGACAAGCGACAGAGCAACATTTTTATATTCTGTGTCTTTGTTCAGATAAAACTTCACTATTCCATTTATAGGCTCTCCGGTTATATGCTTTCTTTCTCTAGGAATATATATTAATATTTCACTGAATACTCCCATTATTGATTTGTCCTTACGTCGTTCTTGTGATATGACTCGTTTCGTACTAGATTATTCGATAAATGGTGGAATGTAATATATTCTAAAAGATAAGGTGGTTGCGTAAGGTACCTGTTAGATAATTATTACTTTTTATCACTTAATATACCGGATCATGATACAATAAACACTAACGTCACTAGGGGCGGGCTTAAAACGGCGCATTAAAGTTAAAGCTTTCGTTTCGAATAGGCTCATAAGTCACCCAAAGAGCAATGGAGAGGGCTATGCTTGGAGTTTCCCTTTTAATAAAAGATGTTTTGTACCCAAAACATCTTTTATTAAGAGATTATTCATTTTTCTTGGTCCTTACCTATACGATAAAAGCAACAAAATTATTAATATTTACCCACTCAATAGGACACTCTGTAAAAAACAAATACAGAACTACCTATTAAAACTTACTTACGACGAAACAGAAGCGATTTTGAACATCCCCAAATAGACAAGGTACTCGTACTACTTTACCCACTCATATTGAATAATCTTCCCATCAACATCTCATACACACACACACACGCGCACACACATGCACACACACATACACACACACACACACACACAAACACATTCACACATATACCCACTCAGATGTACACAGACAAAGAAACAGCTTCACACCTCATTTACATTTTCTCTTACATTGTGCATACTTTCCAAGTTTCTAGATACATGGCAATCTTATAAATGTTTACAACCTTTAACATGGCTATCAAATTATCACAATTTATGTACGGGGATCAAATGCAATCCGAGATACAGGTTTACTACCTAGTTCGGATGCAGATAGTCCCAAACTTTATGTATTACCAAATTTAAGCCATTACTTAGTGTATATTGTCATTTTCCTTTCTGTAATACGTGTTCTTATTTTGGTGAATAAAATTATTATTATTATTCCCTACGCGATCGAATCAGAAAAGAAGAGATCCGTAGGAAAACCAAGGTAACCGACATAGCCCGAAGAATTGCCAAACTTAAGTGGCAGTGGGCAGGGCACATTGCTCGCAGAACGGATGGCCGATGGGGTCGGAAGGTTCTGGAGTGGTGACCGCGTACTGGAAGACGGAGCGTTGAAAGGCCTCCCACAAGATGGACCGATGACCTGGTGAAGGCCGCAGGAATACTTGGATGCGAGAAGCACAGAATAGGTTGAAGTGGCGGTGCTTGAGGGAGGCCTATGTCCAGCAGTGAACGTCTTTCGGCTGAAATGATGAGGCTCATAAGAAGCAGTTTTGAATATCAACATTTAAATTAAAAGAAAATTGATTAAAGTCACCTTTTCCAAAAGGTAGTTTCGTATAGAGATGATTGGGCAAGAAACTCCACCGTTATTCATTTAAAAATGTTTTATAATATTTTATACAAACCAATCATATATTTAAATGTGAATACATGCACTTTAAATATAATTACCATCCTATAACAGATATTTAAAATGAAACAATGTGAGATAAATTAATAAAATGATAGATAAATTGTGCTCACATGCACATACTCACATACACTGGTTACGAACGAAATTATCTTGTATTTTAGCCTTTGTAACACATTTTTGAGAGTTTGTTGTTTATTTTAATTTTATCACAATCTATGTCAATCAATCATGTCAATCAAAATGATTAGATAATTTATTACACCAACAACTTTTCGAACATAACTCTTGGAGATTGAATTGAAATAATTCGTCAAGTTATACATATTAGGGATAATTGTAAGGGTTAACTCAATCACAGTTCAATGGGATGGCCTTACCTTGCAATATCCGTTGATCTAATCGCTATATTCCCTACTCCAGGTCTTCTTGTTGACCAAGTGCTGATCCTAGGGCCTACTTTGAATAAATGACTTTTGATTTTGGGCATTAATTCTCTTTAGTTCGGCGCGAGAGCTTTTAACAACGGAATGTCTGTAGTAGTTGTTAGGTTTGGATGCACACGAGTAGACTTTTTTTTTAACCGACTTCAAAAAGGAGGAGGTTCTCAATTCGGATGTTTATATGTCTTTTATTTTTTTATGTATGTTCGGCCATAACTCCGTCATATATAGACGGATTTGCAAAATTCTTTTTTTGTTCGAAAGGAATTTATTCCGAAATGGTCCCATATAATTTTCATATAGATCTGATGATGAGTTCGGGAGACAGACACCGGAACTCTTTAAAAAATGACAGCAAAACAACCGCGATTTCTGCTATCGCATAAATATGCATTGTTTGTTTGGAATTAGTACAAGGTGAATACCACAACTAAAAATATAAAAATAAAAACTTTTTTACAAAAAAAAACAACCGACTTCCTTAAAAACACTACAAAGTGAAAAATAACTTTAATTTCGGAAGTCGGTGGCAAAAACACCATAAATAGAGATCCTAAGACACCGACTTCCGAAATTAAAGTTATTTTTCACTTTGTAGTGTTTTTAAGGAAGTCGGTTGTTTTTTTTTGTAAAAAAGTTTTTATTTGGGTGGGAAATCATCAAATGACTTCTCCCGCTCTTGGGCGGAGCAGGAGGGCGTGTCAGACTTTTACTGACTAAAACCCACACGTGTTCGTTCAGTTACCCATATGCGAGGGCCACGGTATCTCGTTTGAACAATCTCGCGACCCTGGCAGGCATCGGTCCTAGCAGACGCCTTTAGTACTGCTGACATCTCTTTGAGGTGCGCGTGGAACACTACGTGCCACACGAGTAGACTTGGGCTTGGAATACGAAATAAGATTTTTTATCCTGGTTTCGTTTTCATAGGTGTTTTATGAAATTATGTTATTACCTTCATGTGGATGAATCCCTAGCTAAAGCCAGTGGTAATAAACATCAAAATATCTGTGGTGATCAATTTAGAACCACATGAACTACTTAATTAGCTAATATTGTGAATGTAAAAAAACTCCAAGTATTCTACAATGCGATAAACGAGTTTAGCGAGCGTTTTGTAAAATAATTAAGAGATCCAACATCAACAGTTAAAAAGAATCCAATCCTGCTTTTTCCTTGCTGTCCTCCGAAACGTAATGCCCTAAGCCGAGGCCTGACCGTTTGATGCCCAAACTTAATTTTGTCAACCCATCGACAGGATAGCCCGGTTAAGCAGCGACCACCTCCTTAGCTGAACCGCGAGTTGCCATTAAAAAAAAAACCGTTGGACACTATTCCACCAGACCTGAACTCTAATTGTGTAACGCACTATCAATCAGAATCTGATTGCAATTGAAGATTATTTCTAAACTATTGCGTTATTTGCTCGAATAAATTGTCGGCTCAACAACATTAATAACGCAATGTATGTTGTTTAACTATCAAAATGAAACATATTCCTACTGATAGCAAGTACGCAATTATCCCTCAGCACGCGTAGCAAGACCACCATAGAAAGAAGTTTGTCTATTCTTGGTAGAATAGAGATAGAACGTCATGCTACGCCAGCATAGAAATGGGTTTTGTCGACGGAAGAATAAACAAAATTACAGATTGTAGAAAGATTTCCACCGTTTTATACAGGCTTAGCATGGCGCTTTCATTTCTACGAAGATTAGGCATATTTCTTTCTATACAAAGTGACAGTCCGTACTCTAATTTTGACATCGCACCGTAGAAATCTTACTGCAATCTGTCATCTTGTCGTTCGTTTCGCACGATCTGTGTCTACATCCGTATAGATGTAGACTATTTCAGAATAAAGTTTTCTATCCAAACTGTCAAAATCGTACTGACAACTGTTAGTTGTCTAAGGTAGTGAAGCCAATTTGATTTTGTAATCGCCATGACTAATCGAGTTGATTTAGATTTAAAACAAAAAACAACCGTAAGTAAATAAATAAAGAAACTTTGGATAAATATACTTTATTATTGTTAATTTTCACAACGTGTGAACTGTCATTTTGTCTATTCTTCCGTCGACAAAACCCCTTTTCTATGGCGGTTATGCTACGCATGCTGGTCGGGGGATCGTTCCTGATCAGTGGAAGAACTTTCCATAATGTCTTATAAATATACTTTAATTTCAACTTAGTTGACCTAAACTAATTACGGAATGAACATTTTGTCTAAACCAAATCCTTTCATCAAAACAATGTATTACACAATTTGATTAAAATATTGATGTGATTAAATGGTTTAGAACTTTATATTTCTTTATCACCGGACTCTCCATTATTCTCCTTTTGTGTTTATATTCATTATGATATGTGTGATGTATTATGATGTGTGTGTTATTCATTATGATGAAGTAAATGACCTGATAGTAAATATCTTTGATAAGTTATTATCCTTTTATCAGATATCTGAATCGAATGTTGACAGCATAACCTGAAACCGGATATAAAAATAAATTCTTTGACAAGGTTCTGGTATAAAACAAAGTAGGCATTTGTTTTTATTTTTTTAAATAAACGTGAAGTTGCATTCTGAAAATTGGCCATACTTATAGGCCATCTTTGTAGGTATATTTTAATTTTATCAGTATATTTTAATAGATTATAGAGCATCAAATTTTTGCTAATCTTATTTTTTTAATTTAGTATTTATTATCAAACAACTAGTTTTGGTACTATAAGCCCACTACAAGTATCTTGTGGTAGTTGAATAACATTAATAGTAGGGTGTTGTTTGTAAACATTTGTGAAAATATATTGAAGTAAACAAGGTGGTGACGTTAGTTCCGAAGTCGGCCACAGGCCAAAAGATCCGGACTGTGAACTTGTAGGTTCGATTTCTGCACTTTACCGAGGGAGAGATGGTATGTGTGTCAGGTGTTAGTATTTTATGACTGCAAATCGGTAAAATTAAAAACACATTTCAATCGAGCTTATTCTTGTTCAGAACTTTTAATCATCATCACTTGGGTACCAGGTTACAATTACGCATATTATAAAAAATCGTTTAAAATACAATAATATTTTAAAATTTCATAGACAAATACAAAAAAATGTATTCGATCTAATAATTATAATAACAATCTATAATAATTATAACATAAATAAATAACAGTCAATATTGAGGAATTGTCTAGTAAAAGTATGATGTATCTTATTTACTATTTGTCATAATTTTTACCAATGGGACGGTTTTATCATGTTCATTATTCAACCAAAAGACGTTCATTGCGACACAATCGCCCTCGAAGTATCGTCTGGACTTGTGCTTCTTAGCAAATTCTTGCGATAGGTCAGCTTACACAGCACAATTCAATCACAATTTTTCTTATCTTCTAACATCACCTCCCAATAAGAAGGTGGGTCTTCCATAGGCACATTGGACTCACCTGCTTCTCCACCATTTACTACATTAAAAGTTAGAGGACTTTCTCCAACAAACACAGGTATTTCCACACAAGAATTTACGTGTGGCATTGGTAACTTCATAGTTACTCTTAATTTATATTCTCTCTCTATTACATCCGAGTATCTCACTGTGCATATATCCGGTGCCACTGGTATTATATTGAACATATTTGAAATACTCCTATCGGGTATTGTTGGGGTCTCTACTGTACTCGAATGAATTACTTTAATCCTTGATGTCGTGTCAAAGTTTGCTGTATACTTGGTCTTGCTAATCAATTCTGTTATCACCGAAAAAATTACACCACTATTATTATTCACAACAAATGATATATTTCTTTCACCACATGGATTCAAGTATCCTTTGTCAAGTTCAACTTTCAAGTCAATTTCATGTTTCTTTGAAGAAAACAGTTTTAAAAGAGTTTTGTTCCGCGTAGCAGTTATTGGTTCCTCTGAAAGTGATGAATCAATTCTGGGATATATTGTAATATTTCTTTTGAATGTTTTATTCCAACTAAAATTTGCAGGCTTTTTAAATTTTAGTACCAACTTATATCTTATTTCCCCAATACTAGTCTTCACTGTTGGTGGTGTATTTTCTGGTATTACGATTTGGAACGGGTGTTCATATGTACCGGCACTCAGCGTTATATTTTCATCCGTAAGCTTGTTCAGCAAGTAAATTTTTGCTATCACTTTCTTTTCATAGCCTCGACACACAGTTCTGTTGGATGATCGTGTGCTGTGGGTTTGAGATTCATACCATTCACATTCACCTTCCTCGACGAGCGACAGAGCGATATTCTTATATTCTGTGTCTGTGTCCAGATAAAACTTCACTATTCCATTAATAGGTTCTCCAGTTATATGCTTTCCTTCTCGAGGAATATATATTAATATTTCACTGAACACTCCCATAATTCATTTGTGTTTACGTTGTTCTTGTGATATGAGTCTTTTCCTACTAGTTTGTTCGTTAAATGGCGGATTTTATTATATTCAAAAAGATAAGTAAATGCGTAATGCACCTGATAATAAATTTTTATCAGATTATATACCGGATCACGTTTTTATAAACAAACGTCACAAGGGGCGTCGTCACTAGTGCAACGTTAATTTTATAGTATTTTGATGAAAAGTACCCCAAATGGTAGTCTAAAAGTACTCCAAATTATCTTGCATTGCAAATTACACAGACTTGGATCACATTTTTAGACTATGTTGTTTTATTGTTAATTTTATCACACAGTCTGCTTTTGATTAGAAATAATATTAGATCTACAACTTTTGAAACATTACGGCAGGTGATTGATTTTAAATAAGTCAAGTTAGAAGTTACTAATAACGTAAACGTTACTAGTAAATCGTAAAGATCAACTCAATCACAGTCCGATAGGATGGCTTAGCCCAGGGAAACCTGTCGACCTAACATAATATTCTGCAACGTGCTTACCGAGTTTAGCAAGCGATCTCTATGTTGCATAATGATCCGATTCCACTTGTCCTTCCACAACGACGCCCATAGCTGAGGTCCGTGCCTCAAGGCGTGTTGTTAGCGTGTAATTACTCAGTTCAAAAGTTGTATGCTAGAGGTTCAAATTTTGTTATGTCATCCACAAGTTAGCCTGGTTAAGCAGTCAATAACATTCTGGGTTTACTCGCGAAAACCTATTACAAAAAACCGTTGGAAACTAGTCCACCAGATCTGGTCGTAGCATCGTCCTGAAGTGGAGGAACTTTTTACCTGTTGCCTCCATTTTTAATAATTCTTCAAAGTCAAAGTCAAAGTAAATTTATTTGCCCAAACATGTGTACACATACAGAATTACAACGTGCATGCAGGATAACATAAAAGAAAATATACACTTCAAACATGATAGTTAAATTATAAAATCATTAAATACAACACGATTATTTTTTCATAACCAGACCCTTTAATCAATACAACAGCAGAGATATAATAGAATTTGATTACAACATTAATTTTATTTAACAGTTTACCACTAGTATTTTGACCACTACACTCTTCCATGAATCTCTCTTAGTGTTCATTCATCTTTATTTTATCCGAAAGACGATCACAGCTGGACATAAGCCTCTCCCAAAGGGGGGCTTGCCATAACCGCCACGCTTGGCAGGCGGATTGGCGATCGCAGTATGGTGGTAAAATGCATAGAGAACGGTGATGCCCATTCTCTAATAAGTCCCTGACTCGCCACTTACAACACCCACGGGAAGAAATAGAATGGTGCTATTATTTACGTCCGGCACCAAACTCTTAGTGTTAATTACAATATAAATAAATGCTTAAATAACCTGATATACATATAATATAATAATATTTTTATCAGATAACAGGATGTTAACAGCGTCATCATTAGCAGAATATAAAGGGCAATGATTTGTCAAGGATGTGATAATAAAAGTGACATTGCATATTAATAAAGCACGTTATTTGTAAGCCATATTCATATAGAAAATAAACCTGTTAAAAATGTTACGTGTTTAACTAGGCGCTTTGGATCGGGTGAATTCAGATTAAAATCCATCACGCCGATGCCTGAAAAAGTTACTATGGCCCTGGTACGGGCAACTGAAGAAACACGGGAAGGTTTTAGTCAGTAAAATTCCGACTCGCACTCCCGCTCCGCCCAGAGCGGGAGAAGTCATTTGAAGATAGCCGACCCAACAAAAAAAAAAAATGGTGTCAACGCAGCTCTTATATTATGGCTTACGTAGGTTGTAGTTAAAAGTTGTTTGCCTAAAAGCTTCTCTAGCACAATCTTGTAGTAGAAAGCTACCAGTACTACACACCTGATCCTTATTTATTTATTTAACCATTTATGTACACACATTATAAACAGACAAGAAGAAAAGAACAGAAAAAAAAATCGGTTGTCTGTAAAGTCGGTTTACTGACGATAGTTGAACGTGACAACGTCATAAGAAAATACTGATGCGCGCTATCGCTTGCACTTCAAGCCTTAAACGGAACGCCTTAGAGCGAGGTAACGCCGCATGAGTCATGATTTTTCGTGCGTGCAGCCGGCTCCATCGAATTATAAGACGTTGTCACGTCAATAAGAACATCACCAATAAGGTCACTATTATGTATGTTCTCGCAGGGCGTCTCTTTCCGGTGTGACCAGTGATATCTGCCTTGTTTAGCCTTTTGTTAGCCGCCCTTTATTAATTCTCTCAACATGACCAAATCTTTTAAGCATACTCTTTTCAATTTTTTTGGATACATCTTCTTTTAAACCGCACCGTTTTCTTATCACATAATTCCTGAGCCTATCATTCACAGTCACACCACACATACTGTGCAACGAACGCTTCTCCACACCATTTATTCTACTTTCATGCAGGCACCAGAAAACCATTGTGAACAGCCAGTCGAGTCTCATCGGACATCAACTGGTTGGTCACAATCGCATGGAGACCAACATTTACTTTATTTCCCGCATTTACTCTTCTTTCCACATCTTTATCCATCTTTACATCCGTACCATCATACATTCAAATTTTATAGGATTATATTAATGCATATATTTTTGCCGGTTTGGTCAGCGCCATCTCTTGCCCGGTAGTGGAACTAATATATTTTATGTTGATCGTTTATAAAATATGTGCTTTTTAGATACATTACATTATCACATTTAATATTTTAATGCCTTAGAAGCCCGCTCCACTTCGAATTTTTAAGACTCCCTTCAGTAACTGTTGCCAAAAGAAAGAAAATATATTTCTTTCTTATTTGCAAAGTAGTTGGGCAAACTTCATCTAAAACGATTCCAAATTTCAAGTAGATAGAATTAGTAATTCTTAAGATATCTAGCTGTGATAGATAGACGGACTAATCGACTAAGTCGCACTATAAGGGTTCCTTTTTACCTTTTTATTTCGGAACCTGAAAAACAAGATGGCAGAAAGACATTTCAATTTTGGTCACACGCCAATAGACCTTTGTAACACTTTACCTATTTTTGTTTTTGGGGGCGGGTTCGTCCATAACTGTTACACAGTTATGGTCGAACCACAACCGATGTACACACGGCGTTGCTTTATTCGTTATGGGATCTCATGGCAGTGTCTTACTGCATTTGTTTTAACCGTATGGACAGTGGAATTATGACCTCAATGTATAGGATAGACAGCACCATGTGAACCTGCAAATAAAATTATTTTTTACTGCATTCTCTAGAGTAATTTACAAGTTGAAAGTGATCTAGACACGCGGTAGCGTGTCAAGCCAAGTTCAAGTAACTGAACTGGCGAGCAGCACCGTGTGTAATATTACACGAACCATTTGGAGCTACTTTTGACTCCCTCAATTTGGCTCATATATTGAAACTTGCGAGATACATATGTGCTCTAAATTTCATAAATACATCTCAATCGGTTATTTAGATATTAACGTCCAAAAATCGTCATTTTTCTCACTGACTGACCTATAGATCAAAACTCTAACCCAGTTCCAGATGACCTAGAAAGTTCAAATTTGGCATGAAGATAGGTAATTAGGTGAATACAAAGGAATAAATCAGAAACTGGTAACTGGTACTTTTATCATTTTATTATATTTTTTCACTTAATTGATTCTATTAGGAACACTTATAACAAAAATCATTTGGTATTAATTTTGTTGTAAATAAGTACCTACTAATAATTTATGTACAAAAAGTAATGATATCCCATCAAAAACATAAATGTGAAATGAAAGCCAAATTCAATATTATGATATATTCCTTGGTGGTTGACTTCAACGACAAAATAAGTGAGATCTAAATGGGTGCCAAGTTAATATATCGTAGCCTAAGGTCTAGGTCTTGACCAGTTTTCATATACGAATTATATTATAGCCTTCGCAAGTTCTAAACCTGTTACTTGTCGGTTCCTATTTTATTATTCTGAAAATTTGGCTTGCTGGTAGAAACTAGCCATCGAACATAATAATTCGTATATGAGAACTAGCCAAGTCAGACCTTAGGTTACAATAGATTAACTTGGCACCCATTTAGATCTCACTTATTTTGTCGTTGAAGTCAACAACCAAGGGCTTTCATTTCACATTTATGTTTTTGATGGGATTTTATTTGCAGGACTTATCTTAGCCTATACTTGATTGATGCTTAATTATAACTTACTCAAGTATAGCCGGACCTGCCCTAAGATCATTTTCAATTTCATTTACCTTATATTTTTTATAAATAATGTTTTTATCTATTGATATAATATCTTCAGTCATTAAAGTAGGTTCTTCCCTCTGGGTGACGTTAAAATTATAATTATCTAATCAATAAATATAATTATCAGTAAATTATGATTACAAAGTCATGGATACAAATGATAAAAAGTTGAGTATTTTCAAGAGCAAATGTCGATGGCATTTAAGTTTTGATGTTTTCTAAGAGTATCTACTGCTTGAGTAGTCCTACACTTGCTGAAAATTTAATAACGTTATTTCGGACTGGAGTAGCTGCTGAGAAATGGTCCTGGCGTTTGGCGAGCAATGGGTAGCTCGCCGCCCGGTAAGGATTAGGCTCGGGTCGACGGCGCGTAGTGTTCCACGCGCGCCTCAAAGAGATGTCAGCAGCACTGAAGGGGTCTGCCATGACCGATGCCTGCCAGGGTCACGAGATTGTTCGAAAGAGATACCGTGACCCTGGCACATGGGCAACTGAAAGAACACGGGTGGGTTTTAGTCAGTAAAATTCTGACACGCCCTCGGAGCTCTGCCCAGAGCGGGAGAAGTCATTTGATGATTCCTATCCAAAAATAAATAATAGTTTAAAAAAACTAAAAAACACGCTTCCATGGAAAACCAAACTAAAAAGTACAAAATAATGGAAAAAAAGCGTGGGGTGCTTTTAAGGTACTTTTTTATTGATATCAGGCACCCCACGCTTTTTTTCCATTATTTTGTACTTTTTAGTTTGGTTTTCCATGGAAGCGTGTTTTTTAGTTTTTTTAAACTATTATTTATTTTCTATTTTTGAGGGTATTTCGAATTTTGAGACGTATGTCAGCGTAGTTTGTGACAGTTTTTTTGCTGTCCTGGTAACCCTGGCAAGGATAATGGCACAAATTTATGAAATTATTGCATTGTCATCAGTCCTTGACAGGTGTGCAAAGTTTTAATGAAATCTGGTCGTTTACAGTGGGTCAAAATTGCACTATAAGGAGTCGGTTACAAACAAACATACAAATATACAAACATACAAATATACAAACATACAAATATACAAACATACAAGTGAAGCTAATATAAAGCGTGTAAAAAAGGGTGGCAAAATACAAAATGGAGGGCAAAGTGTTTTTAACGTTTTTCCATCTAGAATTTCAGTAGCAGTTCAGAAACTTAATAGCTGCTCAGTTGATGGTAATGGTTTCGCCCCTTGGTACATGGGACTTTAAAGTAACTTGCAAAATGTGGGGTTACTGTGTAGGTATAGGTATGCTTTAGCTAAATATTAAAAGGTTATACAGGATAAGTTTTTATCCAGTGCGCAAACTGTAACCATGAATTCAGCATATCATTCTAGACCCCCCAGCGTGGAAAATTTTCACAGAAAAATGCAATAACTACGGGGTCAAAATGTATGGAACAGCTGATTTTTTTTGTATAACCGACGAAAATTTTCTACGCTGGGGGGTCTAGAATGATATGCTGAATTCATGGTTACAGTTTGCGCACTGGATAAAAATTATCCTGTATAAACTTCATAGTAATGTACTATTAAATGCATTGGTGTTTGAAACGAACAATATAATAATTCTACAGATTTATAACCGTGATATTTATTTTAATTTGTAGATATATATCTTATATATGTTTTTTCTAAGACAAGTGATTAATTTTTAATGTAAACAAATTTTTAAAACATGTAATTTATTGTTGGTATAAATAAACATAATACTAATGCTGATACCTAACATTATCTAAATTTAACACTGCTTAACCACTCAATGTTTGGGATCCCAAAATCAATCAATCCACTAACTCATCACTAATGTTATTAAATATAATAACAAACACAGATACTTCACCAATTGCACTTTTTAGTAATGGTGTCCTATTCTCCAAATACCGCATTCAATAAACTTCTGCCATTTCCCTGTAGTCTTCGATATATTAATCGGTTGGAAGACACTGAACGGGACACAATAAAAGTTTTTTTGTTACGCCTAGGGACGTTTACTATCTCTGAAAGTGTGAAGCCCACGCTGTGATTACTGCTTCGCTGCCTTCACGGTTTACCTGTTTTAGTCACTATCAGTCCTTCAGCAGATAAGACTATCATTTCCACTTCCTATCCCAAGTTGAATCTTTTTCCTTGTTTACGGTTCTTTCCCCAATATTTTCCTTATGAATCGTTTCTAAGTTTTTATTTTACTCACTGTCTTAAGAGCAATAATAACATCGGTATTGTTAGCCACAACAAATGATACTTTAATCTCTCTTGATGGTGTAAAGCATCCTTTTTCTAGTTCTGCTTTTACATTAATTTCATGTTTCTTCGAAGAAAAGAGTTGCGTAAGGGTTTTGTCCAGCGCTGTCATAAACGGATCCTCTGGAAACGGTGAAACGACTGTGGGATAGATCTTTATGATTGCTTTAAACTTTTTGTTCAAACAAAATATTCCAGTAGGTTTTTTGAATTTAATTTCTATGTGATATCTCTTTATATCTTTGACGTCTTTCTCTCCTGATGTTGTTATATGTTCTTCTTCAAGAGATCCGGTACTTGATGTTAGATTATCAACCGGGTTCTTGTTCAGCATTTTAACGTTCATTAACACATATGTCTTGTGGTCTTCAAGCTTGTGACGATTACCCACCTTTGTTCGTTCGCGACCTTGGTGACTCTGGTTGACCCGATAGCTATGCACATATTCATACCATGTACCGGATTTATTCTGTACAAGTGAAAGATTTACCTCTTTGTACACAGTTTCTTCTTCCAGATAATACTTTATTATTCCAGTTAAGGGTTCTCCAGTTAAGTGCTTTCTTACTTTAGGAATTTGAATTAATATGTCAGTGGCTACTGCCATGATTGATTCGCGCTTTTTCCGCGTCGATCACATAGTGTGATTGGTTTTATACTAAACTTTATCAGCATGATATGTGGTTGTATCATGCTGATAATGTTTAGTATAAAATTATGCTGTTGTTGTGGATGGAAGATAAGTTTAGTAGTGACGTTAGTGATCTAAGGTGAAAGTGTCATTAATTGTATTGAGACACCACTAGTTTTTTCCCATGATTATAATTTAAAGTGTATAGTTTTTCTGCTGACGACGACGTTTTGATTGTTAGTAAAGAATATATTCAATTATTGATTGATTTAAGACTATTTTACAAACTTTCAAGTCGATATACAAGAAAATACAATTCTGAATTTATCAACATTAGCTTTTAGAGAGTGTGAACAAAGTTTCTCCTTATTTGTTAACGATTAATATATTGTTGGTCTAGTTGAACACGATGCGATGTTTCATCTAAAAGTACAGCCCAATTAAATAATAATACGTATATTTCTCATGAACGTGGTTGCATAGTGAATTTCGTCTTCCTTTTTTCTTCTTTTTTTATCTTTGTATATTGGCCCTTTGTACCTACTTTGCTAATTAGTAATTACGTTAAATTATTATTTCAGCGTGCTTTGTATGTTATTTTATTTCTTTTGTGTGCACCAAATAAACGATTTATCTATCTAACTAAAGATGACATCAAATTGGGTCCCCAGCTAATTTTATGTCATCTTTAGTTAGTGGGTTGGGGGAGTAGTATCTTCGTCCTTTTCATGTAATCCGAAACACATTCATATTAGGTCATAAGACTTGCCCAAGCATCCTGGTTGGACGGGACCTGTGCTACCGCATCCAGTGAATTCCTGCGACCATTATTACAGTATTGATGACATTGACGATAAACGATAGCCATAATCAAATGATTTGTAAATTATTATTTGTGTTTTTATGTTTTTTATTGGTTATTAAATTTTCAATTTAAATGGAATGTTTATGTTTTTTAGGGTTCCGTTACCAAATGGCAAAAAACGGAACCCTTACAGATTCGTCATGTCTGTCTGTCCGTCTGTCCGAGTATGTCACAGCCACTTTTTTCCGAAACTATAAGAGCTATGCTATTGAAATTTGGTAAGTAGATGTATTCTGTGAACCGCATTAGGATTTTCACACAAAAATAGAAAAAAAAAAACAATAATATTTGGGGTTCCCCATACATAGAACTGAAACTCAAAAATTTTTTTTTCATCAAACCCATACGTGTGGGGGTATCTATGGATAGATCTTCAAAAATGATATTGAGGTTTCTAATATTATTTTTTTCTAAACTGAATAGTTTGCGCGAGAGACACTTCCAAAGTGGTAAAATGTGTCCCCCCCCCCGTAACTTCTAAAATAAGGGAATGATAAAACTAAAAAAAATATATGATGTACATTACCATGTAGACTTCCATCGAAAATTGGTTTGAACGAGATCTAGTAAGTAGTTTTTTTTAATACGTCATAAATCGTAAACCACAATTTACCTTTCATTCAGTCAAATCAAATATAACTTAAAAACATTAATTTCATAAGCATAAACCGTGAATACCTGCAGGTTTGTACGGAACCCTCGGTGCGCGAGTCCGACTCGCACTTGGCCGGTTTTTTTTTTATATTGAATTAATGACTTATTTAAAAAAAAAAATATTTTGTTATTCTAAGAATGAATACACTGAATGAAGTTATTATTTTTGATGATTTAATATTTTTCAGCATAATTTATTTTATTACAAAATAAATGATTTATGACCCTAATTGCGTAACATATCTTATAATTTTATAAATGTCAAAGTTTGTGAGGATTTATGTATGTCACTATTTCACACAAAAACTACTGAACGGATTTGGATGAGATTTGGTACACAGGTAGCTCATAATCTGCATTAACACATAAGGTACTTTCTGGACGTTCCAGCAGGACAATTAACAACCTCCACGCGGGCAAAGCCGCTAGCAAAAGCTAGTTAATAATAATAATAAATATCTTAGGACAACCAACACACTGTTATTTGATCCCAAACTAGGCAGAGCCTGTACTACGGTAACCAGACAACTGATAAATATACTTATATATTTCTAAATACATACATATTATAGATAAATTATATCCAGACACAGAACAAATGATTGTGCTCATCACACAAAGATTTGTCCTGGGTGGGAATCGAACTCACGATCTCAGTCTTTGCAGTCAGGGTCACTAACCACTAGACTAACAGGCCAGTCAATCCTACTAATATTATAAATGCGAAATTTTGTGAGGATGGATGTATGTGTATGTTTGTTACCCTTTCACGAAAAAACTACTGGACGGATTTGGATGAAATTTGGCACACAGATAGTTCATAACCTGGATTAACATATAAGGTACTTTTTATCCCGGTAGTACGTTCCCGCGGGATATTTTCCGACCTACACGCGGGCGAAGCCGCTGGCAAAAGCTAGTCAATCATAATCTGATCTACTTTGAAGAATACTGCTTCATTGCTTCATTTGTTCGAAAAATTTGCCTAACACCTCAACAACGTAAATAATGCGATCAATGTTATTGAACGGTCAAGATGAAGCCATTCATATTGCTAGTCTGACATAACATAACATTACACTTTGTTTCTACCAAGTGTGGGACAGAGATGTATCTGTAGTATACCCACGTTTTGCCAGTTCTGTTCTGTACTGGGCACAAATCCAGACTCTGGACTGCTATTGAGGAATTCCAGATAGAAGAACCCAGTAACGGTTTTCCCGACCCGGAAATCAAACCCAGAATCTGCTGCTCACCAGTAGCGCTTGCGAGCACTAGACCAACGAAGTAGTCAGTCTGTCAGAGTGTTTTGCAATAACCCCTCTGATCATCGATCTACCTTCTTCTAGGCTGCCAACGACACGTCTTCCGGTATACAATCAACACTATGGCATTATTTTTACACGCTTTGTATTAGCTTCACTTGTATTTTTGTATGTATGTTTGTATGTTTGTTTGTAACCGACTTCTTATAGCGCGATTTTGACCCACTTTAAACGACCAGATTTCATTCAAACTTTGCACACCTGTCAAGGACCGATGACAATGCAATAATTTCATAAATTTGTGCCGTTATCCTTGCCAGGGTTACCAGGAAAGCAAAAAAACTGTCTTCAAAAACTACGCTGACATACGTCACAAATTACGCTGACATACGACACAAACTACGCTGACATACGTCACAACAAATACAAAAACATATGTCACAAACTACGCTGACATACGTCTCAAAATTCGAAACACCCTAAAAAATAGAAAATAAATAATAGTTAAAAAAAAACTAAAAAACACGTTTCCATTGAAAACCAAACTAAAAAGTACAAAATAATGGAAAAAAGCGCGGCTGATATCAATAAAAAAATACCTTAAAAAGCACCCCACGCTTTTTTTTCCATTATTTTGTACTTTTTAGTTTGGTTTTCAATGGAAGCGTGTTTTTTAGTTTTTTTAAACTATTATTTTTATATATACTAGAAGATGTAGTGACAAAAATTGAAAAGGATGGTTTGGTCATGTTGAGAGGATGAATACAGGACGGCTCACAAAAGGTATTTTCAAGGCAGATGTGAGTGGAAACACCGGGAGGGGACGCCCTAGGAGCACATATGTGACCTTACTGGTGATGTTCTTCAGAAAGGTCAGGTGCGTAGTACTCGCAACCGGCGTGTGTGTATGACCAATTGTATAAACCTAAACGAGGCAAAAGGAGTGTGAAGAGATTGTAGCAGGTGGCCTTCCGTGGTTTCTGCCTACTCCCATGGGAAAAAGGCGTGATTGTATGTATGTATGTATAATGTTTGTATACATTCGATTACGGGTAAAACATTCTTGTCGCATGCATTCTTATCGTGCATCTTTGATAACGGTTGCCAAAATTACGTTTTTCACTACAGAAATACCTGATATTACCGGATTATTAAAGCCGGATCTTTAGAAAATGGGTCCCTGATAATATTGATAAAACTGGTTGCTTACAGTTTTTTTTTAATCAACAGGAAAAATATTTATTTTCGGTATCTTACGAAAAAAGGTCGTCAGTAACCTTGTGAAATTTTTGTAGACAACTTTATCGACAGATCTAGAGGAGGTATGAAGTTTTCCTTCATACCTCGATAGATTTCGGTGTAAAGTTTACTCAATTTCCACAGAAAAGTGAGGATGTTTCGACCAGATGGGTGTCTTGTCCTGCCGGGGTCACGTGATTGTTCGAAAGAGATACCGTGACCCTGGCACATGGGCAACTGAAGGAACACGGGTGGGTTTTAGTCAGTAAAAGTCTGACACGCCCTCCCGCTCCGCCCAGAGCGGGAGAAGTCATTTGATGATTTCCCATCCAAAAAAAAAAAAAAAATGGGTGTCTTGTTTGGTGGGCAATTGCCCAACGGTTGATGTCAGGACGTCGTATATGCTGGTTGCACTGTAAACCCTGCTTGCGCGATAGACGATTTTGCATGAGGTCGTCGTATGTATGTGACGGTGTAAATGCCACTACATCCCCATCGAAAACAAAAATACTTTATCGTCGTGTCGATCATTTCTACAGTTTAAATGAACTTCGACTAAAACTCGGCCACATCGACAGCTTTGTCAGTAGCTTCGGAGACGTCTCTCAAAGTTTAGATGGAATTGCTTAAAGAGCAGGACAGGTAATAGACAGGACTCTTTGGCTCATTGAAGTATATTATATATTACTAAAGTTTTACCTACGGAGACGCATGTGCTTGTAAGGAGCTCTTCTGTAGGCTCAGCATAGTCAGCTGGAGCATCTATGAGAAGCCACAGTTTGATTCATGGGTCATTTAGGACTGCTGTCATTTACTGGGTTGGTCGACTAGTGGAAACTGTTACGGTTCTTCAGTCTACCTCTAGGATTCGTTAAATCATACATGTCGGCTATCTGCCTCTTGCTTCACATTTCAATAGCAAAGGACTCTTCTCTTGGAACTTTAAATTTAAGCAGCCTGTAATTCTGCGGCAAGTCTATTTCATGGCTGAATCTACTTTCTGCCCAAGGCTGAATCAAAGCCGCGTTATTTTTTTTAAACTTATTTTATTTTCTCATCTTTAGTGACTTATACATCATGTAGCCCAACGATTACTATCACCCATTGAAGAGTTCCATTTTCTATTTCCAAAGGCGTTTTAAATGCCGATCGCTGATCACGTTTAACTTTCGTGAAGATTGTTAATATCAATCTTAACCAAATTTAAACGGGATCAAACAGGAGGTATACTCTTTCAAAACAAAGGAATAATCCAAATTAGTGCATAAATGTCAGAGATATACAATAAAAAAGGATTGTGTGGTTTTTATGAAACCACGGTAAAAGTGAAACTTTTTTTCACATTATAGACATTTAACTAAAAAATTTCCGAATAGCTTAATAAAAAGACTTAATTTAATATTCATACGAAATAAGTTAAATAATAAATTCAAGCACTCAAAATTGAAATAAATCCATAAACAACAACATGCACCAGCGAGCGCCTTTCACTTTATTCCTACTCCGCGGCCGACCGTCACGCGACATGCAAGACACAGGCGAGAAAACTGGCCAAGTGCGAGTCGGACTCGCGCACCGAGAGTTCCGTACACACCTGTAGGTATTCACGGTTTATGTATAAGGTTTATATTTATGAAATTAAATGTTTTCTTTGTAATTTTTATATTTCAGTTGATTGAATGAAAGGTAAATTGCGGTTCACGATTTATGACGTATTAAAAAAAAAAAAACTACTAACTAGATCTCGTTCAAACCAATTTTCTATGGAAGTTTACATAGTCATGTATATCATATATTTTTTTATTTTTATCATTCTCTTATTTTAGAAGTTACAGGGGGGGGGACACATTTTACCACTTTGGAAGTGTCTCTCGGGCAAACCATTCAGTTTAGAAAAAAATGAAATTCAAAACTTCGATATCACTTTTGAAGACCTCCCAAGTAGCACAGAATTGCATTATAAATTGTCACATAAGGCCCACAGCGGTACTCTGAGCATTTACATAGAGTTATTAGTATTCACCCGGGGTGTAACAGCTGTTTAGAAAAAAACGTGGCCAACTATAATGCTATTTGCTGTACAGTATTTCTATTAAGCACCACAAACACGTCACAAAGTCACTGTTATTCAGCGCTTAGTAGTGCAGTACCCTATCAGCTGTAAGTTTTCTGAATAATAGCCCACACGTGTACTATACAACCGTTGCATTTTAAGAGAGAACATGTAACCCACTATAATGTAATCAGTTACTTTGTGACCTTATTTAACAAAAATTTAATGCTTTATGCTGCATACAGGTTCACTTTTCCCCTATTAGTCAGTTTTTACCATACACTCGAATAACAGCATGCATCGAAGTGTCGGCATGCGCGAATGGAACATTGGACGCGACGGGTTCCGTATGTTATATTTATAAAAAAATAAAATAAAATCAAATCAATTTATTTCAGACATAACCCATTTTACAAAAATTAAGATAAAAGTAACAATGCTGCAGCAGAAAACAATAAAATGTTATTAACAAACTAAAAATATATGTCACTTAGTTGAAATAAAAGCAAATGTCAAATTTACGTCGGATTTAAATTAAAGTAACAATAAATAATAATTGCACAAATTGACAAAACAATACAAAAAAGCCTTTATAAATAGAGATCAGTGTGTTTGGTGACATTAGGCTGAGTAGGTACTCTCTGCTACAAAAATCTTATAACCTACACATTTTCGGGACTAATATGGTTGCCACAAAATTAATATTGGTATGTTTCTGGTACTTTCTTAAAAATGAAGAAGATTTATTAAGAGAAATCCAAGATTTTTTAAATTATAATACATAAATTAATTTCGAGAGTTTTTAAGATTCCAGATTTCGACAATTATTGTCAGAGGTAGTCAGTTGGGAAATACCAGTACAGCTAGCATCTAAAAAAACAACGTAATTTTCTTTATGTTTATTTAATTTTCCCTTTTTAAAGAACAATTTACGGTGTACCACCCTGGTCCACGCAATTTACGGGATGCACTCGGAGGAATCATGTAAACCCATATTTAAGAAACTAGGTTTGTTACCGCTGCCGTCGCTTTTTATATTTGAAATATGTATGTTCGTTAATAAACATAAAGACTTGTTTATATCAGCCAATGATATTAATCCAAGGAGCCGGCGTGATCCACAGAGACTCGTTCTGCATGATCTTCCCAAGCTTGCTAAATATAATAAAAGCTGCTTATATAATTGTGTTAGTATATATAATAACATACCGAGTAGCATAAAAAACTTAAACTCTAGATTATTTAAGGGAAAATTGTTTGCCTGGTTAAACTTGAAAAATTTCTATAGTCTTAAAGAATTTATGGATAACAAATTCTCATGTTAGTATTAAGTGAACATAATTATGCATGCTAAGTACAATTCTGGCAAAACATGTAAGATCTTTATTGTAAATTATTGTAACACCATGTATACCATGTTTTATGCAAATAAATACTTACTTACTTACTTACTTACTTACGCCTTGAATTTTCATCTTTTTATAATTTCAAGGAGTATAAAAGTACTTCTCGGTGGCCACCATAGAATTTCCTTAGTTTTCCACGATGCAGGAACGACTGTTAGATCGACAACATCGCTCTCTATAGTCTGAACTATTTTGAAAAGCTTGTTCTGTAAAAAACAAGAGAAATATATTTATTATAATAGAAGTATCAGTTCCTTAAAATGACAACACTACCTATACAGTTTTTGAGGAAAAAAAACCACAAGATATAATAACATATTAAATACCTAAACATAACGTAACATAATAATTATATACAAAACATCTACAGACACAGAGGACCCACTGTCTTTACTACCTACCAAAATAGCAGGAATTAAGTCGATCACAACTTATTTACTTTTATTCGCAACCTTAAATTGAAATGACATTGTTCATCTATCGTAGAATACGAACGACCAACCCAGTTGCGATTTAGCGATAAACTGATGATCTATGTAAACAAATAATGCGACATGACGTCGTCACCGCGCCGCGCGCCGGCGCGGGCGTGTGAACGATAGCGTTGCATGCACCATGTTGCAGATCAAGCGAAATGTTTTATAAAAAATACTTTTCACAACGCATAAATAGTGCGTATGGCATGTCAATTTCATATGGAAGTAATTAATTATTATTAGGCCAGAAGAATACATTATTTTTAGGTAGGTATCTACTAAGTTATAGGTATTTCGTCGCATATTGAATAAATCAATAACTTATGTATTATACATACCCATAACTAAATTATAATATCAGCTACTTAAATTACAATTTTAATTAAATACTTATCGTCGAATAACAACTAAAAAAGGAACAAAATGGCTTTAAACGAACCACGGCGGAACCCTAAAAGCTTGGATCCATAAAGGTAGTTATCAAGGTAACTGATGCAAATGTGAACCAATATAACTCTCCTAATCGATCCATGTCTGATTTGTATTCCACAAGTGCCAAACTATTTTACTCTTTGCTGAATTAAAGGCCACATGTGAACACCCGTACAGACCTTAGCATTATATTAACATTAAAACTGTTCACTTGCCATCCGCCATATTCACTGCGTTACTGTGTATTATTATACAATTTTATCTTTAAATTTTTGTTTATTTTATAGGGTATCAATCGTAATTAATTTGGATTACAAATTAATTACACGAAAACAGTTTTTTTTTGTTTTCTTTGTACTAAAACAAACAAATTTATTTTATACTCATTCAATTTTTGTTACTTTACTTTTAGTATTTAGTGGTATTCCGAAGGCGCGTGAAAATTTTGAACTAAATATGTATGGTATTTGACAGTAAAGTTACCTTCCCAATAAGATTTGAAATATAATAGCAAAAAATCAAAGTTTAACTTACCTTAAATTTTATGTTTATTTTCACAATGGCTCCTGAGATCTTGCACACAACGATACACTTCATGTTTTACAATTTGACATTTCATATTAAAGAAAAATAAATAATATTGAGTTATTGCGTTCCACAATTTCGCTCAGTGTGTCATTTCAGCTGTTTAAAAGTACACACAATGTACACATTCGTCTTCCTTGCTGTATAGTAAGTCACACGTGTCTTGTTAATCAGGCAATATTCAGCTCTTGAGGTGACTGTTACACACATAAATGCTACTATAATGTTATTATAATGCAATTATTTATCAATTGGAACTCTTACTCAGCTATGTGCTGAATAATTTGTGCCCAAATTAGAGTTATATCATCTGAGGATGCGCTGTCTACGCTATTATTCAGCAACTAATGCATTCACTGTGCACTGTTAAAATACTGTTAACCAGCACTTTTGTGCTACTTGGGCTATCCATAGATACCCCACACGTATGGGTTTGATGAAAAAAAAAATTTTGAGTTTCAGTTCTAAGTACTCTGGGGAACCCCAAAATTTTAGGTTTTTTTTTTTCTATTTTTGTGTGAAAATCTTAATGCGGTTCACAGAATACATCTACTTACCAAGTTACAACAGCATAGCTCTTATAATTTCGGAAAAAAATGGCTGTGACATACACGGACAGACAGACATCACAAATCTATAAGGGTTCCGTTTTTTGCCATTTGGTAACGGAACCCTAAAAAGTGTGAGACGATGTAATAAAAGTTTCACTTTACTTTTTTTCGATGTTGATAAAAATTAAATCCGTTAGATATTGATAAATAAAAATTATTCTATCATGGCATTGCACATCGCTTATCTTTTATCGACCACAATAAATTACTGTATAAAATCCGGCGATAGTTTATCTTACTATTTAGTACTAAACGAATCATACAATAAGGACGACGTATTAACGGATCAATAATGGGAGTATCCAGTGAAATATTAATACACATTCCTAGGGAAAGAAAGCATATAACTGGAGAACCTATAACAGGATTAGTGAAGTTTCATCTGGATAAAGACACAGTGTACAAAGAAATCAGTCTGTCGCTCGTTGAGAAAGGATGGTGTCAGTGGAAAGCAACGAATGACACTGTGATCCAGACCATGGAAACGATCGTGGTAGAGAAGATGTACATAGTAAATAACATTTCGGATGAAAATGAAACACTGAGTGCCGGATCACACGAACACCCGTTCGAAATCATAATACCAGAGAATGTGCCACCATCAATAAAGACAAGTATTGGAGAAATAAAATATCATTTGGTACTTAAATTTAAAAGGCCTGAATTGCTCAGTTGGAATAAAACGTTCGAAACAAAAATAAAAATCTATCCCAGAATCGAAACATCATTATCAGATGAACGTGTAATTGCTTCGCTAAACAAAACCCTGTTCAAACCGTTTTCTGCGAAAAAACATGAAATTAACTTAGAAACAATACTTGATAAAGAATATTTGGATCCTCGTGGTAAAAGAAATATATCATTTGTTGTGAATAATAATAGTGATGTAATTTTTTCGGTAAGAACAGAATTGATATGCATATGCAAATACACAATACCTAAGCATAACAAGTCGGTATCTAAGAAGAAAGTAATTCATTCCAGCACGGTGGAAACTCCAAATGTACCTGATAATAGTGTATCAAACATGTCTAATATAATAACAGTGGAGCCGGATATATATACCGTAAGACACTCAAACATAATAAATAGAGAATATATGTTGAAAGTGACTTTGAAGTTACCATTGCCACACGTAAATTCGTCTGTTGAAATACCTGTGTTTGTAGGAGAAAGTGTTACAGTAAATGGTGGAGAAGCTGGTGAGTCTATTGAACCGATCGAAGACCCACCATCTTATTGGGAGGCTATGCAAGAAGGTAAAGAAAAGGATGATTAAATTGGGCCTTACAAACGTACCTTTCATGGATATTTGCTGATAAAAGAAAAAAAAGTATGGAAATACGTTTATTTTGGTAAACATGACGCAGAGAAAGAATACAAACACGAAAAATAATAAGTTGGAGGAAAATGTGCGTCACATCCACGCCAAACGGCCATCGCTCAGCATAATACAAAACAAAGTCCCAGCTTCGGGCCCGCTGGATGTGTTCATACATCGGTATGCGATGCTTGAAGTCAAAAAGTGGAAGTTTTATGGCTATCACAATGATTATGTTTCATCTTCATAATTTCGTGATCTTCATATTCTTATAATTATGATGATAATAATTGTGATGTTATGTTATTTTTAACCGACTTCAAAAAAAGGAGGAGGTTATCAATTCGACTGTATTTTGTTTAAATTTTTTTTTGTTTGTTTGTTACCTCATAACTTTTGACTGGGTGAACCGATTTTGATGATTTTTTTTTAATTTGAAAGCTGGTGCTTCCTGAATGGTCCCATTTTAATTTGGATTCATTCAGACAGTGAAGTCCATGTGAAAACCATATAAGTCTTGAATTTGCATTAAGTATTTGTGCGACAAATGAACGAATAACACGATTAGATTAGTGCGGGGTATCTACCATAACTAAAAAGTTAAAAATAAAAACTTTTTACAAAAAAATAACAACCTACTTCCTTAAAAAGAAACACTACAAAGTCAAAAATAACTTTAATTTCGGAAGTCATGGCAAAAAAACCTTAAATACAGATCCTTAGACACTGAATTCCGAAATTAAAGTTATTTTTGACTTTGTAGTGTTTTTTGTAAGGAAGTCGGTTGTTATTTTTTTGTAAAAAGTTTTTATTAATAACATAACATCACGCCTTGTTTCCCCAAAGGGTTGGGCAGAGGCGTACCTATAGTACACACACATTTCGCCTGTTATGCTATTTATAATACCTTTTATCACGTATTAATGTGTTACGTTGTAATTTTATAGCGTCTTACGTTTCATATATATTTAATTATTGTAATTTAACAGTAAAGAAGATTTAAATTAACTTTGTTATTTCTTTTTAACTTTATTTGCATATACATGCGCTATTGTTAAATACCTAAACCATTTCTTTTTACCGCAACCTAATCAGTTATGTTATCCATAAATTTGCAATCACAGGTAAAATCAAAAATAAGTTAAACGTCACCGGGGTGGAAAGAACTTTTATACCGATGATACTAAAAGATAATAAAGATTATCACCTTTAATATCTTTTACAAAAATATAAAAAACGTTATATCATGTTTAAATTAAGCAAATCTAGTCGTAATTCGTATTTAAATTTTGTTTGCATGATTTTGACTATGAAAATATTATTAGCAGCAAAATAACATTAGTTACGCTTAGACGGAAGGGTAAGCAGGGTGGCAGGCATAAGTTCCAATTTTTTTTTGTTTCGGTGATTCCTCAAAGGAGATCACTGGTGATCCAGTTGAGTGTGTCATTTATTTCATCACTGGTGCTCCCAAACTTTAAAAAAAAATATCTTGAGGATACTGGCATGTTCTTAAAATAAAATTCAAACAAATGTAACAGCTATCAACCCGCACCTGGCCCGTGTTGTGGTTTACGTTCCATTCCCTTTTAAAAGAGGAAAAGTGTGTCCCTTCAGTGGAAACATAGGCTGATAATGAATGTGGAAATTTGAACTAGTCATTAGACAATGATCATTTTGGAAATGGTAAAATTTCTTATCAAATTGTCACAGCACGATAATTCGCCGTGTTATTTCACACAAAGTTCGTTGCTCCACAAGCCATGTAGCGGTGACTCGTGGCACGCTCTAAACAACTTCTTTCATTTATATGACATTTATATGACAGGCCTGTTGGTCTAGTGGTTAGTGACCCTGACTGCTATGCCGGAGGTCGTGGGTTCGATTCCCACCCAGGACAAATGTTTGTGTGATGAGCACGATCATTTGTTCTGTGTCTGGGTGTAATTTATCTATAATATGTATGTATTTAGAAATATACATATAAGTATGTTTATCAGTTGTCTAGTACCCATAACACAAGCTCTGCTTAGCTTGGGACTAGATGGCGTTGTGTGATAGTTGTGGAATATTATTATATTATTATTTGTTTTCTACGCAGTCTCTTTCGTATAACGCATGTCGAGTGTCGCAGCTAAAATCAGTCTGTAATGCTGTCTACTGAAACGCAGGCTCCCTCCCTGTAAAAGGCAAGGGAATCTACCACGCGGACTCAGTGTGGGTTAGTGTGCGTCACATGTCTTCGAATTTTTTGGTTCTAGGACATGCCGGTTTCCTTACGATGTTTTCCTTCACCGTATTTCCTGCATGGCTTGGAATTCACGACTTACAACTCGTTAGTAGGGGCCAATACCTGGCCCTTTGACTGGCCTGTTAGTCTAGTGGTTAGTGACCCTGACTGCAAAGACTGAGGTCGTGGGTTCAATTCCCACCCAGGACAAATCTTTGTGTGATGTGCACAATCATTTGTTCTGTGTCTGGGTGTAATTTATCTATAAATATGTATGTATTTAGAAATATATAAGTATGTTTATCAGTTGTCTGGTTGCCATAGTACAGGCTCTGCCTAGTTTTGGATCAGATAACGTTGTGTTGGTTGTCCTAAGATATTATTATATCATCATCATCATCATCATCATTTCAGCCGTAAGACGTCCACTGCTGGACTTAGGCCTCCCCCAATTTGGGGGGCTTTGCCATAATCGCCACGCTTGGCAGGCGGGTTGGCGATCGCAGTATGGTGGTAAAATGCATAGAGAACGCTGCTGCCCATTCTCTAGTAAGTCCCTTAGTCGCCTTTTACGACACCCACGGGAAGAAATGGGGTGGTGTTATTCTTTACGTCCGGCACCACACGGTACATTATTATATATTATTATATTATTTCCTCGAATTTTTTGATTCTAGGACATGCCGGTTTCCTTAAGATGTTTTTCTTCACCCTATTACCTTCCCAGGTTCGAACTCACGACCTAAAATTCGTTAGTAGGGGCCAATACCACTGGGTTACCACTGCGCCATTTTGAAGGAAATAGGTGAACGTTACGGCTGATTTACACTCATCACCAATTCTTTTAAATTAATTGAGCATTATAGATCCAAAAATCCGAAGATATGACACATGACACCTCATGTGACATCTACCGGTATGTAGTGCGGGTTGCAATGTGATCGCGTGGTAGATTATTATAGACCTACTCTCACCGAGAGGAGACCTGTGTCCCAGCAGTGGGAACAATATAGGCTGGTTATGTGTATGTTACGTGAGCATTATAGCATATTGCTACTAGCACACGGATGAAACTGCTGTTTTAGGGCTAGAGACAAAATGAATTTGTACTTTTACTAAGAGTTTTTTATAGCTAAAGGTCGGTCCGTCAGTTTGTGAACCATTGTTTAGCTAACTTCTGTTGTTCTTGGACACCTACTTGCTTTATTTGTCTCTAGTTGGAAAGCTAGTCCAAGGACTTCGTTTATACGAAGTTAGATTTTAGTTTTGGTATGTCAATATTTTTTTTTTTGAGGATAGGGCATGACATTTTTGGGTAGTAAGTTTCGTAGTGACGAAATCCCTTGATTAAATTTAGTCTTTTTAACCGTAATAAGCGTAATAATGATGGCAGTGGTGCCTAGAATCAGCCCCGACTTACGAATCGTAGGTCGTGGGTTCGAACCCAGGCAGGCGCTTTACTTTGTGTAAATATTTTCATCAACACTGCTCTCAAAACGGTGGAGGATAACATCGTGAGGAAACTGGCATGTTCTAGAACCAAAAATTCGAAGACATGTGACATCTACCAACCCGCACTGAGCCCGCGTGTTGGATTACGGCCCACTACCTCTCACCGAGAGGAGGCCTGTGTCCCAGCAGTGGGAATAATATAGGCTGATTATATTAAATAACCGTAATAATTAGGTAGCTGAAATTTTCATAGAAATTATGGTAAACATTACCTATTCGTTTTTAAATCTGCTTTTACCTATAACTTCCAATTGCCCAATATAAACACACTATTCACGATGTTTGCGTTAAAGCATATACCTCTGAGCAGGTTTAGACCTAGATAAATAAAAGTTTTGTGAATAGGGCAGTATTTATTATTATCTTCTAAATTAAATTTAACTACCTTTAAAAATATACTCTGGTCGTACCAACAAAAAGGCGCCGCTCTATGGTGTGATAGAATATCTTTGACTGTGCACACCATAAAAATGCCATTTTTTCCCGTGGGTGTAGTAAAGGGCGATTACAAGACTTACTGGAGAATGTGGAGTAGCGTTATAAAAAAAAAAAAAAAAAAAACATTTATTTCAGGTCTTGAACCCATATAAAAATTAAAAAGGACACAATTGCCATGCTTGCATTATAAATTCTACATACCTTATTGATTAAAAGACATACAAAATAATTAGAGAAATTAAAATTGAATTTAGAATTATAAGTCAAATAAAAAAGTTAAAACAAATTAAAAATGTCTAGAAATAAAATATAAAAATAATGTAAAAATGTCAAAAAAAAAAACCAATGTCAAAAATATACATAAGTATGTGCAGGCGCTGGCATGCAGTTTCAGCCATCTCCGCAAGAAAGGAGAATCCCACCGCTCGGACAACACGCTCAGAATCCCGTTCGAGCTGCCCATACAGCGGCGCAGAAGCGATGCACTCCTTTTCCGGATTATTGCGTAGAAGTCATCGGTATTAGCATCAGCGAACATCGCCGATGCGCTACAAAACCGGGGCCGCCCCAACAGAATTCTGAACGCGTTGTTGTACTGGACACGAAGCGCGTTGTACGCCCGCAGAGTGAAGTTGGTCCACAGGCTGCACGTGTAAAAAGTCTGGCAGTATGCCTTGAACAAGGTTATTTTTACCTGTGAAGAACAACGTGCAAACCTGCGAGCCAACATGTTGCACCGGACAGACAACGCCCTTCGCTCCCTCTCGATGTCCGCATTGTCAGACAGATCATCAGAGACCCAGAGACCCAGATACTTGAATCGATCTACTCTATTCAAATGTGACCCGCAAAGAGGTGGGGTGGTCCAGTTAAGTAGCTTTTAGTACCAGCTTTGAAGATCATGTATTCACTCTTCTTTGGGTTATATCTGAGCCCGTGGGCCTCCGCGTAGGTCTCACAAATATTCAAAAGTCTGCGCATCGCAGAAAGAGACGGGCTCAGCAACACCATGTCATCCGCGTAACTTATGTTGTTTATACACACCCCATCAACGGAACAACCGACCTTAGTGCTGCTGAGTTCCTCGATCAATTGGTTCATATAAAGGTTGAAGAGACGCGGGGAGGTTATTCCCCCCTGCCTAACCCCACAGTCCAACCCGTATACGTCCGAATGCGACCCTGCCCATCTGACACTATTTTGCTGGTGACTATACCAATATTCAAATAGTGCTATAATGTCATGTGACAACTTCGTCTCGCTTCGCAACTTACGCCACAACTTGTCATAATTTACTGTATCGAATGCTTTTGACAGATCTAAGTAGCAAGCATATACAGGCGTATTCCTGTCTGTGTAGTACTGAACAGTTTGCTTGAGACAGAGGATAGCACTCTCGGTTGAAAGGCCAGGCCTAAAGCCAAATTGGGCGTCGTTCAAATGCAAGTGCTCTTCCAACTGCTGGTCAAGCAAACTATCCAGTACCTTACTTATGACTGTTGCTAGCGAGATGGGTCTATAATTTGAAATGTCAGAAGAGTCACCAGTTTTATTCTTAACAATAGGAACTACTACGGAGTACATTAAGTCATCAGGCAAGTAACTGTGCCCCACACATAAATTGTAGAACAAAGCGAGAACTCTCGGTAGATGTACACCCGCGTACTTCAGATGCTCAATGCTGAGCCCATCGTGACCCGGAGACTTACCTCTAACCATTCGTTTTATAACAGAAGCCACATCTTTGGCGGTGAATCTAACGGCAATGTCCCCGGGGCGATCCACAGCGGCGAGCACCCGCGACGCGGGCCCGAGCGGGGATTCGACCTTGAAGTGGCACTGAAAGGCACAGGCTATGTCCCGGGGCTCATGCGCACCCCCGACACTCACAGGGCGGCTCGACACAGCATTCATGTTTCTTGTATTTTTCCAGAAATTGATGAAGTCGTTATTAGCATGATGCTCAGCAATAATATTCATTTTAATCTGTAGTTCATTCTTTTGGCAATATTTCAATTTAGATTTAAATACTTTCCTGGATTCACACATGTTTATGTACACAGGTCCAAAACTAGGTTTACCATTGTTTATCCATTTCTGAAAACAAAGTCGCGCCCCCTCGTGAGCATCACGGACAAACTTATTCCAGCCTGGTACCTGTCTATGCTTCTTACATTTAGGTACATGTTTCTTACAGCTGCGCTTAGCGGCTTCAGTCAAAACATTTACAATTGTGTTGTACATATCATTTATTATTAATTTGTGGGACTCATTATCACACATTTGATCCGCACAATAAGTAAACTCTGATGGGAAATCTAACTGTTTTAGTTCTGAGTTACAATAATTTAAATACATTTCGATTTGTTCATTGTTTCTAATACCCCAATTTATTTGATTCAGTTTTGACGTATTTATCTGACTTTTAGGTAAAATTACATTTAAATTACACTCCACCAGTAAAGGGAAATGATCAGACCAATAAGTATCGTGCAGAATAGACACGTTAACAACCGCACTTCGCGCTGAACCCGTTACCACGCAGTGGTCGAGCCAGCGGCGGCACCCGTGCGCCTCACTAATAAACGTAAACGCGTCGGGAGGTAATATTTCCATGTCCACGCACGACCACATCTGTTCGGTACAAAACGTTAGCAATTCACAAGAAAACAGCTCACCTGGGTGTGCGTTGAAGTCCCCCAGAATAAATACAGTTTCCACGTCATTACTCTCGATTATGGCATGTAATTCACTCAAACACTCTGTAAACTCGGTCAAATTGTCAATAGAATCAGTTGGCATGTACACTGTTATAACTAAAAACGACCTGTCGTTAAGCACTATCTTAATCGCGGCGAGTCGTACACTTCTACACACAATAACTGATACCGAAGGAAAAGCAGACTTTCTCCACAGCAGGGCCACCCCGCCATGTGGTCTCCCCCTAACAATTCCAGCAGACGTATCCACAGCTGAATTCCCGGAGTACGAAAATGAGTCATCGATGGTTCCCAGGAACGGTATATCGTGCGGAAGCAGCCAGGTCTCTTGAAGCGCAACAATGTAAGCTGATTAACACAAGTTCCTCACACAAGTTATGTATGCATTTTACCACTATACTGCAATCGCCAACCCGGCTGCCAAGCGTGGCGATTATGTCAAATTCCAGGCCTCAACCGCTTTTGGGAGACCTATGTCTAGCAGTGGACGTCGTTTGGCTGTAATCTATACTTCTATACTAATATTATAAAGCTGAAGAGTTTCTTTGTTTGTTTGTATGTTTGTTTGATTGAACGCGCTAATCACAGGAACTACTGGTCCGAATTGAATAAATCTTTTTGTGTTGCGTAGCTTATTTATTAAGAAAAGCTATAGGCTGTATAACATCACGCTACAACTAAGAGGAGCGGAGCAGTAATAAAAAATGTTGCAAAAAGGGGAAAAATCGCACATGGCGATTCGACGTGACGGGTAAGGTCGAGGGAACAAGAAATTTAACACGGACGAAGTCGCGGGCAGAAGCTAGTGATGAGATATATTGGATAGCTTTGATCTCTATATGAAAATCTAGGTGAGATCGTCCATGCACTGTGACCTATAGCCATTCTACGCGAAAATGTGGACAAATGAACAGCGCAGCTAACGTGGCAAGTCTCTCCGTGCACATCTTGCGTAGCTGTGGAATGTTGACTTAATATTATTACGTATTAGGTATCCAACATAAAATCTGACCATCATTACTGCTATGGTCCCTGTGTTGGTTTAGGTTCACAATTAGGTTCAAAATTACCTCGTTTAAGCTTGTTCAGGTTAGAATTTACACCGTGTACGTGAGACGCATACAGAAAGGTAAGTTGTTCGGTGAAATTTGATCGACGTTTGCAGGAATTTAGTTCAGGAAGTATTATCACCGTGATCTTTGGCTAGTACAAGTGAAGTATCAAACATTAGAGTAAAATTTAGGTAGTTGCAATTAATTAATGTACGTGGCATTTAGCAAGAAAATTCATGGGTATTTTCTTGCTAAATGCGTACCTTCTTGTGATTTGTAGGTTTTGTGAAGTTCATATACTAATATGAACTTGACAATTCTATTTAGACCGTAGAAATATAAAAAATAATATAATAATAATAATAATATGTTAGGGACAACCAACACACCGTTATCTGATCCTAAACTAGGCAGAGCCTGTACTATGGTAACCAGACAACTGATAAATATACATATATATTTCTAAATACATACATGTTATAGATAAATTACACCCAGACACAGAACAAATGACTGTGCTCATCACACAACATTTGTCCTGGGTGGGAATCGAACCCACGACCTCAGTCTTAGCAGTCAGGGTCACTAACCACTAGACTAACAGGTCAGTCAATAACCAGTCAGTAAAAATAGAGGTGGCAAGGCTCTGTATCCACACGTCATGCTCAAAATGCTAATTTTATTGGCTTCTGTACCCTCGAAAAACATGAAAACGATCTCACTCTCTCTTTCTCTCTCTCTCTGTGTCTCTTTCTATTATGAAGGGCCATAATAATTTTTCGTTACATAACGCTTTTTTGTTTCGCGAAGATTTCTACAATTTTACTCCATTTCCATAAAGTGTAACATTTTGACCGTCACGACTATTTGTTACGTAACAAACGCTTCGTGACAGTCAACATATTACATATTTGCCGATCTAGCTCTCATTCCCCAAGTGTGCAAAGTATAACGTGCCAGAAGGAACTTTGTTCTAAAAAAGAACTAAAGCATCTAGTACTTTAAAACTCGGTCACTTGAACAAAAAATGTAACACTTTTAATTCACAGCATCTCAAGCGTTATAGATTGTGATTGAAATGTATTGTAATTTATGTACATATTTGTGTATTAATGAGTAATAAATTATATTTAACAATGGCGCACTGCGTGTGACAGATAGATTGTAAGCGTGTCATTTCAAGTAGCGTGTTTTGTTCCCGTTTATGAGAACTTGAATCTAATATGAAGAGAAAATGTAATTAACTGGTCTAGTGTTTGTTAGAGTGCCTGGTTTAGACATGTATTTGGTATGTAATGGACTATTGTATCTTATGGCCTCCAGTTTTAACATAGCATAACTTCACTCCTATTATCTTGGAAAGGTTTGGCTGAAGTGAACTCCTACATGCCAGCAGCGAGAAGTCGTCTTGTTGACGGCGCTTTGGTGACAAGTGCGTCTGAATTGTTCGAGGCGGTTCCGGGCCGTTGAGGCACTGGAATGTTGCGGTTATTATAAGCCTTATATCTAAATACGGCATTTACATACATTAATACTCTAATTCATACATAATAAATAACACGCCTTGTTCCTCCGAATAGTTAGGCTGACGTGTATCTATAGAACTCCCACATTTCGTCATTTATGTTTAAGTACTATGTAGCAGGTTAAGCTTATTAATAGGGGTAATGGCTGATCTTTGCGTTATGCTCGTGAACGGGTGCTGTTTGTGGTGACTGGTCGTCTTGCTGACCTTGATGTTGGTATTATTGTTAATTACCTACCTGTTTATTTGTTTTTACGCCGAAGGTCCTAGTTTATCATTTGTGGCCTCGAGTTTAACTCGGGTCGTAACAGCTATGTGAACGTGATTCAGCATTGCATATGTAAGCTGTCACGCCCTTTATGGCGGCTTTTATTTTGGTACCTATATTTACATTATATAAATATTTTTTGCTTTTGCTTGAGTATAGATTTTCATTTTATTTGTTGGAATATTGGGTTGGCTAGCTGACATATGGCAAATCATTTAATTTAATTTTTTAACTCTCTTATTGTTTACAACTTAAAATTGTATAGAATCAAGTTCTTCTAACTTAACAGACAGCTGTGCTGCTGGGAAGTTTGTTCCGCCACTTCTTCTTCCCAGCTAAAGCACTAGGAAGTGTCGAAGGGCGGGCGTTTTGAGGGGACTGTCTTATGTAACTTTGACGTTCAAAAAGTGCTGACTCTCAGCCTAGTTTGAATAAATGACTTTTGATTTGTTTTTTTTTTTGACTGCCGTCAACCAGTGAAAAATTCAGACTCCGGGCTGCTATTGAGAAATTCCTGACGGAAAAACACAATATCACTTTTTGCCCAACGTGACCTAGTAATCAAACCCAAGACCCACGGCTACTACATGATCAACCTAATTTCTGCTTGCTGGGACATAGGCCTTGCCTGGCAGGTAGTGGTTCATTATTCACTATATAGGTCCTACTAAGGTCTGATGAAAATAATAATAATAATGCCACACTGGAAAACGACACTACAGCTTAATAACCGCAATTCCTCTCTTATAACACGACAGATATCTATTAAGAAAGGTATCTATCAAGGAGATTCCCTGAGCCCTCTGTGGTTTTGCCTCGCCCTTAATCCTTATTCCCACTTGCTGCAACGCTGTCAGGCCGGATACAATCTCAAATATATTACTGGAGAAACGGTTATTTCACACCTCATCTATATGGATGACATTAAATTATATGCAAAAACCGAAAAAGAAATGAAAAAGCTGATAGACATTACGACAGAATTTAGCCAAGATATAAACATGAGATTTGGGTTAGACAAGTGCAAGACATTGCATATCATAAAAGGTAAAATCAAACCTGGCAGCTATACAATAAATGACACCGACACAATTGACGCAATGGAACCAACACATTTATACAAATATTTAGGGTATAAACAACTTAAGGGACTCGACCACACAGCAATTAAACAGACACTAAATACAGAATATCGAAGGAGAATTAACGTAGTTTGCAAAACACAACTATCAGGCAAGCATCTTATCAAAGCCTTAAATACCTTTGCCATACCAATATTGACCTACTCATTCGGAGTAATAAAATGGTCAAAAACCGATATCGAAAAGTTAGAAAGAACCACGTGCACAATACTCACAAAACACAACAACTTGCACCCTAAATCTGCGATCGAAAGACTCACCATCAAAAGACAGATTGGAGGGAGAGGCCTGATCGACATCCATCACCTTTGGCAGAAACAGGTCTCTGGGCTTAAAAAATTCTTCTATTCAAAATCTCACATAAGCAATATACACAAAGCTATTTCTCTTAATGATTTTAACTACACCCCACTTAACTTAAATGAACAAAATAATATACAAGACACAACTAATCCTGACCTACAGAACCAAAAAATTCACAGCTGGAAGAAGAAAGTCCTTCACGGTAGACACCCTCACGATTTAGAACAGTCCCATATTAATATAGTAGCATCTAATAAGTGGCTTAAAATAGGAAACCTGTTTCCTGAAACTGAAGGTTTCATCATAGCTATACAGGATCAAGTCATCAACACCAAAAACTACAGGAAATTTATCATTAAAGACCCTACCATCACAAACGATAAATGCCGCAATTGCCACATTCAATCAGAAACCATACAACACATAACCGGTGCATGTACCACCCTCACACAGACAGACTACACTCACAGACACAACCAAGTTGCAAACATTGTTCACCAGAAACTAGCTCTCAAGCACAATCTTATAGAAAACACTAACACTCCCTACTATAAATACACGCCACAGACTATCCTAGAAAATAACACACATAAACTGTATTACGATCGCGCCATACTTACAGATAGGACCATCCACTATAATAGACCAGACATAACCCTTCAGGATAAAATTAAAAAAACCACTTACCTCATAGACATTGCAGTTCCCAACACACCTACAAAAAACAATCTCTGAAAAAATAAGCAAATACGCTGAACTTAAGGAAGAAGTTACACGAATTTGGAAACAGGATAAAGTTTATGTAGTCCCTGTAGTTCTATCCACAACTGGTGTTATACCCAACCATCTCCTCCATAGCTTGAAAGTAATAGACCTAGAAGAATCCCTCTACATCAATCTGCAGAAAGCAGCCATCCTAAACACATGCAGAATCGTTAGGAAGTTCATGCAGTTAAACGAAAATACACTAGCAGCATAAAAATCACCACACGCTGCATTTACTTGGCTCTGGCCCGTAAATGTAGCTAAAACCAGCCTTGAGCTGAGAAAATTAAAACTCCTGATAATAATAAATCATTTATTTGATCAAAGTAGTTGTTACATTTAATAAGCCTGCCAAACTGCGTAACAGTTACTGTGTAACAGCCTTTCGAGCATGGCTGAAAGAGAAATCTATGAAGAGGTTGTTTGTTTGTTTCGTTGAACGCGATAATCTTTGGAACTACTAATTCGAATTGAAAAATTCTTTTATTGTTTGGTAGCTTATTTATCGAGGAAGGCTATAGGCTGTATAACATTACGCTAGAAGCCATAAAAGCCGAGAAAAAAGAAAAAGTCACGAATATGAAGACCTCGCACAGGCAAGCGTTTCGATGCGACGGGATGGGTCGAGGGGAGCAAGAAATGGTTTTGCGATATATTTTTTTAGGACCTTAACTTAAAGGAATTGAATTTAGTGGGAATAAAATCCAAATTATTTAAAAGGAGTGGTGACCCGGTAGTTACGGATGGAACTTACGAGTTGTAGTTTGTGGGTTCGAACCATGGCAGCTGTTTTACTTTGTGTACATTATTACATCACCACTACTCTAAAAAAATCGTGAAGAAACCATGCATGCAGGCATGTCCTAGAACTACAAATTCGAAGACATGTGACATCTACGAGCACGCACTGGGTCGCCTGGTGGAATATGGATCTTTTCCACTCCCAGAGAGGAGATTTGTGTCCCAGCAGTAGAATCGTTATAACCTAGCTACGCTGTGCTAAACTAAAGGTTTAAATGTCTGTCTTCAAAAATGACTTCTTGGTGTATAATACTTCATTCAAATTCAAACACAAGTGTGAGAAACGTTACTGACTAGTATTTAACATAACCGTTATGTCATGCACTTACAGTATTCGCCGAAGGCAGTAGATGTCGAATGAACGACGTGCCAACTAATTAGAAAGCCGGGAACTGATTCCTATCAAATTGGTGAAATGCTTCTTGGAATATTAGCTTGCACACTGCATAACGTTGTTAGTGTTTAATGGATTGCATCATCAGCCTATAAAGTTTCCACTTCTGGGACACAGGCTTCGTCTCTAGTAGAGGGAGTGGACCACAATATATCACGGGAGCCTAACGATGGACTTTGTCTTCGAATTTATGGTTTTCAGTGGTGATGAAACTAAATGCACAAAATAAAGTGTCTGCCTGTGTTACAACCGACAACTTGTAAATCGGGGGTGCTACCACAGTGACATAACATCTCTATTTCATCATAATGATTTTTAATTGTGGATTAAATTGACGTTTCAAACAGTATGTTGCGTAATTGTGCACTTGGCTGCCATCGTGAGGAAGCGATCCCAATCCTCAAACAGGAGTCACAAGTAACCTAAGTTTTTATAATATGGATAAATAAATGTTTAAAATTTTCAGATAAGTTCTATTAAAGGAATAATAAAAAATTTAGTTTGACTGGTTTTGTGTAAAAAAAGAAACTTCTACTAGCGACCTTCCTCAAAAATAGGGCTATGAAATACAAAAAAGAATTTTTCAAATTCGATTGGTAGGTCCAGAATGCGTTGAAGCAAAAACAAACTCTACAGGTTTATTTTTAATAGCTTTATATATATATTACTACCTTTTGCCCGCGGCTTCACCCGTGTATTATACAAATAAACTTTTCACTTGAATGGATTTTACTGCAGTTTTCAGCAACAGACAGAGTGCTGTCTGTTGCTGAAAACTGTAGTAAAATCCGTTGCGTTTAAAAGATCTAAGCGAACAGACGCGGAAAACGAATTTGTTTCATACTATGTAAAAATAAAGAAGATTAGTATATATACTTAGTATAGATGAAACATATGTTCATCTCGATAGAAGGTTATATTTCGCAATGTTCTGAAATAGGCTATTTGATTGATCGGGAGCTTATTATGATTGATTGGGCCTATTGGAAACTCCTGGATATCTTTCTTTCTTCATCAGGCTTTATTGTGCGGACTCACTTTACTTGTAAGCTATGTATATTACAAAATAAAGTAGTTTTTTTTTGTGCCAATTATCACTATCATTTAAAGATTAATTTTGTAGGTTTGTGTTTCTTCATTTCTCCACTTGGTGGCAAACACAAATTGGTGGCAGTCGGTGTATGTACCTAATTATTGTTTGTTGACAAGTCCCCCAGTCACAAAGCATATTTCTACATTATTTTATTTTTCAATAGTTTTGCCATAAAGTCGTACAAAAGATAGAGTTATTCTGTTCATACACCCTAAACAATTCACCCTGAGGTACGAAAAAAACGCAAAAATCGCGTCCTGCGTGCGAATGGCGTACATACCGGGTAAAGTAAAAGATGTGGGCGACATGCATATAGTCCAGGGGGGCTACTCTCTAATTCTTCAAAACTTCAGAGTAAACCCTACTCCCAATTAATAAACATTTTTGGATGGGCAAAAACACATCATGAGTATCATCAAATCGTCAATCTTAGCACGGGCCTCAAATTAATGTTATATCTGTAGATGATATGGAGTAGAAATCAACCTTGATTTCGGCCGAAAATAGAGAATTCGAGCGTATTGAGTAGATTCCAGACACGGAAGCGAACACAAATCCGCGTGACAGGTAAAACGCGCTAAGGAACGTAGTCATTTATTTGCTTTGTAAATTTATTTGCAATCATTCGCAACATTCGTACGCGAGAACACTATTGGAATTTATTATCCGTGTTTAGATTAATGTACCTAACATACTGCAAATGAATTTACATTGCTTAACAAAAGCTGCAACGAATTTTTGCAAAACAAATTTGTGAAATGAATGCTCGCGTTGAATATGGTCCTTTAGTGCATCGGACCATCTCTTGATACCCACAAGAAACTATACCTTATAACCCATATATGACGTAATAACCATTTAAATCCCCATTACTCCGGGTCATCGATCTAGATAATCGACTAAGCGCCAACACCGGGCTATGAGCTAGACTCAATTTACTACACGTAAAGCAATTTTATGGCTTCGATACAATAATTGGTTTATCGCTTCTCCCATTAAACTGAATAATTAATGCAGGCTTTATAGTTCTCCCGGTATTAAAGATATATTCAGTTATAATGATTGCGTTGAATAATTTATAGTAATTTTCTAACTTTTTTTTGGGTGACCATTGAAAATGCGCTGTGCTAAGGGTTCCATAGCACATCATCATGCTGAGTGGAACCTATTTTTTGTTGTGGGTGGGAAATCATCAAATGACGTCTCCCTCTCTAGGGTGGAGTGGAAGGGCGTGTCAGACTTTTACTGACTAAAACCCACCCGTGTTCCTTCACTTGCCCATATGCCAGAGGCACGGTAACTCTTGCAAACAGATCTCGCGACCCTGGCAGACATTGATCCTGGCAGACTTTCAGTACTGCTGACGTCTCTTTGAGGCGCGCGTGGAACACAACGCGCCGTCGACCCGAGCCTGGTCCTTACCGGGCGGCGAGCTATGAGTGGAAACCTTCTAGTAACAATCATGACATGACACGTGCAGCTGCCGAATATACATCGTGACATTTTAATGGTCTTACAAAGGTTGTCCACTCAATGAATCCAACATAATATACCTTTAGGCGTGATTAAAAAATTGTCACCATTAATTAAGATAATAGGTCTAAGAAAAATAAATAATGCATTAGAATTATGAAACATCCTGTTATAATGTTTACGTATCATACGGTAGGCCTCCAACAAGGTGGACCGATGACCTTGTGAAGGCCGCAGGAATCCGCTGGATGCGGGAAGCACAAAACCGGTCGAATTAGCGGAGCTTGGGGGAGGCCTATTTCCAGCAGTGGACGTCTTTCGGCTGAAATGATGATGATGATGATGATCATATGGTAGAGAACATACCTACCTAGCGCACGAGTCGACTAGATTATTCCATCTCCATTTTCCATGAGACACAATATCAATCACAAACTACGTCATGCGTTATCATAATGAATAATATTTGTATGTTTTAATTATTCAATTTTTTTTTACGTATGTGTAGTAGTTATTGGTTACAAGAAGTGGGCTGCTATTGTAAGACAATTAAAATGTCATGGTGTATATGTTCTGTGTTCGTAAGTATAAATCTTTGATTTCATATTTTTTAAGTGATCTTATCTTTTTGTATGCACATATTTCTGTGACAAATAAATATAAACATACATACAAAAAATTCACACCCTTTTCCCATGGGGGTAGCCAGAAACTACGGAACGCCACCTGCCACAATCCTTTCATACTCCTTTTGTTTCATGTGGGTAAGCGTGGATTGACAATGAGTGAGTTGCCTGTCAAATGCCTTCTCTATGCAGACGATCAAGTTCTACTTGCATCGTCAGCAAAACAGTTGCAAGACATGGTGACTGTAATGTATGAAGCATTTAAGATGAAGGGGATGAATATAAATGTGAATAAGACAAAGGTCATGGTGAAAGAGAAGAAAATGTATCGGTGTGTGATGTGAAAATAAATGGTAAATAAATAAAGTTTTGCATACTTTTCTAAAATGAATGTTTCATTATTATTCAGAATGGTTTGGTAGGTGCGCATCATGCATCTCACAAAAGCAGCAGCAGTGGACGTCTTTCGGCTGAAACATAGTTAATATTATCGATACTAAATAGACAAAATGCTTTGATAATTACAGATATCAAAGCACTTGATGAAGCGTGCGTCGCACATTAGTATCAATTACAACCACATTTTGCTCGACATTTCTCGGTAGTTTCTATTGAGAGGTACTTATTAGATAAACGAACCTATTGCAAATAGAGTATTATATAGACTAGCTGTTAGAGAATACCACATGAAGTCGTAAGATAAAAAATAAATAATAGTTTAAAAAAACTAAAAAACACGCTTCCATTGAAAACCAAACTAAAAAGTACAAAATGTTGAATATGGCAATGTTTATACATCTGTGTAGCTAAGGTTGGCTACACTGAATTAAGTAAGAAATATTTTTTAAGTTGGTTATACTACACCGTTTGTTAAAACTGCTTGTGCGCTAAAAACTGTTATTGAAGCTTTTATTAAATACAGTTGTTCGTAAAGTTATACTTTTATTCACTAATCACATCAGGTTATGGGCCCAGACACATAATCCTGTATGCAGTTTTTTTGTGAATTGAATAAAAGTACAGACGTAGTGGTTATTCATCGACGAGAAGGAAAAGTGAGGTTATCTCATCCCCGCCGGTGTGGCACGAAAATTATCGTCGAGCAGGAAAACTTGTTCTTGGTTGTGAACGAGGTCAGAGATGGAGAGTAATAACAATAACGTCAACGTGCTCAAGCTGGAGGGTTCTAGAAATTGGAACATCTGGAAATTTCAAACAATGGTGTTGTTGAGAGGCAACGGTTGGCTGGACATTGTGGAGGGAAAATGTGTGAAGACTGCAGATGCTGTTGAAAGATCTGCATGGGAAACTAAAGATGCCAAGGCGCAGACGCTGCTCGTTACGCGTATGACGGAAGAGGCCATGTTACATATTATAACTTGCACGAGTTCCGCTGAAATGTGGAGAAAACTTCAAAGCGTGTACGAACAGAAGACTGAAACTAGTATACACATTATACAGCAGAGATTCTTTCAGTATAAGTACGAGGAAGGCATTGATATGTCAATTTTTTTATCCAAAATCCAAGAAATGCAAAATCAATTAAAACAGATGGGCGAGAAAATTTCTGATAAATTTATTATAACTAAAGTGCTAATGTCATTGCCGGATGAATACAAGCATTTCATATCGGCATGGGAATCGGCACCTGACGATAAGCAAACAATTGAAAACTTGGTGGCCAGGTTATTAATTGAAGAGGAGAGGAAAACCAAAGACCAAAGAAATTATGGGCTGAAGCGATTAATACAGCGGTGTATGTCCTGAATAGAACTGGGAAGAGTCATGAAAATGGAAGGTCTCCATTTGAAGTATGGACTAATAAGAAGTTTGATATTCACCAGTTGAAAGCCTTTGGTACTGAAGTATATGTTCACATTCCAAAGGAAAGAAGGAGGAAATGGGACAAGAAAGGGGAAAAAGGCCTGATGGTTGGGTATGAAGAGGACGTGAAAGGATATAGAATTTACTTTATGCAAAAGAATAAAGTGGAGATAAAAAGAGATGTTGTTTTCCGGAACCAAGATTGTCAGAAGGAGAAACTTCAAGTGAAGGAAGGTATGGAAAAAGAATCAACAGTGACTATAAATTTGGAAGAGGAACTCATACAAGATAGTAACCTTGAGAAAGATGACACTACTGTGTCAGACGAAGCAAGCAAGGTGATCTGTACAGTCAGTGATGTAGATGATGGGTCAGAATGTGATAATGACAGTGAGTACTTACCTTGCAGTGATGAAGAACATTTACTGGAAGATATCAGTTCACCCAGAGAGGAAAGAAGCAGGCGTGTTAGAAAACAAACTTCTTTCTACAAGTGTAATAATGTGCAGTCGGACAAAAGTGAGCGTGACCCAGTTACATACTGTGAGGCTATGCAAAGAAGTGATGCTAGTAAGTGGAGTGAAGCTATTGAAAGGGAATTACAGAATTTAAAGGACAATAACACATGGGACTTTTGCGATGTACCTATGAATGTAAAAATAGTGAGCAGTAAGTGGGTTTTCAAAATTAAAAATACAAATAATGATAAACAATATAAAGCTAGACTAGTTGCTAGAGGGTTCGAGCAACAAGATGTTTTTGATTTAAATGATATATATGCTCCAGTTGCAAAGTTGTCCACTTTTAGATTATTTGTAGCAGTGGCGACTAAATTAAATTTGCATATTTACCAAATGGATGTAACAGGGGCTTTCTTATATGGAGAAATAAAAGAAGATGTGTATGTTAGTTTACCAGAAGGGGCTTATTCGGGAAATAATAATATTGTAAAGTTAAATAAGTCATTATATGGCTTGAAAAATTCACCTAAGTGTTGGAATGTTAAATTTAATTCTATAATAACTAAAGAAGGCTTTGTTAGGTCAAAGTGTGACTCATGCTTGTATACAAGATATAATGGGACAGATAAAATGTTTGTTTTAATATATGTCGATGACTTGTTAATTTTTGGCACAAATGAACTTGAGATTACAAAACTAAAAACTGCATTAAACAAAGAATTTAAGATGAAAGATTTAGGTTTAATTTCAGATTTTTTGGGAATAAATGTAAAACAGGATTTGGAAAATGGCACAACTGTATTGTCACAGAGAAAGTATCTTGAAAATGTACTTAAGAGATTTAACATGGAAAACTGTAAACCTATGTTGACCCCGTTGGATAAAAATTTTAATACTAAGATATTTGATTCTGATGTTAAATATGATAAAAACATTGAAGGAATTTGTAGACAAATAATTGGTTGTCTAATGTATGCTGTTTCAGGCACTAGGCCTGACCTATGTTTTGCTGTTTCTATGTTAAGTAGATACCAGACATCTGCGAATAATGTACTGTTGTGTGCTCTTAAGAGAGTGTTGCGTTATGTTAAATATACTCTAGATTATAAGTTGATCTATAAATGTAATGATACAATGTTGCAAGGTTTTTGTGATGCTGATTGGGGTGGTGACCAAAGGGATAGAAAGTCAACTATTTGTTTATTTTTGCAAATTGTTTAATTGTATGGTGTGCAAAGAAACAGTTGTCTGTAAGCCTGTCTTCAACAGAAGCTGAATATGTTTCAATGAGTATGGCTGCTAGTGAGGCATGTTGGCTCATTAATATGTTACATGATTTTGATTTTAAAAATGTTTGTAAGGTAAACTTATGGTGTGATAATCAGTCGGCAATATTGAATGCCAGCACTGACTCTGTAAAGAGATTAAAACATGTGGATATCAGATATCACTTTGTTAAAGATTTGGTTAAAAATAATAAGATCTGCATTAAGTACATAAGCACTTGTAATCAGCTGGCAGACATGTTAACAAAATCTCTAAGTAGAGAATTGATTGTAAAGTTTTTAAAGCAATGTGGTGTAAGAGATGTTTAATAGATTAAGAGCCATTATTTTTTGTTTAGATGTTAATTTGTTTTTTTTGTTGGATGTATAACATTGAGAGGGAGTGTTGAATATGGCAATGTTTATACATCTGTGTAGCTAAGGTTGGCTACACTGAATTAAGTAAGAAATATTTTTTAAGTTGGTTATACTACACCGTTTGTTAAAACTGCTTGTGCGCTAAAAACTGTTATTGAAGCTTTTATTAAATACAGTTGTTCGTAAAGTTATACTTTTATTCACTAATCACATCACAAAATAATGGAAAAAAGCGTGGGGTGCCTGATATCAATAAAAAAATACCTTAAAAAGCACCCCACGCGCGTTTTTTTAAACTATTATTATTATCTATTTTTTAGGGTGTTTCGAATTCTGAGACGTATGTCAGCGTAGTTTGTGGCGTATGTCAGCGTAGTTTGTGACGTATATCAGCGTAGTTTGTGACGTATGTCAGCGTAGTTTGGGACGTATATCAGCGTAGTTTTCGAAGACAGTTTTTTTGCTGTCCTGGTAACCCTGGCAAGGATAACGGCAAAAATTTATGAAATTATAGTATTGTCATCGGTCCTCGATAAGTCTACAGAGTTTGAATGAAATCTGGTCGTTTAAAGTGGGTCAAAATCGCGCTATAAGAAGTCGGTTACAAACAAACATACAAGTGAAGCTAATATAAAGCGTGTAAAAATAGTAACTGATGCTGTCTAACGTAACTACGTTAGTCAATCAGTAAAGTAAGTAGTAATCGGGTAATACTTTTCAAATCGTACCATGGTGGACGGTTTGTTAGGCCCCAGTTGTTGGCTAACAATAAAATTGAGGTCAGACAAAAAGTATACATACACGAAATAGATATATGGAGGAAAATATATTTCTATCTTGTTTTTACTATTGTGTGGAGCCGGATGTAAAGAATAGCACTATCTCATTTCTTCCCGTGGGTGTCATAAATGGCGTATAAGAGACTTACTTGAGAATTGGCAGCAGCGTTCTCTATGCATTCACGATATTTGACCACCATACAACGATCGCCAACCTACCTGGCAACGTGGCGATTATGGCGCTCCCCCTTAACTGGGGGAGCCCTAAGTCCAGCGGTGGACGTCATTCGGCTGATATGATGAGGAACTTTTACTGGATCTAGTAAGTGTCCATGTCTCTTTATTATTTTTACACGCTTTATATTAGCTTCACTTGTATGTTTGTATATTTGTATGTTTGTTTGTAACCGACTCCTTATAGCGCGATTTTGACCCACTTTAAACGACCAGATTTCATTCAAACTTTGCACACCTGTCAAGGACCGATGACACTGCAATAATTTCATAAATTTGTGCCATTATCCTTGCCAGGGTTACCAGGACAGCAAAATTACTGTCTTCGAAAACTACGCTGACATACGTCACAAACTACCTACGCTGACATACGTCTCAAAATTCGAAACACCTTAAAAAATTGAAAATAAATAATAGTTTAAAAAAAAACTAAAAAACACGCTTCCATAGAAAACCAAACTAAAAAGTAGAAAATAATGGAAAAAAAGCGTGGGGTGCCTGATATCAATAAAAAAATACCTTAAAAAGCCAGTGCCGCGTTCCAATGCGGACGTGTTTGCATATTTAGTGTATCGACTAGCGCGGCGCAAGCTGTCGCTCGTAATTTTATCGCCATGAGTAGTACACTAGTGGTGAATGAGCTGCTGGCGTTCCTGCAGCAGAAGCTGGATGTCATGGACGAAGTGTCCGCTGTCCAAATCTGCGCAACGAACTTCAGCGAGGAGGACATAGCTGCTGCTAAGCTGTTGTTATTCGACGTGCTTAACAAGCGCGACCAGATGGTGTCCCGCCGGCGTGACGGGACTAAGAGAAGCCTGCAAGATATTATCACGCTGTTCAAGGAGACTGACCCGGACGACGTGCCTACGTTTGTGGCGAAGGAGCTGCACAAGCTTCCTCCTGTCACTTTCGACCACGTCGATGTAACGAGTCTTCTGAAGGACATTGTCTTTCTGAAGGCCCGCCTCGCTGATGTTCTAGTGAAATTAGAGGCATCCCAGAACACTGTCGCCGATTTGCGCAAAGAATTCAGCGAGTTGCGAAATAGTGTGACGGTATCTAGGTCATCAGTCGATGCGTCAAACGTAAACATGTGTCGCGGAGCCGGCCTCGATGTATCGTCGTCAAATTCCGCGTCAGCAGTTTCGTCGCCAGCGCATCCGTCGTTTGCTGAGCTTGCAGAACGCCCTGCCCGCGTGCCTCGCAGCCCCGCGCCCGTCAAAGCGGCTCCTCCACGCACCGCCGCCCGAGCCCCTCGCCCCGTCCCGCTGCCAGTGACTGCAGCCTTGACGAAACCCTCACAAAAGGATTTCGCTAGCGTCACTGCCAGTGCTCCAGGCATTACAACTAAGCCTAAGCCAGATAATGAGGGTTTCGTGACGGTGCAAAGGAGGAAGCGCCGTTCGCGAACGAACAAGAACCGCTGCGGGAAAGCTACTGCGAAGTCCGATGTCAGCTTGCGCGCTGCAAAGCCGAACACTCCGGTGTACATTTCTCGCCTACACTACACCACTAAGGCGGAAGACATCGTGGAGTACGTACGCCAGAAGACGAAGTACATGCCGAGGGTGCAGTTACTGGAGTCACACCGCAACGTCAACTTCAAGGCGTTTGTGGTGCGTGTACCGGATTGTTATCTGCCCATCGTCATGGACGAAGACTTTTGGCCACAGGACGTGGTGTTCCGTCGCTTCCGCGGACAAGTGCCACAGGACAGCTCACGGACAAGCTAGTGAAGTGTTACTAACATAGTTTAAGGAACTATTTCATTAACACAAGATTTGTATAATACCTATGTATGTTAGTTTGTAAGGTATGTGTCTATGGGTCATTGTCACCTGAAAATAAATGTTTTATTATTTTATTATTATTATATGTAAGGAACTACAATCAACAAAAAAGAGACAAGAATCCGATGAAGAAATTAACATCTTCAATACGTTGCAAATCGTAGAAAAACTTCAAAATGTTGGTGTGTGAAACAGCTTAAAACACTGAAAAAAAATGCCAAAGACTTGACTAATGGTCTTGGTTTAGGCTTGGTAAAGCCGATAAATGAAAAATGAACGAAAAGTGATTTGTCCTTTTCATTCGGCATCCTTGAAACGTTTGAAAACATATACATAATTTAAATATATAAAATTTTCACTGTTAAAAAGAAAGGTAATGCTCACTTATACCTGCCAGGGTCGCGAGATTGTTCAAACAAGATACCGTGGTCCTGGCATATGGGCAACTGAAGGCCCTCCCGCTCCGCCCAGAGTGGGAGAAGTCATTTGATGATTTCCCATCCAAAAAAAAAAGAAATGCTCATTTACACGATATTTGAGAACTAGGTGGAAGTGACATGATTTTGTTGATTTGTTTCATGTCTTACTAATGAACACACGCTCTTTCTTCTCTTTTTTGTTAACTGTACCGTAAATAGAACGTTCCGTACAGGTAACTTCATATGTACAAGTTCAAAATATCGCGCCCCTGAGGATTACACAAGAACACTGGATGGACGTATGTGGGTTGCACAGCCTAAACCTGGCTATATTGGGATGAAGAAACTGGAACTGAATAAGATAAAAGCAATTTAGAGATGTCAAACTTATTTGCATCTCAAAACTTCAGAAAACTCTCAGTCATGACTGTCTGTTAGTGACTGACAGTCTTATTTATTTGCTGCTTAAACATTCTGCAGTTCTAAAATGTAAACAAGTTCTAATGGTAACAAGCCCTTTCTAGAGCATGGGCAGCAGTATTCTCTATACATTTTACCACCATACTGCGATCGCCAACTCGCCTGCCAAGCAGTAGTTAGTTGGTAAAAGGCTACACAGATTGATTGGTTTAGCCGCAAAGTAGCGGTAAGGTAAAGGTACCTACATCAATAAAATGTTTAAAACCGGTGCGAATGCGAGTCGGACTCGCGTACGAAGGTTTCCGTACCATTATCTATAAAAACGGCAAAAAAAACACGTTTGTTGTATGGGAGACCCCTTAAATATTTATTTTATTCAACTTTTTAGTATTTAAATAAAATAAATATCTTAGGACAACCAACACACCGTTATCTGATCCCAAACTAGGCAGAGCCTGTACTATGGCAACCAGACAACTGATAAATATACTTATATATTTCTAAATACATACATATTATAGATAAATTACACCGAGACACAGAACAAATGATTGTGCTCATCACACAAAGATTTGTCCTGGGTGGGAATCGAACCCACGACCTCAGTCTTTGCAGTCAGGGTCACTAACCACTAGACTAACTATAGCGGCAACAGAAATATATCATCTGTGAAAATTTCAACTGTCTAATTATCACGGTTCATGAGATACAGCGTGGTGACAGACGGACGGATGGACGGACGGACGGACAGTGGAGTCTTAGTGATAGAGTCCAGTTTTACTCTTTGGGTACGGAACCCTAAAAATTGAACTTTATTATTAATAGAGAGCAGTGGTGGTAATGACCACCACTTACGAGTTGTTCGTCGTAGGTTCGAACCCACATGGGCGCATCACATTCTGACAATTATTTCATCAACATCACTGCTATTAAAACGGTGAAGAAAAACATCGTGAGGAAACCGGCATGGCCAAAAACCATACAATTCGTGGACATGTGATATCTACCCACCTACACTGGGCCTCCGTGGTGACTTACGGGCCAGTACCTATCACCGAGAGGAGGCATGTGTCTCAATCTCAACAGTGGGAACATCAAAGGTTTATTATGTAAATGTCCATATAAAACTGTTAGTCGTTCACCGCAACACGTTGATAATACATACGTTGTAACAGTTATATCGCGTCATTAAATTCATGTACACTTTGCACTCGAACACTTAAGTGTTAACCGATGATAGTATCGTTGTAACAATAGATTAAATAGCGAACACTTGACTTGTGACATCACAACATATTACAATGCATTTAGTGCATTTATATGTTACTAGCTTTCACTAGCGGTTTCGACAGCGTCGAGGCCGGCAATTATGCCACGGGAAAGCACTTACGGGATAAAAGTATTCCATGTGTTAATCCAGGTTTTAAACTACCTGGTTTGGAAATTACAACGAAATCTGTTTGGCCGCTTTTGTGTGATTGAGTTACAAACATCCAAACATAAAAACTTTGACATCTCTACATGGTATAAAATAAAGGATCTACCCACGTCTGTATGTTTAGATCTTTTAAACTACGCAACGGATTTTAACAGCAGCGTTCTCTATGCATTTTACCACCATACTGCGATCGCCAACCCGCCTGCCAAGCGTGGCGATTATGGCAAAGCCCCCCAAATTGGGGGAGGCCTAAGTTCAGCAGTGGAAGTCTTACGGCTGAAATAATGATGATGATGAACGGATTTTAATGTAGTTTTCATCAATGGACAGAGTGATTCAAGAGGAAGGTTTATACGTATTATACGCGGGTGAAACTTCTGGCAAAAGCTAGTGTATAATATTATATATCGTAGGATATTAAGATAACATATGCTCAATCACGGAAAAATGGTGGCCCAGTGTGTAAGAAACGTGTGGGCCCAGTGGTGTCGACTCCAACTTATGAGTTGTATGTAGGTCATGGATTCAAACCCAGGCGGCCGCTTTTCTTTGTGTTAGTAATATCTTCACCACTGCTCTCAATACGGTGAAGAAAAACATAGTGGGGAGATGGTCTAAAACAAAAAAAGGATTGTGGGGTTTTTATGAAACCACGGTAAAAGTGAAACTTTTTTTCACATTATAGACATTTAACTAAAAAATTTCGGAATATATGGAATAGTTTAATAAAAAGACTTAATTTAATATTCATACGAAATAAGTTAAATAATAAATTCAAGCACTCAAATAAATCCATAAACAACAATATGCACCAGCGAGCGCCTTTCACTTTATCCCTACTCCGTGGCCGACCGTCACACGACATGCAACACACAGACGTAAAAGTGTGAGACGATGTAATAAATTGATGACATCAACCAACCCTCACTGGGCCTGAGTGGTACTGGGCCCACTCCCTCTCGAAGAGGCGAGTTATGTGTTTCAGCAGCGGGAAGATTAAAAGCTGATAATGCATAAAAATTTAATTATGATGATCCTCATACAAATATACAGGCAGAAACTACAGAATTCCACCTTCTACTATTCGTACATACTTACTCCTTTTACTTTGCTTACGTTTACAAAATATATGGTCATACACACATGACGGTTACGAGTACTACAAATCTGACCTTTCTGAAGAGCATCTCGAATAAGGTCAATATAATATGTCGTTCTAGGGCGTCCTGTCCCGGCGTTAATATTCACCTCTGCCTTGTAAGTAGCCTTTGTTAGTTGTAAGATAACAATCGTTTTAAACGTGTGTAAACTTTTTTATATTACGGTGTTAATACAATGTGGAACGTTATTAATGCATATTATTAAAGTAGTTTGACCTTAGACAGTCGTTACAGGTCGTCAGAAAACCGAAAGTCTGACAACCAGTCTTACCAAGGGGTATAGTATAACCCAGTAACTGCGTTGCGGAGAGCAGATAGGTAGGCGCTCCATGTAAAATACTTGTACGCAGCTGCATTCGGTTAGCCTGGAAGCCGACCCCAACATGGTTGGGAAAAGATTAGGGAGATGATGAAGATATTAAAGTAGTTTGCACAAAATTGTTTACTGACTCGATAATAAACAATTTTTAACATAGTCAATTGTGTATCCCAAAAGTAACCTGTTGGTCTAGTGGTTAGCGACCCTGACTGCTATGCCGGAGGTCATGGGTTCCATTCCCACCCAGGACAAATGTTTGTGTGATGAGCACGATCATTTGTTCTGTGTCTGGGTGTAATTTATCTATAATATGTATGTATTTAGAAATATATAAGTATGTTTATCAGTTGTCTAGTACCCATAACACAAGCTCTGCTTAGCTTGGGACTAGATGACGTTGTGTGATAGTTGTGGAATATTATTATTATTATTATTAATTTCATCATCATCATCAGCCTATAGCAGTCCACTGCTGGACATAGGTCTCTCCAATTGCACGCCATTCAGCCCAATTCTCGGCAACTCTCATCCAGTTGCTACCAGCCACCCTGCGAAGATCGTCGCTCCACCTCGCCTGAGGGCGTCCTACCTTACGTTTACCAATTCGCGGACTCCACTCAAGAACACGTTTACCTCAACGGTCATCAGTTCTACGGCTAATGTGGCTCGCCCATTGCCACTTTAGCGTGCTAGTTTTGTGAGCTATGTCGATAAATTTCGTTCAAGTAATTTAAATTACGTAATTTAGAGTCAGACTTCCGCTGTGCATTCAAAATAAAACAAATTAATGGCCGAAGCACCTACTACGTTCGATCTATACATGAGTGCGTGCGTAAATTTGTAATGTGACCACAATTTGCTTCCATAATCAGTAAAACTAATTTAAAATTGAACAATGTTTTTGACATTGTAGTAAAAATTGAGTATGTGTATTATGATCGTAATATGATAATCTAATTGGGGTATTTGGCGATATGTGTTAATTCTGGAAAATGTTGCGTATCGGGGCTATAATAATCAGCTATTTAATTAACACAACGGTATTGTTTTGGCATCAAAACTGTACAGTTATGCACAAGCTCAACTCAACTTGATTAGGAGATGTTGAGTGTCTGAATATTAGATCACAAGGTTGTTTTGTTATTGAGTTAGTCAGACAGGTGTGAAGCTGAATTAAATTGTTCCGAAAGCGATATTTTGTGGAAATTATATCTATTATTTTTTTTTAATTTGTGCAAAACGTTTCCGAGAATATAATAGATTTTATTTTCAGAGGTAAGGTAAGGTAAGATTAGAAGGGCTTATATGGGATAAGTTTATTAATCTACATGTTCGACAGCGGAAAAAACCTTCAAAGAATGAAAAACCCTAAAGATAAACCTTCCTGTAATTAGATGCTTTATTTTCATGTTTTAATACTCCGTTTATGTGCCTAATTTGTTACTTAAAACAAAGTTTTTAAGTTACTTGTAAAACTGACACGCTATGGGCCCACGATGCCTGGTAAAAAAAGTTTTTTTAAAATAATAACTAAATATCATCAGTAACTTTATACATCTAAATATTTTTACACTAGACTGGGTTTATGTATGGACATTTGAAAGTAATATTAAATGATTTACTAATAACTTCGCAACTGGATTACTCAGCCAAAAATCTAATAAAAATGAATGATTAAATGTGACCCATCCTCCACCATCTTCAATTTCTCCATCTTTCAATCTACCTGAATCAATTTCGTTGAACCGATTAATATTTCCCTTACAATACCTACCTCATTACGTGCTTATCCCTTTATATCCATACGAACGTGACGTATATTAATTCAACGCAGTCGAAGCTCCACAGCCTCCATCATTAACATGCATTGTTAATCTCTGACATTTCTCGGCTATAATTACGAATTCCCTTTAGCATTTCCATTGAGAATTATTTAGAGACATATTTTGATTTTAAAGGTTAAACCTTTAAATAATTGCCATCATGTGCTAATAACAGACTGGTTAAATTGGAGATTAGAAATCGATTTCTATTTATTTATTTAAAACACACTTACAACTATCATCACAGGCTTACCCAATACAATAGTGTAGTTATAATAGTTAAAAATGGTTCGACTTACAAGTTTGTGATCAACCAAGAGTAATCATAAAAAATGTGGCCTGTGTGAATTCGCTCAGAGTACAATTGAAGCAGTCAATTCTGTTGTGACACCATATTGAGCGTACGTAGGGCGCGCGTCAGCGGCGCGTGTTGCAGCAAGTTGGCGCGAGCGGGCGGCACCCACAGCAGCGGCGGCAGCCTCCGTCGCCCCACGTACCCATCAGGTACACACAACGCAACAGTGCGTAGAACGCCTGGGTTGTGTATTTTACCACTCATAACCTTAAATAAATAAGTTGCGAGACTACTTCCCTTCTTACTTCCAGTTTATTGTAGCCTACCATACCCAGCACAAATAGAGTAGGATACAGCAGTGGGTACCCTGGATACACACCATACTGCTTTAAATATAGGAATCTCACAAACTTTTTCTGGATGCGTTCTAACATTAGTTTGTACTAGGCTTCATGTGGCGACCAGACGACACTAGGGCTATAATGACTAAATTTATGTTTGTATGACATAATTTGACATAATAAATAATAGTTTAAAAAAACTAAAAAACACGCTTCCATGGAAAACCAAACTAAAAAGTACAAAATAATGGAAAAAAAGCGTGGGGTGCTTTTAAGGTATTTTTTTATTGATATCAGGCACCCCACGCTTTTTTTCCATTATTTTGTACTTTTTAGTTTGGTTTTCCATGGAAGCGTGTTTTTTAGTTTTTTTAAACTATTATTTATTTTCTATTTTTTAGGGTATTTCGAATTTTGAGACGTATGTCGGCGTAGTTTGTGACAGTTTTTTTGCTGTCCTGGTAACCCTGGCAAGGATAATGGCACAAATTTATGAAATTATTGCATTGTCATCAGTCCTTGACAGGTATGCAAAGTTTGAATGAAATCTGGTCGTTTAAAGTGGGTCAAAATCGCACTATAAGGAGTCGGTTACAAACAAACATACAAATATACAAATATACAAACATACAAATATACAAACATACAAACATACAAGTGAAGCTAATATAAAGCGTGTAAATAAAGTTATCCGAGAAGAGGGATTGAAAATATTTTTTGTTGTGTTTTCATTCAAATACGGTAACGATGACTTTATACCTACTTACCTTCGATTCTTTTCTTGACACCGTTATCAAATGCTCTTTACTAGAAGACAACTCGTTTTTTCCAAGGCACTAAACTAGTCAGTAACTAGGCATAGTTCAACAAGTAGCTGATACTATTTACAGTCATTAATTCAATGTTATATCTTAGGTAAATCGGTTAAAGCTTACTCCAGTTTTATAAAAAGATGGCTCTATGAAGATAACAGAACTATTTACTTGTAAAAGAAGTCATAAAAGTTGTGTTGTAGTCGATTGTTATGGTATAGCCTCGTAACACGGAGTAGTTGAGAAAATGTTGTAAGAATTTTTTTTAGTATGAAAGTGGATGGTTATGAGTGTAGGGTAAGACCAAAGAAACGATGGATGGACTTTTTGCAAGATGATGTAGCTCGCAAGGGAGTGATTAGGAAGATGACGACTAACAGAGAAGTATGAAAGGAAAGTACAAATGTTGCGCTGATGCAAAAAAAAAACAAATATTTTAAAAACAGGAGAATGATGACTTATTAAAGAAGTCAGGAATAATATTTTATAAACACTTTAGAACTCTTCGAAAGGTTTCTCTGAGACGTGCTTACTAAGTAACAAAACTTAGGTTGGAATAAATTTCCTAAAATATTGAGATGAGATCTGTAATTAAATGATGACCCAGTTTTTTAATACTCTCGTCGTTTAAAGATTAAGAAGATTGAAGGGGTTAACTTAGGCGTTTATAATTTCTTGGTGAAATAAGCTTCAGATTTTTCTTTAAAAATAGCATCTTAAAACGAGTTTGTAGGATTAAATACGATTTAAAAATTCAATCGTCTTTAAAATAAATATATATATACAATATTTGGAATATCGGAAATAGTTTAGAATCTGGTTTATTGGTCGATAGGTATTGAAATGACAGCCTCGAAGGTGTGCATAACTAAAAAATTAAGAATTTTGAATTAGTTCCCTTTAGATCTAGGGGTGCGATATGTAGTTTCGTGTAAAATCCGTCATTAACAAACATTTGGAATTATAAATACGTATTTCAAAGTACTTACCATTCCTCCCACAGTAAAAGCAAATCACACGATTTCAGTCATTTTATAGACACTTCAAATTCACATTTTATTCCACAAAACTGCTCAAAAGTAACCAGTTTTTAAGTTAAACATATTAGACGTTATTCAAAGAAACAGAATCACCCAAAACCATAAATAAAAGTGACTGACAGCTACATTATTGTTTTAACAAAATAAAATAAAAACACATGACCTTATTAAAAAAATACTAATTATAGTTTTTAAAATAAATGAACTCACATACACTTAATAATACTCGTATTTTGAAATCTTTGAAAATGTCACCGAGACTCGAAAGTTTTTGCGTAGCCCGTAGCGCGTAGGCCGGCGTAGCGATCGTCCGCTACGAGGTCTACGAAGCGACTGAGGTGAACGATACGCGGTAGTTTCTCCCGAGTGAATTCGGGATAAAGTCTCTAATAAATAAATGAACCGTATGATCTCAATAGGGAATATGGGGATAAGTTACGCCGTTTCTTTCAAATTGGAGGTGACTTTAGAGGTGATGCTGAATGGGCGACTCACATCTTAATGTGAATACCTGTGTGCTAAAATTACGCAAAAGTTCAGTGAGTCACCTTATGTCTGCAATGCTTTTCAAATGACGTAAAACATGTCAGTGGGGATATATAATTTAAGAAGGTTCACATTGCAATCTCAGTCTGAATGTGATACCTCTGATTTACCAACATTTTTTACAAGTTTTTCACATTGATTGGCACTGCTATGACATTGCGTCAAAATGTTGAATACGATATTAAGTCGTGTAAAATTCGACAGGTGTGTGAACTTAATAAAAATATTAAATTCATTCACTGATGACACATGAGACGATGCATAGCTTGAATTGCTGAATGTATAATGTGGAACAGTTCCTTCTTCTTCTTCTTCGTAACACTCTTGACAGAGCGGTCGTGGTCCTCATGTTTCTTGTCTAGGGGCTGATGTCATTCGCCTCACGATTTCTCGCCATCCAATCAAGAGTTCTTTATGTAAGTAATCTATACTAATATTATAAAACTGAAGAGTTTGTTTGTTTTAACTTCTGGTCCGAATTTAAACATTCTTTTTGTGTTGAGTAGCCTATTTATTAAAAAAGGTTTTAGGCTATATAACATTACACTAAAATCAAAAGGAGCAGAGCAGCAACGAAAAATGGACGAAAACTGGCAGGCAATTCGATGCGACGGGAAGGGTGAAGAGAGCAAACATTTTACGCGGCTGAAGTCGCGAGCAGAAGCTAGTAAAAAACACTAAGATAAGATCATTTAAAAATTGATCCCTTAAAGGGTATAAATAGGGGATGATTTGTGAGCAAGTTCGTAATTTTTGCCAATGGAAAATCCTATCGGGTACACGGCTTGTATAATTATATGATAGCAATAGATACGGGTTGATCGATCAGGTTAAGCTACTCTTTCCGTGGTTTGTGGGTGGATGGGTGCCATCTTTTCAAACCAAAACCCCTCTGTGCCTCGGAAAGTAAGTTAACCCGTTGGCCCTGGCTGTTATCCGTAGATCTATGACAGTCTTTACGAGTCGTCGGAAACTCTAACATGTGACAACCAGTCTTACCAAAGGGGGAATTACCCAGTAACTGGGTTGTGGAGGTCAGGTAGGCAGTCACTCCATGTAAAACAGTGGTACTCAGCTGCATTCGGATGGATTGGAAGCCCCACTATAAACTGGGAAAAGGCTAGGAAGATGATGATGAATGGTAATAGGCTTACTCATATTAAAATTTATCTCAAACACGCTGATCTGGCTAAATAAGTTTACACCTAAGGCTACCTCTTTAGAGAATATAGAGGCTGTTCTTATATAACAAGTTTATTTGTTTTAATTTCAAATAAGAGAATCTGGCGGTTTTGCAGTAAATAAAATAGTTTATTTTCTACATGAAGCCGTATTACAGAATTTCTACTAACGTGTAAGATCGTATATTTGAAAAATAATCTGTGGACTACAAAATCCAATGTTGAACATAAATGTTAAAGACAATCTTTCTCATAAAAACGATACGATATTTACCTTCTGAACTTTTTAATAATTCAGACAGAAACTGAGATACTTCTGTTATTAATTATTTAAATGTTTCCGATTTTTTAAATGAAGTGAGTGGATGTAGCCTTTGCACGTTGAACTTTGTAAAAGTTTTATTTTGGCGTAAATATTTAAATGGGTTTCGGGTAGAATTAAATGGGCCACGAAATCGTAATGATTTAGATTTCGTTGGAACCCTACCAGCTCCATTTCGTTTAATATAGTAGTATGGTAGCTATATACTTCGATACGAAGTATATCGTGTATATTTATGGACAATTCAGCGAAATAAATTAAAAAGCAAATTATCTACCTACTTAAATTTTATGTAGGTATATTCAAATCAGAACTGTAAATCCTTTCAAAGTTGTCTGTAATGGCTGTAACACAGACATTTGGTGGTCGCAGTCAATTTAATCAACAATAAATTTCTCTGCTTGCAAAAGCAACTCAGGTCGACAGTTATTTGAACATAATCCAGCATTGCGTATGTAAGCTTTCACGCCCTTTATTCCAGGAGACTTTTATTTTGGTTTATGCTTTCTTTACATTTTAATTTACTTTTTTTTTTTGCTTGAGTATAGTTTTCATTTTATTTGTTAATATATTGGCATGGCTAGCTGTCACAATATAACAAATGATTATAGGAGGAGGGTAAGGATTAGAACATTTTTCGCCTATCATAGTCATGAAAATTCGAAGTATTTATTGACGTCATGTTATTGTGTTTATGTGAAGTTTAAGTCTCGACCATTACATCTATTCTAAAATAGTAAGAATAAAAAAGGCTTATGTTTAACTTACCACCAGATATAGTAACATATAACAGACAAAAATAGTAAATGATCACCAAAATTAAAACCCGCATTTTAATGTAAAATTATAACCAAAGTTTTAACATCTCGCTATCCTATTTAAGCAAAATGACTCCAAATAAATCATTGTTAATCCAAAAGTAGTAAATGATCACCAAAATTAAACCAGCGTTTCAATGTAAAATTATAACCAAAGTTTTTACATCTTGCTATCCTATTTAAGTAAATTGACTCCAAAAAAATCATTGTTAACCCAAAAATTGTTAATGAACACCAAATTATTAAGAGTGAGCTCGACAAATGGATGTGCGAATAACATTTGAGCGACAAAACTGTATTGCGACTGACATAGTTCGAATGCACGTTTGTGCGGCACACTGAATCAAGTCGTTTCTAGCACTCGCCGGCCGCTGCCGCGGCACCGCTCGCTTCGCTCGCTCGGCTCGTGCGTAGGAGGTCACAGTTTTAACCTAACCTAGTGTATTATGTGAACTCGATGTGAACTCGAGTGTGTCGCACAAGCGTGCATTCGTACATTCATTTGTCGAGCTCACGTAGTACACCCAATTATTAAGATTTGGTGATCATTTACTAAATTTGGTGGTCGAATACAATTTAAAGTGGAGTCGTGACTAAAATAGCTGGTACTATTGTATTTTTATACTTTATTTTTCTGTGTTAAGTAGATATTTTTGGTTACAAAACTAAGGGTATCAAAGCATTTTATGGTGGTCATTATATTTATCCCCAAAAAAAAAAAAACAAGTTATACAAAAAAAAATCAAACTTTATTACTATTTAGCGCATTATGCATCAAAACAAATGAATGCAGAGAAAAGAAAGAAATTATAATGTTAAAAAGCCTATTAACTATAGTATGTATTTGAAAGACTAAAAATATATTGGTGCATGAACATGACGTCAATAAATACTTTGAATTTTCATGACTATGGTAGGCGAAAAATGTTCTAATCTTTACCTTACTCCTTCTTCTCAGCTAAAGCACAAGGAAGTGGTGAAGGACAGGCGTGTTTAGGGAACTGTCTTATGTAATTTTGACGTTTGTAAAGTGCTGATGCTCAGGCAAATTTGAATTAATGACTATTGATTTTGATAGTAGGGCACGTATGATTTTGCGTTTGTTTTTAGTTTTTACTCTGTCGAGTTATCTAGTTCGATACCAAAATTCACGAATACCGTTGATGACGTAGCCATTAGGTAGCCCTTAAGAGTGTAGGCAACAGGGCATGCGTCGCAAGACTGAATTTGTCACTCAGGTCTTGGCTGAATCAATGAGAAAAAACAAGCTCATAGGGACGCCGTGAATAGAAAACCTCGCAAAGAAAAATTATAAATGTTTTTCTTTTTATTTATTTTTGGTGTAGAAAACCTTGCAATGCAAATTAGGAACAAACGTGCTCAGCTGTAACGCCTTCTTTCAAAATTTCAAAGAAGGCATTACGGTTGGGCACGTTTGTCCCTAATTTGCATTGCAAGGTTTTATAATTAACCTCGAAGTACGTTAACGAAGGCTATTTTCAGAGAAAAGAAAGAAATTATAATTTGACCCAAGTTATGGCACTTAATATACGCACAAAAGAATAACAGAACTAAATCTTTTATTTCGAAAATATTCAATTCAATTTTATATCAGATTAATTACAAGAAATTACAATCGTTACGTTATAATAATCCATACATGTTTTATTATATTGTCACTGTTTTATATTCCCTTGTAAAATAACATTTATTGCAATCAGGCTTCACTCCATGGTGACGATGGTAAACCCAAATTGTATTAAAATTGGTTGAAAAAGACTGTACTTCTTGATTTTATGAAAACACCTGCACCCTAATTGTGAAACGCACTTTTTATCAGAATCTGAATGAGATTGAAGATTATTTCTAAACCATTGCGTCATTTGTTCGAATAAATTGTCGGCTCAGCAACGTAAATAACGCAATGAATGTTGTTTAACTATCAATATGAAACCAATTCCTACTGATACCAAGTTACGCAATTACTCCTCTGGTTTTACCAGTAATACCAGGCACTGCATTTCGATAAACAGAATGGTGTGTATGTTAAGATAAATATTTAACATCCTCTAAAAAAATTTTAGCATCCAGTACTGCACACTTTTTAAACTATTAAGCCTCTTTTCAACACAGGCTTTTTCCCACAGTTGGTAACAAATAGCTACTAAGAAAAAGCATCTCAACTAAATAGATTGTTAGGTTATTCATTCGAATTGGTCGCAGTTTACTTGACTATTTATTATTTTTAGGAATTCAAAGGAAGATTTAAATTATTTAAGGTTTACAACAATTCTATTAAAATATTCAATAATATTTTTGGGAGTACAAAATGGGTATTACAATAGGTCTGAATAAACACATCATCATTTCAGTAGAAAGACGTCCACTGCTATCCTAGGCCTCCCTCAATTTGGGGGAGTTTGTCATAATCGCCTCACTTGGCAGGCGGGTTGGCGATCGCAGTATGGTGGTAAAAAAGTAAAAAAAAAGCGTAGAGTGCCTGATATCAATAAAAAATTACCTTAAAAAGCACCCCAAGCTATTTTTCCATTATTTTCCACTTTTTAGTTTGGTTTTCTATGGAAGCGTGTTTTTTAGTTTTTTTTTTAACTATTATTTATTTTCTATTATTAAGGGTGTTTTGAATTTTGAGACGTATGTCAGCGTAGTTTTCAAAGACAGTTTTTCTGCTGTCCCGGTAACCCTGGCAAGGATAATGGCACAAATTTATAAAATTATAGTATTGTCATCGGTCCTCGATAAATCTACAGAGTTTAAATGAAATCTGGTTGTTTAAAGTGGGTCAAAATAGCGCTATAAGGAGTCGGTTACAAACAAACATACAGACATACAAGTGAAGCTAATATAAAGCGTGTAAAAAAGCATAAAAACGCTGCTACCCATGCTCTGTTAAGTCCTTTACTCGCTTTACGACACCTACGGAAAGAAAAGGGTAGGTGGTATACTTCACGTCCGACATCACACGAAATAGTCGTTGAACACGTGCCGTCTGTTTATCCTGTTCAAAACCAGTATCATTAAAATTGGATTATTGATAGATGAATCTATTCACCGTACCGTGTGGTGCCGGACGTAAAGAATAACACCACCCCATTTCTTCCCGTGGGTGTCGTAAAAGGCGACTAAGGGACTTACTAGAGAATGGGCAGCGGCGTTCTCTATGCATTTTACCACCATACTGCGATCGCCAACCCGCCTGCCAAGCGTGGCGATTATGGCAAAACCCCCCAAATTGGGGAAGGCCAAAGTCCAGCAGTGGACGTCTTACGGCTGAAATGATGATGAATCTATTCAGTCAATTTAATGATGTTAATACGTTGTACTTAAACCAATTATTATAATCAGTCAACTGTCCCGTTGGTCTATACCAAGAGCGGCACTGCAGAGTCGCATGTGGTTCAGAGTTCAACCTTGGATCAAATATGGTATAATTTGTTTATTTTTTAGAGTTTTCCAACATTTTTTGTAGTCGTTTTTCAGGTGAGAGTGCATCAGTAGCAGTCGTAGTCTGTATTTATGCCAGTTAATGACAAAAGGTTCGCTCTTGTTGATCGCCCTCACTGATGTAATGTAAAATCTAACATCGCGCAAATAGAGTTAACCGCGCGTCTAGCATAACCCACCGGACACAACTTTCGCTTGGTCGGAGAATCTTTCCATTTCTATGGATGAGTGAACTTTACACCCTATTTCTCATAACTCTTTACCATTATTATATGGAACTCAACATAACTTCCGTGAAAGCAAAGCGTAGGTACTATATGCATCTCTCTGTCTTTTGGGCATAAAACGACTAAATGGCATAATTATAATCCATGGATTCATTTGTTATACTTAAATACGCCGTTATATTTTGCTACCCAAGACAAGTTTAAATGTATTAGGTAATATTTTAGTTTTCGAAAGTGGCTGGGGACAAACTGTGGACTGCGATAGGCTGAGTTGATTGAATATTTTCGTTCGAAGTTTAAAACTACAAATCACTTTTTAATAAACTGCTTTATAGCAACTGCTTTTGGCTAAATAATTCAGACGACTCAATTAAATGTAAATCTAGCCGTCTCCAAGAAAAGGGTTCAATGGTGAAGAAAATTCTTTAAATTGAATTTGTCTTCGTCATTGCGAAAAATCGAATCTATTTAGTACCAAGTACCTAATTTCGAATTCAATATAGTCCAGAAATAAAATCGAGTCTAGATTTTCCAAAATGTATTTGAAGTATTCTTTTTAGTCATAAAAATTTCAATCCTGCTGAATTTTGTCATCCAAATGGCCACAAAATAGGAACAGTGAATACTCAAAGAGAACAATAAACTAAACTACTTGTACTTAATCACCATGCTTGATAGAGGAATTGCTGCCCATTATCTACCGTCTTATTACAAAACGATAGCCCAACATAACATCATACCTGTGTTCCCGAAAGAGTTCGGCAGAAGTGTACCTAACCCAAATATAACCGAAGAAACTTTTGTGCTAAATTTCGTGCATCAAAACCCAGCGGTTTTGGGTGTGCGTTGTCTGTTTGTGAATTTAACGTTGTTATATAGATACTTTATAACAATCTCAGAAATATGAAATGATGCGAATGCTTGATTTTCTCGTATTAATTCCTATTATAACCATTGTGTACAGGCTGAAACTTCCACAGAAAACCATGGAGCATTCCATGCTTGTGATCAGGCTAATAGACCGAGTCCCAAATGTCCAAACACGATGACGTACGAAAGTCTTCAATATCGGAAAGCGTATTATGGAAGTCAAAAGTAGTTGGGCAGGGCAACTGGCAAGGCGCAGTGATTACATGTGGAGTAGTAATGCTGTGATAGAGTGGCGTCCAAGGACTGGAAAATGAAATGTGACTCGTCCACTGGCGAGATAGGCGGACGACATTAAAGCCATCGTGGGCAATACCAGGATGAGGCTGGCACAGTAGCATGGCGATTAACACGAGAAAAGAGAGGCTTATGCCCCCCAGCAGTAGGTGAACTCGGGCTGTGGATGATGACGAAAACCATTTAGAAGTAAACTTAGCAAAAAAAAAAAACTACTAAAAAAAACGTTTTTACAAAAAAAAAAAAAAACTACCGACTTCCTTAAAAACACTACAAAGTGAAAAATAACTTTAATTTCGGCAGTCGGTGTCTTAGGATTTGTATTTAAGGTTTTTGCCACCGACTGCCGAAATTAAAGTTATTTTTCACTTTTAAGGAAGTCGGTTGTTTTTCAGTCTGACACGCCCTTCCGCTGCACCCAGAGCGGGAGACGTCATTTCATGATTACCCGACCACAAAAAAGGAGTAATCACCAAAAATATTACGCAAAACTTATTCGAAAAGCTACATAGCGTTACAGGAACATAAGTAATTTCTTGAGAAGCATTCATGAAGTAACATTTGCATTTTGATGAAAAATAACATTTCACATGCAGACGTCCGCTTAATAACTTAAATCGTTCGTGCTTGCTCTAACAATTGTATAAGACGTTTAAAAAGATTAATGTTAAGAGCACTACGGCTAACTTAGGTTGATTTACATTTCAGTCCAGCGTTTTATTCTAAATGTAGTAAAATAGGGTACCCTTGCTCTAAAACAACTTATTGAATACCTAATATATTTAACCTCAATGTAGAAACTTATGGATGGGTACCCAAATGCATTTAATCGTCATTACTCGAAAATCACAAACTATAAACTGACTTATAGGTATTATTACAGGATAAGGAAAATAACACGTAACACATTGTATCAATTAAAGGTACACCACACACCTCATTTATTTTAAATAGGCACACCCTTAAATAGAATTGACTCTAGTTGCCCAAAACGTATTCGCATATGGAGGAGAACGCGCATAAAACTCCACCGCTACTCTTTTAAAAATGTTTTACAATGTTATAAATACTTATTATTAAGTATATTATAGTAACATAAAACTTACATGAAGTGGTGGTCACTAATGTACCCTACATTGCTGACCACTCATTACACGTCCGTCTTCGATGCTGGCCCCGAGCGAATAGGTCGAGTGCCACCCCGTGTTCTCAACCGTTGTCTCAGAACAACGTTACTTCAAAACTAGTGTTGCTAGGCTTTTGATTGATAATCAAAAGTCACAATGATCGAATAACAACAACATTACAATTTAATATATTATTTTAAAAACCTAACATATACTTATGGATTCTGCGTCTTCCATACTATACTCCTTACATAGTATAAAATAAGGTCGCTTTTCGTGTTTGTACGCTTAGATCTTCTAAACTACACAACGGATTTTCACGCGGTTTTGGTTAAAAGACAGAGTGATTCAAGAGGAAGGGTTATATGTATACCTAATACGCGGGCGATGTCAATGGCAAAAGCGAGTATACTATAAAATAATAATTCTAAAGAGTTTGTTTGTTTGATCGCGCTAATCTCTCAAACCGCTAAACAAATTTGAAAAAAAAATTGCAAATGCCTACTTTAAGGAAGGTTATATAGATATTTAGATATTTAGCATCACACTACAATTCTTAAGACCTGAAAAAAAAATCGAGAACAAAGTAGTAGCGCCGGTGGGCGAGGAGCAAAGCGAGTTTTATAAAAAAAACCGGCCAAGTGCGAGTCGGACTCGCGCACCGAGGATTCCGTACAAACCTGTAGGTATTCACGGTTTATGCATAAGGTTTATCTTTATAAAATTAAATATTTTTTTTTAATTTTTATATTTGAGTTGACTGAATGAAAGGTAAATTGTGGTTTACGATTTATGACGTATAAAAAAAAAACTACTTACTAGATCTCGTTCAAACCAATTTTCGGTGGAAGTTTACATGGTAATGTACATCATATATTTTTTTTAGTTTTATCATTCCCTTATTTTAGAAGTTACGGGGGGGGGGGACACACATTTTACCACTTTGGAAGTGTCTCTCGCGCAAACTATTCAGTTTAGAAAAAAATGATATTAGAAACCTCAATATCATTTTTAAAGACCTATCCATAAATACCCCACACGTATGTGCTTGATGAAATTTTTTTTTTTTGAGTTTCAGTTCTATGTATGGGGAACCCCAAATATTATTGTTTTTATTTTTCTATTTTTGTGTGAAAATCTTAATGCGGTTCACAGAATACATCTACTTACCAAGTTTCAACAGCATAGCTCTTATAGTTTCGGAAAAAAGTGACTGTGACATACTCGGACAGACAGACATAACGAATCTTTAAGGGTTCCGTTTTTTGCCATTTGGCAACGGAACCCTAAAAATGACTGTAATCTTAGTACATTGTGTATCTTACGACTTCCACGAGAAGCAAGTCGCGGATATAAGCTACTAAAAAATATTTTTACCCAACCTTTTCTACGGGGTATCTGATAAAAACTTTCGACTCAAATTCTTTCGGTAAATTGAAAAACTCACTGTCAGATTATTTATTTTATAGTTTTTTGTAAATTAGCAAAAGCAATTTTTATTAGTTTATTTTCTGTCTGCCATAGTCAACGCGTGAACTTTGTTTTTTTTTTTATATTAGGTAGACTGGAAGATTGGTAGTCCACAGGAGAACCAAGACAATTGACATAGCCCTAAGAATAGTCAAATTTAAGTCGCATTCGGCAGGGCACATTGCTCGCAAATGAACCGATGGCCGATGGGGCCGAACGTTACTGGAGTGGCGACCGCGTACCGGAAGACGTAGAGTAGGAAGGCCCCCCACAAGATGGCCCAATGACTTTGTGAAAGCCACAGGAATCCGCTGGATGCGAGAAACACAGGACCGGTCGGAGTGGAGGAGCTCGGGGGAGGCCCACGTTCAACAGTGGACGTCTTTCGGTTGAAATAATGATGATAATGATGAGGTAGGTCTTCATCACAGACGTTGTTTGATATTAATTTCAATATAATCTACTCCAGCATCATTAGAATTGGATTGTTGATAGATGAATCTATTCACCGTACCGTGTGGTGCCGGACGTAAAGAATAACACCACCCCATTTCTTCCCGTGGGTGTCGTAAAAGGCGACTAAAGGACTTACTAGAGAATGGGCAGCAGTGTTCTCTATGCATTTTACCACCATACTGCGATCGCCAACCCGCCTGCCAAGCGTGGCGATTATGGCAAAGCCCCCCAAATTGGGGGAGGCCTAAGTCCAGCAGTGGACGTCTTACGGCTGAAATGATGATGATCTACTCCAGCTTCATTAAATAACCAGCTTTGGGTGAATGATGAAACGGTTAGAAAGAAGGTGATTATCAAGATGACGACTAATAGAGAAGTGTGGAAGACAAAGACATGTTGCGCCAACATCAAATTAATTGGAATAAGGGCAGGAGACTGATGATTAAATTACTAGCTTTTTCCAACGGCTTTGCCCAAGTTCAGGTCAGAAATTATCCCACGTAACGTACTAACGGGATAAAAATATCCTATGTGTTAATCCAGGTTGTAAACGATCAGTGTGCCAAATTTCATCAATATCCTTTAGGCCGTTTTTGCGTGACTGAATAACAAATATTCAAACATCTAAAAATCAAATATTTCACATCTATACTAATAAAGCTGAAGAGTTTGTTCGTTTGGTTGAACGCGGTAATCTCAGGAACTACCGGTCCGAATTGAAAAAAATATGTTTGTGTTGGGTAGCCTATTTATTGAGAAAGGCTATATAACATCACGCTGCGATCAAAAGTTGCGGAGCAGCAACGAAAAATGGACGAAAACTGGCAGGCAATTCGATGCGACGGGAAAAGAGACAAGGAAGCAAAAATTGACGCGCGCGCGGTAATTTATACTATATATAGGGCCAAATTAAATTTGCTGGAAATACTTTATTAATGGTACAAATTAACAATAAAAGAGAATATTTCAATGGGGTAAGGTTAAGGCCGGGCCCGTAATCGATCAGCTGTTTGGAATCTGTAATTTTTCGTGGAACAGAATCTTTTACGAACTTCCTTACGCTAAAACACAACAGTCGTTTGGTTTTCTCCATGTACATGTCAGTTTCATTTAAAGCTTTGAAAAAAGGTAAAAAAAAACTATTTTGTATTTTTTATTTCTTTATCGATATGTTTATAATTAACACGTCGGTAAAGTATTTCCAGCTTTAATTTGACCCTGTTTATAGTAGGATTAGTACGTTTTTCTGTAGTCCCCTCACTTTTGCTTTATATTCACAATTATTTCATTATAAAGTACGTACTGGTAGAATTTTGAAACAGTTTTCGCCACCGCTGGGGACATTTTTGATGGTATGATTTAGGCGTAAATTGTTCGTTGGGCATAGCTACTGACGAGACTTAGTGATTACCATGCAAATGAGAGGCGATGGAACTCATCACTTAGCTTTTGGGACGCTGTGGTTCAGGTAAACTTTTTAACTGACTATAGTAAAAAGGTATCTGTAATTTTAGTTGACCCGCATTATTTTGTTAATTCATTTCATGTAGCCTGTAAATTAAGCCAAGTAGAATATTTCATAACTTTAATTAAAGAGGATTTTAAACGTACAAATAGCAACTTTCCATACAAACGACGTTTTTTTCTTTGGAAGACTTAGTCGTCATCGATTTAACTCATGGGAGGCCTTCCAAAGTTTTAAAAAACGCTTAATGGGTTACTACTTGAAAAATGTTGTTATACACTAGGTGAATTTCATAATGACGAATCTCTGTAACTTTACAATATGGACATTTTTACTTATACCTACTTGACATTTATAATATATTTTTTTACTTTTATAATTGATCTTCTGAACTGACTATTTTGACATGAAATGAAATTGTTAATAAATATTGAAATTTTACTTGCTTGCATAATCATATTATGACGAATTTATCTTTTAATTTAATAGTATCTATAATACTTTTTTTTCTTAATGATTTGTATGGCAATTGGCAAAACATAGCGCACTACCTAATTTTTAAGATCTTGTATATGTATAATTATCACCTATGTTTACAAATAAATGATTCTGATCGCTTCGTTTTCCAGGAAGCGGTCGCAGCCCCAGAACCTATTGGCCCCATCGGCCATCTTTTCTGCAAGCAATGTGCCCTGACCACTGCTACTTAAGTACTGGTCGGAGACTTTGGTCTTGAAACACTGCGGTGTATGGGACTAGAAGATCCCTTCCCAAACGCTATCCAGCAAAGTTGTAATAAACGATCGACCTTTTTCTCGAAGTTGGGCCTAGTTTACTGGACAGTTTGACAAAGGTAAACATAATCGTCAACTACTTCGTGTGTAGAGTCTCCGATCTTCATGAGGGTGGGTGTCATAAGGGCATTGGGCATTACCTACGTTTGTCAATGTTCAGTTTTAGACCCAACCTTTTGATGGATCTACTGAGGTCATCAAGCATTGTAATGAGGTCGGCAAACCATTAGTAAGTGATGTACTCGCCATTGATGTTGATGCCAACCCCTATCCAGTCCAGAACCTTGAAGACATCCTCTTTATAGGTGCAGGAAATGTCCAGCTAAATAGTAAAATTTTAAAAAGCGGTAAGTATGCAAAGCCTATCGATTTTAAAAATTTTGCTCTTCGTTATTTGAAAGAACAATGGTAGTTTCACTATTTTCTGCTATTGGTACCTCTATAACTTTTATAAAAATACACAACCTACACACAATACAGGGATAGTAATAATGCATTCGGTATCAACATAAAAATTCAAGGAACCACTGAAAGTAGCTTTACCCGTGAATGTGGGAGGAACCAGGAAAGTTATGATGCTTGTACGCGCATGAAAAATACAAAGGTAAAAAGTATAGTGTCACCCACATAGGAGTACGGAAAATTTTAAGAAAAAATTACTATCCGTATGGGGCAGTCGGGTAAAAATAATATTTTTGCGGCCTCGTTCATGGGCTCGAGTTATGTGACTTTTGTCAAGCGACACGGGTGCGATGCCCTTTTTTCCGCCGCCGTTGCTTCACTAGCTGCATCGCAGTGACTCGTGGCATGGTCTAAACAACTTATTTAATTTGTTTTCCCGCAGTCGTTGTTGCAGGCCGCGTGTCACTTAAGCGTGTAGCTTGTGACCACGGGGATAGGTCGAAGCACACAGCTAGGTGCTTCGTGTAGTACAGAGTCCTACGGTACGTGATAGGTGACATGCTCATAGCGAATTAATTTCACACACAAATACACGATTTTACTATTATAACACACACACCACCACATATATTTTTAACCGACTTCAAAAAAAGGAGGAGGTTATCAATTCGACTGTATTTTTAAGGTTCCGTTGCCAAATGGCAAAAAACGGAACCCTTATAGATTCGTCATTTCTGTCTGTCTGTCTGTCTGTCCGAGTATGTCACAGCCATTTTTTTCCGAAACTATAAGAGCTATGCTGTTGAAACTTGGTAAGTAGATGTATTCTGTAAACCGCATTAAGATTTTCACACAAAAATAGAAAAAAAAACAATAATATTTGGGGTTCCCCATACATAGAACTGAAACTCAAAAAATGTTTTTTCATCAAATCCATACGTGTGGGGTATCTATGAATAGTTCTTCAAAAGTGATATTGAGGTTTCTAATATCATTTTTTTCTAAACTGAACAGTTTGCGCGAAAGACACTTCCAAAGTGGTAAAATATGTCCCCTCCCCCCCGTAACTTCTAAAATAAGGGAATGATAAAACTAAAAAAAATATATGATGTACATTACCATGCAAACTTCCACCGAAAATTGGTTTGAACGAGATCTAGTAAGTGGTTTTTTTTTAATACGTCATAAATCGTAAACCACAATTTACCTTTCATTCAGTCAACTCAAATATAAAACTTAAAAAAAAACCATTTAATTTCATAAACATAAACCTTATGCATAAACCGTGAATACCTGCAGGTTTGTACGGAACCCTCGGTGCGCGAGTACGACTCGCACTTGGCCAGTTTTTTTAATACTCAATACTTTATTGCATTCCACAATGTATATGCTTAGTTGGTAAAACATTTTATTTAGTAACAATCATGGACCCTGTCGGGCACAGCAAAAGAAAATACAGTAGGTAGAGATGAGGACCTATTGATTATCTTTTAATATAACTTAGTCTATAATAGTAATTAAAAATAAATTAAATACATGCTTTGGAGTTTTCTAAATTATTTGCAGGGATTTATCATTTAAATATTCGTTGACACTATAGTAGCATTTATTTAATAAAAGCTTTTTTAATTTACTAGTGAATAGATGGCTTTTTTTCTCTATTCTTATTGATTCTGGTAACTTATTGAATATTTTTATCGACATAACCAGAGGGCTTGATGAGTGTATTTTTAGGCGGGATGTTGGTATGTTTAGTCGTGTTTTGTATCTAAGTGTGTATCGTGTTTGTATGTCTTCTCGTTTAGTGTAAAAGTCTTGGTGTTTATGAGCAAAGAACAGTGGCGAACTCCCAAACAAATTTTTGTTGACATTTTTTTTTTGCGTCTGCCTATGAAAAATATGTGAAAATATAGAGATTGAATTGCTGAACAGTTTTGTCTTCAGTTATACTTTTATAGGAAGTCAGGAATTAAAGATATTTCAGGTTGAAGTTTTAGAGGTTATGTCTCGTCAACAACAGACTTATCGAAAAAGATATATAGAAATACCTACTTATCGCTCAAAATATCATTGATTGAAATGCATTTTAAATACAAAATAAACTACGGACTACGTATTCAGAATATTAAGTCCAACCGAAGTGCGTAGGTCTGCCACATGGTCCACGTAAGTAAGTAGGCAGGTACTTACCTAATTAATTATATGTTCAGAAGAATGTTTATTTAATAATCTTAGTCAACTATCTTTAGGACAGTTAGTTATAGATATATTATAGTATGATTCATTACATGGTAAGGGTAGGTCATTGGTAGGTATAGAAAAAAACAGCTTTTTATAAAAATATTTATTTCTCATGTTCTATTACCACAGTTGCAGTTGACACACATGATGCGTGTAGGCCTTACACGGCTACTCATCGTGATAAACAAATCGATGCACACACAACAAAATCCAAGGTATCAGGCAGAATCGGAATCCAGAGTCACAGAAAAATGTCGTATAGGCAAACAATCAGAATCCTTAGGCAAGCACTAGTCACACAGGGAACCGTAAATCTCAGAGTCCATAAGCAGAAGCAGTCGATAAAGTAGAAAATCACGGAAAACAAAATAACAAGACACACTCGAAGACAAAGACAAGTTATCAATGCCGGCCGATTGACAATTGAAATGTCATGTTTTTTTTTTTTGCGATGTTGCCATACTCTTTTTGCACTACGATGTCATTTGTACGTATTAAAAAATTATGACTGCTATAATCTTTCACAAGCAGTCATTCTTAACATAACATTTGTATTCTGATGCAGAAATATATTTCCTAAGTATATTAATGTAATACGTAAAGCCACAGCGTATGTAACTTGACTAAGATTTATATTACATGGCAACATTAAAAGTATCGCTTAGCCAAAAATCATGAAGTCAAGCAGTTAGAAAAAAAAAAACTAAGCCATGATTATTTATTAGCATCAACAATCTAGTCAAATAAGCTCTCTATTATGACGATTTTTTTTCAGACTTTTATAGAACTTATGTTTGATTTGATAAAAGTTAGTAAATTATTTCGTCGGTATCTAGTAGGGTGACATAAGTAGACGCTTAATAATTTCATCAACAATTCTCTCGCCGGTATCCTTTGCAAATTTCGAGTATATATTATGCATGGCAGAGTTAAAATATTAAGCCTTTCAAAGTGGGGTTTGCAGCTATCTATTTGTTGTATGTTTACTGCGATACGAACAAATTTCTTTTGCATCGTAAACAGTGATGGTGCATCTGTACTGTTGCCCCACATTATTATTCCGTAACTAAGCCATGCATATACATAGGCGTAATAAGTTATAAGGGCAGTCTGTAAATTTGTGGTTTTTTTAACTTCGCGAAAAGCATATATGAATTTGGAAAGTTTCGTTTTAATTTTTTGTACGTGTGACTTCCAATTTATATTTTTGTCTATGGTTATGCCTAGTAATGTGAATTCGTTGACTGTTTCTATTTCATGATTATTAAAAGAATAAATAATAGTTTAAAAAAACTAAAAAACACGCTTCCATGGAAAACCAAACTAAAAAGTACAAAATAATGGAAAAAAAGCGTGGGGTGCTTTTAAGGTATTTTTTTTTTATTGATATCAGGCACCCCACGCTTTTTTCCATTATTTTGTACTTTTTAGTTTGGTTTTCCATGGAAGCGTGTTTTTTAGTTTTTTTAAACTATTATTTATTTTCTATTTTTTAGGGTATTTCGAATTTTGAGACGTATGTCAGCGTAGTTTGTGACAGTTTTTTTGCTGTCCTGGTAACCCTGGCAAGGATAATGGCACAAATTTATGAAATTATTGCATTGTCATCAGTCCTTGACAGGTGTGCAAAGTTTGAATGAAATCTGGTCGTTTAAAGTGGGTCAAAATCGCACTATAAGGAGTCGGTTACAAACAAACATACAAATATACAAACATACAAATATACAAACATACAAGTGAAGCTAATATAAAGCGTGTAAAAAACTATATTTAAGGGATTTTTTTGGTGGGGGTGGAATGTTATGAGATTAGTCTTTGTAAAGTTAATTTCTAGGTTGTGTTCGTTCATCCAGGTTATTATTTAACTAAATATGTCGTTAAGAGTACTGTTTAGGTTTAGGTTGTCATGACATGAGGTGAGAATGGAGATGTCGTCCGCAAATAAAACGCATGGTCCAGATTCTGCTATGAATTTTGGGAGATCATTAATGTAGACGAGAAACAGAAGACATCCAACAACACTTCCTTGTGGTATTGATGCGTTTATGACTTTCTGTCAGAGCGGAACTTCTGAAGTTCGTTCGTTTTGGTATTAAAGTATTCTATTTCTACTAACTGTGCTCTATTTTGTAGATAAGATTTGAACCATTCATGTGCTTTACCGCGGATCCCTATTCTATAGAGTTTGTTTAGTAAAATGTTGTATTGTACTTTATCGTATGCTTTGGTCATGTCAAGCATTATACCTACTGCGTATTTTTTGTTATTTAGTATGTTTAAATGTTTGTTATCTCATAACTTATGTCTGGATGAATCGATTTTGATGATTCTTTTTTTATTTGAAAGCTGGTGCTTTCCGAATGGTTCCATTTTAATTAGGTTCCATTCGGACAATGGGATCCATGTGAAAACCATATAAGTCTTAAATTTGCATTAAGTATTTGCGCGACAAATGAATGAATAACGCGATTAGATTAGTGCGGCGTATCTACCATAACTAAAAAGTTAAAAATAAAAGTTTTTTTTTTTTTGGTATGTAGTTCTTTGTCGTGGCTTGTGGTAGGAGTTAAATAAAAATCGTCTCAATCCCATTCTCTCTCTCTTTTTCTCGTTTCTTCATGGTTTTCGAGGAGGCTAAAGCCGATTCATCATCTGCCTAGCCTTTTCTCAATTATGTTGGGGTCGGCTTCCAATCTTACCGGATGCAGCTGAATACCAGTATTTTACATGGAGCGTCTGCCTATCTGACCTCCACAACCCAATTGGCTTGTGGAGGTCAGATAGATCAATAGTGATTTCGATATGAAAATCAAGATGGTGACAATGGTTTATGAGACCTTCGAAATACGCATAGTAGATAGCTCTGAATTATAATTACTCTCCCACTTTCGATTATACAAGATGCAGTTTTGAACCTGCAAAACATTTCAGGAGGTTGTTATGAGACTCGTAAATAATCATATAACAATAATAATAATAAGTGGCCCGACTGTCAACATGACGGTGCAAAAATTTTTTTCTCCGTGTATTTTTTCGATTATTTTTAAACACCAATCATGGAAATATGTTTTATTATAAGTTTCTACAACACCAAGAAAGTGCCAGATATTGGTACCATAATTATAACATTATAACATACCAGGATGTAAGAAAAATTTAAATAACACGGGAAATTGAGAGATGCTGACGCGAAGTCGGGCACGTTTACTACATAACACACGCCCAATATCTTCGGGTTCGTCGCTCAGCTCCGCCTCGCAGTTGCCGGATCCTGCTCCAGACGTGAGTCCAGTGACACCGGCCGCTGCAGTTGCGTCGAGCTCGAGCGACGAATACTTCTCGCCGCCGACGACACCACCACCAGTACGTCGGCGCGGACGAGGCCGACCACCGGCCAGCTTGGGACTCCGAGGCCCACCAGCCTGTGATAGGGTCCCCGCTACCGGTGGAAGTGTGCAGCGCATGAAGTGGACACAAGCTGTCAATGAAAATGTCATGCGCGCATACTATGGGGCTACAGAGGGGGGAACTAACTTGACTGCGTATCGTGGTCGGATGCTCTCTCTGTTTCAGGTGCTTGAACACGTTGACAGTGTCGTCACAACGACTGTCGGATCAGGTGCGAGTCATCCAGCGTAATCATATGCTGGATGCCGCCGTACTTGATCGACTTTGCCTCGAATCACGGAATAGCCATGTTACGCCTGCTTCGCCACTGGTCGCGGTGCAACTGCAAAATTTACCCAATGTTTCACCGCGATCCAACTGCGTCGGTGAAGAGGATGATGACGGGGCTATATCCGTGAGTACCCAATGCAATGCACGATTGAGGAGCGCTTTGGAAGATGCTTTCCGGGAGTATCGCTCTACTCCGCCTGAACTTAGACCACGTTTACCTCGTTTGCCCATGCACAAGAAAAATAAGGCACTGGTGTGTGCTCTAGACTCTCAGCTGTCAACATGTTTTGACAGCAGCAGAGGCCTTGCCGATACCCACTCGATCTTGTACTGTGCAGCTGTAGCGGCTTGTCGTGTAGCTCGTGTTAAGTTTCCCAACAGTGACAGAGCTACGCGACCAAAACCAACCGTACCAGCTTGGCAGTGCAGGATTGAGCGTCGTATCGGTGAGGCTAGAGCACTCATCGGTAAGCTAATCTGCTTCAGGGAGGGCAATACTCGCCCTCGAGTGATGCGCTTTGTGAAGCGGGCGTTCTCCGGGACTAATGTTAGTCCTCGAGATTATTTGCCCTGCGTCACAGAGCGCATCGACTTCCTGAAGCAGAAAATCTGTGCATGGGCAAACCGTATTCGTCGGTATCGGCGGAGGGTGGAGCGGTACACTCAGAACCGCACATTCCAAAGCGATGAAAGGTGGGTTTACAGAGCTTGGGAGCGACCGGATCAAGGTGTGGCTGACACGCCCCTTCCGGATGATGATGCCATGTCTTCGTTCTGGCGAAACATCTGGTCGGTGCCTGTCAATCACACCGAAGGTGATTGGACTAGGGAGATCGAGAGAGCGTGCGGACAAATACCAGAAATGGGGGCAATTACCATCAGCCCCCAAGATGTCGCTTGTGCAGTCCGTCCGTTGCCTAACTGGAAATCTCCAGGGCCGGACGGACTGCACAACTTTTGGATCAAGTGGTTCCAAAAGTCGCACGCTCGCTTGGCATCTCAGTTCCAGTCAGCCTTAGAGTCAGGGTCGTTGCCACAGTTCTTAACAACAGGTATAACCCACCTGCTGCATAAATCAGGTAGCACCGCGGAACCCAAAAACTATAGACCGATCACTTGTCTACCGACGGTCTATAAAGTTCTTACATCCATTTTGAGAGCTAAAATTTACAAACATATAGACACAAACTGTATCTTGTCTGTCTCTCAAAATGGATGTAGGAACGGGTCCCGCGGTACTAAGGAGCTGCTCCTAATCGATATGACCATTAGTCAACAGGTTCGTCGTTCCCGAAGGGATCTGTCGACATGCTGGATAGACTATAAGAAGGCCTATGACTCGGTGCCACATACCTGGCTCAAGAGGGTGCTGGAGTTGTACAAAGTAGATACAACGCTGCGCACCTTCTTGATATCATGTATGGGGCAATGGAGGACAGTCCTTCGCTATCCAGGATGTCGAAATATCCAGAGGAACAGCGAACCGATAAGGATCGAGCGAGGTATATTCCAGGGCGATAGTTTGAGTCCACTTTGGTTCTGCCTAGCCATGAATCCTCTTAGCACACTGCTGGAGGATTCAGGTATAGGCTATCGATTGAGGAGAGGTGGTCAGGTCATATCTCACCTCCTCTACATGGATGACCTAAAACTCTTTGCCCCCAACAATTTGCAACTGATGGAGCTACTGAAAGTAACTGAAACCTTCAGTAGCGCCATCAGGATGGAATTTGGTGTGGACAAATGTGCGGTCATGCATGTAAAGCGAAGGGTGATTGTGGAATCCGTGGGAACCCAACTCTCGGATTCCATACACCTAAGATCCCTTTCCCCAATCGACACATACAAGTATTTGGGTATGTCGGAAGCGTTAGGCATCAACACTGCTGACATGAAACAATCGTTGAGGGAGCGCTTCTTTGGCCGCCTGAATAAAGTATTAAAAAGTCTTTTATCAGGCGGAAACAAGGTGCGCGCCTTCAACGGTTGGGTCATGCCGGTTTTGATGTACTCTTTCGGCATACTCAAATGGACTCAGATGGAACTTGACGCCCTGGATAGACGGGTCCGCTCACTGCTGACCGCAAATCGAATGCATCACCCACGGTCATCGGTGATGAGACTGTATATCCCGCGGAAGTGCGGAGGTCGAGGTTTTTTGAATGCTAAGACCCTGCACAACCGTGAGGTATGCAGTCTCAGGGAATACTTCCTAGAAGCCGACGTGGGGATGCACCGAGATGTGGTCTCAGTGGACAAGAGCCTCACCCCGCTCTCCTTGGCTGTCGAGAACGGGCGCAAACCTAAAGTATTAGATACTATTGACCGCATGGAGGTATGGCAAAGCAAGGAGCTTCACGGGCGCTTTTACCGGGTCCTACATGGATCCGATGTAGACCTCTTAGCGTCCGTATCCTGGTTACGTTTCGGAGACCTATTTGGAGAAACCGAAGGTTTTGTCTTTGCGATTATGGACGAAGTTATGATGACAAATAACTACCGGAAATATATTGTGAAGGATGGCACGGTTGACATCTGTCGGGCATGCCACCGTCCGGGTGAATCAATCCGACACATTATTTCTGGCTGTTCTTGTTTGGCTAACGGAGACTACTTGCATAGACACAACCTTGTAGCCAGGATTATCCACCAGCAACTTGCTCTGAAATACGGCCTTGTGGAATCAGAAGTACCATATTATAGGTATGTGCCCGACCCAGTTCTCGAAAATGGCAATATCACGTTGTATTGGGATCGATCTATCATCACTGATAGGACTATTGTTGCCAATAAGCCGGATATAGTGGTGATAGATCGATTAGAGCGTCGCACAATGATTGTTGATATAGCAGTCCCGCATGACGAGAACCTCGTGAAAGCTGAAAAAGATAAGCAGATGAAGTATCTTGACTTGGCTCGTGAGGTTGCCGACATGTGGGATGTGGATACGGCAGTCATTGTGCCGATAGTCGTTACGGCCAATGGCATAATAGCCAAGAGCCTCGATCAACATCTCAGGAGGCTCTCGTTAGGCAGCTGGATCAAAGGCCTGATCCAGAAAGCAGTAATTCTGGACACGGCGCGTATTGTTAGGAGGTTCCTCTCTCAGCAGCCCTGACCACCGGTAGCTTGGACCCTGTTCCCGATACCGGTGGGCTACTATTTTTTATATTTTTAAATGTTTTCTTATATCTTTTTATATTTTAATATTTAAAAATGTAAATAATATGTATTTAAATGTAATAAAGAAAATAATAATAATAATAATATAATATTCCACAACTATCACACAACGCCATCTAGTCCCAAGCTAAGCAGAGCTTGTGTTATGGGTACTAGACAACTGATAAACATACTTATATATTTCTAAATACATACATATATTATAGATAAATTACACCCAGACACAGAACAAATGATCGTGCTCATCACACAAACATTTGTCCTGGGTGGGAATCGAACCCACGACCTCCGGCATAGCAGTCAGGGCCACTACCACTAGACCAACAGGCCTGTCAATACGATACTAAGTCAATAATACTTTTTATTTTTGATTTTTCAACATTATTGTTTTTCAGAATAACTCTGGATGGGGAGCGCAGCTTTGGATCTATGAAAGAAATGTCGGTTGCGTTTGTTCTTGTGTGTGAAAGCGCAGTTTAAGGATACGTACAGACTGGCCGCGTTTTAAAAAAGGGAGTTGACAATTACCGATTTCCGTAAATAAGCACAAAATGAAAAAAAAAATACCTGCCAATTTTATTGTTGATTTGGGTCGAGAATCACTAACATTACCTCCTGAAATGTTTTGCAGATCCAAAACTGCACCTTGCATAAGAGCGTGTGTGCGAGTATGACGTAAGACACTTCATACCTGATGGGTTCTCCAAACCGCACACGTATGTATATCTTTCAGAATTAAGTTCCCAATGTATTTTTTTTTTTTGTATTGTGTGGAATTATGATCTAATTATGTCGAATACACACATTTTTACTTTCTTTGCTAGTAAATCAGCCCTAAAAAGTTTTTAAATAATATTTTAAATCACATACGCCGTACAACATTTATTACTGTTATCACGCTCGTTGACTTTACTTAAAAATACAAATCATGTTTCACAAGCTGATACAGTTGATTGAATTTGACCTGCCATCTAATACTCTGAATTCAATAAAAGAGACCTATTTTTGTTCATTACTTTTTATTAATATTTTTTCATCGTCGCCTGTTTCAATAGAATTCAATCTGATATTTCAAGCTGGCAACACGTTGCTCTAAATAGCGTTACTTGATTTATGGCAACATTAAGCAGGTTGTCAAAGTAATAACAGCTAAATCGACACATCAAACGCTCGTTGAGATTTTTTTTTGGATTCTGTACGATTCCAAAACTGTGGATATAAGTATTTTCTTGTATAATATTTCGGTGGCATTTCGTGTATATTTTATTTGGTAATCTGAGCTCAAGTTGAGTGCTGCGATTAGTTGGCCATTTGCCAAAATAAATGTAAACAACAACATTGGTTGCCCAGAGCAGTGGTGGCTCAGTGGTAACGTCCCTAACTGAGTAGTGGGTCGTCGTTTCGCATCAAACTATAGTTTATGTAAATTATTTCACCATTTCATATTAGTGATGGAAAATGTTGTATTTGACAGCTAGTTGACGTTGACAACCGACTGTCAGTTGATTATTAGTACAAGTGAGGGTACCCCACAGTATAGTTTAAAGCAACCTGCAATGACCGGCAGAGGTCAATATGGACGCCAAGTACGAACTAGAAAACATCATGAGGAAACCGGCATGTCCTAGAACCAAAAACTCAAAGACATATGACATTAACAAACCCGCACTGGGCTCACGTGGTAGATTACGGCCCACTCTCTCTCATGGAGAGGAGGCCTGTGTCTGTGTCTGTCTGTATGTTTTATCAAATGACATTGACATGAAGTTCAGCCTTAGACAAACTGGCGTTCAGTGATTATTTTTCCAATCCTCGATAACTTCTATCAATTCAGCCTATCGCAGTCCACTGCTGGGCATAAGCATCTGCCAGGCTGTGCCATAACGCCCTGTCCTCTGCCTTCCGCATCCAGTCTTGAAAACTTATAAACTTAAATTAGCATGACGCCTGTATTCACCGAAATACACCCATATTTTATCAGTTAAATACATTTAAGTCCCATGTCATCAAAGAGATGTCAGCAGCACTGAAGGGGTCTGCTAGGACCGATGCCTGCCGGGGTCGCGTGATTGTTCGAAAGAGATACCGTGACCCTGGCACATGGGCAACTGAAGGAACACGGGTGGGTTTTAGTCAGTAAAAGTCTGACACGCCCATGACTTCTTCCGCCCAGAGCGGGAGAAGTCATTTGAAGACTTCCCATCCAAAAAAAAAAGTCCCATGTTATTGGGGCACGCTTATTGCCATCAACTGGGCACGAACCCAAACTCCGGGCTGCCTCTGAAAACTTAAAGTACAATGTACCATTTTAATAATAGTGTCTTTTTGTACTATTGTAAGTTGTCTATAGTTCAGTAAAGAAATAAGTAATAGGGGAAAAGCCTATTTCTATCGACCAGATACAACTCCAGACCCCCGAGCTGCTACAGATAAATTCCATAATTGGATCTCAGTCTAGAATTTAAAGCCAAAATCTCGTGTATACTATATTTACTCGTCCCGTAGATAACCCTACCCATAGTTATAAGACCTTGTTTACACAGGTCACCTTCAGAATGATAAATCCATATTGCTAATATTATGTAGGCTCGTGAGTGTAGCCTCCCCCCTAATGGTTTGAATTTAATTCTGGGTTCCCTGCCTACATTAGTTATATGTTTTACTGGGATTTAGTAAAACTTGATTTCTATGGATAAGGCAGATTACATTGATGCTAATATTTTACAGGAATCATTATAAACTATTGATCAACCCCCCAGGACCCATATAACAAGAGACTCAAACATAACCGGCAGAATTTGGGTGTACTAAAGGTCTCTGCCTCACTGTTCGGGGAAAAGAGGTAAGGTGTTATGGCATATGTGTGTTTTATATGTTCACTCTTTATATAGTGTGGCCGTGACAGCGATGCGTAGCCTGTTGCTACATTGAATAAAATCCAAGCAGAACGTAAGGTTCCTAACAGACTTCAAAATACTCACCCACTTTCATAGGGCAGGTCAGAAATTGACAATAAGCACCATGGTTCTGAACGCTGTTGCTACTGTAGCGACCTACATATTAGGAGCATACGAGCAGCCGGGACGGAGCCCGGCAGCGCACTGAGGTGCAGACCACGGTCTCGTGGTATTTTACGTGCGCGCGCGCCGGCCGCATCACAGCACCGACGTCATACCAGCCTCGGAAACAAAAGCGTACTGAGACGTAGCTCCAGTGCCAATAATATTTATAGTGTGCGTACAGGCGGCGCTATACGTCACACGCGTGCTAGAGCGAGATGGGTGCGCGGTCATTTTGGACCTTCACGTTTCGAGTTTTGGGACCTAGCGCTCTCTGATTGGTTGCCTGATATTTTGCTTATATATAGTAGCACAGCTACAAATTGTAAAACCCAAAATTGTATGTAAGGCAGACTATTATCTCAATAAATTTCTCTCAAGAATCCCCTACATTGTGAGTTTTACTTAATTAGTGAAAACCCTAAATTGGTGACCCCGACGTAAGACCGCAAATAAATCATGGCGTCGTCAAGTGAACAGCCTCCAAAATTATCTCTTAGCCAAGAAGACGTCGAAACGATCTCAGTCAAGTCGCGCTTACCCCAGTTTTGGCGAGATAAACCCAGACTCTGGTTCGCTCAATTTGAGACCATGCTCGCCAACCAGAAGCTCGGCGATGAAAATAAATTCGGCCTCGCCGTCGCGCAATTGGAGAAAATAGACGTGGAACAGATCAGTGATATAATTATGTCAGCGCCTAACACGGGAAGATACGAAGATCTGAAGAAGAGACTCATATCGGTGTATGAAGAATCCGAGAGCAAACAACTTCAGAAACTCCTAAATGAAGTCGAACTAGGAGACCAGCGTCCATCACAGCTTCTTCGTCGAATGCGAGATCTAGGACGAAATATGATTCCTGACGGCACCCTACGCATGTTATGGATGAGTCATTTACCATCATCAACGCGAGCAGTACTTTCGGTTAGCGAGGAATCAAAGTTAGATGCACTGGCAGCGATGGCAGATAAAATGGACGAGCAGACGAAGGAAGTGAATTCCGTATGTTCCTGTACCCACGCCAGCAAGAAAATCGAACAACCATCAACGTCAGCGGATTTAAAAATAATCGAAATGATCGAATCACTTTCGAAAGAGGTCGCTGCGTTGAAAATGGACCGATTCCGAAGCCAGTACCGCCGACCCCGTTACCAAGATTCACAGCGATCACGATCACGTTCCAAATCAATGAAACGTACCTCAATCTGCTATTTCCATAGGAAATTTGGAAGAGAAGCGTACAGATGTCGAAGTCCGTGTAGTTTTGACAGCAAGAACAAACCATCGGAAAACTAGAAGCTGCTTCAGCTGCGACGGGAGCCGAAGTGAACGAAATATCGAAGTACCGTCTATTTATTAAGGATTTGTCATCGGGATATAACTTCCTTATCGACACTGGTGCCAACGTCTCCGTGCTACCTGCACTAAGAACAGAAAAACAACGGCAGGAGCCAACAAGTCATCTGTATGCCGCTAACGGTTCATCAATACCGTCCTACGGTGAACGATCCATGGTGCTAAATATCGGACTGCGCCGACAATTTCGATGGAGCTTCGTGATTGCAGAGGTCAAGCGACCAATACTAGGCGCCGACTTCCTTCACAAACATAAACTTACAGTTGACATACATGGTAGACGACTCGTCGACAAACAAACAACCTTGTCCGTAACCGGCTACGTCACACCAATATCGGATCACAGCATTAATACCGTTGACGAACAGCAGCCATACCACGACTTGCTCGCATTGTATCCGGACATAACTCGACCAAACCTAAAGTTTTGTCACAGCGAAGTGGAACATCATATCAAAACATCGGGCCCGCCATTATACGCAAAAGCAAGACCACTACCACCAGACAAGTACCAAGCAGCAAAGGAAGAGTTCGAGGAAATGATCGAGCAAGGGATTTGCAGACCGTCCAACAGCCCGTGGGCCAGCCCACTTCACCTAGTACTTAAAAAGGATGGAAAATACCGAGCGTGCGGAGATTATCGCCGGCTCAACGCAATGACCGTTTCAGATCGGTATCCTATACCGAGACTTCACGATTTCACGTACAATTTATTAGGCAAGAAATTCTTCTCCATAATCGATTTAAAAAAGGCGTATTATCAAGTCAGAAATCGTGAAGAAGATATTGCTAAGACAGCCGTGATAACACCATTCGGCCTATTTGAATTCACAAGGATGTGCTTTGGCCTACGCAACGCTGGGCAAACATTCCAGCGACACATCGACAACGTGTTACGAGGACTACACGTTTTCCCTTTTGTCGACGATATTCTGGTGGCATCGGAAACAGAAGACGAGCACAGAAGAGACCTTGAGGAAGTGTTCAAGAGGTTGCATGAAAACGACTTGCAATTGAATGTCGCAAAATGCATTTTTGGGCAGTCAACACTCGATTTCTTAGGCTATACAATATCGGCCGAAGGAATCAAGCCAACAGACGAAAAAACAAAGGCAATTACATCATATCCCATACCAGAAACAAAAAAATAAAAATCCAAAAAAAATCATCAATCATCATCATTTCTCAATAAAATTATTTATACCATATCCAAGAAAAGTTGTAACTCTTGTGTATATTTAAATGAAATCAGTTATATACTATATAGGTAAGCTACTCACTAAGGTACAGAGGACGTGAATAAGACTTGCCTGCCTATGTTACAGCTAACTTGCTCTTAGAGGCGACAGGGACTTGTTTAGGTATGTTTCGTGACACTATTACCTTTGCTTAGTTACTAAAAGTAATTACTAATTGTCCGTATTTTTTTTTTTTTTTTGGAAGGGAAATCATCAAATGACTTCTCCCGCTCTGGGCGGAGCGGGAGGGCATGTCAGACTTTTACTGACTAAAACCCACCCGTGATCCTTCAGTTGCCCATGTGCCAGGGTCACGGTATCTGTTTCGAACAATCTCGCGACCCTGGCAGGCATCGGTCCTAGCAGACCCCTTCAGTTTTGCTGACATCTCTTTGAGGCGCGCGTGGAACACTACGCGCCGTCGACCCGAGCTTGGTCCATACCGGGCGGCGAGCTACCCATTGCTCACCGCCCGCAAGCTCGCGCCTACGGTGGCCGGGAGTCAGCTATCGACTCCCGACGCCCGGGGCGTCTCCTCCTGCGGCGGCTAGGAACGCGAGGGCGCAGAGACTGCCACTCCCTCACGCGCCCCGTCTCCTCCTTCGCGAGCATTACTGCTTCGCAGAAGGAGGTGACAGCTTCCCATGCCCTCTCGCTCCGTACCATGGCTCGCACCAGGGCGGGACGCGAGAGAGGTCGCCGCCGCCGATCGCCTCCACGAGGACAAGGCGGTGCTCCGCCCAGGCAGGGCACACTTCCACCATATGCTCCACCGTGTCCTCTAGACGATCCTCGCAATGGAAACACCCGGGCGTATCCTCCCGTTTTATCCTGAACAGGAACCCACCGAAGCACCCATGCCCGGTGCTGTCCGTATTGAACCACTTTTAGATTAGTATTCTTCAAAAAAAATTAAAAAACTGAATTTGGCGTGTGGTTCCTTTTTGCATAAAATACGGACAATTATAACAGCATCGCTCCGATACAGCATATAACTTATCGTTCAAGTTAGGATTTTACATCAACTGCTTCAGAGTACATTTTACAATGGCAATACAGAATAGTGAACAGTGAAAGTGGCACTGACCGCGCGCTTCAAACGAGCCGCCCACTGTCTGGCGAATAAAAGCTTGCAAGCGATACGCATGCCGACCGGTATCACTGCCCGCGTGCTACCGTTGCTTCGCTCACATGGCAGTCTCCCCGTCGCCCTTAAATTCTCATACTCGCTGATGACTGAAAATAAGCCGTTGTTGCGTGGATGGTGAGCTACCAGCTAGTATCGGGTGGGTTTTTTCGAGGCGGTGCAGGCGTGGCGGGCCGTTACCGCGTTGAAGCAGTGCGGTTTTATCACCATCAGCCTATAATGTTCCCACTGCTGGGACACAGGCCTCCTCTCAGTGAGAGGGAGCGGGCCATAATCCACCACGCGGGCCCAGTGCGGGTTGGTAGATGTCACATGTCTTCGAATTCTTGGTTCTAAGACATGCCGGTTTCCTCACGATGTTTTCCTTCACCGTTTTGAGAGCAGTAGCGATGAAATAATTTACACAAAGTAATGCGCCTGCTTGGGTTTGAACTCACGACCTACTACTCGTAAGTCGCGGTCGTTACCACTGGGCCACCACTGCTCACCATTAACATACGTTAGTACGCAAATTAATTTATAACATAATCGCCTTATTTTCCCGAAGGGTAGGGCAGAGGTGTATCTGGTACACTCACATTTTGCCAGTTTTGTTTAAGTCTCGTGTAGAAAAGCTTATTGCCATCAATCGGGAATGTATCTTCTTCGATCTGCTGCTGAGATATAGAAACTTTACTATTGGGAATCGAACTCAAAACCTCATGCTCAGCAGCAGTGTTTGTCCAGTGGTTCCACAGCGAGGCAGTCAACAAGCAAAATTAATAATGCCTTGCTTTTATGTAATTAAGATATTTTTGAGAAAAAATTTTACGTATAGGTACGTCAGCATTAAGCTGTGTATGTACGTATACTAAGTGTTTTTAATTATAGAATAAAAGTATAGCCTGTTGTTGATATGCTTAGTGAAATACACAAAATATCAATAAATTTCTATGCAACAATTTCCAAAACTATGTTTTTATTTTAATTTTAAGGAACCGGTATAAAACCACTCTATAATATCTACATTATACGGAAGTTATAATTGAAACCGTGACAGATGTAACAAAACCTTCAAATTCTATGCTCAAGGGAAAAACACAAAATTGATTTAGCCTCGACATTTTCAATTTAATTATAAAGCTTTCGCCTCCTCAAAGTAAATTAATTTTGATTAATTTAAACGAACTAATTTTGTAAGTTTTTTGTCTCTTTCTATTACCCTGAGATTGACTGGTGAAATTGTTTAATAAAGATATTATCTTTCAGTCTGTCGCTTGTACGGATGTTTTAATTATTTTTGTAATAACATTATTAATAAACTTTTCTTATAATTAAAATATCTTAGTAAGTGATTACTCGAACTCAAAAATTTACTTAAAGTATTTATTTCAAATAGCTTTTGCCCGCGGCTTCGCCCGCGTGGATGTCGGAAATTAACGCAGGAGGACGTACTACCGCGGTAAGATGTGTTAATTCAGGTTATATTATAGGTAATAGCTGATACCCGCGACTTCGTCCGCTTGGTATTTAACAAAAAGTTTTTTATAAAAACTGTCTTTGAAAACTACGCTGACATACGTCTCAAAATTCAGCGTGTTTTTAGTTTTTTTAAACTATTATTTATTTTTTCTAAAATAAAAGTAGCCTAAGTTACTCCTTGTTACATCAGCTATCTGTCAGTGAAAGTTCCGTCAAAATCGGTCCAGCCATTTCATAGATAACCCGGAACAAACAGACAGACAGACAGACAAAAATTTTAAAAAAAATTGTTTTGGTATATGTATCGTGTATACATCCATATACACTTAGTAAAAAGTGGTTATCTTAATATTAAAAACAGACACTCCAATTTTATTTATTTGTATAATAGGTTGGGGAAAAAGTTTCTTCGCATTTTTTAAGAAAATTCAAAACATTTTTTAATAAAGTTTATTTACATTTAACTAAAGTATGTAGGTACCATTTTGTTCGATAACTTTTTGCCATCTTGTAGGTAGGGACATGATCCCATTGCTATAGAAATTTTGGGACTTCTGGTCAAAATACCGCGACAAGTGGTTTTGGCAGTCCTCTCGTGATGTTAACCTGACACTGCCTAAAGAATTCTGAAGAGACCGAAACAGGTGGAAATCTGAAGGTGCAAGGTCAGGACTATACGGCGGATGCATTAACACCTCCCAGCCAAACTCTCTTAATTTTTGTTGGGTGGCTAAAGATGTGTGAGGTCTAGCGTTATCATGATGAAAAACCACACCCCTTCTGTTGATTAATTCCGGCCGCTTTCTCTCAACTTCTTGCTTTAATCTCATCAGTTGTTCGCAGTAGAGTTCAGAATTGATGGTCCTGCCTGGTGGTAACAGCTCATAATGAATAATGCCCTTCCAATCCCACCACATACATAGCATCACCTTGTTGCGAGTTAACCCGGGTTTCGCCACAGTCTGTGAAGCCTGACCGGCCTTTGACCACGACCTTTTTCGCACGTTCTTGTCATACGTGATCCACTTTTCATCACCAGTTATCAGCTTTTTCAAAAATGGTTCAGTTTCATTACGTCGTAATAAAGAATCACAAATGAGTACACGGTTCATTAGGTTTCTTTCAGTGAGCTCGTGAGGTACCCAAATGTCGAGCTTTTTTGTGTACCCAGTTTTTTTCAAATGCGCCAAAACTATTTTGTGGTCAATTTCCAGTTCTTCAGCTACGTCGTAACTACTGGTACGCCGATCTTGCTCCACTTTTTCAAAAATGGCATCCATTTTATCCGTAATAGGGCGACCAGAGCGACGTGCATCTTTGACATCAAAATTTCCGGATTGAAAACGCTTAAACCAAATTTGTGCTACTCTCACAGACTACACTAGGTCCATAAACATCGCAAATTTTTTTCGCGGCTTGCGTTGCATTTTTACCTTTTTTGTAGTAAAATTTTAAAATGTATCGAATTTCTTCATTAGATTCACTCATCTTGACGGTACGAAAAACAAATGAAAATCACACATTTTCCTAATTTGAATTTGGAATTATGTTCTTTAAAATTTAAACATTCAATGATACCAAAACCAGCCAGATACAAATAGTATAGCCAAAGAGATTTTATTACAAGTTCATACATACTATAATGCGAAAAGACTTTTTCCCCAACCTAATAGATAAATCAATTGCCCATTCTAAAGCGTACCGTGGGAGGTTCCTGTGGAGGACACCGGTCAAGAAACTCCACGGACACTAAACCTATCAGCTACTATCAACTATATAGTATAGATAGCAAATACCCTGAAAATAGGTACTTAGGTACAAAAGAGGGAAGTTTTAAGGACGCTATAACATTTTTCTACAAATATCGGTGGTTTTCCAGTACCAATTACATCAAGAGGAATCACAACTGCGAAGTCAATTATGGTCTTTAATTAAAGATAATTTATTCATCTCCATTATGGTACCATAAAAATTATATAGTCTCATACAATATTTTCACAAAAATACGTTTTCCCCACCGCAATAATCGAAGAAAATGAAAAATAATGGGGTCTGGAAAGGTACCTGTATAGTGAGATCAACTGCATATTTTAACTTCAAAATGACAACAAATTGTGGCTAGTATAATCTTCTACGTTTTGCCTAAATATTTTGTAATTAAATACATAACTTTTTTATTTATGAGAAAAATAAAGAACGTTCTCAACTTTCTTCATACATTTTAAACTCGCGGCTTCTCATTCCGCGCTCAGACGCGCCCTAGGAAGCACGGGCGTATCGCTTTTTTGTACAAAATAAATACGATCAAAATAATAATAAAGTGAGTGCCGTGCTGTATACTGTGGTTGAAAAATGTTGATACTTTTCGGACCAAAACTATGAGTACCAAACTTATTATCAGAACTTGATTTAGAAATAAATAACTCAAATTCTATTGGGATTATTTTATTTGGGATTACTGGCCTGTTTGTCTAGTGGTTAGCGACCCTGACTGCTAAGACTGAGGTCGTGGGTTCGATTCCCACCCAGGACAAATCTTTGTGTGATGAGCACGATCATTTGTTCTGTGTCTGGGTGTAATTTATCTATAATATGTATGTATTTAGAAATATATAAGTATGTTTATCAGTTGTCTGGTTGCCATAGTACAGGCTCTGCCTAGTTTGGGATCAGATAACGGTGTGTTGGTTGTCCTAAGATATTTATTTATTTATTATTGAGGTAGGGTAATTATGACTATGTATTCATTTTCAAGAATTCAAAATGGCGGATAATTATTCAATAAAAAGTTATATTTTCAACGTGGTAATTAAATTATGCAAGTGTCGTCCATTTTTGGAACGAAATTCTTTAATGTAGCTTGCGGTAGGGGTAAACAAGGGTGCTGAATCTGATTCAAAATCAAAAATGGTGGTTACGAAAATTTTCAAAATTTTCATCATGGGTGTCGTTTTCAAGATTTTCGAAGGTGCTGAAGCCGAAAACTCCATACAAATTACATTTGGAGCCAAAAAAAGGCGACCCCACAAGTTTTTCATTCAAAACGACGAATATTTTAATTTTTTAAATAAAAAGTGGGCATAGCTATCAAATTTGGATAATTTTAGGATAGTTATTACGAATGATTCATCCAAATTTGATCCAAATACGGCGGGTATTGTTTTTTTTATAAAAAGATCTTTATCCATATTAGGGGTAGGGATTATAAAATCTTCGATTTTTAATTTAAAATGGCGGATGTACTGTTATGATGAAATGTCGACATGGGTATCAATTTTGGGGGTTTTGCTAGTATGTAGTCACAATATTTAACGTAACTTTAATTATTTACATAAATAAAAAAATCTGAATACGCGCTGCAATCTCAAAGGTGAGGGTCGCGCGTCACACAATTTTTGCTTAGTTTTCTTTAAGGAATATCCCGTATATTTTCAACGATTACAACGATATTCTACGATCAACATCAGTTATATTTGTTTATTACCCAAAAATATTGTTAAAGTATTTTATTGTTACACCTCGTTTTTTTTTTAATTGTCAAATTATACGTTACCCCAAAAATATTGATGATCATGGTAGTAAAAGTTATTTACTGTCACTAAATTCAGATAGTAAAGTTACTTTACTACAAATTTTACTCAACAGTGCTAGTAAAATAAAATAAATAATACCTTCGAGTATCAAGGTTAGTTAACTAATGTTTAAAATCGAGCAGACAATGGTTTCAATGTGTGCGTGCGCGTAATGTTGTTGTGTGGCGACTCAGATACCTAAACTTGAGCGATTCAAAAATGTTATAGCGTCCTTAAAGAACAAGAAGATATCTATTTGGATGCAATACGATTAAAAATAAGTAATTCTATTTACACGACTTTTGAAATTGCGCCTACCAACCACTATTTGCCTCTGCAACACCCAAAGGTTGACTAGTAGAAAATACAAATGGTCACTGTACAAACGCCAGCACATCAAGCTACCCGAAACTGTCAATATTTCCCAATCCATCTTGAACCTAATTCTGTATCAATAAAGTTGAAATCTATTAAAGACATTTGACAGATTGTAGTAGCTTTTTGTGCTGGCGTCTGTATATTAATGTGCCTGACGTATTAATAAATAAATAAATGCGAATATTCTTAAAATACGGGAATAGGAGTAGTTCTCATATTTTTAGAGCCTGCAAATTTGAGTTTGATGGGCGTCATTGCATCCTCCTTACAAATAAAATTAAAAGATGGTGTAATTTTATTGTATACTTTCAGCATGGAACCTAATGCACCACTAAGTTACAGTATATGTAGAAAAATATTTAAAAAAAATCGTTCTCCTACTCGCTTTGGAATAGGCAACTACCTTCATTTTATTGAGTGACCAACCCCTGGACAGTTCAAAAGTGTTTGTAGTTGTTTAATTGCAATAAATGCTTTGTGTTCATTTAAAATTTGCATCTTTTTCTTGCGAAAAGGTGGGCATCATTGCATCATTTTCACAGAACAGTGAAATATATACATATTCTGGTACAGGCGCTTTTCTGCTGTGGCGAAACAAACCAAATATCTATGGTTCCTACTCTTGATGTGTTGCCACCTTTTTGTTTCTAGACAGAGAGGTCTATGGTTCACAAAAGAGAACTGCGATTTTGAATCTGAATGTAAAGAGTAGTAGACTGTTTACGATACACAGTGTAATTGACTGCAAGTTTCGTATCCTCCATTTGGCAATCGTGTATTCTATATATGTATTTCCTCCGCTGTCGTAAGGATACTGTGTGGTGAAAGTAATATACATCTACCATTACTTTACTTAGCAAACAGGGCGCCATAACGCGCCTAAATTATCAATGCTATGTGAAAAATTAAAAAGCCAATTGTGAAAAAAAAAATCTTTACTACTAAATTTAAACATCAATATTTTCATCATGATTTAACCTTATACCCAGGCTTCAAATACCTCTCCACACCTTTACAGTAATCTCTGAAATATTCTGGCCAGTCAATCTGAGTGGGGTCACAGGGAAACGTCTGTTGATCTTCGGGGGACAGTGAAGAGAACAGTTCCCTCGCTCGCTCTGCCCTCATCACAAAGCACTTGGACGTGAAATCTTCATTGATGGCATCCCTCTTTTTGATGACTGATGAGACCAGTTTGGCGTACCTGGTGATGATGAAGGGCTATTAGAAAACTTGATTATAAAATGCAGGACGTAAACTGATCCATTCTATATTAGTTACAGTAAGTAAAACTTTTTGCGTGGAAACGATTTTTGGTTTTGGTGCGAAAGATCATTGTTTGGGGTAGGGGGTAATTTAATGTATGCAAAACATTGTGCTTATGGGTTCATGCAACAAAGAGTACAGGCCTTTCTTTTGTGGTTCAGTCAAATGACGTCTCCTGCTCTGGGCGGAGCGGGAGGGCGTGTCAGACTTTTACTGACTAAAACCCATCCGTGTTTCTTCAGTTGCCCATATAACAGGGCCACGGTATCTCTTTGGAACAAATCTTGCGACTCTAGCAGGCATCGGTCCTAGCAGACGCCTTAAGTACTGCTGACATCTCTTTGAGGCGCGCGTGGAACACAACGCGCCGTCGACCCGAGCTTGGTCGGGCGGCGGCATACCCATTGCTCACCGCCCACAAGCTCGCGCCTGTAGTAGCCGGGAGTCTGTAATGGACTCCCGGCGCCCGGGGCGTCTCCTCCTGCAGCGGCTAGGGACGTGAGGGCGCAAAGATTGCCGCCCCCTCACGCGCCCCGCCTCCTCCTTCGCAAGCATTACTGCTTCGCAGAAGGAGGTGACGGCTTCCCATGCCCTCTTGCTCCGTACCATGGCTTGCACCAGGGCTGGACGCAAGAAGTCGCCACCGCCGATCGCCTCCACAAGGACACGACAGTGCTCCACCCAGGCAGGGCACACCTCCATCGTAGGCTCCACCGTGTCCTCCAGACGATCTATGCAATGGAAACGCCCGGGCGTTTACTCCCGCCTAATTCGGAACAGGAACCTCCCGAAGCACCCATGCCTGGTTAGGAACTGAGTAAGGCGGAAGGTGAAGACGCCGTGGCGCCTTTCAATCCACTCCCCAAAGAGGGGACTTACTGCCACAATTGTGGCGTGCCCAGCACTGGGTTGCGGCAATCATACACGCCATGTCGCCATGAGGCAGTACAGGGCTTGTAGGGATTTTTTGAGTTACTCAAAACATTTTCGTAGAAAAAAGTCAAAAAAGATGGAAATCACTGACCGTGAGAAGGTCACGGAGTAACATCGGGGTAATTTCGTAACATGCTAATGAATACTAATAGAATGAATCACTTCGTCAGTTCAATAACATTCATTACGTTATTTACGTTGTTTTAGCAGACACGTTTTATGAACATATGAAGCCTGGATGGATTAACAATAACTTTCAAAATTATTGACATTCTGATCAATAATATGTTACACAATTAGGGTGCAGGCTTAGGTTGGAAAAAAATATCACAATGACCGAAAATTAGTGATTAATCGTTAAATGTAGATTTATTTATACCCGTTTCACTTTTAATAGGTTCTGCTATTTGCATGTTAGAGAGATGAGTTGTTCCAAAAGTTAAATGTCAGAAATATTTAACTGTTTTGACATTCACAAGAATCCTGTATAAACTGAATATCACCTTTAGCTTTCTATGTTCAAAAATTTGCAAGTTGAGTTTAAAAAAAAGTGAAAGCGTTTATAATCTGAATTTAAAAAAATAATTGTGTCTGATCAGCACCCTAATTGCGAAACGCACTATTTATCAGAATCTGAATGGGATTGAAGATTAATTCTAAACCATTGCATCATTTGTTCGAATGAATTGTCGGCTCAGCAACGTAAATAACGCAATGAATGTTGTTTAACTATCAATATGAAACCAATTAATACTGATAGCAAGTTACGCAATCACCCCTCTGGACTTACTTCGAATAAAATATACTTACCTCGGTTCTTTACCCGACATTTTCAACCACAAGTCAGCCATATGCGCAGGAGTCGTTTGAAATAAGAATGTCCCAATATTTAACATGGCTTTTGATTTGACAAATAACATGCTCGGATATGGCACGTCATCTGAAACAAAGAATAATATTGTATGTGTTAAAACAGGTTAGGAAGTAATTTCAAACATCCATAATCAGTCTTTGATGTTCCCACTGCTGGGATACAGGCCTCCTCTTGGTGAGAGGCAATCGTAATCCACCGCGCGGGCCCAGTGCGGGTTGGTGGATGTCAAGCGTCTTCGAATTTTTAGGGTTCCGTTGCCAAATGGCAAAAAACGGAACCCTTATAGATTCGTCATGTCTGTCTGTCTGTCTGTCCGTCCGAGTATGTCACAGCCACTTTTTTCCGAAACTATAAGAGCTATGCTGTTGAAACTTGGTAATTAGATGTATTCTGTGAACCGCATTAAGATTTTCACACAAAAATAGAAAAAAAAAACAATAATATTTGGGGTTCCCCATACATAGAATTGAAACTCAAAAAAAAAAATTTCTTCTAACCCATACGTGTGGGGTATCTATGGAAAGGTCTTCAAAAATGATATTGAGATTTCTAATATCATTTTTTTCTAAACTGAAAAGTTTGCGCGAGAGACACTTCCAAATTGGTAAAATGTGTGTCGTTCCCCCCCCCCCCCCCCCCGTAACTTCTAAAATAAGGGAATGATAAAACTAAAAAAAATATATGATGTACATTACCATGTAAACTTCCATCGAAAATTGGTTAGAACGAAATCTAGTAAGTAGTTTTTTTTTTAATACGTCATAAACCGTAAACCACAATTTACCTTTCATTCAGTCAACTCAAATATAAAAATTAAAAAAAAAACATTTAATTTCATAAACATAAACCTTATGCATGAACCGTGAATACCTGCAGGTTTGTACGGAACCCTCGGTGCACGAGTCCGACTCGCACTTGGCCGGTTTTTTAGTTATACACCGTGACATTTTAGTCGTCTTACAAAGGTTGTACACTCAATGTATCCGACATAATATACCTCTAGGCGTGATTAAAAAAATGTAACCAATTAAGAAAATACGTACGAAAGTACGTTCCGTAGAAAAAATTATAATGCATTAGAATTATGAAACATCCTGTTAATGATGTTTTGCGTGTATTACGGTAGAGAATGTACCTAACCAGTGCACGAGTCGACTAGATCATCCCATCTCCATTTTTCATGAGACAAAATATCAATTTAAAACTACGTCCTGCGTCATCATAATGAATAATATTTTTATTTTTAGTTATTCAAATGTTAATTTTTTTTCTTATGGATGTGTAGTAGTCATTGGATACATGAAGTGGGCTGCCGTTCCACATGCCACAGTGTATAAGTAATATGCCTAATATGCCGGTTTCCTAATGATGTTTTCCTTCACTGTTTTGAGGACAGTGGTGATGAAATAATTTTAACAAAGTTAAGCGCCTGTTCGAACCCACGAGCTGTTTTTCAAACGTTAAATTATCAGTATTGAACTAATGAAGAAATCTTGATATTTCGTTAAATCGAGAAAACCCTGCGAAACAGGGGCAAGGCGCTAGTATATCGTATAAACAGAGTGATATTCCTATCACTCTGTTTATACGATAGGTATACTAGCGATATGTTCCCATAGAAGCGAAATCTTGTACCATGGATTCAGTACATAATTCTGAAACTCTCTGAAAGAAATTAGCTGTTCCATACATTTTCACCTAATAGATTATTATTTTAGATAGCTGTCTAAAAATTTCTACGCGATCCTGTCTGATCCTGAGCGTCGAATGCCACACTGTATATCTACAGGATCATTATTTAACAAAATCCAGCTTCGGAGATTTTACGTACATTAATCGCGCGATGAAGATAAAGTTGTTCGAGACAAAAACTCGATTGAGCATCTTCGATTTTAAGTTATACGTAATTTGAGCACTTACTTGAGCCTCTTGAAATAATTTCTTTATTGAAGTATTTATGAACATCCGAGAAAATGACAGGATTCTCTGAAGAAGTGGTGCTATTAAACACTTGCACTTTACTTGATCTGGAACAAAAATGATCACTTTATTTAGTTTAAAATAACATTTAACTTTATTTTCAAACGTACGGCTCAGAGCGGTCAAGTTGCAGCGAGGTGAGTTAACAAAAACCACAGACTTCACGATCCCAAGTAATTTATTGTAAAGTTACAAAATGATGTTGGATGCTAATCCGTGGTATTATCGCTAAGGTAGCTAATGGTCAACTAACGTTTGGTATAATAAATGAATTAACGGAAGTAGGTCGCGGTTAGGCCTGTACGTAAACCCATTCTATATACAATTATTAGACAACTATTTACACTAAATATTAAAAAAAAAAAATGTCAACTACGGTAAGAAATACAAAAATAAAGGGACACTTAACGAGAATCAATCAATGTTGATACTTAGATAGACATCAAACGGGCAATACTCATAATTTTAAGAAACGTTCACAGTCTGATCTCATCACAACGGTCAAAAATATTTCGAGTTTCCCTACATTTTTGACAAAATTTTGACATATAATAGTCGCCGCGGTGAGACCGCGACTAAATTTTTAACGGTTTTAATTACAAGAATTGGCCTTCTGATATTAAATGGCCTATTATTATCTTCCTAGCCTTTTTCCAACTATGTAAGGGTCGGTTTGTAGTCTAATATAAACTTCTATTTTACATGAACTGACCCCCACAACTTAATTACTGTATAGCACGATATTCCATGGAAGGTAAGACTGCCTGTCTGACTTTTGGACTTTAACCACTCTTAGCGACTGTCAAAAAAAAACGAATAACCCTCAGGACCGACAGTCAAACAGGCTTTTCGTTATTCAAGGCTCGGAGCATTTCTGGCTATAGAAGTAAAACTAGCTTTTTAGAATTCTTATAATTAAGTTAATTGATGAAACTGGACGAAAAGTCCTATATGTAAAGCTTAATGTGAAAACTGGCAGCCCGCGAAACTTTTTTTTTTTACGTATTTCGCTATTTGCAGGTCTGTGCTTCACTGAGCTGAGCGTCGAGTGGGGCGCGACTGGACACGCAAATTGCGTAAAGCAACACACGCGCTCGTCACCTACGGGGCGACTACAGCCACTGTGATAGGCTTGAGTACTTTATCTTCAGGCTTCACGTATTTTGTCACGGTTTTTGCTCCCAAATTTGAATAATAATGTGTGACTCAAGTCCTATCACATTAGGCCGTGCTCGCTTCGCTGTTTTCGACCTTTGGCTGCTCTAAAAGCCTTCTTTCATTTGTTTTCTGCAGTCTCTGTTACAGGGCGCAAATGGCTAGTCGAATCGCTCGAGGCGTCGCTTAAGCGTATAGGTCGTGGCTACGAGGTAAATATACATCTATATAATAATCATTCTTACTTGGCTCTAGCACCAGCAATAATACTTAAATTAGAAACATAATCGACAGGGATGAAGTCGATGGGGTGAGTGCCGCTACCCAGATTAAAACGGTTCCAGCCTTTGGCAGAGTAAAATAGTAGGTTTGTGCCACCAAACCAATTGTCCAACCAGCCTTTTAGAGGTGCATCTTTTATTGCTGAAACTGAAAAAGAAAATTGGATGACATTATTTTGTATCTACAATTTTAATTTCAACTCTCTATTAATGGATGTCATGGCAGTCATGTAATTCCGGCTTAAAGACATTTATTTCTCAAAGAACATTGCAGTTCACTTAGAGAGAAACTTAACTAAATTAAAAATAGGTTTATGTTTAAATTGCGACGTTCAAGCCATCGAAGAAACTGAACACCGTAGTTTCACTTATGAATTATTGCAATTACTTAAATCTAAACAAAAAAAAAAATGAAAAAAAAAAAACAGTTTAAGCCAAAATATGAAAGCTATGCTTATGTGTCTAATATATAATTCCTTAGACCTTTTTTAAATGATGGTATGCTTGTACACTCTGACTTTTTAGGTAATTTATTGTATAGCCGAACCCCCTCATACTGTATAGTTTAATTTGATTTAAATAGGTTTTCATATATCATTTATATACATTCTTTTATATTTTATAAATGTGGGAACGTTGTAGGCCTTGTAGGCCACTTTCTTTTACAGTAAGTACCTGGTACTTGTTGACAGGCCTACACACTGTCCTCCTATACCTACCTATCACCACTGTAATTTGAAACCATTGTACGAGCCTATTATTTTAAAAACGGTTAGCAAGGAGTTTCTTGATGGCTCTTCTCTATAGGAATTAACCAGTTGGAACCATGCACCTAGCTTCTGACGTTTCATAAGTGTCCATGTAGATTTATGTGAAATAAAATATTTTGATTTGATTTGATGATAACTAATTAATCTTGTTTTTCTTTATAGTTAGCTGATTGGCTGTCCGCTCAGATGTCACAGGACACCCCGGAACGGAACGCCCTATAAGAACATATAGTGACCTTATTGGTGATGTTCTTCAGAAAGGTCTGGTGCGTAGTACTACTAGCCGGCGTGCGTGTATGACCAGATGATGTATGCACAGAAACGAAGCAAAATGACGTAGCAGGTGGAGTCCTGCCTACTCCGTGGGAAAAAGGCGCGAGTTAATGTATGTATGTAAACAATGAATGTATTTTGTATGGTTTAATTATAGCATTGTCTTTATAATTGTGTCGATTAAGTCAACAGTTTGTTATTTTTTCTGGATATCTTAGTTTTCTTACTTGACAAGCTAATTGGAAAAGACGTTTTGCAAAAGACATAAAAAGACAATTAATTATTACCTATAGAAGGTCTAATGATAACTGTGGGCACATCGCCACGATTCTTCATGATATAAGACTCCGACAACGCCTTACTGAACGTGTACGTGTTGGGTTTGTTATGGTCACCTGTAACAAAATATTAATTCCTGTAAATTTTGTTAAGGCTGGTCAAATTAGCAGCCTTGGGTTAACGTAGTCATAACGAGTAGTCAGAAACCTAAAATTCTGACGACCAGTCTTGCTAAGGTGATACGTGTAACCCAGCAAATGGGTTGTGAGAGTCAGAAAGGTTGTCACGACATGGTTAGACAGGAAGGTGAACCCTGATATTTGGGAAAGTGCTAGGTAGTTTTTCAAATCTGACTGTTATTTCAAGAGCGTAGCGCGTTTAAATAAAAGAAAAAAAAAACACTCTGTTCAGCTTACATTATTAGTATTTTTAATAAAAAAGTTTTTATTTTTAATAAAAACTTTTTACAAAAAAATAACAACCGACTTCCTTAAAAAACACTAAAAAGTCAAAAATAACTTTAATTTCGGAAGTTGGTGGCAAAAAACCTTAAATACAGATCCTAAGACACCGAATTCCGAAATTAAAGTTATTTTTGCCTTTGTAGTGTTTTTTTTTAGGGAAGTCGGTTGTTATTTTTTTTGTAAAAAGTTTTTATTTTTGTAACAAACAAACCACAAAAAATAAGAACAATTAAGTCAAATAAAAGTAAAGCAATAATATAATTGGAATGCAATACGTACATAAATATTTCTCCGTTTCTTTAGTATCGTGTCCATGCTCTTCCATGAATTCGTACACATCTTCCACATTGGCTGGCGGTGGGTAGACCGTCTCTACAAGTACCTTCCTCTGAGTTTGAGAGTAAGCCGTTGAAATATAGACCAAAGCCTAAAAGAATAGAGTGGCATATTATCGTTTAAGCTTTTTTTAGCGTTACCTGAAGGCCGGAACAACTGACAATCGCTTTTGAAAGGTCTTCGTATTTCTACAATGACTTTCAAAAGGATTGAGTTAAGTTTTTCGGTAGCTTATGTCAGTCCAATCCATAACTTTCTTTAAACTATACCTTTTCGGAAAATGAACTTATTACTATATAAAGCAGAATGTACATAATTTCTCTTGAACACGTAAGTGTATGAAAATTTATTGTTACGTGCTCACCTATTGACATACAGTACAATGCCAAATGACAAAAAAAAATTATCAATAAGAGCAAAATGATACTGGCCACATACATATAATACTTTTATGGAACATTGATTTAAATTTCTTCACAATGTCTTAAAATATCACAATATCTCAAATGATCACTGACTTTGGTTTTGTGATAGGAAGCTTTCCCTCATAAGTATAGTAAAAACACATTGTACCACTCGGAAGAAAGCGCGATTCCTGTGTCCCATGGAACTTATACTACACCCTCATTAGTAATCAGCCAAATTCTCGCCTTGGTGAACAATATACTATTTACGTCATCTTTATCGGTGAAATATTGTCACTTATTTCTATGCTTCGGTGAAAAATAGATGCATTCCTTTATCAACGGGTTGTAGTAAAACTTCTATGTCTTCTGAAGACGCTTTTTTCTTGGGTAGTAAATCATCACATCACGTCTCTCGCTCTGGGTGGAGTGGAAGGGCGTGTCAGACTTTTATTGACTAAAATCCACCCGTGTTCTTTCAGTTGCCCATGTGCCAGGGCCATGGTATCTCTTTCGAACGAATCTCGCGACCCTGGCAGGAAAGAAAGTGGAACGCTTCACGATTTTGCGTGTCATCCTTGCGCAGGGGCCATGTTAATCTTCTCTGTATCGTTCCAATTTTAGATATGTACTGCCAAAGCAAGTATTTCTGAAGATGCTTTCAATTCCAGCCTACTGTGTGCAGTTTGAAAACATGCACCAATTTTCAGCAACCAGACCAGTGATCCAGAAACAAATACAATAATAGAGGTTAGGTATCAACTTACCTCAATATTCTTCATACGCCGACTGAGCTCAAGAACCTTCTGCGAGCCTTCAAAATTGATGTTCATAGCCACCTGTAACGGTTCGTCGAACCTAACCGTTGCTGCACCATGGTATACTACCGACACCTAAAATTAATGTACTGCTGTTATGATCATGTGCTACTTCAGTGTGGACATTCTTTAACTAAAGAAAGAAAGAAAAAAAAACAAAGAAAAATGGTTTATTATTAGTTTGTGGCAAACATGACGCAAGAAATGACAACTTTTTTTTTAATGGTTGGCGAAAACATGCGCCACATTAACACAAAACGGCCATCGCTCAGCAAAATGCTGTGACTCTATGCGAGTCAGAGCCCCAGCGCTGGTTTTAGTGATAGCCGGCGCTGACGTGGTGACGTCGAACGGTGCAGCAAACAATGAGTAAAAATAAGTACAAATACCAAATCTTAAACTAACTGGGCATGGTTTTTATTGTATTGCAATCGTTATGTCCTCTAGGCAAATAACTGGGTTAGTTTTAGCAAATACATAGGATGAATTCTTAAACAAGTAATGTTCCGTGTGTTGCTGGACGTAAAGAATAACACCAACCCATTTCTTCTCGTGGGTGTTGTAACAGGCGACTTACAAGAACAAGAGAATTACAAGAGAATGTGTAGCAGTGTTCTCTATTCATTTTACACACACTATACTGCGATTGCCAACTCGCTTGCCAAGCGTGGCGATTACGGTGAATCCCCCCAAATTGGGAGAGGCCTATGTCCAGCAGTGGACGGCTTTCAGCTGAAATGATGATGAATGTTACCTTGTCAATCAAAGTCTGTTCATCTTTTGGGCTCAGTCCTAAGTTCGGTAGTGTAATATCACCGGTGACTGGTACTACCTTCTCTAAATAGTCAGGTTTGCTTTTCTTCAGCCTCGAAAACAACTGAAAAATGTTCATTATTTTAATCAGAAAACATTACATTGTATTATAATATACAGGATGCATCAGGGATATCAGGAAATCCCATGAATTTAGCACACGAAATAAGAATTTGTTCATCGGTTATAAAAAAATAATATTATTTCATTAAAAAAGTGGAATAGCTACCTACACAGTCAAAATGTATCGAACAACAACTTTTTTTTTAAATATTCGACGAAATCTTTCAAAGCTTGGGGTTTAGAATCATGTACTGGATCTATTTTGATAGGTCACGAGTCGAGGCGCGTCGGTTATTAAAACAATATATTAACAATATACATACAACAAATACAGAACAATTGACAAACTTGTCCTTTTTGAAGTCGGCTAAAAATATCCCAAAAAGACCAAGCAACTTCGTTACTGTACTGCGTAAGGTAATATTAAACAGAAAATGATTAAAAACCTTAAAACATAGAATTAATTAAAACCGTTTATAAAATAGAATTAAGAATTTGAAAGCAAGAAAATAAATACGTTAATTTGCGGCAAAAATGACGCAAAGAAATACTGAACACAACAAAAATATAAAAATTCTGGGGAAAATATGTGCCACATCCACACAAAACTTCGATCGCTCAGCATAATGCTGCGTCCTTATGAACTTACCGGATTCGCAAACAAGTCTTCAATTCGTTTGTAGACATTTTCGCCTTTCTTCTCTCGTACTAAGACGTAGACTTTGTCTAATTTGTTGCACGAATACAGGAGTTTCTCAAGGTAGACCTGGAAAATTATATTCAATATTCATGCACGTAGGTTTACGTGTGTATGCTGACATTGAGCACTAGAACGGTAACGAGTTATCGGATTAAGAAGTATGTTACTTCTTAAAAGATCATCAACCAGCGAAAGTCCCGTCGAAATCGGTCGAGCCGAAGACGAAAAATGATTTTTGTTTTAGATACCCACCGCATATTTACGGTATTAGTACGGTACGGCATAACTTGTAATATAAGTTAGAAAATTTGATACTTCCCCCTTCAGCTTGGCCCTCTAGCCATAAAGGTATCTTCTTTACTTATTCTGTGTTCCATCGGCGACGATTCAGCTGTTTTTTGAGATTGCCTTGTTAGTCTAGTCGTCACAAGCGCTACTACTGGCAAAGTGTTACTGTTTTTCAATCTGGAATTTCTCAGTAATAGCCCGTAGTCTGAACTTGTGCTAGGTTGATGGCAATAGGCTCGCCCCCTATTACTGAGACTTTAATATACCAGGCGAAATTTCGGTGCACTATTTGTACTCCCTCATTAAAGATAACATGCTGAATGTTCTTGCATAAATTATGTTTTGTAAGCTTTGTACAAGACACTAAAACATACCTTTCCTAGGAAACCAGTGCCACCAGTTACAAACACACATTTCCCAGAATAGAAGTCTGCAATTGACTGGTAAGTAGTATTGCTCTTATTATTGGCATTTGTTAAGTTCCCACTGAAACAACAAAAAAAGGAAGTCAGACCAAAAAAAAGTTATAACATGGTTTCCGAACGGCTTTTTAGACGATCGGTACGATTTTACTCGGGCAAATCGACACTTTTAAATACAATATCACTATCTATAGGTGCTTGTCGCTAAGTAATAACAGCCGCACGGGTCGATCGATTAGGTTAAGCTATGCTTGCCGCGGTTGGTTCGTGGATGGGTGACCATCTTTACAGACCTCTCCTCTCTCAAAAAGTACGTTAAGCCGTTGGTCCCGGCTGTCAATTGTTTATCTTCGATAGTCATTAAATTATCAGCCTATAACATTCCCACTGCTGGGACACAGGCCTCCTCTCGGTGACAAGGAGTGGGCCATAATCTACCACGCGGGCCCAGTGCGGGTTGGTAGATGTCACATGTATTCGAATTGTTGGTTCTGGTACATGCCGGTTTCCTCACGATGTTTTCCTTCATCGTTTTGAGAGCAGTGGTGATGAAATTATTTACAAAATAAAAATCAAAAGTCATTTATTCAAATTAGGCTGAGGATCAGCACTTTTCGAACGTCAAAATTACAAAAGACAGTCCCCCCAAAACGCCCACCCGTCGCGCACTTCCTAGTGCTTTAGCTGGGAAGAAGAAGTGGCCAACAAACTCCCCAGCAGCACAGCTGTCTGTCCAGTCAGAAGAACTTGATTCTATACAATGGTATATAGTAAAGCATTAAGAGACACAAATTAAATTAAATGATTTGCTATATGCCAGCTAGCCAACCCAATATACCAACAAATTACGCTAAGTAAAGCGCCTACCTGGGTTTGAACCCACTTGCTACATCTCGTAATTCGGGGCCGATACCACTGGGCCACCACTGCTCTCTAGTAAATAGACTATAAATAGTCATAACGGGTCGTCAAAACCCCGAAAGTTTGACAACCAGTCTTACAAAGTGTTATCGTTTTACTCAGTAACTGGAGAGGTCAGATAAGTAGTCGCTCCATGTAAAGTATTGATATTCAGCTGCATCCGGTTAGATCGGAAGCCGACCCCAACATAGTTGTAAAAAGGAAGTTAATTTATTTGTGGGCGAATCGACTACTCCAGTAACATGTATAAGGCGATTGGCAGTTGGCTTGCCAATACTTGAAGTGACCGTTTTCCATAATGTTATTACAAAAAATACAGAATGATTCAATTACAAATCAACTAATAACTAAGCCTTACGACCATACAAAACAACTGGATATGAAACAACTTCAGATACTGCATAGAACATGTTTTATGTAACGAGAATTCTGATGATAATGTTTGAAATATTACAAAATGCACAATAGAAATGTAATTTTATTATATTAGTTAGCTACATTCATGCCAAAAATCTGATGATAATGTTTGAAATATTACAAAATGCACAATAGAAATGTAATTTTATTATATTAGTTAGCTACATTCATGCCAAAAATATCAATCCACAAAAACAAAATTTAAATAAACGGTATTTAACGTAAAATATGATTAAATTACTGAGTAATAAACTTCATTAATAATGTATTTAGTAACACAGATTTGTATGTTAAAAATTACAATTCTTTTTGCCTTTTTCTCTGTGTTATATTGACGTAATCCATCATATAATCATATGCATGTATATTTAGAGAAATACTACTACTATAATATTTATTTGGTACTTAAGACTTTACGTAAAAATGCTTTTTATAATGATCATCTTGACACGTGGCAGCGTGCCGAGCCAAGTTCAAGCTAAGAAAGAACGCAGCAGCCAAGTGTTATATTAGACGAATCATGTTGAGCCAATTTTGACCCCTAAATGAGACAAAATCTATTCTTATTTATTAAATGTTCGCTTAAGAGGTTTTTGACATATTAACGTCCAAAAATACATATTTTTAACAATAACCGACTGTCATATAGATCAAATCCCTAACTCATTTCCAACTGACTTACAAAGTTGAAGTTGCCGTAGTGTCCAGCTGTGCAATTGTGTGTATACAAAGGAAAAAAATCAGCAAATAGTGAATTTCTATGATTTGAAATATTTACAAACAATCGATTTTCATTAACTCCGACCCCGCTTTTCCAAATTATATTAGCAAGAACTCTTTTATCGCAGGAGAATAAAATTCATAATGCAAGGTTGCTTTCATCGTTTCTCATACCAAATTATTGAAGTGAAACTAATTTGCTGACAGTTTACACGAAGAATAATTTGTTTTCAAAAAGTCAAACAAACATTATATTATTAGAATTGTATGTGAGTCTAACATTGCATGGCCATGACTGGAAGGACTTTTTGGAGAAAGAGCCATTGCAGGTTTGACCAGACCTTTTTTTTTTTTTGATCACGAGGTGGAAATCCTCATGGATGTCCTCCGCCCTGGGGTGGGCGGAGGGGTCTGTCTGACTCTTACTGACTGAAACCACCCCGGTGTTCCGTCCCACACCTACGTCGGGGACCACGGAAACCAATATGTCTTCCGCGATCCCCGACTGGTGCCGGCCCGCCTTCGCGGGCCTCCTCACGTTGGGGGGAGTGAGGTGTTAAACTCCCACCTATACATCACAGAGAGGCGCGCGTGGAACACTACGCGCCACCATCTCGGGTCCGTAGCAATAGGGGGTGACGGATGTCCCCAGATACTTCACCCCTGGACTCATTTAGGGGGGCTGGAAGAGAGCGTTATCCGCCCTCCGCCGACGCCCGGTGCGCCTGCTGCGGGCTGGGTGCGCGGAAGATATCTCCCGCTCCCTTTCCGCAGCCTCCTTCTGCGAGATGACTGCTTCGCAGAAGGATACCACCGCGTCCCAGGACTCCTCGCTGCCGACCATCGACTCGACCACGGCCGGCAGAGGTTTGACCAGACCTGTCCCAACATACGGCATTTAACCATCAATGAAATTCCATAAATTTTTGCTGGCGCCTACCTATGCTAGTAGCGCGGTAAAGTCGAATATGCTCAAAGAAGGCAGTCAAAATAATCCCATCAAAATCATAAATGTAAAAATAATAGCCAAATTCCATATTAAAAATATGCGTGATTGTTGATTTTCTGCAAAAAAAAAGCGAGGCGCGGTGAAAAATTTGCACTTCTCCATATTTATAATAGAACTAGCTGTACCCTGCCTCGCTTCGCTGTGGCACATTCGAATGTTTTCCTTGCTTCCGGCAGATGGCGTGGTCACTGGTAAACTGCTGATCGTTAAAAAAACTGTTTTTTTGCGGTCGCGGATATGTGACTGATGCAAAAAATAGATAAAAACAATCCTTGATGCGGATTATATATCATGCTAAAATTTCAGCTCGATCGGTGCAGAACTTTTTGAGTTTTTGAAGCGTACACAAACCAACATAACATTTATATATATATATATATAGATTGTAAAAATGAACCCTTCAATTGAAGAATCCTCCAAATCACTATCTAATACCGCTGGACATTCAAAAGGAAGCGAAATAAGTGATTGAAAATTGATTGCGGCCGAAGTCAAAGGGATTTTCCAACCAAAACTCGGCTCAATGGAAAATCGATAGCGAGTACCAGTCTTTATCGGAAAACGTTTTTCTAGCTTATTTTAACAACCTTTCACAAGAAAATGAATCCCTTATCTCTCTGGAATACTTACTTCATGCTGAAGTTCACGGTTTCGGTATGCACAATTTGAACATAAAACACTACCACAACCTGACGAGTATGCTGAAAAGGCAGTCAGACGTATAAAAGTTTAAAAAATCAAAGGTGACACGAGAAAATGTGAAAACGTTTATAAACGAATTCTTTGATTTTTCTTTAACAACTATGAAATTTTTGGTGGTGAAAGTATACGTCTACAACTTGACTACTTTTTTGTCTTCATAAGATCAGAAAGTGGGTTCTAATAAATTGTGGGCATTTATTAGAAACCAACTTTTGCCAGCGGCTTCGCCCGCGTGAAGGTCGGAAATTATCCCGCGGGAACATACTACCGGGATAAAAAGTACCCTATGTGTTATTCCAGGTTATAAACTATCTATGTGCCAAATTTCATCTAAATCGGGTCAGTAGTTTTTGCGTGAAAGAGGAGCAAACATCCACACATCCATACATCCAGACATCCATACATACAAACTTTCGCGGTTATAATATTATAGTAGGATAATGTTTTTTACAGGTGGTTCATTGACATTCACGATGCATGTAGGTGTATCCTAATTGCAAATATTACAGTAAATTATACCTAAAGAAACTCATAACAAAGCTATGATATTAGCGTTCGTGACACTAAAACCAAGATAGATCGAGCCTTCGTCCTCTGTGAAACCTCATTTGCATTTGTACAGAAATATGAAGTACTTCGTCCCGTTGAATTAAAAAACTGACAGTTTTTCATATACTTAAACTTGCGCAATATTGAGCAATTTACAAGAGAACATTTTTGGCGATCATCAGCCACCCAGAGAGCAGTGTCGAGCCCAGACTTACGAGTTTTATGTCATGAGTTTGAAACCAGGTAGGTGCTTCACGTTATGTAAATAATTTCATCACCACTGCTGTTAAAACTATGCATGAAGGGAAAAATCGTAAGGAAACCGGCATATCCTAGACTAAAAATTTGTAGATATGTGACATCTACCAACCCGCACTGGGCCCGCGTGGTAGATTACAGTCCACTCCCTCTCGAAGAGATGAGGCCTGTGTCCCAACAGTGGGAACATTTTAGACTGACTATGATGATCAGCCACTCTGCTTGCTGATACAAGAGCCAACTTATTAACCGTCGTACGGTATGGCGGATGGAAATTTGGCAGAGTCGTCGCAACTTACACAGAAGAATCAGTCGAAAATAATAGTAAGATCACCAAACAAATCAGCAAAAGATTTGAACATGAAACCAACAACGTCTTACCAAGAGTTGAGTTGTTGTTTACCTGAGTTGAGCTGCACGATCAGTGACAAATGCGGTTACTAAGTGGACAGATCCAATCAATTTTTGTGGTTCTTTCCTCTAAAGACCATTTCAGACAGTATCTACATGGTCTCTCACTGATGTGATCAAGATTATATCTGGACTTTAAAAGAGACTGTGACCTCTGAGTTTGTTTCGGCCTTTCTTCTCAGAGTAGTGAGATAGGAAACGCCGACCTCATCTAGCTTAAAAAAAATATTATTGACATGTAAAGTGTTTGTACTGACCTACTTACAGAAATGAAATCATTTATCAAGAAGCTTCAATATCAGTACAAGAGCCTTTTGAATCAACAACCGCTGGAGAGTTGGCAATCCGTGATGAAGAATTAATCTAACAATCAAACACTGCACTAAGATTATCAGAAGCTATAAGTAATAATATAAACCCTGGTAAGGCCGTTCTGAGCTTTAGTAACTGTACTTTTGAATTTTGTTGCTTGAAATAAATTCGTACTGTACTAAAAGAATTTTTGGAACGAAGTTCCTTATCGCGCGTTGTGAAAGGGGGCTAGACGGAAAAAATTCTTACGAAAAGTTGTCACGACATGCTTTAACCGACTTCAAAAAAAGGACGAGGTTTCTCAATTCGACCGTATATATTTTGTATGTTGTTGTTTTTTTTTGTTGTGAGTAGAGAGGGAGAGAGGGGGAGAGGGGGACAGGCGGAAAGAGGGGGAGAGGCGGAAAGAGGGGGAGAGGCGGAGAGTGACAGGGGGAGAGGGGGAGACGGGGGAGAGGGGGAGAGAGAGGAGAGGGGGAGAGGGAGAGAGAGAGAGAGAGGGAGAGAGAGAGAGGGAGAGAGAGAGAATATTTTTGTTGAGTGTATACAGGTTTTTTGTACATAATAAATAATTAAAAAATTATAACTATTATGAATCCTGGAAAGGAACTTCGTTCCATCCGGGTGTCCTTTGACACCTCTAAAGTTTTTTATTTTATTTATTTATATATTAGGAATAACAAACAGTTACACATTAAATCTTATAGAATAAGTACAAAATACAAATCGCACCTTTAAAGTAAAACCGTTACCGAATTGAGTTATCAATGCCATCTATCTAAAATACACGATTGATAACTCAATTCATGAAAATTTCGTTTAGTAACGGTTGTACTTTAAAGGTGCGAATGTGCAACTCGCAACGTTATCCACAGCATACAAAAAAAAGATTTTTTGTTCACGAGTAGAACGAGTTTAAAAAAATTAAAACAAACGACAACTGCTTTAATTCATTACAATTCTTTTAAGTTTTTAATCGTTTTAATACGAGAATTACGAAACTTACTAGTAGGCTTTGTAAATATGTCTAATTCTGTGGATATTTTATTAAAATTATTACTGATACGACGCAGGGGTGCGCGGGGTTCAAGTTGAACCCTCGTCGCAAGCGGTCGTCTGTCCGAGCGCGCAACACATGTTAGCTCACCCGACTTCGAAATCAAAACGCGTTTTTTGTGTGTGTCTGTCTGTGTCGTAATTTGTAAAATCGGGTGACTATACAACGTGTAACATTAACGCAAGACCTCATATACCCCCATTAGACTATTGAGTTAAAAGCATAATACAATAACCAAAACTTATTCCTTTTAAAGCTAGCAGTTATAATTAATAAAATCGGGTTGACCCTAACATTACTCTACGCATTTAAAATTGTGTCTTATTGGCTTCAAATAAGGTCGAATTCTCTTTGGCCCATTCGGCGAACTTGCGTCTATTCTGTTACACCTTGTATAAAACAAAACAAAGAAGCAAAAGTGCAATTTAAGTGCGCAATAAGCTGTAATGCAGACTGACTGCCGGAGGACGAGTAACTCATGGCGTTTGACCCGGTGAGACCGTTCTTAATACTACTGGAATTCGTTTGCTAAACTGCATATACGACGGGCCTTGATATGCGCACGCATCGTCATCTCAAGCAGCCGGTGCGGACCAGTGTCTTCACACCAACAAATTCACGCTATTATTCTAACACTAAATATATCGTTAAAGATCTTATAATTGTACACACGGCTACATGTCAAGCTATGGATTTCCAGTTTTAACAGACCTCGCATGGTATAGGCTTCCGTACAAAGATAAGTCAGTTTATACTGGAACTGAATTGCTTGATTTGTCGACATGTGTACCACGGTAACAAATTCCTTAAACTGTATTGCAAAAGGCCACGGTCACCGGAATTTAAATATACATGTGGACTGAAGAGTTAAAAAAATACTCCGAATTCTTTAGTTTGCACCACACTGACTTTGACTGGCCTGTTAGTCTAGTGGTTAGTGACCCTGACTGCAAAGACTGAGGTCGTGGGTTCGATTCCCACCCAGGACAAATATTTGTGTGATGAGCACAATCATTTGTTCTGTGTCTGGGTGTAATTTATCTATAATATGTATGTATTTAGAAATATTTAAGTATATTTATCAGTTATATGGTTACCATAGTACAGGCTCTGCCTAGTTTGGAATCAGATAACAGTGTGTTGGTTGTCCTTAGATATTTATTTATTATTTACACGCTTTTGCTCTACAGATAACGATACAAAACAAAAAAAAAGGTCAAGCTCATAAATTACACAGTTTGAGCCCCTTCCTGACACGTGTTTGACTAAACAAAAGCAATTACAATGGTTACTAAAGACGGGAACTGTTAGACGGGAAATGTTTGTCTAGTAAGATATCCTATCACTATCAAATAAACAATTTAATCTAACGAGAATAATAATTTAACATTAATTTGATCACAAAAATATCCGTCAAGATCTTGCTACATATGTTTTGGAACATTGACAGGATGATACAATTCGCCTAGCGCTTCTAAATAATATATAGGAATTTCTCCCCAACAGCATTCTTTTCTAGGAACAAAGGATAACAAAATACATAACCGTGCAATCAATTAAACATTCTGGTATATCGAATATGCCATCATCACCGCGTCCGAATTGTACCTCGTAAATGTGAATGTACACATAAACAGAACGCAGAAAAACCCTTGTCGGCGATCGAGAGAATCCACCAATATAAACATCCTCTACACGAAGCACTATGATAGCTGGGTCCTGATCAAAGTAACAATACAACAACAACCGGATAAACATAACGCAAGGTTCAATCAACGCATAAAACCACCACACATTATACCAGACCTTTAGGTAACCGGTACAACACATGAGAAGTACATGAAAAAGCCACAAAACGTCAGCTTCAAACAAACAGTCCCCAATAAGTTATCCCATTAACAACGTGCAAACAACGAGAAGCAATACTGCTTACACCGTTATGAGACATAATCGCAAACGATACTGCATGTACCTACACCAGAAACCTGACCATAACCGCAAAAAAATATACTTGCCCAGATCTCTGAGTATTGCAACTTGAAACGTTCGCGGCGATTCAAAACCAGCCAAAAAAAAAAGATTTTTGTAGACGCTGAACTTTCTCGTAAAGGCATTCATATAGCCAATCTACGGGGAACAGGGATGAATGAATGCAAGAAAGTTTATCTCCACACACTACGAATGACACCTTTCAGGAATTGCGGGTAACACACACCGGGGCCCTGCAATTTTAAAATCTAAATCTAAAGTCATTTATTTAAATTAGGCTGAGGATCAGCACTTTATGAACGTCAAAATGACAAAAGACAGTCCCCCAAAACGCCCACCCGTCGCGCACATCCTTTATTTATTAAAAAAGAATGCCCAAATTGAAGCAGTTTACAGTAAAAAGTATACGGACGCGATGTCAGCTACCCTTGAGGTACCCCCAACATCTGTACTTAGAAAGCAATCAGATCCTTCACAAACGTATTAAACTTGATTAGACGAAAAACAAGAAAAGGTGCGCTGCAAATACGGCAATTCAACGCCCATATTGGTCGATTAGATACAACGCAAAGGTTTGATGCAACACACGCTTCACCATGAAAATTCCAACTATAACGGTGAACTATTAATGAATATTGCCAATAGGGAAACACTTCAAATAGAATACAATAAAATAATTTGGGGACTGCCAAGATCAAATATCATAGATCAGTAAACAAAAAGGGAAAAACCAAACACAAAAACAATGGAAAGGTACGAATGAAACAACGGTTGAGACCAAGTATGCGCTGAATAGAAATTCTACCAAACCAAAATACCAAGACTGTTTAACAAAAAAAAAAACTTGCAAATGTAGTAATCACCCCAACGAATGAAAACATCGAAGTACCCTGGAACATTCTAACGGAGGTAACTCTGACTCTTCAGCCAATTTACTCAAGGGACCACCGATTAGCCCTTCCTAGCCTACAGAAGGCAAAATTCCTACAAAGCAAGCAACCGAATAACTCCAATATCCATAAACACGTAAAAAAAGCCAAAAGGTTAAATATCAGAACAAGAAACATGCAGACAACGTAATAAACCTGCTTCACCGGACTAGGGGAAAAAAAAAATACCCCGCAAAACACATGCAAACGCTCAACACAGTCCACAGGAAAAAAAAAAGCAACAAACAAAAACGATAAAGGGCAGGGTAAGTACATACCGATATCCAAATGGGAGAAAAAAAGATCCGAGGGCCTTCATATACCAACGGTTAATAAAACAAAACTGATAATCGAACACAATGCGAAAGACCGACGACGAAAGAAATAAAGAAAATCATCATCACTCCCGGTGGTATTATCATTTGCGGACTACCTTATCTTCATTACAGATGAGCTGGAAGAACTAAAACGATGCCAACAGGCCACAAGAAACACCAAATCATAACTACCAGTCATAGTAAACTCAAAGATTGACTGGAAGCTAGATAGACTTATGTAATGATTATCGTACTGTGAATGACAAATTGCTTAAAAATATCACACTCAGTAAAGCAAAAAGATCAAGACTCAGAAGAAATGAACGAGTTGAGTTATGACTTGAATGACCAAGCTAGGAAAAAAGAAACCAGGAAACTAGGAAACTGCGGACATAAGAAAATACATCTAATCTTAATCGGAAAACCGTAACAAAACACGTCAAGAACCACAGGATGTGCTACCTAGCACACACCGCTCATGCATGCAGCAATGCAGTACTAGGCCAAATCTAAGAAGGTCGAACGACCTACTTACACATGGAACGACAACCTAAAACAGGACATGAAATACGAGTACTTACTTCGACATGGGAATCAAGTTTTAGACGGACACAGCTGGAGACATTATCGTACCTTGTATGTTATATGACTTAAAAGTATCAGCACTCACAAAGGCGAACCATTCAAGACCGAGAATATATGAACGAGTTATCATGAGAGACTCGATCAACCACGCTAGGAACATACCGAGACAGAAGAAAATGCATCAAATCTTGGGAAAACCATAACAAAACGTATCAAGAACCACAGGATGTGCTACCCAGCACACATCTTCAGACGCTCTGAACCACACCTGTTACATGCAGCAATGCAGTACAGGGCCAAATCTATGAAGGCAACCTATTAACACATCGAATGACAACCTAAAACAGGACATGAAATACTTCGACAAGGTAATCCAGTTTGGGAGGGACACGGCTGGAGACAGAAATAAGATTAAGAAAGCGGCTAGTGATATCTACAAAAAAACCAGAAACTGATATCAGTGAGAACTCGGAAGACGACCAAGAAAACAACAACACGGAACATAGCAAAGCCTCGACAAAGAAAAGAGCCAAGCAAACGGTTAACCCCACCAAAAGATGCATCGGTGAAACTCTACCTGGATCAACATGCCGGCGACGACGTGAAAAGATGCCCTCTATAGACAAATCACCCTTCTCTCCACTAGTCCAATGCTTACTTAAGGCTGCATAGTCGGTAGGCTCGTAATCCTTTCCTATCCTATGGACACGTCTTCTCTACCATTACAGCGCCCCCCGGTCTACTTCTTGATATGCAATGGCCTATGTAGCACCATGAATCATGAGGCTTCAGGGGCTAGTGCAAATCTCGGGGTTCATTCGATTAATCGAGTCTGGTCATACCACGCTGGGATCGGTGCAATTCATTTCATTTCATTACATATGACGCAGGGGTGCGCGGGCGCTGGCGTTTGTTTGACAAGAAGAAGCCGCAAAAAATAGGCGCACGCACACCTCTCGTCTCATTACAGTTCTAGGTATAAAGAAATTTATTCTGTTAATCAGTTCTGACAATCGTATCTGTTACTACGTAAATCATGAAGGAACAACATTTCCAGATAAAATCGTCTAGACTTCAGACTCATCATATTATAATTTTTGAGCAATTTTTTTTTACTTGCATTGTTTGAGTAAAACACTATTGTGGCAGCAAGACATTACCTGCCCATTTTGGGGGCAACCTCGAGTAAGTATTGATCGAATTGGCTGGTTGCAACGCTTAAGAAATCCGCAACTAAGAAAGAAGCCCTTACCTTTTGGCTCCGTACGCCCTGGTCCAGAAGCTGAGTACGGCAGCAGTAGGTAGGTGGCGGGGAACTCCCACGTTTTGTTTTCCAGCTTGTAAAAGTTCGTTTTGAGGCTTCAAAATACACGGAACGTTGAGACTGATAACTTCACACACAGAAAATAAAAGGTCCTTCACTATGATTTTTGGCTGCACGAGAACACGCTTCCTCGTGCGCCGGCGAAAAACCACTCCCCCGCCATATTGCAGGGACGCTGGTGACGCGGTCGAAAGAAGGCGCGGGCTTGGCCAAGGCGTATGAACGTTGTCCTTACGTTCTGCCAATTGGTTCGAGCGTCCGTTCCGGTCGCGGAAATCACAACATTGCAATTACCATTCGATCTTTGGGCGGGAATTTGGAATGAACTTTAAAATTTAAATATGTATGAACATGAATAATTAAGATAACGAAACAACTATACAAGCCTTTTTTTGGATGGGAAATCATCATGACTTCTCCCGCTCTAGGCGGAGCGGTGTCAGACTTTTACTGACTAAAACCCACCCGTGTTCCTTCAGTTACCCATATGCCAGGGCCACGGTATCTTGTTTGAATAATCCCGCGACCCTGGCAAGCATCGGTCTTAGCAAACCCCTTCAGTACTGCTGATATCTCTTTGAGGCACGCGTGCAACACTACGCGCTGTCGATACGGGCCTGGTCCGTACGGGCGGCTAGCTTTTTTTTTTTTTGGATGGGAAATCATCAAATGACTTTTCCCACTCTGGGCGGAGCGGGAGGGCGTGTCAGACTTTTACTGACTAAAACCCACCCGTGTTCCTTCAGTTACCCATGTGCCAGGGTCACGGTATCTCTTTCGAACAATCACGCAACCCCGGTAGGCATCGGTCCTAGCAGACCCCTTCAGTACTGCTGACATCTCTTTGAGGCGCGCGTGGAACACTACGCGCCGTCGACCCGAGCTTGGTCCTTACTGGGCGGCTAGCTACCCATTGCTCGCCGCCCACAAGCCCGCGCCTACGGTGGCCGGGAGTCTGCGTTTGCACCCCTGATGCCCAGGGCGTCTCCTCCTGCAGTGACTAGGGACGTGAGGGCGCAGAGACTGCCACTCCCACATGCGCCCCGCCTCCTCTTTCGCGAGCATTACTGCTTCGCAGAAGGAGGTGACGGCTTCCTGTGCCCTCTCGCTCCGTACCATGGCTCGCACCAGGGCCGGACGCGAGAGGTCGCCACCGCCGATCGCCTCCACGAGGACACGGTGGTGTTCCGCCCAGGCAGGGTACACCTCCACCGTATGCTCCACCGTGTCCTCCAGACGATCCTCGCAATGGAAACATCCGGGCGTTTCCTCCCGCTTTTTCTTGAACAGGAACCCCCCGAAGTACCCATGCCCGGTGAGAAACTAGGCTGCGTCAGGCGGAAGGTGAGGACGCCATGGCGCCTCTCTATCCACTCCTCAAAGAAGGGACTTACCGCCGCAATTGGCATGCCCAGCGCTGGGTTGCGACAATACTATACAAGCCTTGGTCAACAGTCACTGCGTTTCTGGTCACGATATGATCAAACAGCGTGGTCCTCATTGCAGCCCATGCTATCCGCCAAGGGTTGCAATGCTGACCGCGCTGTTATGGCCTGGAGCTGCGCTTTTGCCTTCATCTCTACATAGTATAAAACAAAGTCGCTTCCCACGTCTAAACTACGCAACGCATTGTAATGCAGTTTTCATCAATAGACAGAGTGATTCAAGAGGAAGCGTAATTCAAGAATACGCGGGTGAAGCCACTGGCAAAAGCTAGTGAATAACAGAACTATTACAATACTAATTATAAAAAAAACAAAGATACTTATCGAAACAAAAAATGAAAATGCATTTGGGAACCTCGGAGTAGGTTACCCTCATGGGTGTTATCATTTGAATATACAGTGTGTCTTGGGATAAAGTGCTAACTCGAAAGCGAATTATTTAGATCGAAAATAACAGCGACGCGAATCATATATGATTCTTATATTTCAATATTAAATACTTTTGTTGCTTGTAATTCCTCTATGTGAACTGAGCTGGTATCAAAAGTTTTATGTGATCATTATGGAACCCTTCCATAATGATCACATAACTTTTGAGTACAGCAAAGTGGCAGGAGAGAGACTAACTGACCTTCGAAAAACTAAGCTTATCAGTTTTCTAAACTAGAGAAGTAATTTTTTTAAGTACTGTTTTTTCTTTATTAAACCTTATTGTATTTTCTTATTTATTGTATTTTTTTTAAATATATTATTTTTTTCTTCATACTATACGTTGAAGACTATGTACACTTACCTAGACAAACTGGAATATCCTCGAATATATTTGATTTTCACACTTTTAATAAACACCAAACTGTCTCTATTCCTGAATTTTCGTATCCCGAACATTTTTTTTTTAACTTAAGTTGTTTTTCTTTTTAAATAGAAGTAAAGGTTGCAATACCATTAGTAAACTATACTAAAAAAACAGAATTTTAAAACTAATAAAATTGGTACTCTTAATTAAAGAAGCGTTTGACTTCTTTTACTAAAGATTGCACTGCAAATAAATGAAAAATACCAGCGTCATTTTATATACTTACATTTTGTATTATACGCGTCATGTGTCAGAGTAAAGTAAGCAAATTGGTATTTTGTAAAAATACCTGTTTCATGCAACACTGGTACATTTTAGTCGTTCCTTCTGAACATATGGTAAGTGAAAATTGTCTGGAAATTGGTTGCCATGGTATGGGCATGTGATACAGAGGAATGAGGAAAATATCGTCAGGAAAGTTTTGAGTAAGAATGTCGAAACGATGGATAGACTGTGTGAATGATGATATGGTTACAAAAAGGGATGATATCCGAGATATTACGGTGACGACCAATAGAAATATCTTGAAGAAAAATATATATTGCGCGGACCCCAAATGAATTGGGCTGAGAAGAGGACACACATTTTGGAACTCACAACAAGGGACACCCGGATGGAACGAAGTTCCTTTCCAGGATTCATAAATGTTATAATTTTTTAACAAAAATATTCTCCCTCTCTCTCTCTCGCTCTCTCTCTCCCTCTCTCTTCCTCTCTCTCTCCCTCTCTCTATCTCTCCCTCTCCTCCTTCCCCTCTGACCCTCCCCTTCTCCCCTCCCCCTCCCTTTCCCCCTTCCCCTCCCCCTCTCCCCCTCTCTCCCTCTCTACTCACAACAAATAAAACAACAACATACAAAATATATACGGTCGAATTGAGAAACCTCGTCCTTTTTCTGAAGTCGGTTAAAGCATGTCGTGACAATTTTTCGTAAGATTTTTTTTCCGTCTAGCCCCCTTTCACAACGCGCGATAAGGAACTTCGTTCCAATAAATTTGTCACTGTTTCTGATTTTTTCTTGTTACCGAAGCATAAAACATATTTAATCCAGAGTTGCAATTGTTTCATCAACACTGCTCCCAGAACGGCTAACAAAAACATCGTGCGAAAATACAAGTACAAAAAAATCCAAAGCAACTGTAATATTTATAGATAAATCGCAAACAATAGTTTGCAGGTCATATACGTATATAATGAGTATTTAAGTTTTTCATTCATGACAATACAAAATACACATTATATGTATGTAACATCATTTTATTTTATTTTGTATAAGTTTTTTTTTTATACTATCACCTCTAATATTTATATTCCTAATTCATTATTACAGACAAAAAATCTAATATCTCTAGTTTAGTATCTATAATTTTTTACCATGCACACATAAAAACAGACAAAAAAAAAAGATTAGAAAAATACGTACAAAGGTAATGCTTATTTCTACTGAAATCCCTTCCAAGATACCTGCGATAGGAGACAATATAAAAAGAGATGAGAAAAATAAAATTATAAATACTTAAATTAACGAAAACAATATGAAATTATCATAATAATCCTATATTGTCCCCACTGCTGTGAGAGGGAGTGGGCCATAATCCACCACGCGGGCTCAATGGTCCTCACAATGTTTTCCTTAACCGTTTTAAGAGCAGTGATAATAAAATAATTTACAAAGAAAAGCATTTGTCTGTTCGACCCTGTGACCTATAACTCGTAATTTGCAACGGTGGCCACTGGGTCACCACTGCTCTCCATTCGAAAATATACAAACATACATACATACTTGTAAAATAAATGTCACTGTAATATATTGACTGGCCTGTTAGTCTAGTGGTTAGTGACCCTGACTGCTAAGACTGAGGTCGTGGGTTCGATTTCCACCCAGGACAAATTCTGTGTCTGGGTAATATTTATCTATAATACGTATGTATTTAGAAATATATACGTACGTTTATCAGTTTTCTGGTTGTGTCTTGGCCATAGCACAGGCTCTGCCTAATTTGGGATCAGATAACGTTGTGTTGGTTGTCCTAAGATTATTATATACTAGCTTCTGCCCGCGACTTCGTCCGCGTTAAATTTCTTGTTCCGGGCCCTTCCCGTCGCTTTGAATCACTGGTGGACTAAGGCCTCCAAAAAAAAAACACAAAAACAGACTGGTCCTGCGCTGCCCACAAAAGATACAATTATGAATTGAAGCCATAAGTGAACTGCTACGGTCGCGACATCTGTTCGAGAGAGTTACCATGGCCCTGGCATATAGGCAACTGAAGGAACACGGGTGGCTTTTAGTCAGTAAAAGTCTGACACGCCCTCCCGCTCCACGCAGAACGGGAGACGTCATTTGATGATCAAAATCAAAAATCAAAATCAAAAGTCATTTATTCAAACTAGGCTGAGAGTCAGCACTTTTTGAACGTCAAAGTCACATAAGACAGTCCCCCCAAAACGCCCGCCCTTCGACACTTCCTAGTGCATTGGCTGGGAAGAAGAAGTGGCGGAACAAACTCCCCAGCAGCACTGCTGTCTGTTAAGTTAGAAGAACTTGATTCTATACAATATTGTATAAGTTATTAATATAATAAAACAAAACATACATTATTCGCCATATGTCAGCTAGCACACGCCATTATACCAACAAAACATTGAAAACTAAACTCAAGCTGAAATGAATAATGAAACACAAATCGTAAACAGAACTTAAAATCTTACTAAAGCCTCCAGGCATAAAGGGCGTGCCCGCTTACATATACAACGATGCAAATGATACATAGACACAAAAAATGAAATTAAAAGAAAATAAAAATAAATTAACAAAAGCAGTTAAATAAAAAAAACAATTATATGAACTACCCATATAAACTGTCAGTGTGTGAGTTACAGTAATTACAGAATGTAAAACAGTGTCATAGAAGAAAAAATAAATATTATCTACACAATTAAGTTAGCAACTAGTTTGATAAACTCTAAGACTGTCCTATGGAGCGAGACCAGCATGTTTCCAAGCGTTCTTATCTTGAATGTAGTCCTCTAATTTGTAATAAGCTCGTTTACAAAGTGTACTTTTAATATGACTTTTAAACCTCCTTTCATTTAATTGCAATATATCAGAAGGTATTTTGTTGTAACATTTAACACAGTACCCCATAAAAGATGTATGTACTTTTGCTAATCTGAAAAATGGTTGATCTATCTTGTCTTTATTTCTAGTATTAAAATTATGTCTATCGCTTATGATGCTTGATGTCCCACCCACAAAAAAAGCCATAAGTGAATGAATCTTTTAACAGCAAAAATTTTAAAACAGCAGAAAAGTGAATAGTGCCGATTCTGTTGTACAAAATTCTCTAAAGTAACTAAACTAAAAATCACAAAAATTTTGGTTTATTCCTGTCAAACGACGATTTCCTGTTGTTTTCCTTTTCTTTTGCTTATATCTCGAAAATGGTATGTCCTATCACAACAATAATGAAATTTTCGACCCCCTTTATTAAAACCCTGCACACATAAATCTCAACACGTGAGTAATATTTTTTTTTTTTTTCATGCAAAAAGTGAAAAATTCCATATAAAACGCGTCCAGGCTGCCCCCATGTGCCTTCGTCTCTCAAAAAATTCATTACGTAGCACACACAAGTACTAAATTGCGAAGCCAAAAGAAAAATAAATACCACGTTGAGTCGCGATTGTCAATTTCAATTTTAGTCATGTCAAAATAATTTTTAAATTTAGAGATTATTTCTTGCAGAATAGCGTAACAATTCTCATAACCTAAAGTAAGGAATTTTAAAGATAGTTTAGTTCGATGTACAACAAAATCGGCACGAATGTATCGTCCAATTTTCCAATAAATTATAATGATCAATTTATTTTGCTATAATTAAAACGTTTGTCCCGAACAACTTCATTAGCAATGTTCATTAAAAAACTGTTAATGATTTTTATCTTTTCAAATTGAAAACTGGTTTTTGGTAAAGATACGCGCATGACATTTTAGTCAGGATATATTCATGATAACGTAAATGAAGTGTCAGTGACATTCATTTAGTAGGTATGGTACGAAATGAATTGATGAAAATGTTTTGATTATATAGTACACTAGCTTCTGTTTGCGATGTCGTCCGCGTTAAATTTCTTGTTCCCCCAACCCTTCCCGTCGCGTCGAATCACCTACCCATACGATTTTCCCCGTTTTTGCAACATTCATCAATACTGCTCCGCTCTTCTTAGTTGTAGCGTAATGTTATATAACCTATAGCCTTTCTCGATAAATAGGCTATCCAACACAAAAATACTTTTTCAATTTAGACCAATAGTTCCTTAGATTAGCGCGTTCAAACAAACAAACTCTTCAGCTTTATAATATTAGTATAGATTAATTGCAGTGGGCAGGGCACATTGCTCGCAGAACGGATGGCCGATGGGGTCGGAAGGTTCTGGAGTGGCGACCGCGTACTGGAAGACGAAGCGTTGGAAGGCTTCCCACAAGATGGACCGATGACCTGGTGAAGGCCGCAGGAATACGTTGGATGCGAGAAGCACAGAATAGGTCGAAGTGGCGGTGCTTGGGGGAGGCCTATGTCCAGCAGTGGACGTCTTTCGGCTGAAATGATGATGATGATGATAGATTAATTGTGGGTGAGACTTTAACTGCCCCGTTGATCTCGTCGTAAGCGCGACTGCTGAGCGTGGGGTCCAGGGTTCGACGAGTCCCAGGTCGGGTAAAGTGCTAAGCATGTCAGGAGTTTGGAACTTGGCTGTGTGATACCCCTCGTGCCTCGGAAAGCACGTTAAGCCGTTGATACTGCCATGATCTCTCGCCGATCGTGTCGGATTGCCGACCCTTCGGACTATGAGAGTGAGAAAAGAGTGAGTGCCCCTGTGTCTTCACACACACTTCTGCACTATAATATCTCCCTCGCCGATGGCTAATTTCCGTTGAGATTGGCAGCCTTGGCCGAAATAAGGTGTAAAGGACAATATAATTGGGGGTATGGTTTTATCCTTCCTTCAAATAGAGTGACGGGGGTAATGGCCGATCCTTGGGTTACGTTCGTGAATGGCTGCTGCTTGTGGTGACTGATCATCTTGCTGATGCTGGTTTTATTTTCGATATTAATATTAATTAGTTTATCAATTGTGGCCTCAGTCATAACTTGGCTCGTAACAGCTATGTGAACATGATCCAGCATTGTTTAAATAAGCTGTCACGCCCTTTAAGCCTGAAGCCTTTTATTTTGAAATTATGCTTCGTTGATATTTTTCTTTTTTACTTGATAATAGTTTTCATTGTATTTGTTGATATATTGGCATGCATATGGCAAGTTATTGAATTTGATTTTTGATGGTTTTAAGAGTAGAAGGAGACCAAAGAAACGATGGATGGATTGTGTGAATTATAATATGGATAGAAAAGGGGTTACTACTGAGATGACGACTAATAAAGAAGTGTGGAAGAAAAAGACATGACACACAAGACCCCAAATAAATTGGAATACGGGCAGGAGAATGATGTTGATGGCAAATTATTGAATTTAATATTCTCTGTCTCGTAATGTTTATTACTTTGCCTTCCTTTTAGTATACATGTACATATTATTAGTATTTGTTTTAAACTGTTAGTATATACAGAATGGCAGAGACATCGACGCGCAAACTTAAACCATGAATTCTAAAAAGTTAAAAACGTTTCGCCCTCAAAAAAAAATATCTTTGCCATACATTTTGATCGAGTAGTTATTGCATTTTTCTATAAAACACCATATTTTTTTTTAAAACGCGTTTATATTAGCTTCACCTGTAAATTTGTAAGTACATATGTTTATAAACGACTTCTTTGGACTTGATTTTGATCCACTTTAAACAGTCAGATTTCACTTAAACTTTGTAGACTTATCGAGGACCGATGACAATATAATAATTTCATAAATTTGTGCCATTCTTTGCGAGAGTTACCAGGTTAGCAGGATTTGTTAAAATTATTCAGCTGCCGGAATATTTCCGAATGATCGTAATTATTACTTGAACTGCAACGTAACTTAATGCAGGTTCCTACGTAAGCATTAATAAAGATAAAAAAGACTGCTTTGATGACATCATTTAGTTAACTAAACCGATTACAGTATACAAGCTCACATTAAGTTAGCTAGCAATTCTTTACTCCCGTATTGGGTTGGGTATCGAAATTGCAAACTAATGAAAAAAAAAAACATTTTTCCGATGGGTGTAGGTCAGTGCCTGTAATCGGTCAACGAACGGGTGTTCGTTCGATTACCGTGCACCCGCACGCCTCAGCTATTTTCAAATATTTCGTGGCACATAGATATTTTTAATGAATTTCCATTTTTACTTGCAACAATGTCATTTTAAATTTTGCACAAAGTTCGGATGAAGGCATTTTTTTTTATTTTGCGTTACCTTAGTTTTTGATTTAAATACCCAACCTGCGGGTAAAGCATTACCAGGTAATGTAATTTGTCCCTGTACACTGTAATCGGTTTAGTTAACTAAATGATGATATCACAACACAGTCTTATTTATCTTTATTAATGCCTACGTAGGTACCTGCATTAAGTCACCTTTGTGTCTGTACATTTTACTGCTAGGGAAGTAAGATGCGTTTTGAAGATAATAAAAGACGGTAAATCTCCCAGTCACGATGGGCTTAATGTGGAGCATCTGCGCCATGTGAGGGTTCACCTATCGAGGGTCCTGGCCATGTTTTTCACGATGTGCATGAGTCACTCATACTTACCACTTGACTTAATGAAAACTGTTGTAGTGTCTATAATATTGTGAAGAACAGGACTGGGGATGTCTCGGACAGGGGGAACTACCGGCCTATATTTCTAGCAACGATAATTGCTATAGTGACGATATGCATTAAATTGCATGACTTTGGGTTTAGACCCAGGCTATCCACAGAAATTGCCATTGTTAGTCTCAAGCATACTGTCCAATACTATATGGACCGCAGGACACCGGTGTATGCATTTTTCCTTGATCTCTCCAAAGTTTTCGATCTTGTCTCATATGATGTGCTCTGGAGAAAGTTGGGGAACGCGGGTGCACCGGTGGACGTGCTCAACATGCAAAAATATTCGTATTCTTATCCAAAAAAAATGTGAGGTTGAATAATACACCCTCTTAGGCATATTCGTTAGAAAGCAGAGTGAGACAGGGAGGTTTAACCTTGCCCAAGCTTTTCAACCTATGCGTAAATGACCTCATCGTTGAGCTCAGTAGCAAGCGTGTCGGTTGCTCGATAGATGGCGTCTGCGTCAACGACATTAGCTAAGCCCGACGGTGAGAGGTCTCGGACAGTTGTTAAGGGTATATAAGGCCTATGCTGGTACACATGGCCTTGTATACAATGTTCAAAAAACTGAATATGTCTTTAGCGCCGCTGGTAGATGCTCCAAGTACTCACATAATATGACCCCGTAACCACAACGAGAGTATCTTTGAGCCAACATGTTGCATCTAGCTGCTAGTGCCCTGCGGTCACGATCAATATCTACCTGATCTTTGAGGTCTCAGTGACGTAGTGTTCCAAGTATTTAAATGTGTGCTGACTTATCACTGCACGAAAAGCCTAGATGTATAGCTTCATAATTATGTGACCGTGTGTACCCGGTGATGGACCGACTATCGGGTTTTGTCGGATAGTGACTGTAGCTATAATATAGTGACTACTTAACTATTCAATATTATTTGATTGACATATTGTTGTGTGTAGACTAGCAATGTCATTAGATATACTGTAGCGTCTTATACACCGCCACATGTGAAGTACGTTTTTTTTTTGTCGCTGGGAATTCATCAAATGACGTCTCCCGCTCTAGGGTGGAGAGGAAGGGCGTGTCATACTTTTAATTACTAAAACCGACCCGTGTTCCTCCAGTTACCCATATGCAAAGGCCACGGTACCTCTTTCGAACTGATCTCGCGACCCGGGAAGGCATTGGTCTTAGCAGACCCCTTTAGTATTGCTGACATCTCTTTGAGGCGCGCGTGGAACACTACGCGTCGTCGACACAGGCCAAGTCCTTACTGGGCGGCGAGCTACCCATTGCTCGCCACCCGCAAGCACGCGCCTTCGGTGGCCGGGAGTCCGCAACCGACTCCCGTCGCCCGGGGATGCTAACTACGGATCACACTGACATTCCGAAAAATCCTGCATCGCTTTTTTTTTTTTTGGGATGGGAAATCATCAAATGACTTCTCCCGCTCTGGGCGGAGCGGGAGGGCATGTCAGACTTTTACTGACTAAAACCCACCCGTGTTCCTTCAGTTGCCCATGTGCCAGGGTTACGGTATCTCTTTCGAACAATCTCACGACCCTGGCAGGCATCGGTCCTAGCAGACCCCTTCAGTTTTGCTGACATCTCTTTGAGGCGCGCGTGGAACACTACGCGCCGTCAACACGAGCTTAGTCCTTACCGGGCAGCGAGCTACCCATTGCTCACCGCCCGCAAGCTCGCGCCTACGGTTGCCGGGAGTCCGCTATCGACTCCCGACGCCCGGGGCGTTTCCTCCTGCGGCGGCTAGGGACGCGAGGGCGCAGAGACTGCCACTCCCTCACGCGCCCCGCCTCCTTCTTTGCGAGCATTACTGCTTCGCAGAAGGAGGTGACGGCTTCCCATGCCCTCTCGCTCCGTAACATGGCTCGCACCAGGGCCGGACGCGAGAGGTCGCCGCCGCCGATCGCCTCTACGAAGACACGGCGGTGCTCCGCCCAGCAACTAGCATACGAACAACGTCCAGACATCAATCGATGGATTAATTAATTCCGATCCAGCTCATCCTTTACTGCTTTCTACCACCGATGCGCTAAGTTGATATCCGTACCCCACGGGCGGGTGCCCTTAGCGAGTAGTCTCTTTTAAGCCGTGGCTCGAGGCCTTAATTTATAGATGTAGCAACAGGCAAGTCCGGTTAAGCAGTCGATAACCTCCTCAGGTTGGCCAGTCTGAGAAGTCATTTCCAAAAAAAAAAACAATCCTCGATCAGTTGCCGTCCAGATACACTACCCGTATGGTTGGAGAAGTCGCGCTTTACAATGGTGGATGGGTATACTTTACACCTTGTTCTTCGTACCTCTATAATACCTACCTACTCGTAGCTTGTTTTATTTATTATCGTATTTGTCTCAACCAAGTATTAAGCGTGACGTTTTGGTACATTTGAATGGTTTAAAATGTATGTTTCACAAGCACTTAAAGTAATCATCATCATCATTTCAGCCGTAAGACGTCCACTGCTGGACTTAGGCCTCCCCCAATTTGGAGGCCTTTGCCATAATCGCCACGCTTGGCAGGCGGGTTGGCGTTCGCAGTATGTTGGTAAAATGCATAGAAAACGCTGCTGCCCATTCTCCAGTACGTCCCTTTGTCGCCTTTTACGACACCCACGGGAAGAAATGGGCTTTAAGTAATAATTAAACAAAAAGCCATTGGTTAAATTGGTTGGTTTGTGAATTACGTATTCCCGCGTATTTGTAAATAATTGTCATCCATGATTTTGTTTTCCGGGATCCGACATTTACTTAAAATCGTTAAAATTTAATAACTCCTTAGTTGTAATTTCTGTCACTTCATTGAGAACTAGATCCGCCGTTTGAAGAAGTAAAAGTTGGAACATGAATAAATACTCAATAGTGAAAAATGTTATAATCGCTTAGATCTAATTTCTTTTTTTTTTTTTTTTTGTAATAAACCCAGTTAAAACCAGAAATGGTATGCGCTTCGGTAATATTGGTGTTTCCAAATTAGCACGCACTTCACGCCACAATTTCACCACACTCAGAAGCGAAGCTGGGTAAATTACTCATGAATAGAATAAAGTAACATTTTTTTCATAATATCAAATGGTTTTTATGTACAAAATAAAAATTAAGAATATTTGACGTTTGTCCTAAGAGTTAGCAAGTGGTTATTTTGAATTCGTTTAGAAACACACTTCAAGAATGGAGACTAAAGATTTTTGTAACGATGAAATGGTCACACCTAATTATGTTTACTCAAAAATATTTACAAGAGAATAATAGTAATTTATTTTTAACACTACAAGAAAACACATATTTTTTAATTATTTTCTACTTAACATTGATTTGATGAGACATGATTTCAGAACGAATGAAGTCTGGAAGCAAACGAGACGCCATGTTGAATAAAACATGGTAATAATTGAAAATCTATTATTTATTGTACACAACAAATCAGGCGCAAATTAACCAGAGAATATTTTTCCCTAATTTGTAGTATTTTTTCCTCTTTTTTGATAAATGTACATCTGGTGGCCGAAAATGAAACATCTCCTTTTAGCCATCTTTGCAACATTTTTCATTGATACTCGGCTCCTTTTGGTCATAGTTTGTAATATTAGTATAGAAGTATAGATTTTATTAATATTCGACATCAGAATCGTTCCAAAATCTCGTAGCAATTAAAATATTGAATGTACAGTTTTGATTAAGCTACCTTTTAATCACCAATTATGAATATAATTATGTTTACTTCACACAATCATCTATTTGGTTTTTTATTTATAACACCTTTTTGCCTGGATGAACTAATTTATGGTTAAAATGATATTAGAAACTAGCAATATAATGTGCTCTACGCTCACTGTAATGCTGGTTTTTACATCGCACCTTATACTTTTTATTTTACTATTTCCTGCTGTATATTGAATGCCTTTTAGTCTGTACCAAATTTACGTGATTTTTTTCTTCTTTTCTTTCTTTTGGTAAATTATAGGGTATTTTCTGACATAAGAATGTGAATGTTTGTAAGAATAACCCCTATGAATGAGATGATTCCGTTTTTGCACGACAAACACTTTCTATTAAAACATGGGCTTAGGTTAATCAGCCTATAAAATTCCCACTGCTGAGCTGTAGGCCATCCATCTCGTGGGCCTTGTCCGGGTTGACAAATGTCACATGTCTTAGTTCTAGGAAATGCCAGTTTCTTCACGACGGTTTCCTTCACCGACTTGAGAGCATTGGCGATGAAATTATTTAAACAAAGTAAAGTAGAAACACGCATAGTAGAAATAGACGCATACCGAAAACTTCCTCACTGCGAGACATAGCGAGTTGCTTGGAGGTTTACCTCGAAGCCTCCGTGAAACTAAAATATTTTATTTTTATATCGTGGTCGACGGCAAGTAAAATATACCGGGTGACATTTTATAATGTCTTGAAATAAAATGGGTGTAATAGGTGAACGGAGTAGAAGCCTTTGGCATGGAAATTTAAATACTACACATTTAAAGTAACATTTTCATACTAGAACAACAAAAATAGCAATTTGGAGAAAAAACAAAAAAAAAAAACAATTAAAATCTATTGAAACTCAAATCATATGCACCCTACTCAATGCGCGGCATGTATCAATGATTTCGTAGCGCGGTCCTACCCTTTGAAGCCGGCCGATAGGCGGCTTCATCGATCTTTCGCAGGCGCACGAGTCGCACACGCATCCCCATCCGCCTGCGTCCCGCGCTCTTTTAGTCACCTGCGATGAATCTGAAGGCCTTCCTGCCTTCTATTCTAGTTACACAATACACCATATGAAGGTCGAGGCGGTAAAAAATGTCATCCGGTATAATATGTAATAATATAATATGTTAGGACAACCAACACACCGTTATCTGATCCCAAACTAGGCAAAGCCTGTACTATGGTAACCAGACAACTGATAAATATACTTATATACCACCCAGACACAGAACAAATGATTGTGCTCATCACACAACATTTGTCCTGGGTGGGAATCGAACCCACGACCTCAGTCTTAGCAGTCAGGGTCACTAACCACTAGACTAACAGGTCAGTCAAAATCGTCAGCATCGATGTGATCGGGCTCGTGATTGGTCGAATTGGTTCACCTTTTTCTTCTGGAGTAAGTAGAATACAGCACAAACACAGGACTCAACAACTGAGGCTTCAGGTGCGACAGAACTGGCGTGTTCGCACCGCCGTCCATATAGCTAGTTTCGACATGGAAGTATCGAGATAGAGAAATTCGCCATGTAATCATCATGGTCAGATGGGTTGACCAGAAGAGCTACCAGAGTTCAAGATTACTATCTTGAACTCTGGTAGCTCTACTGAAAGGAGGGAATAACCAAAAAGAACTTATGTTTTATCACATTTAATTTGAGAAGTACTTGTTTGACAATAATAAAATTAAATACTATAAATAAATAACAATAATGTAACATTACATATACATTACTGATTTATTATATATGTAGAAAGAAAGAAAATACGTAAATATATAAAAGATTTTTTTGTGAATTGTTTTTGTTTCAAAATGTGTTTTGCCATACCACCGTTGATTGAGCCAAAGCAAATTGAATCTTATAACAAACCACTACGACTCAATTTTAAATTCGTACAATGAAGGTGTACACGATTTTCTTAATATTAACACTAAGCTTTAAAATAAATTATTATTGATCATTGTATTGTGTATTTAACTGAATATTCTAATTAGGTTGTATGAGGTTTTGCGTTAATTTTGTTATATTATGTTATATACCTACAGTCAGCAAAATAAATTGTAAAGCAAATTATTACGCTACGTCCATTTTCCGATTTAAATAGGTAGCCATTACATAGTTCACTGACAGTTGTTATTTCAATACACGGCCAATTTAATATAATATTAAACTAGCATAAAAAATCATCTCCCTGGCTCTACTTTTGACGTTAATATCGTAATTTTATCCACCTCCTTTATTAAAAGAAAACCTTCAAACTCATTTTCTCTTTTCCAAAAACTGGCGAACGCCCCAACAGTAATCTGCAATATATTCTCTCCAATCTATTCTTGCAGGATCACAGGGAAACATGTGTTTGTCAGCGGGCGAAAGAGAGGTGTACAGCTCTCTTACTCTGTCTGCCTTCATCACCCAGGAGTGAGATGTGAAGAAGTATACCACTGTCTGCGTTTGGGCGACCAGAGACTGAAGTTTGACGTGTCTGAGGGATGAGAAAAATTATAAATTAACATACCATAACATCGCGCTTATAGGTGGTCGTATTTCCCGATGGTAAAGGCAAAGCTACACGCACACAAGTACACCCAAAGGTAAAGGTGTACTTATAGTACACCCAAAGACAAAGGTGTACTTAAAGTACACCCAAAGACATAGGTGTACTTATAGTACACCCACATGTGAGCAGTTTTAATGAAATCGCATGTAATAAGGTGTAGGTGGAGTAAGTACCGTGTGTTGCCGGACGGTACCGTGTGTTGCCGGACGTAAAGAATAGCACCATCTCATTTCTCCCCGTGGGTGTCGTAGCGACTAAGGGACTTACTAGAGAATGGGCAGCAGCGTTCTCTATGCATCCTACCACCATACTGTAATCTCCAACCCGCCTACCAAGCGTGGCGATTATGGCAAACCCCCTTTTGGGGAGGCTTATGTCCAGCAGTGGACGTCTTTCGGCTGAAATGATGTAATAAGGGACGAGCATATTGCCATCAACTGGGCACGTAAGAAACTGGAGGAGGCCTTTGTCTAGCAGTGGACGTTTTGCAGCTGTAATAATGATGAAGATGGAAATTACAGATGAGCAACTCTATTACACTTTGCCCAACACCGTACTGGAGAATCTGTTGCGCCACTTCTTCTTAAAAGATAAAGCACTAGAAAGTAATGAAGAGCGGGCTTTTTGAAGGACTGTCTTACGTAATTGTGACGTTCAAAAAGATCTGGCTCTCAGCCTAGTTTGAATTAAATTACTATTGGTTGTGTGTTTTGGTTTTCCTAAAAAAAAATATACTAAAAGAAAACAATAATAATAGCCGCCTATTATTGCCCCCTGTCCCCCTGTAAGGCAAAGACTCCTTCTTATAAACAGAAGCAATGGGCGTTGTTCATCACGCTAGCTAAAAGCGGATAGGTGACCAGTCATAATCAAGGCAGTGTCATCAACTGCGGAACATACAAAAAATCGAAGATATGACATCTACCTAAGATGTCACATGTCTTCGATTTTAAAACGGTGTTCGAAAGAGTTACCGTGGCTTTGGTATATGGGCAACTGAAGCAACAATATTAATAAACTTGAATGACAGTGTTTGCAAAAATAATATTTAGAGATGCTGGGATTTGAACCTAGGACTTTCAGCATGAGAAGCAGACACTCTACCACTGAGTTACACGGGTGGGTTTTAGTCAGTAAAAGTCTGACACGCCCTTCTGCTCCAACCTTTTTTTTTTCTGGATGGGAAATCATCAGAGGATACGGCGGTGCTTCGCCCAGGCAGGGCACACCTCCACCGTATGCTCCATCGTGTCCTCCAGACGATCTTCGCAATGGAAACACCCGGACGTTTCCTCCCGCTTTATCCTAAACAGGAGCTCACCAAAGCACCCATGCCCGATGAGGACCTGCGTCAGGCGGAAGGTGAGGACGCCGTGGTGCTTCTCTATCCACTCCTCAAAGAAGGGACTTACCGCCGCAATTGTGGCGTGCCCAGCGCTGGGTTGCGACAACCGTACCCGCCATATCGCCGTGAGATCACACCGGAGCTCTGTCCGCGACAAATCGCAGCACGGTGGACAGAGCTCCGGTGTGGAGTTTCTGCTCCATCCTAGAGCGGGAGACGTCATTTGATGATATCCCACCCAAAAAAAAGAGACATGCCGGTTTCGGTGATTGAGTTATTTACACAAAGTGAAGCGCCTGCCTGGTCTCGAACTCACGACCCACAACTCGAAAGTCAGGCCCGTTCTCATTTGGCTACTACTGCTCAAACAGATAAACCAGTTCAATCTAAAACATACGACACCCCTCTTTTACCGTCGGGGTTTAATTGTTACATTGTTAGCTTACCACAAGCCGGGCTCTGCGTTAACACGGCTGTTGTAGAGCAACACGTTATTTTCGTGGCATGTTGTTAAAACAATTGATTTATTAAATACTCATAATGCAAAATGCTTCACTTTATAAAATACTCGCTTTTTCCTGCGATATCATCCGCGTGGAAGTCGGAAATCATCAAATCAAATCATAATATGTTTATTTCACATAAACCTACATAGATATGTACTTATGGAACATCAGAAGTTAGGTGCACGGTTCCAAATTGTTGATTCCTATGGAGAAGAGCCGGCAAGAAACTCCACGGTTACTCTTTTAAAAATGATTGGTTCCCATCCCAAGGGAACTGACTACCGAATAAAAAATATCCCATGCCTTTTCCTTATAGTTCCAGTTGCTGGCTGTTATTATTATTTATTTTAAATATTTTAACATATAAAAACATTCAAAAATATAAAAAGAATAATAGCCGACCGTATCGCGAATAAGGTCCAAGCTATCAGCGGTCAGGGTTCCTGAGAGAAGAACCTCCTAACAAAGCGAGCCGTATCCAGAAGTACTGCTTTCTGAATCAAGCTGTCCAACGAAAGCTTTCTCAGGTGTTTATCGAGACTATGGGCTATTAAGCCATTGGCAGTTACGACTGTCGGCACAGTATCGCTGAGTCCACATCCCACATGTCGACAACCTCGCGAGTGAAGTCAAGATACCTGGTCACGTGTACCGTCATGTTATAATACTTATTAATAAATAATAGTTTAAAAAAACTAAAAAACACGCTTCCATTGAAAACCAAACTAAAAAGTACAAAAGAATGGAAAAAAGCGTGGGGTGCTTTTTAAGGTATTTTTTATTGATATCAAGCACCCCACGCTTTTTTTCCATTCTTTTGTACTTTTTAGTTTGGTTTTCAATGGAAGCGTGTTTTTTAGTTTTTTTTAAACTATTATTTATTTTCTATTTTTTAGGGTGTTTCGAATTTTGAGACGTTTGTCAGCGTAGTTTGTGACAGTTTTTTTGCTGTCCTGGTAACCCTGGCAAGGATAATGGCACAAATTTATGAAATTATTGCATTGTCATCGGTCCTTGACAGGTGTGCAAAGTTTGAATGAAATCTGGTCGTTTAAAGTGGGTCAAAATCGCGCTATAAGGAGTCGGTTACAAACAAACATACAAATATACAAACATACAAATATACAAACATACAAATATACAAACATACAAACATACAAGTGAAGCTAATATAAAGCGTGTAAAAAGAAAGAAAAACCGACCAAATAAATTCTTACCTTGGATTCTTCCCAATAAGAAGCCTATAAGTATCTGCTATATACGCTGGTATCATTTGAAACAGTATCGTCAGTAGAATCAATAGCCACTTGTATCTAGTAAACATGTACCAACCAGGAAACGGCATACAATCTGCAAAAAATAAAAGAATTGTTATATTTATATAGCTTAGCTGTGACTGCCTTATTGGTCTAGATCAGCCCTTCCCAAAGTGGGCGATAACACCCCCTTGTGGGCGCTGCAGGCCTAAAGAGGGGTGGTAAGAGACCCTGAAAAGACTGAGTGGGGTGTGTAGAATCTACACAACGCCCACAATTTTTTTCTGGGTCTCTTACCACCCCTCTTTAGGCCTGCAGCGTCCACAAGGGGGGCGTTATCGCCCACTTTGCGAAAGGCTGGTCTAGTTGTAGCAAGCGCTACTGCTAAGAGTACAGTCCTTTTAATTTTTTGGTTGGTTAATCATCAAATGACGTTTCCCGTTCTGGGTGGAGCGGGAGGGATTGTCTGATTTTTACTAACTAAAACCCACCCGTGTTCCTTCAGTTGCCTATATGCCAGGGCCACGGTAACTGTTTCAAACAAATTACCTAGCAGACCTCTGCATAACCCTGCGGGGGAAATGGTGTAGTGTGACGACGTGATGATTTATTCTAGTAACAAAGGACGAGCCTAAGCCTGACGTAGTTATGGTTGCAAAAAGTGTAACTGTTAAGTCACTGCTTGTATAGCTTAACCAGGCGCTTCTCACATCTATCTTTCTTACTACAAATTCACCAAAAAACGCACAGTCTAAACCGCTTGCGTCTAGCTGGCAATATATAACACATACATAATCAGCTTGTAATATTCCCACTGCTGGGCCATAGGCCTCATCTTTGTGAGAGCGAGTGGGCCATAATTCACCTCGTGGCCCAATGCGGGTTGGTAGATGTTATATGACTTTAAATTTTTGGTTTTAGGACATGCCGGTTGCCTCACAATGTTTTCTTTCACCGTTTCGACAGCGATGGTGACGAAAACTAACACAAAATACAGCGCCTGTCTGGGTGCGAACCTATGACCTCCACAACCCAGTTACTGGGTGATAAGTTACCCCTTGGTAAGACTGGTTGTCAGCTTTTAGGGGTTCTGACCGCCCATAACGACTGTCAGAGATCCACAAATGACAGGTGGGACCAATGGGTTAACGTGCTTTCCGAGGCACGGTATTGGTATGTAAAGATGGTCACCTATCCGCGGGAAGCTTAACTTAACGTGATCGATCCATTCTTGCGACTGTTATTACTTAGCCAATCAATTCTATCAACAATCATTATCATCATCATCATTTCAGCCGTAAGACGTCTACTGCTGGACTTAGGCCTCCCCCAATTTGGGGGGCTTTGCCATAACCGCCACGCTCGGCAGGCGGGTTGGGGATCGCAGTATGATGGTAAAATTCATAGAGAACGCTGCTGCCCATTCTCTAGTAAGTCCCTTAGTCGCCTTTTACGATATCCACGGGAAGAAATGGGGTGGTGTTATTCTTTACGTCCGGCACCACACGGTACAACAATCATCAATAAATAATATTAGCTTTCTGCACTCCTCCTTCATATAATCTTTATTACACAAAATTCCATTCTCTTCCGACCGCGTAATTTTCGTACAAAGGGGTACAAAGTTTTTGCTTCACGCAATAAGGTGACCTATTTTGAGTGAAAAAGCCATTAGGATAAACTTACAAGACGGCTGCTTGACAGCATCCTCGGTGAACAGCTCTATAAGCCTCCTAAGTGAGATGGGGTTGCAGGAACTGCTGCAGCAATTGTAGACCTTCAACTCTCTCGACCTGGAAATTTAACTCAACGTCAAATCGTTTATTTGCAATAGGCCATAGCCTCAAGCATTTCGACTTAAGACGAAAGTTGCGTCAAACGACAGGCGCGTGTGTCTCCAGCGCATCGCTGTAATGCTCGACTTTCTCCTTGGGACCAACATGAAAATATAATCAGCTCCCCCATACATTTAGATCAAGTAGGTAGGTATGCTTTGGACTGGCTAACCGATTACGATGGTGGTCCCATTGGGAAATTTGTTCAGTTTGTTGGCTTATACCCTTAAATATGACCGCACATTTTGGACATTCACAGTATACTTCTTACTTTTGAAGATGATGTACCTAGAATCATATGCTCCTAAAGTTCTGAGTTCAGCTGCACAATTACTGACAAATGCATACACTGACTGGACAGGTCCACTCAATCTGTGTAGTTCTTTCCTCAAATGACCATTTCAGACACCAATCTACCTAGTCTATACATGATGTGGCCAAGATTATCTCAAGTACGTATACGGGACCTTCCCACAGACAATCGTCTTCTTACCATTCTGCGCCAGATGCCTCGTCACCTGTGTAAGGTAAACGCAGGTATTAACGACCCCTCTAAGGCAATTTGAAATTAAACAAAAAATTTGTAGTATACTGGTTCCTCGAAAGATTAAAAGTGTCATTTTATATGGTAGTGTTATGTATAAAAAATGTTTTTGCTGAATCAAATACATTTAATTATAGGATTATCTTGTAAAAAATAATTTACAATGTGACTTAGTCGATTGTTGCAATTACCGACCCATAAAAACGGCTGTGAAGCTATTAACGATTTTTATGCAGCTATTCCCGATCGTGTATGAGAGAAGGCCTTTTTCCAGCAATAGAATATATACAGGGTGTCCAGTAAATAGCACGACATACTGCAGGGGGTGATAGCTTGGGTCACTACCTATCAATACAACACAATATATGTTCAGCAAAATCTTACGGATTTACAGTTTTACAAAATTTTCCGAAATATCGAAAAATCTCTACCTTGAAATAGATTTTTAAGTATCTCGTAATGAAAAAATCCTTTTCTAGAACTTTTTTAAAGTAAAGTAACTATTCACGAATAATTTGATGTAAAAAAAAGTACTAGAAAAGGATTTTTTCATTACGAGATGCTTAAAAATCTGTTTCAAGGTAGAGATTTTTCGGTATTTCGGAAAAAAAATTAAAACTGTAAATCCGTAAGATTTTGCTGAACATAATATATTGTGTTGTATTGATAGGTAGTGACCCAAGCTATCACCCCCTGCAGTATGTCGTGCTATTTACTGGACACCCTGTATAAGCTAGTAATGATGATGATTACCGATCTTAATAAAATAAAAATGCAAATACTTATTCGTATTTTTTATTATCGTTATTTTTAATCAAACAAATTAGTACTTCTTAGTAATACCTACGAATTAAATAATTATAAATTTTTAAATTAATCAACGTAATACTATTAATACACATATTATATTTTAATTTAAGGATTTCAAACTCTAGGATATTTCCTTATGCTATTGAGATCATAATCATTTTTTGAAAACTATAATATTAATCATCACCGTCATTCTCCTCTTTTTAGAAATAAATTGCAACTAATTAGTTAATTATATATTAAATAATTGTTCTTTTGTAACTGGAAATCCCATCTTTCCAAGGTAGTGAATCCAGTCTACAATCTGTTTTTCTTCACTTAAATTAAGAACAGGCTGAACTCCGCAAATTTCATTCTTATATTTCCCGTCCCGTTTGTCTCGTAATGTAGTTTTGGGAATATTAAACCTTTTTGATGCCTCATATACACTTGTACCGGCATTAATTGCTTTGATTGCTTCTGTGTTTTACTGTATACTTTTCGCCGCTTTAGTGACTCCATACTTCTGGAAAAAAAATATAATTGTATGCTCATGTTGCTTTAGCCAAGAAGTAGCATTTATTAATAGGTACCTATTATGTCATAAAAGTAGGTGAGAAACTAAATAATCTATATACGATCGGTAATAGCTTCTTATAGTTGCTATTACCGACCCTCATGGGTCGGTAATAAAGTAGGTAAGTATAAACTTAAATTGTATTACCGACTCACATAAAAATGGTTATTTTAATTCAATTGACCTTTGGACTATGAAATAGATTATAATTGATTAATGTCACAAAAAATATGAACATATGCACACTGTTTTAAACACAAAAACAATGATTTATTACTGTAACGATTCAGTATCGATCCTCGAAAAATATCATAACTTTGGTTAAATTGACAACGCTAAAAGGTAAAAACTAGACAAAAAAGTTTAGTCGCTAATAGATTTTTATAAAGACTGATAGCTTAGATTTAAACTGGTCTATAAAAATACTTGTGTTAGTGTGATATAATAACATAAAAGAAAAATAAAACGAAAAGTTACGTTGCTGCCATTGCCGACTTATGGGTCGTTGATAGCTGCCACGACTAAAACTGATGAAGCTAACACCATCCCATTTTAATTTAAAGTTTTATCGTTTCAAATTACTTTTTATTAATAAAATGTCGTAAGAAATCAAGAGTTGACACTTAAATGAATACATTTAGTAATATAAGATAAAGTATAGACGTCATTTGTTTGTATAAATGTCTTAAATAGAAAAGTCACGTACTTACTTGAAAGAACAAGGGAACAGTACGACACGTCCTGCGTCCACGCTGCCCCGCAGTATTTGACGTATTTTATCTCTTTTTTGCACAGCTACTCACCCTAACGTAAAAGTATACGATGCTCAAGGAATAAACGCGTGTGTAACTTTGCCTACCTATAGCTAGAATAGTTCTGAAAACGCAAAGATTTCGAATTACTTTTATAGGTCGGTAATAACTACAGATTTTCGATGGGTCGTTGATAGCTGCGTTTACCTTATTTGATGATTTTATGAGCGTCAGTGAGCGGAGTTCACGCAGTTGAATTTTGAGCTAAAAATGTATGAACTTTTTGCCGACGATACGCCAAGAAGAGGCAATAAAAAAAGAAAATAGATTGATTTGACCCAGATTTTTAATCACTATCACTAGATTTACCAAGGGAAGGGGTGCATTATATAGTGTTCATAAATGGCGACACACAACACAAAATGGACGAATGACTGACAAAACCTACCAAAGCATTACCTTAATATTTCTCAACATTTCGTCCCGTACATAAAAATAAAAGTGCTTCCTTCGTGTAAAGAAGAACAACGCTTTTTATTGTTATTTACAGTGTCCTGTTAGACCCTCTCAATTCTTAATAATCAATATTTCTTTAAAAAAAACATACTTCTCTTGTCCATTCTTCGCACCAGCGACAATCACCAAGTTGACCACATAATCCACGGGGATCAGGTCAGCGATATTTCTGCTATGGCCATAGATTACCCGGTTCAGGCCTTTGGCAGTGAACACAGCTAAACCAGTAGCTCCGAACCAGTTGCTTAGCCACCCCTTTATGGGATTATCCTTTATCGAAGTCACTGGAAAAAATAATAGAATTGGTAAGCCAGCAGCATCATAATATTTAATAAATTATGGAAAGGACATTTTTATAAATTACTATACAACATGTGTTGTGTGTGTGTGTTGTTTTTATTATAACATTAGAAAAAAGAGGCTCGCAGAAGCAGGAGTACGAAACCTTTTATTTCAAGTTAAGTTCAAACAATTTAAATAAATAATGTAAGCTTTTTTGTAACAATGTATGACATGCATATAATAAAGCATTTACTATCGATCTACTCGTCACAAGGCTTGGATAGGTACATGAAATGAAACAATTTTTTAGTAATAATGAAATCACTGTTCTTTTTTTCTATAGAACGAAGCGGTGTTTGTTTAATTCTATTTTTCTTGGGAGACAATATTTTATCCTCAAGGTCAACGTTGGGGCCTCGTTTTTTTCGCTGTTGACACTGATCAGCGCTACCAGCAGTTTCAGAGTGTGCATAATGCGCTTGCATGCCACTCGGGCCTGCATCGGGATCCATAGTTCCACAAAACGTACCAGTTTGTACGAACAACACAAAACTACAATTATAACGATAACAAAAAAATAACAAAAGAAAAAACAACAAAGTCACGAAAATTCATCAATAACAACGAGAAAAGGCGTAGCATTCACAAGTACCAAGTGAATGACAACACAATTGACAACTGCAGAAAATTTACGCAATTTGACGGATGGTTGATAGCATAAATCAGCAAAAAAAAAAAAAAACACGTGCTCCCATAACTTATGAAGGGAATACGTAACATTTTAGATTTGGTAGAATTATAGTCTCATAAAAAACGTTCCCGGTACTGTTCACCCCTGCTTCTTTTAGATTTTAAACATCGACACGACAATATAGAATGTAAAATCTAAACAATATTAAATGAAAGCCTTGTAATTTCAGAAGGTAGATATGTTAAATAAGTACAATTAAGTGTGACAGCTATTATATAAATTGATTATATTTAACTCCACATCAATCTTGACTGTAATAATGTTTGTTGTAATTTTATTGCAAAGTGTGCACCTTAAAGAGCCCTTTTTTAACTTCTGTCTAATGCGTAAAAGTGTCTATAGTAAAAGGAGTATAGTTAACCCGATAGACGTTGTCCAATTCAAACAAAATTACATACAAAAAACATCGTTATATTTTCTCGAATATGAAAATTTTCCTTTCTCAACGAAGATTAGGTACGGACTTTAAAACAGACTGTGAGCTCAGAGTGAGATTCGATGTTTCTTCTCAGAGTAGTCGATTATGAAAGAATGAAAAATACTGCTTATGTATAAATGTTTATCTTATAGAAATAATCACGACTTATCTAATGAGACTGCAAAATTTTTCTCGGAAGTACTTAATGCAACTTATTACGAGGTACCATAAATCAGCTAAAAGTGTTGACATAAGATAAACATAAATAAAATATTGATAGATTCTAAGAAAACAATAAATCAATTGTCGAAACGTCAAACGATCACGATAAATCTTTTTTGCATTTTACGATATAATAAACTGTGAGGAAGATATAAAAATAATAATTTTCCATCTAAACCATAAAAATATTTATGTTCGTTGTAAATAAAGGACACGATCGAATATTGTTTACATATTTTTATACCTTGGATTTCAGGGAAAAAAAGGTGTGAAGTTTTTTTATAAGCTTCCACATATGTTTTCAAAATTGATGCGTTCATAGATAAATTGTGTTAGGACCTATCTAAATTGGCATTGAAATTGTAATTATCATTAATATTTAAACGTTTTTAAGGACAAAATAATAAAGCAGGGGTGGACCAGTGGTAACGGCTGCGACAAACAAACTTTCGAACCCTGGTGCAAACCCTGAGAGGCGCTTTATATTGTGTAAATTATTGCATCACCACAGTTCTCAAAACGGTGAAAGAAAATCCGTGATGAACTACAGAACCAAAAATATGAAAATGTAAGACATCTACCAACCCGCACTGGGCCTCCGTGGCGGATTACGGCCCACTCCCTACCACGGTGACGTGGCCTGTGTACCAGCCGTGGTATCATTATAAGGCTGATTCCGCTAAGTAAAATACTGCGCCAATATAAATACGCTATAAGTATAATTTCAGACTTCGAAGTACAGTAGATCACAGAGATTTTTTTCACCACGCTGGTGTTTTAAAATAATTTAAAAGTCAACGTAACTTCTCCATTACCATGAAATTAATTAATTTTTCATTATATCAATCTTCTCACAGCTTCTGATAATTTTCTGCTGATAAGTAACCAATCAATCAAAATATTTTTATTTCACATAATAGGCACTTATGAAACGACAGAAGCTGTACGGTTCCAATTTGTTGATTCCTATGAAGAAGAGCTGGCAAAAAATTCCATGGTTACTCTTTTAACTGTAAAGGATACTCACCAATTGACGGTCTGACGATGATTGTAGGAACGTGTGCTTGGTTCTCAGCCACTAAGTGTTCAGTAATCGCTTTCGTAAATGTATACGTATTTGGACGCCCATCTGTAAAGAAATTAGTAACATGATATTTAGTTTCAGGCATTTTTTTTTAGTTTTTTCGTAATAACATAACACCACGCCTTGCTTGGAGTAGTGGTGGCTAAGTAGGACCGATCGCTATGTACGAGTTCGAATCGAGGCAGACGGTTTACTTTGAGTAAATAATATCAGCAGCATTGCTCTCAAAATGGTGAAGGGAAACATCGTGAGAAAAACCGGTATGTCTTAGAACAAAAAAAAAACCGGCCAAGTGCGAGTTGGACTAGCGCACCGAGGGTTCCGTACAAACCTGCAGGTATTCACGGTTTATGCATAAGATTTATGTATATGAATTAAATGTTTTTTTCTATTTTTTTTATTTCAGTTGATTGAATGAAAGGTAAATTGCGGCTTACGATTTATGACGTATTAAAAAAAAAAAAAACTACTTACTAGATCTCGTTCAACCCAATTTTCGGTGGAAGTTTACATGGTAAAGTATATCATATTTTTTTTTATGTTTTATCATTTTCTTATTTTAGAAGTTACAGGGGGGGACGACGACACACATTTTACCACTGTAGAAGTATCTCTCGCGCAAACTATTCAGTTTAGAAAAAAATGATGTTAGAAACCTCAATATCATTTTTGAAGACCTATCCATAGATACCCCACACGTATAGGTTTGATGAAAAAAAAATTCAGTTTCAGTTCTAAGTATCAGGAACCCCAAAATTTATTGTTTTTTTTATTTTTCTATTTTTGTGTGAAAATCTTAATGCGGTTCACAGAATACATCTACTTATCAAGTTTCAACAGCATAGCTCTTATAGTTTCGGAAAAAAGTGGCTGTGACATACGGACGGACAGACAGACAGACAGACATGACGAATCCATAAGGGTTCCGTTTTTTGCCATTTGGCAACGGAACCCTAACTAACACTCGAAAACGTGACATCTCTCTCACCAACTCGCACTTGGCCCGCGTGGTAGATTACAACCCACTCCCTCTCGAAGAGACGAGGCCTCCGTCTCAGCAATGTGAATATTACAGGTTAATTATGGTACTCCATGTCTACCCGATGGGTTAATAAGAGGTGTACCTATAGTACACACACTTTTCGCCAGTTATGTTTAAGTCTGATGTAATAGGGGCGAGCTTGTTGTCATTAACTGTGAAGGAAACATTCCCAGGTGTCCCTCTCCGATTTTGATATCGCTGAAATATGTTATTCTACGTTAAATTCTAAGAAACACATGTTTTTTTTATCGGAGTAAATACATTTTTGGGGGTAAAATGGACCTTCAAAGTTGACCCTCTCAGGACGAGTTTTTCAGGTTTCATATACTTAAAGTCGATATTTTCGCAAAGGACCATTGGTCATAAACTACACGAAAAACTATGAAAAACGTATACAAACGCGATTTCAAATATTAATTTTTAATTATTTTGCCCTAATAATGTGGCATCAAAATCGGAGAGGGACACCTGGGAATGTTTTCTTGTGAGCAAAAATCCAGACTCAGAGTTACTTCTGAGGAATTCCAGATGGAAAACTCAATATAAAACACATAGCCGGACCCGTGTTGGATCCTCCTCATGCTCCACAGCAGCGCTTGCTAAAATAGGCCTAGCACGCGCGGAGTATTGCTACGAAATTCGACCGATTTTAAAATCTTCTATCAAATACTTTTGTTTTTTTGTGATGCGTGCCAAGTATTTTGTGACTGAGAGAAGCTTCTAATCTATATGTATGGGATCAAATTTAAACCAGTGCCTAAAGAGCTCAGCTCATCATTCTAGATACCTCAACGTAGAAATGAACTGTTCCATACATTTTGGCCGCGTTGGTTTTCCGCTAACATTTAAATGCTGGGAAGTCTAGAATCATAACGTTATTTACAGTTCAGGCACTGGTTAAAAATTATTCCTGTAGATTTACTTTGCTTTACTTACTCAGTAATCTCTCAGTATCTTCCTCAGTGATACCATCTTTGAGCACCTGGTATACTTCGTTGATGTCAGCTGGTGGAGGGTACAGGATCTCTTCTACCACTTCCCTGTTTGTGTTCGTGTATGCCGTGGATATGTGGATGAAGACCTGGAGAATTTATTCAGTGGTTAATCGACTGCACATACTTGAGACATGGCCGATAGTTCGACAAAGCTTATGTTGATATATCATAAACTTCTGCAATGTTAATATCTCGTTGCCTTACATAAAACGGAAACTAGCAAGAAACTCGAAAAGGTTGGAAATTTGCCCACGGGAACATACTCAATATCATCGTCATCATTTCAGCCGAACGATATATTTCCACCGCTGGACAAAGGCTTCCCACAAACATCGCCACCTCGACCGTTTCTGTGCTTCTCGCATCCAACGGATTCCTGCGGCTACCACCAGGTCATCGGTTCATCTTATGGGAGGCCTTCCAACATCTTCCAGTGTGCGGTCGGTAGTCCAGAACTTTCCGGCCCCATCAGCCATCTGTTCTGCGAGCAATGTGCCCTGCCCACTGCCACTTAAGTTTGACAATTCTTTGGGCTATGACGGTTACCTTGGTAAACAACGGGACATACTACAACTACTACGGGACTGAAGGTATTATATGTCCTGATCTTAACCCAGTACCCTAAATGCTTGACACACTATTAATAAAAGAATAAGTTATGAAGAAATTGAACTATTCTGGGGGTCTAAAATTCTGTGCATAATTGCGCGTCGTTGTCCTGTCACGTTTTATGGATAGACGTATTAATTAATGGGTCCATCCATTACTCTTGCGCTTACCTCCATCCGTTTCATCCGCCTACTCAGCTCCAGCACCATCCGAGTACCTTCCACGTTGATCTTCCACGCAGTGGGGAGAGGCTCAGTGAACTTGACAGTAGCAGCCGCGTGGATAATCACCGATACCTTTGACATTCAAATAAGTTATCATCACCATCATCATTTCAGCCGGCAGACGTCCACTGCTGAACATAACCTTGGCCTATTAGTCTAGTGGTTACTGACCCTGACTGCTAAGACTGAGGTCGTGGGTTCGATTCCCACCCAGGACAAATCTTTGTGCGATGAGCACAATCATTTGTTCTGTGTCTGGGTGTAATTTATCTATGTTAAGTATGTATTTAGAAATATATAAGTATATTTATCAGTTGTTTGGTTGCCATAGTACAGGCTCTGCCTAGTTTGGGATCAGATAACTTTCGATTCGAACGATTTCTTTTTTTTCGGCCGCTAGAGGGCGATACCGATAGTTTACTTATAGCGCTGCTCCGTTTTTAATATTATAAAAAATAGTAAAAGTGATTTATTAGTGACTGTGATAGCTGAAAGACTGAATTAATACCGCTGTCTAGTGCCACAAGAACTATCCGTGCTGTGACTAATCTAATAAGTGCTGTTCTGTGTGGTTCGTATGCTGAACGAAGTATTAATTTAAAAACTAAAAAATCGGGCTTCTAACTTCATTAACTTTCTCTGGGCTAGTTAGTCCGGGCTTAGTATACAAATACTGAGCTTCTACAGTGTCCCTATAGCTTTGTGAAGTTTTGTTTATCGTCTTGAATAAGCTGCCGTTGCATCAAATTCGCAAGTCATTTGTCGATCCTGGCGCCATCTGTTGATTTCTCTTGGTACTACTACTACATCTTGCTTATCGTTAGCGTACTATAAAAATTGACTCATTACTGCGATCATCACACTTCTGCCGTATACGTCAAACTTTCTACGAAATAAACTAGGTGGCGCTGTACTACATTCAAACTTTGTTTACATAAAGTTTAAAATGAATTGCTGCCAAGGCGAACCGTCTGCTGCCCGTGATAACATTCTTCTTTGCTGTGCATGTGAAGGTAAATATCATTATGAGTGTCTCAATGTCACGCATGACCAGTATACTGCGCTAAGCGCTGAATTTAAGGCTTCATGGAAATGCCCGTCGTGCAACAATGTAACCAGGCGTCTAAGGTCGAATGTTAATACGCCTGTACGCAGCTACACGGAGCCTGCGATCGTGGACAACTCCATGGACATGTCGTGTGACACCTTAGAGGAGCGCAGTCCTCCTCATACATGTAATGATCCCAGCCAAGTTACGGATTTACCTGTTCAAACCATCTCTAGTTCAGACTTTGAAAGATTCGCAAGTGACTTGAACACAACCCTCAGAAACTGGCGGAGTGAGATGAATGAAGATCTAACTAAAATTCGCGACGATATCAAATCTACTATGGCTAATATACAGAAGGAAATAAATTCGCTGCGTACCGAGCAGTCCCTTTTGAAGCAGAATGTGCATGACCTGCGCAGTGATGTTGCAAGCCTCCAAGCAACTACACAGGATTTGACGCAGCGTTATGACATCCTTGAGAAGCGTACTAGCGAACAAAATGGCACTAAGTCTGCTGATGTGGAGCTGATAGTCAATTCTCTTGAGACCAAAATTGATACCTTGGAACAACAGGCTCGTCAATGCAATGTTGAAATAGGTAATTTGCCCGAAAGGCGCAACGAAAACCTACCGGCCCTCATTGAAGCAATTGGTCTTGCACTTAATTCCCCAGTGACACAGCAGACCATCGTCGCCGTTCATAGAGTGCCACATGCACACCAACAAAGCACAAGACCAAAAAATGTCATCGTCAGATTCACGTCGTGTTTACACAGGGATAACCTACTTAGTGCCTTCCGTAAGGCATCATCTCTGAAGACTGAACAAATCGGCATAACTGGAACGTCATCTTCTATTTATCTTAATGAGCATTTAACCCTGAAAAAGAAACAGTTATTTCGTAAAGCCCGGGATGTCGCCAAAAACCACCACTACAAATATGTGTGGATTAGAAATGCCACAATACTTATTCGAGAGCGTGAAGGTGAACCCTCGTTTGCTATACGCGGAGAAAGAGACCTCGATAAAATTCGATCCAAACCTGTCGAATAAATGTTTAATAGCTCGCATAGGTATCAATAATCTACATAGTTTTAACTGTTATATTTTATATGTATTATTCTGTAGCGTTACCTATTTTTACAAAATTGTGCATGGCATGAAACTTATTACTATTTTAATCAATCTTAATCTTCTTACTAAAAATTTTAAATCAATTTTATATACAAATTTTATAAAATCAAATCCTCTTATTATGAAATGTAAATCAAAATTATATACAATTTTAAATTTTAACCGACCATTTAAAATACGATGTAATTCAGGAATATATACATGTTTTAAAGTTACCTTATTAATTAATGGCTATAAATGTACTGTTAGAATTCATTGGATTCCACAATGTATCAAGTTTTACACAAGAACGCGAGATCAATATAAATTTGTTGCAATACTCTTAGAAAATGGCTAGCACTGATAATTTGTTAATTTATTACCAGAACTGTAGGGGAATTAGAACTAAGCTACACTCGTTGCTCGTGAATATTTTGGCATCTTCATATGACATCATAATATTGACAGAGACTTGGCTGATACCAGAAATAGCAAACAGCGAATTTATTGACCCTCGTTATGTTGTGTTCCGCTGTGACCGGGATCGTGACGCTACGGGGAAGCGAGATGGAGGTGGAGTGCTCATTGCAATACTACGTGAACTTCAATCGGCCTCTCTAGATCTCCTCAATAGCCCCCTTTATAAGCCCTCGGCGTGTATTGAGCACCTCATGGTTGCGCTGCCTAGCAAAAACGATAAACATAAAATACATGTCATCAGCGCAGTTTACATCCCGCCGGGGACCAAGTCTGATGTCTATACATCTCATTTTGACCTTCTGCAGGACACCTTGAACGCGCCTAACGTCATGAACATTTACATCGTCGGTGATTATAATCTTCCGAATGTCACGTGGAACATGATAACGCCGGGGCTTAGCGCCTGTGTGGCATGTGTTTGTACACACCCTTTGTGCTCGGAACTGACCCATCTCATGTCTTCTCTAGATGCTCACCAATATAACAGTTTGCCTAATAGTGGAGGAAAGATCTTGGATCTGTTTATCTCAAACACTTGCTGTTCGATTTGCCACCTTAAAGATCCGTTACTACCAGTGGACCTCCATCACCCCCCTTTTGTTATAACCGCACCTGTTAGCTTGTCTACACAAATGATGCAAAGAAAGCCGATTCAGAAATATAATTTCCGTAAAGCTAATTACGACCTCATTAACAAACACATGGACGAGGTCGATTGGTCCACGCTGTTCGACAATCTTTCATCGGAAGAGGCCGTGGAGGCTTTCTATAGTATGCTGAGTGACATAATTAGCCCACTAGTACCCCCTGCAAGGACTAGATCACTTGACTTCCCAATCTGGTTTACGCCTCAATTAGTTAAAATATTTAAAAAGAAGCAACGTCTTTGGATAAAGTGGAAAAAATACAGCAACGTCAAAGACTACAATAACTTCTCCGAATGTAGGTCTACCTTCAAACATTTGTGTAAAACCTGTTATTCCAGTTATATAAACTCTGTTGAAGATAGTCTCTCTAGAAACATAAAGTATTTTTGGTCCTATATTTCTAACCGTAAAAGTAAGTCAGGCATTCCGTCCATGATGCAGTACCAGAATGTCAAGTCAAGTGATCCTGATGTTGTCTGCAATATGTTTTCGGACTTTTTCTTGTCCGTATTTGAGCCCGTATCACCTACTCTCACCTCGTGGTGTCCGCCGCAGCAGTGCGCAGAGAATAGCAGCTTAATTAGTAACCTATATATAGATCAATCAAAAATACTTAGTGAGTTGAAGCGGTTGGACCCCACGAAGGGGGCAGGACCTGACGGTCTTCCGCCAGCCTTTTTTAGGGCTACTGCAGATAATATCTGTGAGCCAATCTATATCCTTTTTAATAGATGTCTGCATGAAGGAGTGTTCCCGGAGTCGTGGAAGCGAGCTAACATTACACCAGTGCATAAGGGTGGCTCAAAGCATGACGTCGAACAATATAGACCTATTTCGATCCTGTCGACCTTGTCAAAGCTTTTTGAAAGACTGGTTCACAATGAGATTTACCCTCTTCTGCATAATATTATCATTCCTGAACAACATGGGTTTGTTAAGCGCCGATCTACAACGTCCAATCTGTTAATATTTTCCAATTACCTTTTTGAGAGTATTGATGGGCGATTACAAATAGATGCGGTCTACACTGATTTCAAAAAAGCTTTTGACAAGGTCGACCATGAAATTCTCCTGAGTAAAATTGCTTACAATGGAATACGCGGAAATCTGTTGCGTTGGTTTGTGTCGTACCTCGAAAACCGATCACAGAGGGTAGTGGTTAATGGTCATCAGTCTGTCTCTGTGAATATTACCTCCGGAGTTCCACAGGGCTCTATCCTGGGGCCCTTATTATTCATTATTTATATTAATGATATTATGAAATGCTTTAAAAAGTCTAAATTCCTGATGTACGCAGATGACTTAAAGGCGTTTAAAGCGATACGAAATATGGACGACTGCTATGCATTTCAAGAGGACCTAGACAGATTAACTGCGTACTGTATTGTCAATAAGTTGCACCTTAGTATCCCCAAGTGTAACTATATACACTTTACTAAAAATAATTTCATCTACAATTTCAATTACAACCTTAACTGTATCCCCTTAAACAATGTTTCTATAGTGAAGGACCTAGGTGTTCTCTTTGATGGCAAACTTTCCTTGAACCAGCATATTGAAACCATAGTAAATAGTGCTTTTAAAATGTATGGATTTGTGATGAGATCGTCAACCGAATTTAAGCGTACCACTACCTACCTCCATCTGTATAAGACGCTCATTCGCTCTCAGTTAGAATATGCGGTCCCTATTTGGAACCCCTTCTACCGAAAGTACGTAGATGGAATAGAAAGGGTCCAGCGCAAGTACGTCCGTGCTATGTACTACAGATGTTATGGGACTAAGACTTATCTGTCATACTCCCAACTTCTTGCGAAGTACAAGCTTATTAGCTTGGAGAATCGGCGCAAATGCCTGGAGGCCAACGTGCTTCATGATATTGTTCACAATGCTTTTGATGCCATTGATTTAACGAGTAAGCTGTGTTATTCTGTCCCCCGAACAGTTCATGTGCGTCAGGTTCGTGCACGTACTCTGTTCGCGCTAAGTTCCTGTCGTACGAACTCTGGCTTACGCTGTCCTATTCATAGACTGTTGGAATCCTATAATTCAAATTTTATTGATATTGATATATTTGCATGCTCGAAAAGTAAATTTAAATGTAATATTATAAAAAAATATCTTAATTTGTAATCGTATTAATATTATTTATTTATTGCATAATTTAAGTGAATGAAACTGTTTATGATCCGATTTGGTTTTTAGCTATAGCTCGCTTTATAGTAACCTATTTATTTATTTTAAAATATTTGTTAATCTTGGTTATGCTCGTCTAGTGGCAACCACAGATCTATAAATATGTCTATCTGCGGATAATGCAGTTGACTGCAACATTACCTCTTGAAAGTTTTGTTAACCTAATGTTTTATATATTATGTTGTAGTTGTTTATTATCCCTCAATAAATAAAATAAAATAAAATAACGGTGTGTTGGTTGTCCTAAGATATTTATTATTATAGGCCCCGATTTGGGGGGACTTGCTATAATCGCCACATTTGGCAGGCGGGTTAGCGATCGCAGGGAAGTTTGTTGCGCCACTTCTTCTTCTCAGCTAAATCACTAGGAAGTGGTGAAGGGCGGGCTTTTTGGGGGGACTGTCTTACGTAACTTTGACGTTCAAAAAGTGTTGACTCTCAGCCTAGCTTGAATAAATGACTTTTGATTTTGATTTTGCAGTATGGTTGTAAAATGCATGCAGAACGCTGCTGCCCATTCTCTAGTAAGTCCCTTAGTCGCCTCTTACGACGAAAGAAGTGAAAGGAAAGAAATGAGGTGGTGCTATTCTTTACGTCCACCACGGATTGACAATTTTGCCATGGAAGCCATTTGCCTTTTTTAACGTTAAGGAGACAATAGGGGCAATCTTGACTGGCAATTTTGACTGGCCTGTTAGTCTAGTGGTTAGTGACCCTGACTGCAAAGACTGAGGTCGTGGGTTCGATTCCCACCCAGGACAAATCTTTGTGTGATGAGCACAATCATTTGTTCTGTGTCTGGGTGTAATTTATCTATAATATGTATGTATTTAGAAATATATAAGTATATTTATCAGTTGTCTGGTTACCATAGTACAGGCTCTGCCTAGTTTGGGATCAGATAACGATGTGTTGGTTGTCCTAAGATATAAAAGATATAAAATCTTAGGTGGTAGATACTGCTTTTACCATGAGAAGGAAGCGTAAGTTCATGTATATTTATGTAGCCATTTATACAGGGTCAAATTAAATTAGCTGGATATACTTTATTCACGGTTAGAGTAACGATATCCAAAGCTAATGGAACAAAAACAATCATTCGATGGGCTAAGTTCATAGAAGTCTCATACGGAAAATATTTGTTAGATAGTACGCGGCCATGTATGCCACATCTAGTAGTACATCAATTTTTACTCTATATCCGTTTTTACTCGGTTGATGATTAGTTGATATTTAGTTTTATTCTTTATCACTATCTAGCTTACCTTTTCCAACAAGATGTTTTCATTTTCCTTAGAAATGCCTAAATCAGGAACTGATATGTCGCCCGGTATTAAGACTATCTTCTCTAAGTCTGTTGGCCTTTTGTTTTTGATTCTGTCGAAGAGCTGAAACATTTTCCTCATAAGTATTCGAATTTAGAATTTCACTTTTCTGAATTGTCTTATTTTTTTGTTTCGCCAAAGGAATCTATTAGCATGTCTTGGTAGTCATGTTGTTAACAGAAACAAAAAAGTACGATCTTAAAACAAGACCTGGATTACTGTTGCCTCCCTCTCACAGAGAGGAGGCCCGTCCCCCAGAACTCAGAACATTTAGCTAATTTTGCCTTACTCTGTATTATCAGCTGTGATCGGTTTTAAATGTCTCACGACTAGGGTTGTCAGCAATTTGGCACATAAAAGGAAAAAAAGAGGAAAAAGAAAATAGGGAAGAAGAAAGAAAAAGAGAAGAAAAAGGCAATGATAATGATAATTGTTGATGTTGTGGGAAGGAGGCAAGAAATGATTCTAGTCACCTCTTCCAAAAGGTAGTTTCGTATGGAGAAGAATGGCCAGGAAACTCCGTACTACCTCTTTTAAAATGCTTTATAATATTTTGTACACGTTATTTGTACCCAGCAGCAATGTTATAAGAAGGAGAATAAAGATCACTTTAATTTTAGACCGATGCAAATGATTTAAAAAAAAAATAGTTTCCCTTACCGGGTCATCAAGAAATTGATTCATCCTTTCATAAATTGAAATACCTCTCTTTTCTCGTATAAGCATGTAGATTTTTTCGATATGAGGACAGCTGTACAGAAGTTTTTCTATAAATACCTGGAAAGCAAAATAATTTGAATCATTATGATTATATTTATTTAAATATTAAAGGATTTTTTTCAATAGTATAATTGACTTCATAAATGCTTTGCCCCCTTATGGTTGAATGTTACTTGTACTTCATAAAACGACAAGATCAATTTGTCTATGACAGTTTCCTAGTCTAGTCTCAGCCTTAGTTTTTTACGTTGATGTCATTTCAATTTATTGAGAATTGTAGCCTTGCCTCAGACAACAAGCAGGCCCTATTGTAGTTGAAGACGACTCGGCGAACATTGGCCGGTCGTTGCGAGCGCTTGAACTGCTAGATTTTGTGTATATATTTTGTTTCGTAGATAAAAATTCATAATACATGCCCTAAAAAACAATAAAGCTTATCTTTTGGTATAAGTTTTATACAGTTTAATGATGGAATCTCTTCAAGGTACACGTTTATCATCAGCCTATAATGTTCCCACTGCTGGGACACAGGCCTCCTCTCGGTGAGAGGGAGTGGGCCATAATCCACCACGCGGGCCCAGTGCGGGTTAATAGATGTCACATGCCTTCGAATTTTTGGTTCTAAGACATGCTGGTTTCCTCACGATGTTTTCCTTCACCGTTACAAATAGCGAAATACATAGTTTCATCTTTATTGTTTTTAGGTTTCCGTACCTCAAAAGGAAAAACAGAACCATTATAGGATCGCTTTGTTGTCCGTCCGTCTGTCTGTCTGTCTGTCATGAACCTTTATCTCAAGAACGCGTGGAGGTATAGAGTTGAAATTAAAACGATGTACTCAAGTCTAAAGTTTCTTGAAGCTGTGAAAAAACCAAACTTTTAAGTTAAAGTGAAAAAAAGATACGGCCGTTTATGCCACAAAAAACGTATATTTCAACACTCTTAAGGCAATCAAAATGTATAGGGTATTTCCCGTTGGCATAGAACCATGCAATTTGGCAAGTAATACCGTCTTATACTACTAGTATAGGGAAAAATCGGAAAACTATACATTTGTAATCAAATCATAAAAAAATCATATTTTAGTAATTACAAAACTATTTGTTGATAATATGTACGCACTTATTTGTACGAAACCCTCGGTGGGCGAGACCGACTCGCATTTATCCGGTTTTATAACTTAATTTTAGTTTGCTACCAACCAAAACCGGCGCTTATCTCAATTGAATGAATGATATGCACTCACCCTTACTCACACATTCACACTCTCCACCTACACCTCAATCACACCTCACCTTATAGACACCCAACCTCAAACACTCACTTCATCTGTTGCTGACTTGTGTACATGGTTTGTGTAAAATGGTGTAAGCTTGTGTAACTGAAATGTCATGGTTGTATTGTATCATATAAAATGGAAGCCGAAAAATGTCCGACTCCTAAGATACAGGTCTGCGTACCTAGTTTAGGGGCCGGAAATCTGCCAATAATGTTAGACTCGATTGTACAACCTATACTGTCTATATGTGTACCTTGTGTCTTATGTACAAATAAAAAATTATCTTATCTTATCTTAATTATTATGTTTTACTCATAGAAGTGAATACTGAGAAGTGAATAGTATTCTTTTTGAGCGAAATAAAAAATTCTTAAACCGTAAATCTTCGTAGAAAGGGGGTGACTACTGAGATGCTGACTAAAAAAGAAGTGTGGAAGAAAAAGACATGTTGCGTCGAACCCCAATAAATTGGAATAATGCAGGATGATATACAAGTTGTGGCGTAAGTAGTGGTCCACCGTTCTGGGTTCGATGAACCAGATAATTAACTATAACAATTAAAAATTTTAAACATTTTTACCCAAGGGTTCCGAAAATATTTCATTTTTGTCTTTTATTTACGAAATTTCTACCTTTTATTACATATTTGTTTGTAGTTTCAACAAAAAACATATTTTTTTTATTTTGATTTCTGTTAATTACTGCTGAATACTAGAGCTATCATGATAAATTATGATTTTTTATGTAAATTCAGCTCTTTTGAAGAAAAAGTTGGTTCTTCTCTAATTTTAACCCCAATTTTTAACACACCATTAAGTTCAAGAGCAATTTTTGTAAAAAAAAAAAAATTGGGTAAAAATGGTTAAAATTTTTAATTGTTAAAGTTAATTATCTGGTTCATCGAATCCTGAACGGTGGACCATTAATTACGCCATCGAGTCTTACGAAGGAAATATCTTGTTACCCTGTAACGTGGTGGCAGATTGGAAGTCACTACATATAGTACCGTGTGATACCGACGAGAAAGACGATTATGATTTGTCATCTCCTTATAGTAGCATAATACTGTAAACAGGAGACAGAAAAATTAAATAGAGGAGGGTAGGTTTTACACATTATAAAGAATTTATCATGACTGTTTCTGCAAATGATACTACAAATTATTATTAATTACCGCATACCTTTTCATCCTTATCTTTTGCGTTTGGCCAGCATGTTTTTTTCTTCCATTTCCACCAAAAAATATTTAGCAGGCTTATATAAATATGTCATAACAGTAATAATAGACAACATAAAAACACTAAAAGTTGCCAACTGTCTGCAAATAGTCCGTCGTGTTTCGCTGCTTGCAGCGTATTGTCCGATGCAATGCACGGATCAGTGATTTGTGATAGTTTGTTGTAGAAGATTCGCATTCTTTTGTTTTTTTTGCTCTGACTCCTTTTTATGCGTTTCTTTCTTTATGTACATAATTAGCTAAGGCCTATCATGCGTTCGTCTCATTTATGTATTTACCTACCAATTTGTTATGTTTTGCAATTGTATTAAATATTCACACTGTAATATTCAAAGTTAAATTAGTTTACTTTGTTATTATTTTTTATACATATTTTTTTTTATATAGTATGTACTTACACTCGATACTTACAAAACAGTATATATATCAACATTGCATTATTCATTTATTTTATTTAAGTATGCATTCATTCGCCACGTTGCAGTGTTTGTATACAACTTGATTTACATCCGTCCGCTCACACTTCAGGTCCAGTTGAAAATCAGCGTCAGGCACTAGTTGTGTGGCATTTTTGCTGAACTGAACCTTTTTAGTGCAGCCGTGGAGCACACTTAAATGCTAGTTCTAACATCGCACTTTACACTTTTTATTGAATTTATTTTATTTTTGTTTTCTGTAAATTTATGTATTTTTTTGTGTATTATTATGTGTACCTTTGAGTTTGTGCTAAATAAATGTATTTTCTTTCTTTCTAAAGAATAGCACTATCCCATTTCTTCGTGTGGGTGTCGTAAGATGCGACTAAGGGAATTACTAGAGAATGGGCAGCAGCGTTCTTTATGCACTTTACCACCATACTGCGATCGCCAAACTGCCTGCCAAGCGTGGATTTATGGCAAAGCCCCCCAAATTGGGGTAGGCCTATGTCCAGCAGTGGACGTCATACGGCTGAAATGATGACATACAAAATACTGGTATTCAGCTGCATCTGGTAAAACTGAAAGCCGACGCTAATATAGTTGGGAAAAGACTAGGCAGACGATGCTTCTGGGATTTAGATAACAACAGAGGACAAAGGGTATCGTAGTACTCAGTAACTGGGTTGGGTTGGTTAGGCAGTATCTCGTAAATTACTGATCACGGCTGCATCGGGTTAGACTGGAGGCTGACTCAAAAATAGTAGGAAAAAGACTTGACAGATTGATTGCTAGGAGAATTATGTCACGGCTTATGGTAATACCTCTTTGAAAAAATATAGCTTAATGAACAACTTTTAAAATGACATGATTGGATAAATATTCGTAATGAGCATAATTTATAATAAAAAATAATAGTTTAAAAAAACTAAAAAACACGCTTCCATTGAAAACCAAACTAAAAAAGTACAAAATAATGGAAAAAAGCGTGGGGTGCTTTTTAAGGAATTTTTTTATTGATATCAGGCAGCGTGTTTTTTAGTTTTTTTTAAACTATTATTTATTTGCTATTTTTTAGGGTTTCAAATTTTGAGACGTATGTCAGCGTAGTTTGTGACGTATGTCAGCGTAGTTTTCGAAGACAGTTTTTTTTGCTGTCCTGGTAACCCTGGCAAGGATAATGGCACAAATTAGCATGTGACGTATGTCATCGTAGTTTTCGAAGAAAGTTTTTTTGCTGACCTGTTAACCCTGGCAAGGATAATGGCACTTTATAAAATTATTGCATTGTCATCGGTCCTTGACAGGTGTGCAAAGTTTGAATGAAATCTGGGTCGTTTGAAGTGGGTCAAAATCGCGCTATAAGGAGTCGGTTACAAACAAACATACAAACATACAAGTAAAGCTAATATAAAGCGTGTAAAAAGAATCATCAAAATCTATTCATCCAGACAGAAGTTATGAGATAACAAACATTTAAAAAAATACAGTCGAATTGATAACCTCCTCCTTTTTTGAAGTCGGTTAAAAATATATGTGGTAGTGTGGTGTTTTATAATAGTAAAATCGTGTATTATGTAGTATATTTGAATGTAATCTGGTCGTTTAAAGTGGGTCAAAATCGCGCTATAAGGAGTCGGTTACAAACAAACATACAAGTGAAGCTAATATAAAGCGTGTAAAAATTGTGTGGTTTAAACATCTAAAACACACACACGTTACATAAACATAATTGACAAAATGTGGGTGTACTTGGTACTATAAGTATACTTCCACTCGGACCTTCAAAGAATCAACCGTGATGTTATTTATGTTAATACCTACCATAAAATAATATATTTATTACCTTCCCAAGAAAGCCAGTGCCGCCAGTTATAAATACAGATTTTCCCGCGTAGAATTCAGCTACTGAAGAATTTTTCGTTTCCCTTGATGTCAACGCAACCATTTTGATTATTTTAAACACAGCCTACACTTTCGAAGAATTATTTTTGCAACAACTTTTACGAAGGAAGTACCAGATAAATAAATATATATTTTAAATTTTGGACCACAAGAACCAAATTTAAACACTACTGGATGTCAAAACGTTTGAGGCAATAATGAGAGGTCTGAAGCGTGAGTCGATATTCATATATATATTGATGTACAGACGCCATCACTGACTGCTACTACAATCTGTCAAATTCATTTTATAGGTTTTCAACTTTATTGCAATAGCATTACATTCAAGATTGATTGGGAAAATTTGACAGTTTCACGTAACTTGATGTGCTAGCGTCTGTACAGTTAAATGTTGCGTCAGTGTTGCAAAACGGGGTTGTCGCAAAATGACCATTTATTAAGACAGCCATTTTTAATTTATGTTGTTAGGGTTCCATTATAAGTTCGAATGAAAAAGCGGTACCTTTTACTCCAAATTAAATGGACTGATTAAGTTGAAATTTTGTATGATTAATTTCTGTTACCTAAAAACGAACCGAAGAGCAGTGGCCACCACTGCTCTTCGGTTCACCGCTCTCACCAGTGGTAATAATAATATTTTAGGACCTCAGTCTTACCAGTCAGGGTCACTAACCACTAGACTAACAGGCCAGTCAAATTCAGTGGTAATGACCCGACTTAGGAGTTAGTCGTGGGTTCGGACCCAGGCAGCAGTTTTATTTTGTGTAAATAATTTCATCGCAGCTGCCTGAAAACGGTAACGGAACCTACCTAAAAATAATAATCCGATCGAACCTGAGGGGTAATTGCGTAACTTGCTATCTGTAAGAATTAGTTTCATATCATAGTTAAACAACATTCATTGCGTTATTTACATTGCTGAGCCGACAATTTATTCGAACAAATGACGCAATGGTTTAGAAATAATCTTCAATCTCATTCAGATTCTGATAAATAGTGCGTTTCGCAATTAGGGTGCTGATCTTCAGATTGTGTCAAATTTTAATTAGGTATAATATTATGAAACATAAATGCTTATTTGTTGACTGTTGCTCAGTAAATAAAAACATCATCCTTGGATCCTATCTTTTCTATTAAAACATTCTTAAAAATAATGACGCTGAAAAGAGGAATCAGTGCCATTTGCACATGAGTGTAAACTTATATCACCATCATTAGCCTTTTCCCAAATAAGTTGGGGTCGGCATCCCGTATAAGGGGCCATCCATAAATTACGTCACCCCCTTAGGGGGGCAGGAGGTCGACGAATTGTGATATTGTGTGACAAGGGGGTGGGAGGGGCCCTAAATTTTGTGACGTCACATTTCAAAATATATATATTTATATATATTTGAATTACTATTAAAATATGAATTATGAGAGAATAATTTAAAAAAAATCCATGTCTAGATGTAAAATTACAAAATATGTGACGTCACACTAGGGAGGGGGGTCTTACAAATGTGACCAGCTGTGACAAGGACGGGGGGGGGGGGGGGTAAAAAATCATGAAATTTGTGTGACGTAATTTATGGATGGCCCCTAAGCGGATGCATCTGATTACCATTATATTAGATGGAGTGACTGCCTACCTGATCTCTACAACCCTGACTTTCGGCGACCTGTACCTACTGTCAATGATCCACAAATGACAGCTGGGACCAACGGCTTAACGTGCTATCCGAGGCATGAAGGATCTTAGTATGTAAAGGTGGTCACCCATCCACGGACCAACTGTGGCAAGCAGAGCTTAACCTGACCAATCGATCCGTGCTTCCGTTATTATTTAGCCACAAGATTCGTTATCAGAAGCCGCGAGATTCGTTCGAAAGAGTTACCGTGGCCCTGGCATATGGGCAACTGAAGGAACACGGGTGGGTTTTAGTCAGTAAAAGTCTGACACGCCCTTCCGCTCCGCCCAGAGTGGGAGAAGTCATTTGATGATTTCCCATTAAAAAAAAACCCCTCGCCTGGAATAACCCCTCCCCGGTTACAAACGGTTGGATCTAGTACTGCACTGTACAGAAACAGTATCTTTGTGATGGCTCCGAAGGTCTATAACAAATTACCAAAATGTGTAAGGAGTGGAAACAGTGTCCGTAAATTCAAAAGTAAACTATTTATTCCTAATGGATAAGACATATTACTCTATCGAAGAATTTTTAAATCATAAAATATGACATTACCAGTCCTTTAATGTAATTTACAATTGGCATACATGTAAAAAATAAGTTAATATAATTTATTAATTATTGACTAATAAAATACATTTAATTGACATTTCTTATAATATGATTATTACTTAAATGTATTATTGACATGCATGTAAAAATAAACTATAAATTATTCTTAAAACATATAATTGACATTTTTCTACACGAATGTGATTTTTCTTGTATAAATTCAGCATGATTATTAAGAAAACCTAATATATTTGTACACCAATTTCATTGGTAGGACATAGAGGTCGACATAACAATCATGTATACCTAAGAACTTTATTGTAATACCCACGGAGCAAATACAAAGGTAATACCTGTGTTCACAAATAAAGATTAATTGATTGATTGAATAAACAACCATTATTTTCATTTTATAAATAAATTGTTCTTGATTTAACTTGGGAACTGACACAATAAATATCGCAAAAAACTCTAAAGAGCTTAACAAACGAATGTTGTATAAATATTTAAAGGAAGACACAAAATTAATCATATATTGTCAGACATAAAAATATTTAAATTCAAATAATTTTGAATCTATGAAGGTGCATTATTTGAATCGCAGAAAAATGATGAGCTGATGATAAATCATCAAAACACAGGCTTTTACTAAGGTTCAAAAGAAAAATTTACTGAGTCGTACACTTTTTATCGTGAATAGTACATACCTACCTAATTATTTTTGGGCATCTCTATGCAGCTACTTCGATCATTATCATCATTTCAGCTGAAAGGCGTCCACTCCTGGACATAGCCCCTCCCAATTTGGGGGGTTACCATAATCGCCACGCTTGGCAGTTGGGATCGCAGTATGATTTGTCCCTTAGTCGCCTCTTTCGACACCCACGGGACGAAATGGGGTGGTGCTGTTCTTTACGTCCGGCGCCACTTGAAATCTTACCTACTTCTATACAAAAGTAAAATTAAAAAAACTCCTGACTAAAACAAAGCCTCTAAAAAGAAAATATATATAAATAGTATTGGCCCTTTAAATTTAATAAGAATTTATAGATAACTAGCTTCCGCCAGCGGCTTCGCTCGCGTGAAAATTCAACCCCCCAATTCACCCTCTTAGGGATGGAATTTCAAAAAACCCTTTCTTAGTGGAAACCTACTCTTCACAAAGAAAACACCCTCCAAATTTCATGTCTCTAGGACCAGCGGTTTAGGCTGTGCGTTGATATATCAGTCAGTCAGTCAGTCAGTCAGTCACTCAGGACTTTGAATTATATATATATAGATTTAATCAAAGAACATCGAGTCGAATCGGCAGAACCGATTTAGATAAAACATGCCTAAGATTCATCGCTTGAAAGCATCGTTTAAAAAAATTAAATAAATAGTAACCAAATCGGTTCACCCGTTTAAGAGCTACGGTGCTACATACAGGCACACATAGCGTTCAAACTTCTGACCCCCTCTTTTTGCTTCGGGATTAAAAAACTGGCCAAGTGCGAGTCGGACTCGCGCTCGAAGGGTACCGTACCATTATCTATAAAAACGGCCAAAAAAATCACGCTTGTTGTATGGGAACCCCCTTAAATATTTATTTTATTCTGTTTTTTTAGTATTTCTTGTTATAGCGGCAACAGAAATATATCATCTGTGAAAATTTCAACTGTCTAACTATCGGGGTTCATGAGATACAGCGTGGTGACAGACGGACGGACAGACGGACGGACGGACAGCGGAGTCTTAATAATAGGGTCTCGTTTTATCCTTTGGGTACGGAACCCTAAAAAGGAACTAAAATTGCGAATAGACACTTCTGAACACATATTAATTCACTTTTTAGTCCTGCACCCTAATTAGGTAACACATTATTAATCAGAATCAAAATAATTTTAAAGGAAATCCATTGCTTCATATGTTTGAAAACGTTGTCTGCTCAGTAACGTAAATGTCGCAATGACCATTCTGCCGTCCTTTAACTAGAGTGCCGTTAAGTACAAAAATCATATTTTGAGATACGCGCGAAAAACGGTAAAATAATTTGAAATTGATGCTACTTCCTAACCAGTAGTCTGATGCGAAACTTTGAAATACCAAAAAATATATCTTAAAAAGCTCTTTTAGTCTGTGCAGCTGTCAGTTAAAAACGTTTCCGTAAATTGAAGAAAAAAAATATTTATCATTTTGTTAAAGTAATCTTTACAATATCCAGCCCTGAAATCATGACTATAATGCCGTAATACATACCTTAACGGCATTTTTGCTAATGGTTATGAACAAATAATGTAGTTACATACCACACTTAAAAATGTTGTAATAATACTAATCTTAAAAGCCGCTAAAAACGCTAAATGTCAATATAGGTAAGCATTATTGCTTAAACAAGTAGACTCGTACTATGCTATATTGCCGCTAAGACACTTAACGGCAATCAAGACAAGTAAATTTCAATAATAACTTAAAGTATTTTTTTACCGTAGAAATTTTTTATTTATTACATAGCTTAATTATGGCTAAATACAAAACATTTCATAATAACGGCATTTTAGATATGCATTGCGTTTCATAAATTGATAGAGAATCAAAGAAATTGAAGTCAAACAAAAATAAAAAAACAACAACTCATTTAAAATCTTCGTTTATTTCTTAAATCAAAATGAGATCAGTAATTATTTCAAAAACTCTAATCAAATAATTAAACACTTATTTATATAACAATATTCAAAAAAAGGTACCTAAAATATATTCTATTATGTAATTAAGTCAAAATGAGATCAGTCATTATTTCAAAAACTCTTATCAAAAAATTAAACACTTATTTATATAGCAATATTCAAAAAAAAAGGTACTTAAAATATATTCTATTATGTAATTAAGTCAAAATGAGATCAGTCATTATTTCAAAAAATCTAATCAAATAATTAAACACTTATTTTAAATATGGCAATATTCAAAGAAAAGATACTAAAAATATATTCTATTGTGTAATTAAATTACACAATTTATTAAAAAAATATATAAAAATAACGTTTAAGGAACGTTTTTAAAGGTAAGGAACTTTAAGTTATAGTTAAGGTATAAAATAATTAACAATTATGCAGTCTTCAGTTACTTAAATTTACTCAGTACTTTTTAATTTACTTTTTTATTATTCTTAGCACCACTTGTGCTTGCCTCAACATTAGATTGAGTGGTTGGCAAATTGTTCCAAAACACCAATTTGTGTGATGGTATTATGCTGGATAATTTTTCAATAATACCAGCTTTTCTCTGTAAATCTATACCTTTAGGATTGGTACGAAATTCTAGCTTCAACACTTTTGGATTTTTTATATATTTGTCACTCATGAATCTCAATAGTGTGTATTCGTCTTCAAAATTGTTTTTATACATGAGATCATAATTATTCCGACTAAAACACACCTGCGTCATGTTTTTTAAATATGCTCTCGGATTAGAATTCTGTATTCTTCTATCTGATACATAATTCGGCACTTTAAGAAAGTTTTCTGCGACCAAACATTTGACGTTAACTTTTCCATTATTTATAGATGCCACTGCTTCTTCAAAATCGGTGAAGTCGTAGAGTTTACTTTTCTTTTTCATGGCGAGCTCTACTTGGTGGTGCACTTGGTCGGCGCTCATAAACGTATGGCCAGGCTCTAAATAGTGCAGAATTATTTGTTCTGCACTAATCTCACTGCCATTTACCAAGTGTACCAGCAACGAATATAGTAACCAATTTTTATTCTGTGCGGTGCAGTTGTCCAGCCAAATGTGTATGTTCGGTATGTCTCGGTTTCGAAGGAGAAAATAATAAAATCCAGTCATGATATCTTCTTGCTTCCGTCCCGCTTCAGCATCATGCCATAAGACAGTTAGCGGTTTTGATTCTGATGTTATTTTACCCAGAGGTGCGAAGGTATGATTATACGCCACAAGACGCTGGCAAAATATCGCAGCTTTGAAAGATTCCAGCCTAGGCAACATGATCACTTTCTCTAAATCAGCGCTGAAATAAATTGTAGTATGATCTTGTGGCATTTTTTTGTGATTTTCATAGAGCTGCCTCGCTTTTAAGTATTTCTCGTGATGCATAATCCAGTCCATACACACAGCGCAACCATCAGTCTGATCGTGAGAAGTTCCTATTTTATGTAAATTGTAGGCTTCGCACACTTCGCATTCTTCATTGCCGAGGCGAGCAAAAGATATATTCATACTTTTTAAATGCTTTCTGTATAATTCGTAGCTAACTTTCTGATCTGGATGTTTTTGAAGAAAATCTTTATGCATGTGAACAATATTCAAATCGCTTGGAAGATAGCGTCGCAATGGAGCATGTGCTCGCCTGTAGTGAGGTTCTATTGGATTAAATGATTCTACGTGTTGATTTAACATATCTCGATTAAATGCAGGAGTTTTTTGATGTTTCCCTCTTTTGTCACATGTGGTGTTTATTCGGTTATCTTGAAGAATCCGGTCATTTGTTTTAAGGTAGCCTAAAGTGGTCAAGAAAAATGTTTTACAGACTTCCACCTTAGTGCCATCGACTTTTTTTAAATAGAATGTTCTTCTTGGCTTCCTCTTTGGATCGGTTGTGATTTTTCTTTTAGGGAGTGCTACTGCAGTGTGTGTGTTCACAAACAAATGTTGATCTACAAAATTCATTTTCCAGTAGTTGCTGTTGATTTCTTCTCGATCTTCTTGTGATACTTGAGTGGTACATTTTTTTAAACATTTTTCATTACACCCCGGATGAACTAAGTGTTCTAAACGTTTTTTGTTTTGTGTGTCTATTTTTCTTTGAAGAACAGATGTGTTATATTTTTTACGTTTTCTTTGCAAAGATGGTTCTTGTTCCAAGTTATGTGATGTATCATATGTAGGAACAAAATCAATCGTATTTCTACGTTTACGAGTAAGTTTTTGCATAGGTTGCACAGTTCGCCTGATATCAAATGAACTTCTTCGGTTTTTATGCAAAAATTTTCTGTTTGCAATAGAGGAAACCATGTTATTATAAATAGGAGGAGAACTTTCCGAAGCCAAATCAGTCTTTTTATTTTTTTGTAATTCTCGGAAGTTTTTTCGTTTGACCTCACCAATACAATCGTCACTTGATGTATCAGACTCAGATGGGTTATAATCTTTGTCACGGACTGAGTCATCCGAATCATAATAGCATGTAGTATCTAAATCTTGTGTTGGGTAAATTGGTAGCTTTTCGATTTCGTTGTGACAATCGGTAGATTCTGGTGATTCTTCAATTATAGGCATAACTTCTTTACATGTCAAGTCGATAGATGAATTATGAAGGTATGGATTGTTTTCCTGGGTATAGATCATATCGTTACATTTTTTTGGGACAGTTGTTATATTCAAACTGTCAAAATTTATTAAATTGGGCAAATAGTGTGAGTTGTTAGAAATTTGGGTTTCGCAAAATGTGTCAAAAACTCTGTTTGTCATTGAATAAGGTCTATTATAGATATTGTCGAAATAGTTGGGGTCACCGGGGTTAATAACCTGTTGTGTTAAATCCTTGTGTGAAGTATTTTGTATTTTTTTCGTACTTGATTCTGTTTTTGTGACCATATTAATAATGTTTTTGGTTCTTTGTGTTATCGCGGACCGTCTGTAACAAAGTAACCAAGTTATAAATGTCATGACTATGTTTTGAACACACACAGAAGTGAACACATTGTTGCGTAAATTAGAAGCACAATAAAGTTAGTAATATAATCTTATGAGTAATGTTTTAGTTACATTATTTTTATTGCAGCAGAAATTGACCGAGAAACGAGGGAACATACATACACACATAAGTGCCTATTTCCCAGTAGATTTAAAGATCAAACTTTACTAAAAACAAAAAAAAGCGCGCTTTTGATAAAAGTAGGTACTAACCTGGATGTTATTTTATCCATTTTAATGAAATTCGCGGGAAACCTCGCGTGCGAGGCGTCGCGCGACCGTCCTGTTTGAATTCTTACGCCGCACTAATCAACCGCACCGCGAGCCCCGTCGCCCGCGCCCCCGCCGCGTGAGCAGAATCAGTCGAACTTGTACGCTCACGAGAATACTTAGCGGCATTTTAGATTAGTTATGTTGGATAGCGGCAATTTAGTCTTGAACAATAATTCAAATATTTTGCTGGATCATTAAATAACTGCCGCTGTATACGAATTCCAATTGTAAACTGTCAAATTAATATCTTTATATAAAATTCTTAAATGCAGCAAAGGGCTTTTTGCGGCATTTTTGATTAGGATTCTAATTTAGTGGCTTTAAAGTTACGCATTTGTGTATATCAATTATCAAAAAACCTAAGTTAAAAAGCCGTTAAAGTACTTTTACTGCACTATAGGATAGGAAAAGCATTTAACGACAATTTAGCTAGGCAACAAATCGAAAATGATTGTTAAAATCTTTGGTTATGTAGCCTTAGTCGCATTTTAGCTTTGCAATGTCACATAACTACGTTTTAGCGTAGGTTTAGTATATGATTCGTGCATTTAACGGCATTTCTTTTTTTCTTATCTCGAAAACTATAAAAGCTATTGAAACTGTAATTAGAAGGATCGATAGAGCTTTTTTTTCTGATAAAAATGACTTCAGAAAAGTGAAAATGCCAAAATGTCACTTAACGGCATTCTAGTTAAAGGACGGCATTGTTGAACTGACAAAATGAAAGCCATTGCTACTGTTAGTGTGTTGAGCAATGACTCCTGTGTTTTAATGAGTAGATTTGAATTGGAAGTGAATGAAATGCTGCTATATTTGCTATAATTGAATACGAATTAAAATATTTACTTTAAAAAAAATAAACAAACGGATTTATTAAAAAAAATCAACAAACTTACATGGTAACAGATATACACGAGCCCAAAATAGATGTTACTTACATAAATAAAAGAATAATGTTTCAATTTAAAAACCTTATATAATTGTGACATAAATAAAAAATAATGACATGAATTAAAAAAAGAAAAATTCTTACAACAATTAGGATGTCGAAAACGATGTCTTCGCTCAAAAAGGGTACGTAATTACACTTAAGGCTAGTGTACAACGCGGTGCCATGACATGCGGTGCCTTTTGCAATCTGGAAAGGAAATACACCGTGACATGTTAATCTGCTTACAACGGCAGCCCACTTCATGTATCCAATGACTACTGCACATCCATAAGAAAAAAAATGAACATTTGAATAAAAAAATAAAAAAAATTCATTATGATGAAGCATGACGTACTGGCGTGTGGCCTAAGTCCAGCAGTGGACGTATTACGGCTGAAATGATGATGATCATGATGACGTAGTTTGAAACAGATATTTTGTCTCATGGAAAATGGAGATGGAATGATCTAGTCGACTCGTGCACTAAGTAGGTATGTGGTGAGTGTACTTGGTGGTTATCTGCCGTATAATACGTAAACATTATTAACAGGATGTTTCATAATTCTAATGCATTATTTATTTTACTTAGTATCTATCATATTAATTAGTGGTAATAAATTTTTAATGATACCTAGAGGTATATTATGTCGGATACATTGTCGGACAATGTTTATAGGACGACTAATATGTCACGGTGTATAGAGGTATGTGAAACAATGTGTAAAGCTCACTGTCCTACAAATAAAAGACCAGATGGATGTCTATTATGCTATTGCCCGGCGATTGATATCGTCGATCGACGATATATTGTTACGTATTTGCTTAATCCTGTTAGAATGAAAGGATAAAGGCAGATCTATTACAATTTATTAGGAGAATATTAATAGGAGAGGGGAAGTACAGTTAAGTATAAAGACCCTGCCTGGCACGCACTCTAGTTTGTTTTATGGTTCTGTGGTTCAGCACTGAGGGACGGGAGCAGGCAGCAGAGCGGCAGGTCGACATCAGTGTTTATTCGAAGGCTTCGTGTAGATCTTAGGATCCGCCAGGCGAACTCCTTAGCAGACCTCGGGGCCCATTAAGTTAGGCACACAGTTGATCTCCGATGATCGGGAGTAGAAGTCCCAGGTGGATTTTTAGCTGGATCCCCTGGGTTTGATACTTTTCAAATCGGCTTCAAGAGTAGCCTGGTTTTAAGAGTAGTCCGTCTCCAGCGGTTCGAACGCCTTTTATATCAAAGTCGTCTTCCTTTTCCAAACATTTTTCCAAATAGTAGTTTTCTTCTTGTGGCCATCATCTCATCTGACAAGTGTAGTCGGCCAGGGCAAATCCATGAGTGCGTATAGCTGGCCACATGGGTGCGTAAAGAATTTTATAAATATAATTTTAAGTTGAAGTTATTTAGTAAACAATCGAAATAATTAATAAAATCAATAGCTAGACATAATATATTGATAAAAATAATTTAAATTATATAAACCAAAAAGTAGCCATTCATAGACTAAGCAGAAAAGTAACTGACAGTTTACAATTTGGCATGTCACAACATGAAAATTGAGTTGATATTTTATTTCAGTTATTTTTAAGTTAATAAATCGTATTTAGATCGATCTGCTGAGTGTAGGCATATAAATAAATAAAAATAAGTATAGCATGAATAGTGTAAACATAGAAACAAATAAAAAGGATGATAAATAGGTATTAGGATTCATGAATTAAAGTGTAAGTATAGCATGAATACTATAATATCGATGCAGGATTTTAAGTGACGCGTGAGGCGTGACGCGTGCTGCGTCGTTCGTTATGTGGCGTTGCAGATGCCACAGAATAAAATCAGTGATTGTGTGTAGTCATCACACAACAGTAAAATATCTGCACATTCTGTCACAGTAGTCCCAACTCCCGTTCATAATGGGCAGTCAAACTCACATCGCGATCGGTAGTAACTAAATAACTCGCCCTTACTGCTATGACATAAACACGCTGTCAAATTTAAAATGTCAAAGTATTTACCGCTGATGTGAGGTGGTACTCGTTTGGCAAAACGTGGGGAATTTTAACCACTGTGTGTGCTAGGCTTTACTTTATGTGGCTATATCAGACAGCGGTATTTTGACGACCGTGCTGACCTCTCCCTGAACCTCGCTCTCTTAATTTTATTGACGCTGCAATAAAATTGTATTGATCAAAAAAATATTGCCGCAATTAAAAGTGAAATATTTTATAGGGTGGCAGGATGATCGACGCTCATTCTGTTACTATGGATTCAGTCATGATTCGGGACGATTTCTGCGTTGAATTTAATCGTCAGTAATTTAAAAATAAAAATTGCTGTTCCATAGATCGCGTAGCACTTTTGCAGCACTTTGCACTATTTCCAAATCATACGTGCCACTGCTGGACATAGGCCTCCCCCGATGAGGGGGGATTGCTATATTCGCCACGCTTGGCAGGCAGGTTGTCGATCGCAGTATGCTTGTAAAATGCGGTAGTTATTATTAAGTCATGAAAACGTCCCCGGAGTTAAAAAACTTAATTATGTGTAATTATGTTTTTTTTTAATTGTATTATTATTCGGCCCAAGAAGAGGTGGCGAGACGATCTCGACGCGTACTCCAATGGTTGGATCGAGGTGGCCCGGGAAAAGGATACTTGGAGAGATTTGGGGGAGCTTGCTCCGCAGCTTTGCTCAGCAGTGGGACAGTGTAGGCTAAATAAATAAATAAATATTATATTAATATATTTTTGCAAACAAAACAAAAATATCATTTGAAAATTAAAAAAAAAACGTTCAAAAGACGAAAATACACATTTCTGTTTAAAATGTGAAAGTTTCGCTTGTGTTTGTGTATGTTCTAGTAAAGATGAATGTAAGAGTATGCCTATAAGAGTAGGAAAAGACCAAAGAAATGATGGATGCACTGTTTAAATGATGATATGGATGAAAAGGGGCTGTCTACCGAGATGACGGCTAATAGTGAAGTGTGGAAGAAAAAGACATGTTACGCCGAGCCCAAATAAATTGGGCAGGTGAACGATGATGATGTGTATATTTCTAACTGTTACTGTAACTACAGTGGAGCGTCGATTATCCGAACGTCGATCAACCGAATGACCGCTTATCCGAACTACTACGGCCGCCCGACTCGCGCGTGCTATCCTCCTCCCGCGGCTACAATACAGGCGAAATTGTTTCGAACTGTTAATTTTATGTACTCATATGTCACTCCCAAGTAGCCGTTAGTTGTTAAACTAAATTTTACCGCGTGAAAGAAATTATTGGTCATTAAAGATATGTCTAAACATCAGGTTTTCATTCACCTGTACATAAATATGTTTGGCTGAATCAATACAGTTTGATTATCCGAAAAAACCGGTTTTCCGAACACTCCTGTCCCCCAATTAGTTCGGATAATCGACGCTCTACTGTAGTTGAAGTGTCATATCAAAAAAATAAAAAAAACTGCAGTAGCTTCCTATATTCTAGTTATTTGAAGAACTTACTGTCTTCGAATGAAAAGTAACCCAACAAAATATTAGTAAATTTATTGATTTTCCTTGGAAGATCGTTTGGCTTTTATTTGTTAAAAATAAAATAATTCTTAGGATTTAATGTTTTAAGTATACTTTTAATTACAATCATGTGTGTTGTTATATATGAACATTAAGGAATACAAAATATAAAGTTAGAAATATTAATATAAAATTGTATATCTGGCAGTTTTATGATTTATTTGGAACTGGCTGTTAAAGGCTCCCGCTAACAGGTGCAAGGCGACAGCGCCACATGACGTTTGTAGAACTTTCGTGATGTTTTCATAGGAATCACTAAAGGTAAAACTACGTACAGCCTGAGGAATAGGTAGTTAAACAAATTGAGGTCAATTAAATTTGCCGGATTACACGTATAGCCATTTAATGCAACTGTGAACGATGACAGTTTATGTTTTTAGGGTTCCGTTGCCAAATGGCAAAAAACGGAACCCTTATAGATTCGTCATGTCTGTCTGTCTGTCTGTCTGTCTGTCCGAGTATGTCACAGCCATTTTTTTCCGAAACTATAAGAGCTATGCTGTTGAAACTTGGTAAGTAGATGTATTCTGTAAACCGCATTAAGATTTTTACACAAAAATAGAAAAAAAACAATAATATTTGGGGTTCCCCATACATAGAAGTGGAACTAAAAAATTTTTTTTTCATCAAACCCATACGTGTGGGGTATCTTTGGATAGGTCTTCAAAAATAATAATGAGGTTTCTAATATCATTTTTTTCTAAACTGAATAGTTTGCGCGAGAGACACTTCCAAAGTGGTAAAATGTGTGTCCCCCCCCCCCCGTAACTTCTAAAATAAGGGAATGATAAAACTAAAAAAAAATACATGATGTACATTACCATATAAACTACCAACGAAAATTGGTTTGAATGAGATCTAGTAAGTAGTTTTTTTTAAATACGTCATAAATCGTAAACCACAATTTACCTTTCATTCAGTCAACTCAAATATAAAAATTAAAAAAAAAAAAACATTTAATTTCATAAACGATGATGACGAATGATGATGATGATGACCTGCAGGTTTGTACGGAACCCTCGGTGCGCGAGTCCGACTCGCACTTGGCCGGTTTTTTTTATCAATTTGCTTATAAATTAGTTTACCTCAATTTACAATAAAATTGTACCATCCATTCTAGGAAGAGTAGCCCTGGGACATATTTCTTGTAATACAAAGTGACATTTATTTTCTACATAGAAACTTTTCTAGGGCACGTTTCTACATTATGCCGTAGAAATCTTTCTACATCTGTCATTTTGCCTTTCAATACAAGATACAAGATATTTATTTTGCTAAAACATGAGTGTACACATAAATGCAAGATGTTACATAAAGTTCGGTTAAGTCACTGTCATGTTTTGCCTTAATAGCGTACAAAATATAAATGATTAATAAAAAAAGAAATCATCACAACACTATTTACTCATACATGCATTAATTAACAACAATTATTAATGGTCAAAAAGTTCTGATTTCCATAATGTCAAAATTGGTTTGTTACATAAATAATCATAGTCAAATACAAATTTAATATTACAATACAATCAAAAATAAGAATAATTCAAATATGTCAAAGTGTGTTACTTAAATAACTAATAATAATGAAAACAGTCCATGTTTGTTTTACAAGTCAGGGTTATGTTAGTTTGTCAGTCAAAAACTCGTTAATGCTGTAATAACATTTTTCTTAATTTTAAGGCTGTAACATTCTCTCCAGTATTTTGGTAATTTATTATAAATTATTGGCGCCATACAGAATACGCTCTTACGTAGTAAAGCTGTTCGAGATCTTGGGATGCAGAGTTTGCTATTGTCGCGTCTATTTCGAACTACTTTTTGTGACAATAGGGGAAATAGATTTGGGTTCATTTTTACAAACATAATGATTTCAAAAATGTACATACATGGAAGGGTCAAGATCTTATATTTTTGAAATAATGGTTTACAACTTTCGATTCTTCCGTTCCTCGGTGGAAATGTTACGGGTGCTGTTTAAAAAGTATTACAGTATTGTGCTATAAGTTTTTTTTTTTGCCACAGTTATTTTTTTTTTCGTAAAATGAAGAAAGGCGGAGAGAAAATATTACCCAGGTAAAGGCACACAATAACAGAAAAACTTTTCAAACCCTATTGTGTGCCTCACGTCTGCTCCTAGCTAGCTAAAAACTGGCCAAGTGCGAGTCGGACTCGCGCACCGAGGGTTCCGTACAAACCTGCAGGAATTCACGGTTTATGCATAAGGTTTATGTTTATGAATTTTTTTATTTTTTTATTTTTATATTTGAGTTGACTGAATGAAAGGTAAATTGTGCTTTACGATTTATGACGTATTAAAAAAAAAACTACTTACTAGATCTCGTTCAAACCAATTAGTGGAAGTTTACATGTGTGTCCCCCCCCCCGTAACTTCTAAAATAAGGGAATGATAAAACTAAGAAAAAATATGATGTACATTACGTACACACACACATTTTACCACTTTGGAAGTGTCTCCCGCGCAAACTATTCAGTTTAGAAAAAAATGATATTAGAAACCTCAATATCATTTTTGAAGACCTATCCATAAATACCCCACAAGTATGGGTTTGATGTTATTTTTTTTTTGAGTTTCAGTTCTATGTATGGGGAACCCCACATATTATTGTTTAAAAAAAAAATGATATTAGAAACCTCAATATCATTTTTGAAGACCTATTCATAAATACCCCACACGTATGGGTTTGATGAAAAAAAAATTTATGTGTTTCAGTTCTATGTATGGGGAACCCCAAATATAATTGTTTTTTTTTCTATTTTTGTGTGAAAATCTTAATGCGGTTTACAGAATACATCTACTTACCAAGTTTCAACAGCATAGCTCTTATAGTTTCGGAAAAAAATGGCTGTGATATACTCGGACAGACAGACAGACAGACAGACATGACGAATCTATAAGGGTTCCGTTTTTTGCCATTTGGCAACGGAACCCTAAAAATGAACTTAGAGGCTTGTATAGAGGAGTTTAATAATTACAATTATGTATTCCGTGTAGTGTCGGACGTAAAGACCATCATCACCCCATTTTTCCCGTGTGTGTCTTATAAGGCGACTAAGGGACTTACTAGAGAATAGACAGCAGCGTACTCCATGCATTTTAGCACTATACTGCGATCGCCAACCCGCCTGCCAAGCGGGGCGATTATTGCAAACCCAACCAAGTTGAGGGTTGCCTATGTCCAGCAGTGGACGTCATCCAGCTGAAATTAATTCTGTATACCCATATTTGTTACGGGCGCGAATCATATTTTTTTCAAAATACAACCTGAGACTCATCTGCAATTTGCTAAAATCTTATTAATCGTAAGAATATTTTAAATCTGCTACCCTGGCCTGAGGTGGTAGTCCACTTGAGGTCAACACTTGTAATGGGATTGACACAAGCTATTTGGTAGCTTATGTCAATCACATACATTTTTGGCTTTTCAACATTATCACTGATAGAATATGTCTTCTAGACCGGACCGTCACATCTAAACGTACAAATTTAAAAACATCCTAGATTTACATTCAACTGCGCCCAGAACTTTTTCTTCCGACCTAATTGAACTGAAATGCACTCGACACTAAGAAAATAATATTATCTATTTCCTTTGAAAGCATTCAACTGCAGCTTTTAAGAACCTACCTGTCACTTACAGGCTATAATATCTAGGACTTAGCTACTTTTATTATCTTTGTAAATTGACGTCATAATTCTTTATTGAAACAGTCACTTACAATTTCTTTTGTAATAAATCCGATTGTATAAATATATGAGTGGTCATTGTATAACAATAACAATCTGATGATACATAAATATTTTTTTGATTAGATATCATTACAATGCGTCACCGAGGCAAAGTATACATCCTTTTCTGTGAGATGTGTGGTATGGGACGTCAACCACATGCGAGCTTAGTGCGGGTTGGTGGATAAATTATCGAGACATATAAATCTCAACATAAAATAAACTATTTCTATCGTCTGTCTATCAGAGACAACTTTTCTTTTGGTGTATATATACTCCTCAGCTCAACATTTTACGCTGCAGTCAAGATGTTATGTAATTTATGAATTTAACTTACCTTGTTTTATTATTTCTTCATGTATCATAGTACCTTGCAGTCGTCTCGGCTCCCAGACCTACCGCCATACATTATCAATACATTATCAAGACTCTTACTCAAATCATCATTACTTCCAGCGAATGACGTCGACACTTAGACATAGGCCTCCCAAAGCATCGCCTGTTATCTTTCAACAACGAATCCGGCATCGTAGATAATATCAAACATTTATTTATCTGATAATTCAGTGTGAAACGAATTTTTTTGTAAGAACGACGTAAAAAGTAACAACGTAATAATGGGAGTGGCCTGTGATATATTAATACAAATCCCTAAAGAAAAGAAGCACATAACGGGAGAAACTATTAAAGGGATAGTGAAGTTTCATCTAGACAAAGACAAAGTGTTTAAGAAGATCAGTCTGTCGCTTGTTGAGAAGAGATTATATTCGGCTGATTTTCAACGTAAAGTAAAACCCGATTACAGTACCAAAAAAATATGGGCGGGTAATCATAATCAATACGAAGGCGTTGGAACAAATACAGTTACGAAGATTTACTTGCTAAGCAAACCAACTGACGAATATATGAAATTGAGAGCCGGATCATTCCAACTGCCGTTCGAAATGCAAATACCAGAAAACATTCCTCCATCAGTAAAGGTATCCCACATTGAGTGTTTTGCGGCAGGAATAGAATATTATCTAATTTTAAAGTTGAAAAAGCCTACGATAAAATTAACAGACGATACGTATTTCAAAACAAAAATAACAATTTATAGCAGGGTTGATTCTTCAATATCAGATAAACCAGTAACAGCCAAGCTAAACACAAATCTGATAAAACTGTTTGATTCGAAGAAGCATGTAATTAAATTAGAAGCTGTACTTGAAAAAGGATATTTCACACCTTCGAGTGAAAGAAACATATCATTTGTAGTGACCAACAATAGTAACGTGATTTTTAAAATTAAAACCGAATTAATTTGTAAAACAAGAATTAAATTACACTCCGATAGCCCCAAATTTCAGAGAGAAGTGATTACAACTATGGAAACTCCAACTATACCAGATAACAGTATATCTAATATGTTCTATGTAATACCAGTGGGACCGGAACTATTTACGGTGAGACACTCAAGTATGATACAAAGAGAATATAAGATAAAATTGACTTTGAAGCTACCTCCACCACATGTCAATTCTTTTTTTTATATACCTGTGTTTATTGGCGAAAGACTGAAGAAGAAATCTAATGAAGATAGTGACGAAGCAGCAGGTGCGTCCGGTGAGCCCATGGAAGAACCACCGTCTTATTGGAAGGCCGTTTTATGTGATGAAAAATTTGAAAAATAAAACTATAAATTGGAACATGTTTTAATAGATTGAATAATTACAATAGAGTTATTTGGTCACAAATATCTCACTTTTTTTTATTAATCGATGATTTCTACGCGAAACGGACTGCAGCTTTTTTCATCCTTCATTGCCGCCAACAGTTCTTAAGAAAAGAGCTCAATTTCTTTTCTGGTTTATAAGATCTGGCACGCACCCCAGTTCCCTTACCCTGTTACCTTAGTAAATTGACGTAAAATTATTGATTTAATAGTCAGTTATAACTTCTCTCCGATTGGGAGAAAACATAGATAGTTCATACATAATAGTGGTCATTGGATGGCAATAATATTGTAAGATACTGATAAGTTATTATTATTTGATTAGATATCGTAATTATGACTTCTTGATAAAAAAGTTTTTTTATTTATATTTACATATGTACATCAAATCAGAATATACTTTAAAGTGTTATTTCAGAATCTGTTACTATTGATTTGTATAGCGCATCATATTATTTATCAATAACGCACAAGTAACAAGTCTTTCTAGACTTCTGCAAAAACAACACGTGCTTCATTAATCGATCCAGCCATCTGATGAACACAAAAGTTCTATTTCATGGCCGTTACTCAATTTATTTATCTTTTATCAGTTCCAAAATACAGCTCATTATTAATACAAGCCGCCATTTATCTGATAATTTAGTACGAAACGATTCATACTGTAAGAACGACGTGTATAGTGATAGATCAATAATTTATAATGATAGTGTCCAGTGAAATATTAATACAAATTCCTGATGTAGTGAAGCATATAACCGGAGAACCTCTTAGAGGTGTAGTGAAGTTCCACCTGGCTAAACATACGGTGTACACGTACGTTAGTCTGGCGCTCGTTGAGAAAACCTGTACCAAGTATATATACGAGAATAAATGTTTTGTTGACTACTGTACCGTACCAATTAAGGCGAGTGAGCTTAGTTACTATCAAACGCGCAAAGTTGCAAAGGTTATTTTTGTGAACGAAGATTCAGATGAAGATGTAGTTCTGACAGCTGGTTCATACGAATACCCCTTTGAAATGATAATACCAGAAAACATACCACCTTCAGCAAAAACAGTTCACAAGGGACAAATTCTTGCAGGAATAAGATACTTTTTAGTACTAAAGTTTAAAAAACCAGATTTGTTTAGTGTATCTGATTATTTTATAACAAAACTAACAATACATCCGAGGATTGATTCTTCATCAACAGAAAGACCAGTAATTGCTTCGCTAGAAAAAAAAATAACCAAACTGTTTACTTCGAAGAAACATGCAATTGAATTGAAAACTGAACTGGATAAAGAATATTTGACTCCTCCTTGTGAAAGAATGATATCATTTATTGTGACTAATAATAGTGATGTTATTTTTACTATTCAGACTGAATTGATTTGTAAAACAAAAACTAGTTTAAGATTGGAAAAGCCTGTAGAGAAGACAGAAGTGTTGGCAACGGTAGAGACCCCAAGTATACCGGACAACAGTGTATCAAATATGTTTAATATAATACGAGTGCCAGTGGGACCGGACTTATATACAGTAAGACACTCGAAGGCAATAAGCAGAGAGTTTATAATTCGAGTGACTCTAAAGCTACCAACGCCACATTCAAATGCGTTTGTTGAAATACCTGTGTTTGCTGGAGAAAGAATTATTTAAGGTTGTGATAAAGAAGCTGGTGATTGTACTGAACTATTAAAAGAAACATTGTGTAGAGGCTGCACATCCACGTCATCACATACACGTCAAAAATAGAAACCAGTAAAACCCATAGTTACTAGTGAAAATACACGTCAACACCAAGATATCCGACACAACAGGCCCAAAATCATCACAGTTGGAGAAAGATCGTCAAAAACTCTATTAGTTGGGCATATTGGGACTCCGAAGTGGGATGACTGAAAGAAGATGACCTCACGGTGCCGTGGTGATGTGATTGATGTGTGTGCACCTTTATTGGAAGTCAACATGTAATGAATCGCGAAAATAAAATCAGCTGCAATTACTGTAGATTATATTTGATAAGATAAATGGAATACGGATAAATATTATCTTAAAACGTAATTACTACAAAGTTTTCTACATGTATCTAGAATCACGTTTGTATTGCTGCCGTTATGCTCTATTTTACAATAAACGTTGTTTTTTCAGAAAACGTTGACATTCTTACTTCCACAGACGCAAAAGGAAACCAGTGCAAGTTTTAGACGACTTAAATGAACTTTGCTTAACTTGTGGCGAAAGTGCCTACTTACAATATAAGGCAGAGAATTACTTAAAAAGGAAGTAGCGAATTAGGGATATTGACCTTTTAAACTCTTTTAACTTTAAAGGGTTTTTCTACAAATTCCAGGACCAGGCCCGGGCTATTGGTAGCCGCTTTCAAATATGAGACTGGGCTCTTCAACCTTCATGGACACAGGAGTACCTATATGGTTATGAGCATGTTCATGTTATGCGCATTTTAATACTAGAAATAAAAAAAGATAAATCAACCATTTTCAGATTAGCAAGAGTATATACATCTTATATGTGTACTGTGTTTAATGTTCCAACAAAATCTCTTGTGATATATAGCAATTAAATGAAAGAAGGTTTAAAATTCATATTAAAAGTAAACTTTGCAAACACGCATATTACAAATTACATCTAAGATAAGAATGCTTGGAAACATGCTGGTCTAGCTCCGTAGGACAATCTAGAGTCTATCAGACTAGTTGCTAATTTAATTGTATAGTTTAGATATTTTATGACACTGATTTCCATTCTAGGATTACTCTAACTTGCACACTGATTTATAACTTGATAAAATGTTTGGGAATTCGTATACTTGCCGTTGCAATGTTTGTGAATATATTGTGTGCACCGTGTATATAATATACGTATTAATTTATATCTCATTGCTTGATTTTCAATTGTTTTACCTGTGGTGTGTGGTGGTATGGTAATTTTATTGTAGTTGCATTGTCTTCACATATAATTACATAAATATTGGATACTAATATTGAAAAACATTTCAAAAGAGTAACAGTGCAGTTTCTTGTCCATAAGAACCTACCTTTTGGTAAGGGCGACTGAAATCAATTCTATTTTCATGTAAATGTTGACGTTCAAATGTACCTATTTGAAATATATGCTTGGAGTTTGTTCTTTCGTCAAGATTTATTGCTTTATTATTTTTAGGAATCAAAAGTAAATTAGCTAAATTAGACTGTGAATCAGCACTTTTTGAACGACTAAATACTTGAAAGTCCCCAAAACACAAACACGTCAACCTCTGAACCCGCACTGGACCCGCGTGGTGGCTTATATCCCACAACCCTCTCAATGACTTCTCAAATCACCTCCTTTCTCTCAGAGACAAGTCCTGTGCCCCAGCAGTAAGTTGTAGTATTGAACTATGAAGAAAAGCTCAAGATTAAACAATTAGTGAAAAGATAGTCTCAGAAACAGAAACTTAATCTTTTAGGATTTTTAATAATAATATATAATTCTACAATGTGTTACACAGATTTAATTATACGTACATACACTTTTTTTTTTTGATTCCGTAGCTCAATAAAAGAAAAAGAAAAACGGAACTTTTTTAGGAGCACTTCGCTGTCCGTCCTTCCCTTTGTTTGCCTGTAAAGTCCCTTTTTTTCAAGAACGCGTGGATATGTCAAGGTGAAATTTATATCAGAAACGTAAGTCTAGGGTCCCTTGGGCCCTCAAAAATTCAAGCTACAAAGCAATAAAACAATACGGCTATATTGGTGTTGAGTCGAAACTATCTGGTTGCGTTTAAAGAAACAATCGTCTTTGTTATTGGCTAAGATAAGGACATCACTCAATTAATACCCAAAAATTAACGTGCCAGCCAGAAAAATAAAATTATGTTCTTATTGGAAATAACATCTTTACGAAAGCCTGCCTCTAAATTCAAATTGCAGCCCCCGGCTATATATTTGAGGAAAGGTTAAAGGTAAAAAATACTAATGCTTAAAACAAGGTTATGTGAATATAATATTTAAAAAAAACTTGAATGGAAAATAACATCCTGAACATTTTTGAACGAAATTAGCGGAAATCTACAAGTGTGTGGCTGCTATTAGAGACTAAAAATTCGAAAATCTTAGTTTCACTCGAAATATTTTGGATATTTAAAGACGCAAACAATTATCGATTCACTGTATTTCAGTTCTCAGGACTTACCGCCTCAATTATGGCGTACCCAATAAATCTTAGTTTATCTTGCAATTTTAAATGCAGACGGTCTATGTTTTTGGGGTTTAAAAGACTGACGGTCAGACGGACAGACGGACGGACAGATTTATCTATAATATGTATGTATTTAGAAATATATAAGTATATTTATGAGTTGTCTGGTTACCATAGTACAGGCTTTACCTAGTTTGGGATCAGATAACGGTGTGTTGGTTGTCCTAAGATATTTATTTATTTAATATGCAAGGTCATAATAAAGAATTGAAAAGAAAAACACACACTATAGTAATTTCGATTTATTATTACCCTAAACAAACATTAACTTAGTCTAATTATAAACTTGTACAGTAAAATGCTGCGCAGGCGCTACGCTTAGCGTGACGGTGTCGCCGGTACACGCGCCTGCGACACGGCGCACCACGCCCGCCACGTTCGAGGTGACTGTCACGCACTTCATGTCCGGGAGGGATATGCCTATCTGAAAATAAAATAAAAACAACAAAAGTTTAAAGACTTTCTAAGATTATCTTGGACCTCGGTGAAGGAAAAACATCGTAAAGAAACCTCGACTTATAGTTAAGTGCGTTCATCCCGCGCGGATTTTCATCGTCGCATTTCTGGATGGATTTCAACATTTACTCATAAATATAAACATTTAATCGTACTAAGTACTGCAAATAAAAAAATAATGTCAATTTTTATTAGCAATTACATACTCCTTTCATGGTAAGCAGGAATTACAGAACACCACTGTTACGAGCTTTACATATTCTTTTTCTTTCGTTTACAAGCACACTGGTTGCGAGGACTTGTTAAGCATCCCACCTTTCTAATGAACATAACGAAGAAACTCACTACTTGCCTTTCATTCATCTCCTCAACATGACCAAACCATCTAAGCTTACTCTTTAAATTTTTTGTCACTGCATTTTCTCTTAAACGTTGCCATATCAGACCATAACTCTGTATATCACTAAATTTAAACTAAAGCGTTTATATATCGATACCTCACACGTAAGTTGTTGTAACCCACAATATGCATGTTTTACGTTTATTAAACCAAACCGCTTATTTTTACATACTTTATATGTTAAGAGTAAAAAAAATAAAGAATATTTACCAGACGTATAAAGTTGTATCATTATTACAACGGCGGCGTATAACATTGTATCCAACTCCGCAACGGTTTTAGATTGCAAGTTACAATTTTGAAGATACAATACGTGGGAGGTATCGATATGTAGGTACGTATGTTTAAATACCTGTATATCCACGGACTCATCAGTCATCATATCAGCTTCTATGTTATTTACTTCTGAATAAATGAGTTTGGTCTCATCAATACTGTCGCAGCTGCCACATTTCCAGACACCACCGGTTAAAACTGGTTCATCACCTGTAAAAGTGTAGATAATTTTGAATACATATAATTCCGATAGGGGAAAAATCTGTATTCTTGTAGTAGAGACTAAACCTAAGTTGCTCAGACAGTTAAGTCGTGGCTAGGCTGGATTGAAAATGTCAAGCTATGGTTGCTGCAAATGGTCTGTAGACCATCTTTGCCCCCCCGGGCCTGGCCCGGCCGTCATTCGTACATCATCGATAGTCAAAGCCCAAAAGTCTGACAACCAGACTTACCAAGGGGTATGATATTACGCAGATACTGGGTTGTGAAGGTCATTTATGAAGTCGCTCCATGTAAAATTCAGCTGCATCTGAATAGAGCGGAAGCAGACCCCAGACCCATTATTTGACTAGTATTTTCCCTAGAATGTTGGAATTGTAGGGTAAATAATGCGACAATGCGGACAAATGATGAGTTAAACCGTGAAAATGACTAACCATGATAACTATTTGCAAATAAAATACTACAAAGTGAAACATATATTTTATTTCGGAAGTCCGTGTTTTTGGATATGTATTTCAGCATACCAGTACTTGCGCTGTTTAAACAGTGACAAGAAGTAATAGAATGTCATCAAGATACACAAAGTCGATTAAAAACTTAATATCGAGGCTAACGCAAAAACTACCCAAGCAAATTTTATCCCTATACATAAAAAAAAATCTTTTCGAAATGGATCCTCAATTGCTGGAGATATCGTGGACAACACGTGCACAAAAAAAAAAAAAAAAACTTTAGAGCTGTCAAGGGACACCCGGATGGAACGAAGTTCCTTTCCAGGATTTATAATAGTTTTTAATTATTTATTATAATTTATAATTTTTTAATTATTTATTATGTACAAAAAACCTGTATACACTCAACAAAAATATTCTCTCTCTCTCTCCCTCTCTCTCTACCTCTCTCTCCCTCTCTCTCTACGTCTTCCCCGCCCCCTCTCCCACTCTCCCCCTCCCCCCGTCTGTCCCTCTCTACTCACAAAAAAAAAAACAACAACATACAAAATATATACGGTCGAATTGAGAAACCTCGTCCTTTTTTTGAAGTCGGTTAAAGCATGTCGTGACAACTTTTCGTAAGATTTTTTTCCGTCTAGCCCCCTTTCACAACGCGTGATAAGGAACTTCGTTCCAAAAAAATTTTGAGAACCTCTTCCTATTTGAAGTCGGTTAATGAAACAGTATTTAATTTTTTCATGTAAAACAATTACCATAGGACAAGCATAATTTTGAATAAGATTGCTTTGCAACAGCAAATTATCCGGTAACGTTTATTAATGCTAAGTCAATGTCATTTGCCGACCTGTCACTGGATTTACATCACTAGGAACTATATGAAGTAACTTTTAAAATATAAATAATACTAAAATATAACCTTGGCAACTCTGACTGCCAGAGGTGGAAACCGAGTAGAAAGGTTTTGAAGAGTAAAGAACAAAAAGAATAGAGAAATACCTAACCATTAACATCTTCTACGGACTCCTCAAACTCTCTGCTGACGCCATTCAGCAGCATATCTAACACAGCATCAACGTATTCATCTTCGGTCACCAAATCACCAACACAACCACTTATAATCACCACGAGACACAATAATTTGGTGAACATCGCTATATCGTGTATCACATTGTTTTGCAGTGTTTTCATTTGTGATCTTCCTTATAATTTGCTAATATATTGATTAAAACAATTGAGGTTCGGAATTGTGAGGGCGCAGCCATAATTCACGCATCGAAAATGTATATTGACTCTTGATATTCAACCGCGCTATTTAGTGCAGATCGCTTCTCGCGTTTGCTCATATCAACTAATTTTTGGACATATTCTAGCTCTCAAAACATTATCAGACAGCAGCATTACTTCCATACCTAATTTTATAGCTATGAGCTCAACTATCACGTAATTAAATAATTGTCTGGACTTTAAAAGAGACTGTGACCTCTGAGTTTGCTTCAGCCTTGTTTCTCTCGAATCAGCTGAAAATACCGACCTCATCTGGTTTTAAAAATATGATTGACGCGCCAAAGTGTTTTTTACAAACACTTTGACGCGTCAATCATATTTGCCTTGCAGAAATAAAGTTATTTATCATATAACTAGCTTTTTCCGCGACTTTGTCCGCGAAAATGTCGGTTACCGCGGACGCAAACAAAGTCGCGGAATAAAAAGTAGCCTATGTCCTTTCTTGGGATTTAAACTTACTTTGTACCAAATTTCATCAAAATCGGTGCAGTGGTTTAGTCGTGAACGCGTAACAGGCAGACAAAGTTACTTTCGCATTTATAATATTTATAAAAAGTACAGAATACATTTTTATTATTACCAGACTCAATAAGCTTGCCCAGATGATGACTTAACATTTTCGCTCGCAATTTTCTTTTTTCCTTTTTATAATTATAACTTTTCTTAAGGAAGAAAAGTTAAATTACCTAGAAAAAACCTCAGAAAACGCGCGTATGCGCGGCATATTATATGGCCGCCACCCAAGACGTGGAAGTATTATTTATCTCATTTCAATGACCCTACCAAGATAAGTGCGAACATACGATCGAGTTCAAGTACTAAATTGTGTAACGTTATACAACAGATATTAACTGATACTAATATTATTATTATGAAGGAGACGCTACTGTATAGTCTGGTCACAGTATAAAGATTACCAGCGGCTTAGTTGCGTAACACACTAACATTGAAACTGCCTTTAATTAATAACCGACGAAAAAAAACGGAGAGGATTTTCAATTCGACGCGTATATATATTTATTTTTTTATGTATGATCACACATAACTTTTTACATAGTAGTCCGATTGTGATAATCCTTTTTTTATTGGAAAGGGTATACTCCGGAAATGATTCCATATAAATTTGGGAAATAAAAACGAACCCTAAGGGTCGGAAAACAGGGGATGATTTATTGTTCACTCACTAGTCACTGATTGTAATGTATAACCACGCATAACTTTATACAGAGTAGTCCGATTTTGATAATTCATTTTTCATTGGATAGGGATATCTTGCCAAGTATTATTAGTACATTAAAGCCACAATTTATACATCTATACAAATAAATAAAATTGGTGTGTCTGTTTTTAATATTAAAATAATGGCTTTTTACTAAGTGTATATGGATGTATACACGGTACATATACCAAAACAACATTTTTTAACATTTTTGTCTGTCTGTCTGTCTCTTTGTTCCGGCTAATCTCTGAAATGGCTGGACCGATTTTGACGGGACTTTCACTGGCAGATAGCTGATGTAACAAGGAGTAACTTAGGCTACATTTATTTTAGAAAAAAAATTAGTTTAAATAAACTAAAAACACGCTGAATTTTGAGGCGTAAGTCAGCGTAGTTTGTGACATATGTCAGCGTAGTTTTCAAAGACAGTTTTTTTATTTTTTTGTTAAATACCACGCGGACGAAGTCGCGGGTAACAGCTATTACCTATAATATAACCTGAATTAACACATCTTACCGCGGTAGTACGTCCTCTTGCGTTAAATCCGACATCCACGCGGGCGAAACCACGGGCAAATGCTGGTAAATTATAAAATAAAAACTTTTAACAAAAAATTAAACCACCGAAAAAACTGAAAAGCTAAAAATAATAAACCTTAAAATTATGAGTTTAATTTTTTGTTAAAAAGTTTTTGAAAGTTCGATATCATTCTTTGCGTTATTTACATTGTTGACTAGACAAATATTTGAAACAAAGGAAGCGTGAAGCGTGTGTTACGCAATTAGGGTCATCATCAGCAGCCTATAACGTTCCCACTGCTGGGGTACAGGCCTACTCATGGCGAGAGGCAGTGGGCCATAATCAATTTTGGTTATAAGACATGCCGGTTTCCTCACGATGTTTTCCTGCACCGTTTTGAGAGCAATGCTGATGAAATATTTTTTGCAATAATGGTACAGTGTGTCAATTAATTCATTGTTGTGAAATTATACCTTCTTATACTTGTCAATTTATTTCGGTCCAGTTAGGACAACCTCCACAGATGAGGGTTTATAGACAGCTCAACCATCCGGTATGTACGCGACGTCTCTCCACAGACTATTGCTCACCTCCCATTTTGCACCGCATGCCCTGTCACCTGCACACGTGAGGCGCTAATAGCTGCGTCAGGGAACCATATTCGCGTTGCTGAATTTTAGGCCAAACTAATTAAGAACACTATATCCTCGCTTCTCTCTATTACACTATCCCAATTTAGTGACTTTTTAATTAAATTGGGATAGTTTAATAGAGGAGAAGGAGAATACTCCTCATTGAATAGCGCGTAATATAATGAGGCTTTTACTAAAATAAAGTTGAAGTTGTCGGCGCACCAAATATGCGCGTGATGGTTGGCGGAAAAGCGCGGGGTATCAGGGTACCGCACTTAGACGCGACGGTCGCTACGCACGGTCACTCCACACCACTCAGCTCACAGACGTGCTCTACTACAGGCATTTCATTGTTCCCTCATTCTATACCTACGTTGATATTGTAAACTAACTTGGTAAAAACGAGACAATTTTTTTTTTCATAACTTTAACTAAATGAATTATTCAAACTAGGGTCTCGATATAGACTCAAGTTTGACACGGAATGATCTCACAAGAAGTCTCTAAGAATGGTGATACCTACCATATTGAATGCAAATATCAAAACGAGCTATTGGACTTTCTACGTTCGGCTTAGCACTGAAAGTTGAAAATCCAATAACGCGTTTCTATTTCATTTAGGTGCTCAGTGGTCAGTAAAAGATAGTGTGATAACCGTATCTCTAGATAAGTTTGTGAGGAAGGAATGGCAAAGTTGTAAAGAGGGATGTGTGCCGTGGTGTTATACGAATGGATAGAATAAGTAATAAGTCCATTAGAGAAAGTCTGAAAGAGGCACCCATAGCTGGAAAATTATGTGGAAATCGGTTGTCATGGTATGGATAATTGTTGATTGTTGCGCCACTTCTTCTTCCCAGCTAAAGCACTAGGAACTGGTGAAAAGCGGGCGTTTTGGGGACTGTCTTATGCAAACTTTGACGTTCAAAAAGTGCTGACTCTCAGCCTAGTTTGAATAAATTACTTTTGATTTTGATACGTCCAGGGTCGCGAGATTTGTTCGAAAGAGTTACCGTGGCCCTGGCATATAGGCAACTGAAGGAACACGGGTGGATTTTAGTCAGTAAAATTCTGACACGCTCTTTCCCGCTCCGCCCAGAGTAGAAGACGTTATTTGAAAAAAAAAAATTGGAAGGGATAAGTGATACTGAGGAATGAGGAAAATGTCATGAGGACAGTTTTGATTATGAATGTCGATAGCTTTAAGAGTAGGGGGAGACCAAAGAAACAATGGATGGACTGTGTGAATGATGATATGGATAGAGAAGGGGTCACTAGGGAGATGACGCCTAATAGAGAAGTGTGGAAGAAAAAGAAATGTTGCGCCGACCCTAAATAAATTGGGTTAAGGGCCAGAAATAACATTGTGAGGAAACATGTATTTTTTTTTTGTGGGTGTAATCATCAAATGACGTCTCCCGCTCTTGAGCGGAGCGGGAGGGCGTGTCAGACTTTTACTGACTAAAACCCATCCGTGTTCCTTCAGTTGCCCATGTGCCAGGGTCACGGAGTCTCTTTCGAACAATCTCGCGACGATGGCAGGCATCGGTCCTAGCAGACCCAGGAAACATGTCTTAGAACCAAAAATTCGAAGACATGTAACATCTACCAACCCGCACTGGGCCCGCGTGGTAGATTACGGCCCTCTCTCACCGAAAGAAGGCCTGTGTCTCAGCAGTGGGAATCATCATGGGTTCGTAAGGGCCAGAAGAATGTTGATGAAAGGCAAGGTTGCAACTTTGTCAGATATTTACCATTAATACAAGAAAATGAAAAACATATTTACTAATGACATAAATCTAGTGATCGCAAGCGCTACTGCTCAGCATCTGGGTTTGATACCCGGATCGGCCAAAGTTTTATACGGTCTTTTATCTAGAATTTCTCAGTAGCAGTTCCGAGTCCCGTATGGTGCCGGACGTAAAGAATAACACTACCCCATTTCTTCCAGTGGGTGTCGTAAAAGGCGACTAAGGGACTTACTAGAGAATGGGCAGCAGCGTTCTCTATGCATTTTACCACCATACTGCGATCGCCAACCCGCCTGCCAAGCGTGGCGGTTATGGCAAAGCCCCCAAAATTGGGAGAGGCCTAAGTCCAGCAGTGGACGTCTTACGGCTGAAATGATGATGATGATGAGGCCCGAGTCTGGATTTGTGACCTATTACATGAGACTTAAACATAACAGGTGAAATGTGGGTGTACTATAGATACACCTCAGCCGAACCCCTCAAGGAATAAAAGCGTGATGATAGTTATATTTCTATGAAGGGATTTTGTGTTCTGGTTAAGCTACCATTTCCGCGGTTGGCCCATGGATGGGTGACCATCTTTTCATACAAGGACCCTTCCGTGCCTCAGAAAGCACGTTAAGCCGTTGGTCCCGACTGTCTTTCGTACATCTTAGACAATCGTTACGGGTCGTCAGAAGCCTGAAAGTCTGACAACCAGTCTTACCAGGGTATTACCCAGTAACTGGGTTGTGGAGGTCAGATAGGCAGCCGCTCCATGTAAAATACTGGTACTCACCTGTATTTGGTTACACTAAAAGTTGACTTCAATATATTTGGGAAAAGGCTAGGCAGATGTGATGATGATAAGTTATATTTCTGACCTTTACTGTAAGGCGTTTGGAATTTTGTCAGAACCTCGATTAGCTTACCTACAATAACATTACTAAGTTACTGAAAATAAATGAAAAAATATGAATCAAATTACCCAAAGTCATCGGATTGAAAGTAAAGCCTCCGGTAGCAACACCTCTTTGGTTGAACAAACTGGCTTGGTCTTTAAAAGAATATTCCCCTCAATTTATAAAACAGCTCGTAAGCTAATGCCTGAAATGAGATCAGTTTAACATTTCTTACAAATACTTACTGAAACTTCGACCTTACACCTTTGAGTTAAGGTTCGACGAAACTGCAATTCATAAGTTTGCACAATAACCTTAATGCAGATTGGTTTCCTAAACAAATCCTTTAATCTGGAATAAAGAGGCTTTTCTTTTTAATACGAGCGTTTTCTGGTTGAAATTTTGTGTAAATCTCTTCAGGGCCAAACAAAAGTAGACCACAATTTACTTGAAAAGAAAAACCACTGACTCTCGAACCTGAACAGGAACTGCTATTATAGGAAATCAGATTATATGGACATAGTAAATACTAATATGTTTCTATATTTTATCGATACAATTTTCATTGCCACCCTCTCACAGAGAGAAGGCCTGTCCCTTCAGTTATACTATTATAATAATAATATATCTTAGGACAAGCAACACACCGTTATCTGACCCCAAACTAGGCAGAGCCTGTACTATGGCAACCACACAACTGATAAACATACTTATATATTTCTAAATACATACATATCACATACATACACCATTATTATAGGCTGGTTGTTATTATTATGTTAGCAAATATTTATTGAAATTTTTCACGTTTGGTGTTTGTGTGTATATTTACCTCACATTTTAGTTTAAGACTTACATAGTCATATTTTACTCTTCTTGTTTTCACACTTTGATTTCTCTGCTAGAATACATTTTTTGCCATTGATACCTTCGTACCCAAATGTTGTGTGTCGTATCTCTATGTATTCTATTATTAATGTACATAAATAGCAAAATAAATAAGTAATTCTCCTTATGTACTTTTTTCGTGAATAAAGTGCCATTTTAATTAAAAAGGTAAAGGATAACCTCGTGAAGACACCTGGATATACATATTTCCTAGAACAAAAAAAAAAAAAATATGACGTTACTCACGTCATCAGTTGTCTGGTTACCATAGTACAGGCTCTGCCTAGTTTGGGATCAGATAACTGTGTGTTGGTTGTCCTAAGATATTTATATTTATTTATTTTATATTTAACCCGCACTAGGCCCACGAATTACGGCGGCCTCACTCCCACACAGAGTGGAGGCGTGAGTCCCAGCATTGGGAAAGTTCAAGGCCGATTATGCTTGTCACATGTAGAACAATGCTTGTCAAATGTAGAACAATATGCTTGTCACATGTAGAACACAAAACATCACGTCTGCATTTCCCAAAGGGTTAGGCAGGCGAGAGATTTTACGATTACTATGATTTATTATAATTTATTCGTGTACAAAAGTATATTTTGTAGTTATCTCTTGGGTAATCTCAGATAGTAGAAGACAAGTTTATATCTTATTTTAAAAACTAATTTAGGCGACGAATTGGGATCCCAAACTTTGAGGAGAGATAGCCTGAGTTATTTCATGGCAATTAGTTTGAGACAACTCTTTAAGAAAACTCATTAGTAGTTCTAACAGAAAACTAGATAATTATGTATTATGTAAATTGTTGAAGAAAGACACAGAAATGGAAAGCCGTCTGCTTTTGAAAAGCTTCTTACATCGTTTATAGAGGTTGGATGGTTCATCGCGATCGCGATTCATTCAAACGTATGAATTATAGAGGAGAATAAATAAATTGTGGAGGGTTGACAATGTCTGATTCATTGAAAAAACAGCGCGATAGATAATTCAACCAAGTGAGATCTGACAGTCATAGTCAATAGTTCATTTCAATTAATTCATTTCATTTAATTTTTTTCGACGCGCTGACATGAACTCTGTAGGATTCTCAATGTTTCGTTCAACACTGAGAGATGAACGAAGATCCATGTGTGAAAAATTTCTGCCGCGATATTTTAACGTCCGTGTCGACTTATTCCCCTCTAAGATATTCGAACAAAGAAAATAATTTATTTCTCGAAGCCCAAACAATATTTTACACTCCACGTCTACGAAGCTAAATCGACTTTGTCTTGACATTTTCCAACGATGCTTTAAAGTCAGATGACAACGATAATGTCTCTACACTGAATTAAGGGAGCGACTCTGTAATTTATAATACAGACTGTTTTTAGCTTAGAGAGTTTGAATCTTTCTATTTATCAGTAACTAGTAACCCACCGCTGCTTCAATTGACTTTTACGACTTGAAATCAGGTTGCTTTATTAATTTATTATACTTCTATAAGTTTCATATTATTAATTTATTACAGTTGGGAAAAGACTAGGAAAATGATAAGGGTGAGAGTCATAAAATTTCTTTTTTTTTCTCTCGTTGTTTTTGTGCCAATGCTGGTCTTTATACCAAATTTCAGCTTTCAAGGATTTTGGGAAGCTCATAAAGGTTTTATTTTTTGTACTTATTAATCAAATTCAAAGTTTTATTACTGCATAAAATAAACTTGTGCGGAATTATAACAAAACAGGGTTTTTCGTTAGGTTATGGATTAAACCAGAAGTTTCTAAACTTAGTAGACCTGCTTGGAAAAATTTGGAAATATTTTGCTCTCTTATTGTCTTGGGTAGTTAATTAACTGCCTACATTATTATTATTTTTAAACACACCTACATATATCCCCGTCGTGTGTCCTGTGGACCTTGGACCACTTTGGGAGCACTTAGTTGAAACTATCGACCCTATTTTTGAAATAAGAACCTAACAGAAGTCGAAACACAGTTCCTTTTTATAAAACTAACAACCTAGTCCTATGCTAAGTGGTCATTAGTGTATTAAGAACTATATTTGAATTGAAATAAAGTTTGTAAAGCAAAAACTAGCTAATGGCTAGCATTAGGTAATGCGATCTAACTTCAGTTCTACTGAAGTTAGATCGCATTACCTAATGCGATCTAACTTCATTTCTAAGAAGAATTTTATGAGCTTGCTGACCATTTTAACCTTATTCCTATATAGGAATAGAAAGAATATTCTTTCCTTATTCTCTTATGTTTACGTCGGGGTTAAAGACACAAGAGAAGACCTAAGACAGACTTCACATATTTTCTCTTGTTGTTCGCACACACTATTGTCTACATTTTTTTCAGTTCTCCTTTCGATATAATTATATCATATCCCTCTGTATTTTACTGTGCGTAAATAAATATTAAGAAAAATATACTGAAATGGATTATGACTGATAACTTGGTAGATTCCCTGAAACACTATTAACCGATCGAATGCGCCAAGTGACTTTTGTCACTTTTTCTTAATGAGCGTTTTAAAAATCCACAACGTTTATGAATCGAACCCAGTGGGGTAGGTCGACCAGCGCCAGATAAGAACAAGCGTTACATTCGATTCCTGTTGTTACATTGTTGATTTTTAAAACGGTCAACGTTGATTCTACTTTATTATTTATGAAAGGTTACTAGCGTTGGCCTTGCACTTTAACGCATGCTGCTGTTATTGTATATAACTGCCAAATCTATGAGTCGCGAAACGAGCTAAGACTAGAACTGAAAAGCCATTTTTATATTTAAAAATAAACTTGAATCCGATGTGTTTGTTTCGTCCGACTTCAACAAGGCCGAAAATCATTTTTATTTTACTTCGGAATATGATGTTTTGAATTGCAATTCAATAAATACTTTTCCTTCTAATATCGAGATGCACTCGTAAATAATAATAATATAATAATAATATTCCACAACTATCACACAACGCCATCTAGTCCCAAGCTAAGCAGAGCTTGTGTTATGGGTACTAGACAACTGATAAACATACTTATATATTTCTAAATACATACATATTATAGATAAATTACACCCAGACACAGAACAAATGATAGTGGTCATCACACAAACATTTGTCCTGGGTGGGAATCGAACCCACGACCTCCGGCATAGCAGTCAGGGTCGCTAACCACTAGACCAACAGACCAAACCAAATGTTGACTTTGTGTCACTAGCTAATTTGAATCTGCATGTAAAGTCTGATGTATTTAGGTATAGTATAAAATATTCATTAGTAGGTAACTCGATATTTATTCCATCAACATGGACGTCAGACCTTCGTCTCGTTGAGACGCCTAATATGTGGGGGTGGACGTATTTGGTAGAACTTTCTATTTACTTTTTTTATATTGCTTGGAGTAACGAAAAGGCGGAATAAAAGGTAGGTAGGTACGCATAGGCGAAGGCAAATTTATTTTTAGGAGGTGCATCTTCGGTTCTACGAAGCAAGGTCGATCATTTTTCGTCCTCGCCTCGAATGGGATAGGTAGCTTTTATTTTGTCCATGCATACAGAAACAGGACTAACTGTGCCAATTTATATCAAGAAGCTGAAGACTTAAGACAGAGTAGGATGCAAAAGCGAGCGAAGCAAGCTCGATAGTGTTGGCATGTCGCCGTCGTCGTCGTAAGGTCGACTAGATTTTCGGAAATAGGAATTCGAAAATTTGTTGACTAATGCACAAAAGCTTTAGAATCGACAGATTGCAGCTTGAATAAAAAAAAAAGAGGAGGAGCAGGGTTATTGGTATGCAAAGGACTATCTTTACATACCTACCCATCCACGAACCATCCAAAGTAAGAGTAGCATTAACCTGATCGATCGACCCCTGCGACTGTACTAACTAAAAAACACACAACATTAACCTCAAACTCAAGCGTTGTAAAAAATTGACAGGCTAGTGTGCCTCATGGCTGCACCAAACAGGCCCAGTTAAACAAAAAAAACCCGGCCAAGTGCGAGTCGGACTCGCGCACCGAGGGTTCCGTACAAACCTGCAGGTATTCATGGTTTACGCATGAGGTTTATGTTTATGAAATTAAATGTTTTTTTTTTTTTAATTTTTATATTTGAATTGACTGAATGAAAGGTAAATTGTGGTTTATTCGAGTTTCAGTTCTATGTATGGGGAACCCCAAATATTATTGTTTTTTTTTTCTATTTTTGTGTAAAAATCTTAATCGGTTCACAGAATACATCTACTTACCAAGTTTCAACAGCATAGCTCTTATAGTTTCGGAAAAAAGTGGTTGTGACATACACGGACAGACAGACAGGCAGACATGACGAATCTATAAGGGTTCCGTTTTTTGCCATTTGGCAACGGAACCCTAAAAATGACAAAAAACAGACAACTTTATCGGGAAGAATAACACCACAACTGTATAAATTAACACTATTGCACCCGATCCCAATAAGATTTATCTTTATTATAATTAGAAATCTTACTTATAGTTATATATATATATAGTCCTCAGTTATCTTTCAACAATAATGACCGGGATTCTATACAATAGCCAGAATTGGGACGTCCATCTACCCTATTTAGATAGTCTTTTACATGTCCGTAGGTATTAGGCTAATTTCACATTAGTTTGATTATTATAAGTTAGTGTGGGATACTGTTTCATGCGTTGAAATAAATTAAAGTTATTTGCAGTATTGATCAGTAAAAAACTGAGCATTTTGCAATTATGCTAAATGTTGCTATGATTTTTCCGTAAGGAGTTAAATTCAAGTTTGTCTTTTATAACAAAAATACAAACAAATAATACAAGTTTAAAAAGATTTGTTGGCATTAAAAGTTGGCAAAATTAAAAGTGCTTATGATGAACTAGTGATGGTGAAGATAGTGGTTTTTAAAGGCTTGGTCATGTTGTGGCTCACATTTCGTACGGTCATGTTTTGTTGAACCATTGACCAAACATAGCAGGGCTTGTATCTATTGGAACGGATAACATTGCCCTATTTTGTCACTTCTGGGTAAATCTCCTCTTCCTCCTCCAGCTCTTTTCATCTTATAATATATACGCTTTTTTCTAGTTGGAAGATCATAAGTCTCTCAGTTTGGGGTCCCATTTAAATGTTTTAAGTCAAGTCAGTTTGCGCAAAATATTATTTAATAGTTGAACATTGTCCGTCCATTAAGCAACGAATTATGATGAATTTTGTGATGGATAAAACACAAAAAATTAAAAATGTTTTGGCAAGACGTTATAATTTTAAGTTGAAAGGCAAAAATAAATAATAGTTTAAAAAAACTAAAAAACACGCTTCCACTGAAAACCAAAGCGTGGGGTGCTTTTTGAGGTATTTTTTTATTGATATCAGGCACCCCACGCTTTTTTTCCATTATTTTGTACTTTTTAGTTTGGTTTTCAATGGAAGCGTGTTTTTTAGTTTTTTTAAACTATTATTTATTTTCTATTTTTTAGGGTGTTTCGAATTTTGAGACGTGTGTCAGCGTAGTTTGTGACAGTTTTTTTGCTGTCCTGGTAACCCTGGCAAGGATAATGGCACAGATTTATGAAATTATTGCATTGTCATCGGTCCTAGACAGGTGTGCAAAGTTTGAATGAAATCTGGTCGTTTGAAGTGGGTTAAAATCGCGCTATAAGGAGTCGGTTACAAACAAACATACAAATATACAAACAAACAAGTGAAGCTAATATAAAGCGTGTAAAAATAAACGAGTTGTAGTTCGTAGTTTCGAAGTCAAACAGGCGCTTTGCATTGTGTAAATAATTTCATCCCCACGGTTCTCGAAACGGTGAAGGAAAAAATCGTAAAGGAACTGGCACGTTCTACAACCGCAAATTCGGAGACATGTGACATCTCCCAACCCGCACCGGGTCCAAGGTAATATTTCTGTAAGAAATTGGTACTCGATACCTACTTAAAAATATTCCCAAAAAAAATCCTTTATATTTATTCCCACACACAAAACCGTATTAACTGGAACGCCGAAAACCCTTCAAAGAACGTAAAAGGGTTTTCTTTCAATAGCACTTTGTGCCATTAGGTATCTCGCTGCCGGTCGCAGTGAGTCGAATCTTGTAAACTCCATAAAAGCCACAAACTGGAGTCCTTCTTATGTCTTCCAACAGTACAATTATTTGAAAAACGTCTGTTATGTTGGAAAGGAACGGATGTAAAAAGAAATTGGTTTGATTACTTTTATTAGATGTTATTACCTCGTCTCTTTTTGCTTCGTTAAACGCGAGTAAAAGATTTAGGAGAAAAATATGGCTTTTTTTATTTTATATAGTTTTAATTGCATAGTTATGTTGAAAATTACCAAAGAATCACTGAAAAATCGCCCAACTGAAGTGGCAATAGGCAGAGCAAGTTGTTCACAGAACACATAGCCGAAAGACATCCAAGGGTGGTAATAGGCCCTTCTGCGAAGCAGTAATGCTCGCGAAGGAGGAGGCGGGGCGCGTGAGGGAGTGGCAGTCTCTGCGCCCTCACGTCCCTAGCCGCCGCAGGAGAAGACGCCCCGGGCGCCGGGAGTCGATAGCTGAATCCCGGCCACCGTAGGCGCGAGCTTGCGGGCGGCGAGCATTGGGTAGCTCGGTGCCCGGTAAGGACCAGGCTCAGGTCGACGGTGCGTAGTGTTCCACGCGCACCTCAAAGAGATTTCAGCAGCACTGAACGGGTCTGCTAGGTCCGATGCCTGCCAGGGTCATGAGATTGTTCGAAAGAGATACCGTGACCCTGGCGCATGGGCAACTGAAGGAACACGGGTGGGTTTTAGTCAGTAAAAGTCTGACACACTCTCCCGCTCCGCCCAGAGCGGGAGAAGTCATTTGATGATTTCCTATCCAAAAAAAAAGGGTGGTAATAGGCCTGCCCCAAAAAATAAATGGGGATTTGCCCTAATCGCCACGCTTGCCAAGAGGATTGTCGACGGCAATATGGCGGTATTCTGTAGTATTGTGCCGTAGACGCTTTTTACGACATGCACGGATAATAACAACCGACTTCCTCAAAAAAAAAAAAAAAAACACTACAAAGTCAAAAATAACTTTAATTTCGGAAGTCGATGTCCTAGGATCTGTATTTAAGGTGTTTTGCCACCGACTTCCGAAATTAAAGTTATTTTTGACTTTGTAGTATTTTTTTGAGGACGTCGGTTGTATTTTTTTTTTGTAAAAAGTTTTTATTTTAAACTTTTGGTTATGGTATATACCCCGTACTAATCTAATCGCGTTATTCGTTCATTTGTCGCGCAAATACTTAATGCAAATTTAAGACTTATATGGTTTTCACATGGACCCCATTTTCCGAATGAAACCGAATTAAAATGCGACCATTCGGAAAGCACCAGCTTTCAAATTAAAAATGGATCAACAAAATCGGTTAACCCAGTCAAAAGTTATGAGCTAACAAACATTTAAAAAAAAATGTAAAATAAATACAGATGAATTGATAACCTCCTCCTTTTTTTGAAGTCGGTTAAAAATGAGATGGTGCTATACTATACGTCCGGCACCACATGAAGCATAGCACAGAGGTTTTTTGCTCGATTTATATTGATAATATAATAAAAGTCAATAAACCAACAAGTTTTGTAATAATTATGTTTAAAATTAAACATAAAATTCACCAGCGGTTTCACTGATTGGTTGCCTTTCATATTTTTAAAATCGAACGAATTTTCCAATTAATTTGGTAAATATCATATAATATACCATCGCCTCAGTTCAGTGCTATTGAAAATCAAATTTGGTGTCAATTGCTGCGTTAATAATTCAACTTGATTTGAGCACCTACTTACCAATTAGTTGAAATAAAGCTGAGAATACACAGTATTTAGATATAGGTTCTGGTTTTTTGCAATAGACTTTAGTATTTAGTAATAGGTTTTTCTGTCACTGAGTGTGAAAACTATCTTTCTAGTTTTCACAGTGTACTCACTTTAACATTTTATTTTCCATTCTCCCTCATTTCACCATCTTAGGGATGGAATTTCAAAAAATCCTTTCTTAGTGGATACCTACTCTTTACAAAGAACACACCCTCCATATGTCATGTCTCTAGGTCCAGCGGCTTAGGCTGTGCGTTGATATATCAGTCAGTCAGTCAGTCAGTCAGTTACTCAGAACTTTGAATTTTATATATATATAGATGTTTATTTATTTGTACTAAATATAATAAGGTTTGGGGGAGGCCTAAGTCCAGCAGTGGTCATCTTTCGGCTGAAATTATGATGATATAATTAGGTACAATTTTTTATTCTAGTTTAAATAGGTTTATGCGTATCTCCAAATTTTAAATATTTATAGAATAAAATCTCTTTAAAGCATCTACTACTGTTTGTCTCTGTGTCACTCAAAGGTGGACTAGTAGAAAATGCCAGCATTAAGTCTGCCTCCGTATATTGGTGTGTTTAAAGTGATTAATAAATATTAAGTATAAAAAAACAGTGCAATCAGTTGAAGACATCTGCTTCAAAATTGAGTCACTAGAGTCCTGCCGCACATACAGTGTGTAAGCGACAGCCCTCCACAAACTGACAGAATGCATTCAGTTCCTTATTTTGAATCATATTCCACCGGAATTTTTCTCAGGATTTCTTTTTAAAACTTTTTTCAGCTTATTCATTTTTATTTCAATGTAAAATTGCATTCTCTGAAAGCAGCACTCAATTTATGTGAAGAAGACGGCTAAAATCAAAAAAGCAGCAATGGATGTTGAAATACTCTAACGAACGACACGTAAAATTAGCTGTTCACTTCCTGTCTAACTACAGAGTTCATCGAACTCGTCGTCGGCGATTGCACAAAGGCGGCTTTCCGAATTGATCCGAGATACATTGCGTGTGAGAAAATAAAACAAATCAGGTTTATTGGATTTCCAAGTTTAATAAAAGCTTATAAAAATGGATTCGGATAGTGTAAAGAAGTAATGAATAAACAGAACTAGGTGGATACTTCCCAGCTTTCAAATTCTGTCAATGACTTCACAACTCGACATCATTCCCTAAAAGTAGGGATTGTAAAAAATTCATTCATTCGAGCAAATCTGACATTAGATTCTAACTTTATATTCATGTCTGCTCCCCACCTAACTCATCCTAACAGATTTTCATAGCAAATGGAATGTCACGAACATTGTAGACTAGCTGAAGCGGTGTCCAACGCATCCATTTGAAAATTTCATCCTTATTCTGGTTATAATAAATTAATTAATGTTATGAGTAATTATTTTCCTGAGATTTATGTATGATTGTTGACGGTTTTGCAACGTGCACGATTCAGAATTTCGTTGGATATTTTCAGACTCATTTGATGATTTACGATGCAAAAAAAAAGTGGTAAGCCAAAAATCTTAAACAAAAAGTTTTTCTCTACGTTTATGACGAAATTTTGCAGCTATTGCTACGGCAAGGTTTTTTTTTTGTTTTTTTTTTTGGATTGGAAATCATCAAATGACTTCTCCCGATCTGGGCGGAGCGGGAGGGCGTGTCAGACTTTTACTGACTAAAACCCACCCGTGTTCCTTCAGTTGCCCATGTGCCGGGGCCACGGTATCTCTTTCGAACAATCACGTGACCCCGGCAGGCATCGGTCCTAGCAGACCCCTTCAGACGGCATAGTTTAAAAATAGTACCTAATTGCTGTTTCATACATCTCTCCTCTTTGTGGTAAATTCCAACATGAACTATCTTGGTACTTCTAAAAGAGAACTTTGATATCCTTAAAACCTCCTCCTAATCATCATCATCAGTTCAGCCATAAGACGTCCATTCCGGGACATCTGGCCTCACCCAATGTGGGGGTCTTTGCCAATGTCGACGTCATCACGTCAGCGCCGGCTGTCGCAGAAAACCAGTGCTGGAGCTCCGTCTAGCTTAGGGTCGCAACATTATGCTGAGCGATAGCCGTTTTGCCGTTTTTGTGACGTATGTATGTTTTCTTCCAGCTTTTTCTTTTATTTTTGCTGTGTGTTTAGTCGTAAATAATCGTATTTTGTATCGAACGTTTCCTTTTTTGTTAATATTTAATGTTATATTTTAAGATCTATAAAAATATTTATTAAGATTATTTGTTCTTCAGAAAGATCAAGTGCATAGTACTCGCAACCGGCGTATGTGTATGACCAATTGTATGAACCTAAACGAGGCAAAAGGAGTGTGTAGAGATCGTAGCAAGTGACGTTCCGTGGTTTCTGCCTACCCCCGTGGGAAAAAGGCGTGATTGTATGTATGTTATATTTTAAAGAACTCGTTTCACTTCAAACTCATTTCAGAATACTATCCCTCTACAAATGTTCCTGTAATTTAAATTCACCCTCATTGAGCGAGCACGCGTGCTAAAGGGCCGCTTTGTGATCTAACTAGTGGTTTATTTACGTTGAGACTAAGCTTACTGGGTGGTTGCCTATAAATAATAAAATCATCCCTTAAACGTTAGGCGGGTTAGAAGATTATATTTGGTGGATAGATCTTAATACAATCCATACTAATATTATAAATGGGAAAGTGTGTGCATCTGTTTGTCCGTCTTTCACAGGAAAACAGAGCGACGAATTGACATGATTTTTAAGTGGAGATAGTTGAAGGGATGGAGAGTGACATAGGCTACTTTTTGTCTCTTTCTGACCCCCCACTTCCCTAAAATGGGGGGAGGGGGGGGTGGAACGCGCTAATCTCAGGAACTACTGGTTTGAATTGAAAAATTCTTTTTGAGTCGGGTAGCCTATTTATTGAGGAAGGCTATAGGCTATATAACATCACGTTACGATCAAAAGGACCGGAGCAGCAACAAAAAAAAAGGATGAAAACTAGCAGGCTGCGATGCGACGGAGCAAATATTTGACGCGGACGAAGTTGCGGTCAGAAGCTAGTACTATATAAATATACTTAGCAATATAAAGCGTAAAATTATATGATATATGTATGTTATTGATATGGAAAACTAAGAAAAAATATTAAATAAAACAAAATACTTTTCAATTTTCGTCAATCGATCAGCCGGGTTTTGTAATTTTCCGTGGAAAATAGATATTTTTTTCAAATTTCCAAAAACTATAACATAATTTTCGTTTGGTTGCCATATTCACCATATCAGTGTCATTTATAGTTTTAAAGAAAGGTGGAATGATGTTTTTTTTTATGTTATTACTTTATACAGTTATTGATACCCAACACGTGGGTATAAATATTGCTAGCGAATTTAAATTGATCCTATAAATATTGTGCCTGCCATGCATTATCTTATGGCAATTTTACTTCACGGTGATCTAAAATATAATTATAAAAAACATAAATTTTAAAATAGTATCTTTATTAAATAATAATTTGACACAAGATAAAGGATACAAAATGCTAACAAAATAGCATTAGGCTTTCACCCAGATCTTAAAAAAATTATTATCAAGAGAATCTTCTTTTCTCATCCAATCACAGCTAACATCAGATTTAGAGACTTGTTTTAACTTTCTAACCCAAACTTAATACAAGTTCTACTGTATCATCTAGGTTCAATACATCCAAAACTAGTATATCCGAATAGGGAACTAATCACGTTCCGCAAATATTATCTGAGAGCGGGCAAAGTTTGAGTTCTATACTATTGCGGCGTGGTCATATCCCCTATTAGTATTCAGTGTATAACCCCCACTCATGTCGACGAATCAGTAGCTATGATCGAATTAAGTGATGCAGCTTTTTAAACGATTTTTTGTTTGGTCTTAATAACGTAGCCGACCACATTCTAGAGTGGCGACACCTTAATGTATGGTAATTAAAAGAGATAAGTAACTACGGTCGTCGAATATAGTTGAAGTTTAGTAAGAAACCGATGGATGTTTTCGCATGATATTTAATTTTGTAAATGAACTGATGGGAATTGCAACGAGTTCACTGGCTAGTTGGTCTAAACTGTTGGTACTAAATAGCGACGAATATACGTCAAGCTGTGCTGGAAGTGCACGAAAGGAGCCTCCCCGAGCGGCGTTAATATACTCGTACTGCGATACTAAACGCCCGGCGCACCCTGGACAGCGAACACTCGGTAACGCAGAGTCAAGCTGACTAATCCTTTCACCACGATGGTACACCGAAACGGCTTTCTTCTTCTTCTTCTGCAAGTATTATTTTGGATAGTATGAGGGGAATCAATATTATACACGTATAATATTTTAAACTTGATGAGTCTGGCGCTACTTGGTCAGATAAACATACTGTATCAGCGACGGAATTTCATTTTACTCATACATTATTACTTTTTTGCTAGGCTATATTTGTCTTATCATTAAGAGTCTAATAAATTCTCATAATATTAACTAATTAACATTAAAATATAAGCGATTATAGATTTCTTTAATACCAGATAAATACGGAACTCAATTCAGTGGCAAAATTGAGCTGCAAAGGATATGTTATTTAATAAAGATATAATTCTTTCTTTCTGAAATCATAAACAAAAACTATTGTCAATTTCTCCATAAAAACAGCCAAATAAACTTCCACGTTTCTATAACGATGGTGTCACAATGGGGTTGTTAATATACCCCATAAAAAGACACGCCGTGTCACTTTGACCCGCTTGAGATGGGTCGCGATCATTAATTTTATGGTCTGTGTAAAATGGATCATGCGTAAGCTTGTGAAAATCTATTGCCATGGATTTTTTCTGCTTTAAAAATCATTTTTACATGAAGACAAGATAATGTGTGATTGCTTTGTTTTTTATTACTTATTTCAGCTTGAGCTTAGCTTTCAAAGTTTTGTTGGTAAATTGGTGTGTGTTAGCTGACATATGGCAAATAATTTAATGTACATTTTGTTTTTATAATATTAATAACTTACTATTACTATTATTGTATGGAATCAAGTTCTTCTAACTTAACAGACAGCTGTGCTGCTGGGGAGTTTGGTGCGCGATTTTTTTTCTTCCCAGCTAAATCACTAGGATGTGATGAAGGGCGGGCGTTCTGGGAGACTGTCTTATGTAACTTTGACGTTCAAAAAGTGCTGACTCTCAGCCTAGTTTGAATAAATGACTTTTGATTTTGATTTTTTAATAGTGAAATAGATTCTAAAACTATTCAGACAGACGAGTTGATTCGGAGTTTGTTGTACTACTTCCCAGCTAAAACAAACTAGCTTTTGATGTTCAATAATTCTAACTGAATTTTGATAAATAATTTTGAATTGTAAATTAGACTGTGTATTAGTCTTTTTTCACTTATACACGGTCAGTAAAAAAAAATCCTGCCCTTGAACGTAAACATTTTAGTCTCGGTGCGATCCTGAATTTAAGAGCAAATAATTATTGACTGTAATATAGTACACAAGCTTACGATTTATAGGTCGTGGGTTTATTAAACCCAGACAAGCCTTTTACTTTGTGTAATATATTTCATCATCACTGTTCTCAAAACGGTGAAGAAAAACATCCAAACCGGAATTTTCTAGAACCAAATAAATTCGAAGATATGTGATATTCACCAGTCCGCACTGGGCCCGCGTGGTGGATCACTCCCTCTCACAGAGAGGAGGCCAGTGTCCCAAGAGGACCATTATGGGCGTTTTTCAAAACAGATGTACACGTGACGAACCGGAACAGGTTTTTGTGTTTTAGAAATTTTACACTAAATTTTTATCTCATTTGATAAAATATATTCATAAATAAGTTAAAAATAAAAAAAAAATACATTTGTATTATGAAAAACAACGCGATAATCTTAATTTTTATGGAAGAGTTCACAATAACGTACTCCGGTTCGTCACAAAGGAAAAATGTAAATAAAATGTAAAATATGTGTGTCTGTCAATTTGTTTTTATTATGTATTAAATTACCTTCATAACTTTAAATAAAAACATCTTAACATAAATAAATCACTATAATCATCGCTTAGCAATAATTTTTCTTTCGAGATCGTCACAGTTGGAACTTTTGACCACTAAAACATTACATTATACGCAGATAGTGTAAATATGAAAAAGGGCTAATGCCCATTAACTTATAAAATATTCACCAAGGTCGGCTGTCAAAGCCCCAAGATTAGCCCCAGATCCTGTAAAGGTTCGCCTCTACAAGATCTAAATCTATCATACTCAAATAGCCAGCAAGCATCTCACAGAATAATTAAATATTGAATCATCAATATTGATTCGTTAGAGATAGGCCTGAAATTACCTTCGAACAATATCTATTCAATTCAATTATTATCAATAAATTAAATTATTAATTGGTTTACAATTTAATTTATTGGCTCTAGGTAATGTAAGCTAGGATTTCAGGATTCATATACGTAACATTTATGAAACATGAGTTTTCGGGTTCGTTTAGTTGTTGTGTTCATGAGTGTATTAGTTTTTGTCCTGGTCTTTTCATAACAGATATGAAATACAGCATAGTGTCGTTCAAAGCCAGTCATTAATTATCATTATCAACATTATCATCCTGCAGCATTTTACTGCTAGACATAGGCCTCCCCAATCGCTTGCCAATCAGCTCGATGCAACCTTCATCTAGTAGCTGGCTAGCCTGAGGGCGTCCTACCTTACCTTTGCGGTATTCACTCAAGAACACCCCAGTAGTCTCCAATCGGTTCTACGGGTAATTATTAAATATAATAGGTTGGGGAAAAAGTTTCTTCGCATTTTTTAAGAAAATTCAAAACATTTTTTAATAAAGTTTATTTACATTTAACTAAAGTATGTAGGTACCATTTTGTTCGATAACTTTTTGCCATCTTGTAGGTAGGGACATGATCCCATTGCTATAGAAATTTTGGGACTTCTGGTCAAAATACCGCGACAAGTGGTTTTGGCAGTCCTCTCGTGATGTTAACCTGACACTGCCTAAAGAATTCTGAAGAGACCGAAACAGGTGGAAATCTGAAGGTGCAAGGTCAGGACTATACGGCGGATGCATTAAAACCTCCCAGCCAAACTCTCTTAATTTTTGTTGGGTGGCTAAAGATGTGTGAGGTCTAGCGTTATCATGATAAAAAACCACACCCCTTCTGTTGATTAATTCCGGCCGCTTTCTCTCAACTTCTTGCTTTAATCTCATCAGTTGTTCGCAGTAGAGTTCAGAATCGATGGTCCTGCCTGGTGGTAACAGCTCATAATGAATAATGCCCTTCCAATCCCACCATACATACAGCATCACCTTGTTGCGAGTTAACCCGGGTTTCGCCACAGTCTGTGAAGCCTGACCGGCCTTTGACCACGACCTTTTTAACACGTTCTTGTCATACGTGATCCACTTTTCATCACCAGTTATCAGCTTCTTCAAAAATGGTTCGGTTTCATTACGTCGTAATAAAGAATCACAAATGAGTACACGGTTCATTAGGTTTCTTTCAGTGAGCTCGTGAGGTACCCAAATGTCGAGCTTTTTTGTGTACCCAGTTTTTTCCAAATGCGCCAAAACTGTTTTGTGGTCAATTTCCAGTTCTTCAGCTTCGTCGCAACTACTGGGGTGCCGATCTTGCTCCACTTTTTCAAAAATGGCATCCATTTTATCCGTAATAGGGCGACCAGAGCGACGTGCATCTTTGACATCAAAATTTCCGGATTGAAAACGCTTAAACCAAATTTGTGCTACTCTCACAGACACTACACTAGGTCTATAAACATCGCAATTTTTTTTCGCGACTTGCGTTGCATTTTCACCTTTATTGTAGTAAAATTTTAAAATGTATCGAATTTCTTCATTAGATTCACTCATCTTGACGGTACGAAAAACAAATGAAAATCACACATTTTCCTAATTTGAATTTGGAATTATGTTCTTTAAAATTTAAACTTTCAATGATACCAAAACCAGCCAGATACAAATAGTATAGCCAAAGAGATTTTATTACAAGTTCATACATACTATAATGCGAAAAGACTTTTTCCCCAACCTAATAGTATTGAATACACATTTATAGAAAAAAAAGTCGCAGGTGAATATATTAGCGTCTGAAAAAAAAAATTGGTAAATATTAAAAAGGCGAAGAAAGTTATGGCGTAGAAATATTGTTTTCTTTTTTTTTTAAAGTCTTCAAAAAAAACTTTAATTTTCCATATATGTACTGTAAACAGACGTAAATTATCAAAACTCAAAACATGTAATCAACTCTCTGCGTGGAAATATTATAATTTTTATTGTAACATCGATTAGCCCTTTTTTTGTGGATGGGAAATCATCAGATGACAATGAAATCGATTAACCCTAGACTCATAATTCATAAAACCACATCACAAATTCAAATTAAGAAAATACTAAATATTGAGCGGCCATTGTTGCCATTCATTCCGGGGAAACAAAATGTGAAATCGTGTTATCAAAATTGAAAAAGCAATTACCGACTTTGATTATATCTACTACCATTATATTAGTAGCTATTGATAATTAATTAAGGATTCTTAATAATCTCATTTGCATTATTACAAATCTGAACAAAATGAGTTCATTAACGTTATTACTTACGAATTTCTTTGTACAAAGAAAACAGTAATTGGTTCTAATGAAAAAAAAAATGTCTAAGATTATTGGAGTTCCATTTTGTTATGTAAGTAGATTACGTTATTGTTAAAAATAATTATAATTATTAACGTGTGAATTTCTTTCTGTCTCTAATTCTCATTCGATTCCTGCTGTCAATTTCATAGCACAATATCAGGCTTTTTTTTGTGGGTGAGAAATCATCAATTGCAATTCATAAAACGACAAGGTTTTTTTGCGTTTGTAGCTGATGGATAAACAGGATATGGTGCCCAGGAACCAAAGAAACAAAGGAAGCAATAACATGAACTTGTTTAGAAATAGAACGCGAACGCATCGCTTTATAATCTTAATAATGTTTAATTTAATTTAATTTTTAATTTAAGACGTTTATTTCAGACAATTGTCCATATTGTTCTTAGTAACACAAAAACCTTATAAAGCTATTGTTAAAATGTGATAACACAATGTGTAGAGATAAGTAGGATATTTAACACACATTTATAGAAAAAATAATGTTATCGTAGGTATATAACGCATGACGCTAATGCGTCTAGAAAAATAGAGTATCTTATCAAGGCGGAGTAGACGACTTTGGTGTAGAAATATTATTTTACATTTTTTAACATTTAAAGTCATTAATAAAACTACTAGAAACTCGTCATTGCGTCAAATGAAAAAAAAATGTCTAAATAAAATAAAATAAATAGTGTTTTATTTCAGGCATTGTACCCATATACAAAAATTACAATAAATAAAATTAAATCACAATCTGTTGAGTCTTTCCCTACTTGTATTCGCTGACTCCTTATAGGTGGTTGGAATATGAAATGCGAGTTATGTGAACCGGATTTATTTGCGCGGAATATAGAACTCGGTATACAAGGTGTTTCTTACACGGTAGGGAAATGACTGGTGAGAGCGGGCAGCGTCGCCTCGTCGTGGCCTATGTAATGCAACCACGCATATTATTGCGTCATGCTTTGCACGTGTCCCAACAGTCATCCCCCTCTTACAAAAAAAATAAATAAAAATAAAATCATTTCCCTTGTTTAAAAATGTTATAACATAATTCACAACCTAACGTTACTTATAATAGTGCAGAAGGCACACAGGAATGCGCTGCGTTGGTAAAAATCGTCACCATGCTACATTGAATGACGCAGTGCATGCAGTCAGTTCAAGTTACATATAAACAAGTTGATTATTACGAAACCTATGTGTTCATTGGTTATGTTATACAAAATTGAATTGAATAGTTCACTGGTTTGGATTAACATAATAATTTTATATTACTAACGAATACAATACAATAAAATATGAATATTACATAACGAATATAATGATAACTATACAGCTTGTTGAGCCTGTGAGGTCATCTGTTGGACTGTCCTGTCCATCTCCTTGCGCAACCAACCCCGGGTTCGGGTTCGACATGCTCCGCAACAAAAATATATTATTAACACAGATAATAAGATAATAATTACCATGGACATGGTTCCGTACATCTTCATGTAAGATTCTACTGTACTGACATCGGCACTGTTCGCACCGTTTTGGGCGATAATAATCTCTTCCTGTTTGCTATAGGTTTTGCCCATTTTGATTATAATTCTGACAAACGATGATACGGATCTTATTTATTTATAATAATTTCGTCCACTTTTGACAAAGTATAGGCATGCAATGTATAAGTATGTTCATAGATTGAATGGTTATTTATGTACTTAGCTAGCAATTTCACAATCAATATTGAGTTCAAACATTTGTTACATCTGTAATTTTCAAATACAAGTAAATGTACAGGTTTCACCTATGTATATTTATATTACGTTAAAACTTATGTATCTTGTCTTGTTCATTAATAAATGATTACATCTTACATTATATTGTTTATCTTACTTAACTCATCCTAATGCTAATTGCGGTAGCTATTCTAGTAGCACCGTCTTTAAGGTTGCTATTGGCAACGAGGATTCAATATATTAAGGGTAGTTACCATAGTGGCCTACTCTGCTATATAAAATTAACACCCCTTGGGGCCCTCAGTATCCCCTATGGTAACGCCAAAAATAAACATACATAAATAGATAATTACAAGTTAAATCTTACTCGTGGTTTAACTATGCGTCCACTTCTAGTTGTTATTTTACATTCAGAGTTCTTATTGCTAGTTTCTATCATAGGTGCTGTGGCTGACTTTATATTATCATTCATATCGGAATTGTTATGGTTATTGTTATCTGTCTGTTGGCTGTCGTATTCACTCAAAATAAACGCAGGCTTTAACCTATCAATGGATATATTTACGGTTCTATTGGGTAACTGAATTGTATACACCTTATCTGTTCTATTCAGCACGAGGTAAGGACCTTCGTATGTTGGAGTTAAGGACTTTTTTACCATTTCGTTCCGTATGAATACATGTGTACAGACCTTTAAATCTTTGCTTATAAATATTTTTCTTCGATCACTTACTGACCTCATCTGAGGTTTCATTTCACTAATTGTTTTACGTAACTGTTCTATGTAATCGTGGTGATTCTCGTGTTGCTGATTTTGTTGGAAAAAGTCTGATGGTAATTTCAAAGGCTGTCCATAAATCAATTCTGCGGCACTAAACCCAGTGTCAGTTCTCAATGCAGCTCTTAACCCTAACATGACAGTTGGTAACTCCTCTGCCCAATCAATCCTATCAGCTAATCTTGCAGCTAACGCACTTTTCATCGAGCGATGCCATCTTTCTATAAGACCATTACTCTGCGGGTGATACGCTGTAGTATGTATTTTATGCACGCCTAACATTTTCATAAGTGCGCTGAAAAGGTCGCTTTCGAATTGTCTTCCCTGATCGGTGGTTATTCTACTAGGGCACCCAAATCTACTTATCCACTCTTTATAAATCACTCTGGAAACCGTATCAGCTGATATGTCTGAAACTGGTATAGCTTCAGGCCAGCGCGTGAAACGGTCCAATATTGTTATGCAATAACGATATCCCTGGCGTGACGTCGGTAACGGACCGACTATGTCAGTATGTATGTGTTCAAATCTAGTGCATTGTGGGAATTTAGCTAAACCGGAAAGTGTGTGTCTACTTATCTTTGATTTTTGACATGGTATGCATGCTTTTGCCCATGTGTTTATCTCTTTATTCATTCCTGGCCAAAAAAATCTTTTAGTTACTAATTTCCTAGTTGTACGAATACCTGGGTGACTAAGGTTATGAATACTATCAAAGGCTAACTTTCTGAATTCCTTAGGTAAGTACGGTCTGGCTGTATTAGTTGAGACCTCGCAATATATTTGCTTATCACAGTTAGGTACAACTATGTATTTGAATTCGTGTTTATCGCTTGCTGAGACTGTAACTTGACGCTCTGCGTCCTGTGCTCGGGCTAATTCGCCGTAATCTATGGTCGTTGGACACAATATAGACTCAACACGCGATAACGCATCCGCTACTGTGTTTTCTGAGCCGTTAATATGTTGTATATCGCTAGTAAATTCGCTTATATACATGAGTTGTCTGGCTCTCCTTGGAATTTCTTTATCGCTATTTATTTTGGTAAAGGCGTATGTTAATGGTTTATGATCCGTAAAGATTGTCACTGGCCTTCCTTCTATCATATTTCTGAAATGTAACATTGCCATGTAAATAGCAGTTAGCTCTTTATCATAAGTGCTATATTTCTGCTGTGTGACTGATAGTTTCTTTGAAAAATATCCTAATGGTAACCATTTACCCCTAATCTTTTGCTGGAGTACAGCACCGACGCATGTATCCGACGCATCCGTCATTAAAGCTAAAGGTACATTTACACTAGGGTGAGACAATGTAACGGCGCTTTTAAGGCTAACCTTACATTGCTCGAATGCCTCAATACTTTTTTCGTCCCAATTAATTTTGGTTTTGTCCTTCTTTTTTGTGTTATGTAAAAAATTGCTAAGTACTCCTTGATGTGACGCGGCATGGGGTAGATGCGACCTATAAAAATTAATTATTCCTAGAAATCTACGTAACTGTTCTACCGTTTCCGGTCGCGTATAATCTGTAATCGCTTTTACCTTTTCCGGCAATGGACTGATGCCGTCCTCCGACACTAAATACCCTAAAAATTCTACTTTAGACTGACCAAAAACGCATTTGTTAACATTAATCGTAATACCTAATTCCTTAAGTCTATTGAATAGAATTCTAACGTGCTCTTTGTTTTGTTTCTCTGTGTCAGATGCTACCAATATATCGTCTATATAACAGAATAGTGCTGACTCGCCACTTTCATCTGATATGCGTTCTATACCCTTTAATACTTGTTGATCCATAAACCTTTGGAAAGTTTGAGCAGCATTCCGCAAACCGAAACTCATCCTGGGAAATTCGTATAGGCCGAAAGGTGTACAAATGCTAGTTTTCTCTATATCTTCTGCGGCAACTGACAAATTATGATAGGCCCTATTTAAATCCAACCTAGTATAACATTTCTTATCAGGCAACATGTACGTAAAATCCTGAAGTCGTGGGATTGGATATCGATCTGGTTTAGTGATAGCGTTAAGTCTTCTATAATCCCCGCAGGGGCGTAACTGACCGTCTTTCTTTAAAACTACGTGTAATGGACTAGCCCATTCTCCTTCACTCGGTCGACAAATGCCTAATTCCTGCATTTTCTGAAACTCTTCTTTCACTTTCATATACCGATCCGGAGGTAATGGCCTTGGACGCGCAAATACCGGTGGACCGGAAGTTATGATGTGGTGATAAACGGAATGAGATGGTTCTTTATACACGATAGGTTTAGTGATACTCGCAAATTCCTCTAATATTTCTCGATATGGGTTGTCGTCTTGTATGCTTTTAATCGAAGGCTGAACATGTTTTATAACGCACCCTATCGTACATAAATTAGTTATACTGTCTGTGATTCTTTTATTGTATATGTCTACGATTAACTTATAATGTTCTAAAAAATCAGCACCTATGATAGCTTGCTTAACATCACAAATTATAAATGTCCATTTCAAGGCTCTTCGTAATCCTAAATTTAATTCTAGTGTTTTAATACCGTATGTTTTGATTTCGGTATTATTTGCGGCAAAGAGCTTGTATTCACTAACTAATTGTTCACATTTAAATTGACTCACCGGTAAAACGGAGACGTTGGCTCCTGTATCAACCAGGAAACGGATTCCTGTCGTCCTGTCCCTTATACACAAGCGGTGGCTGCCTTCCAGCTCCATGCAGTCTGCCACCGAATTAGACTGCACTGCATCTAGTTTTCCGTCTTCTCACCATTGCTGCCTTGGGTCTTCTGATGTCTTGGTTCTATCCAGCTGCAGGGCTTCTCACATGTTCTCGCGCGACTTCTGAACCGGAAGTGATATTTGCAAAGCCAGTTTGGGCTTCCTTCAGTCCTCGGTCGTCCTCTGGATAATGAACGGGATCGTGATCTACTTCTGTTCCACGGGTTACTCTTTCCGAAATTCCTGCGACTTCCTCTTATTTCGTTGATTTCCACACGTAACGTCTGTAGTTCCTTGGTCATTTGTGCTAGTTGGTCGGTTAGATTGGGCGTCACTGATGGTACAGACGTCGATGGTGCCAGCTGCGTCGATACCGCGGCGACTTCATTGGGGCGCAAATTCTCCATGATTTTGTCGGCTAGCGCTGATAACTCGTCCAAATTTGTACTCTGTGCCACCGATAAAACTGCTTTCACTGAGCCTGGGAGTCTAGATATCCATAGGCGTCTTAATGCTTCTGTGGATACCTGTGTGTTTGTTGCGAGTTCTGACATCCTTCTTAATAGTTGTGACGGGCGTTGCGTTCCTAAGTCCATTTCAGAGACGAGCTTGTTGAATTGTCGTTCGGCACTCTCTTCGTAAACGGTTATTAATCGATCCCTGATGGTTTCGTACCTTCTAGCTTCGGGTGGCGTGATAATTAAATCGTAAACTTGTTGTAAAGCTTCTCTGTCAAGCTTCGCTACCACCAAGTTGTATTTCGCACTGTCCCCTTGTTTTTGTGGCTCCATAACTGAATCGAATTGAGCGAACCATAGTTTCGGCATGTCTTTCCAGAACTCTGGTATTTTTGCAGTAACGGATATGGCCGCTAAGTCCGTGACAGTGGCTGTGGCGTCGCTTAGACTCGCTCCGGTAACTGTAGGCTTGTTCATCTTGACGTTATTTTGTACACTGGTTTTTTGCAAAAGTTCTAGTAAGTTCTATTTAATTTTGCGCACAGATCACGTCGGGGTCACCAATGTTGAGTCTTTCCCTACTTGTATTCGCTGACTCCTTATAGGTGGTTGGAATATGAAATGCGAGTTATGTGAACCGGATTTATTTGCGCGGAATATAGAACTCGGTATACAAGGTGTTTCTTACACGGTAGGGAAATGACTGGTGAGAGCGGGCAGCGTCGCCTCGTCGTGGCCTATGTAATGCAACCACGCATATTATTGCGTCATGCTTTGCACGTGTCCCAACACAATCAATAAAAACTAAAATTTGAAATCAAAATTAAAATCAAAAAATAAAATTAAAATCCTAATCACAATCAAAATAAATGCAAAATTAAAATTAAAATCAATATCATAATTAAAACAGAATCAAAATTAAAAAACATAAAACATAGAGGTATGTATTCTTCAAAAAGGGGGTAGCGGGTTAAGGGGGGTCTGGCGGCCCCCATCGAATCTGGTAAAATCGTTCCAAAAATCTTGAAGCGCCGTAATTTACCGAAAGTTGAAAATTCGAGTTTTTTTCAAAAAATCGCCCCGCTTACCAGAATTGACCAAATTGAGTCCAATTGCCTGTATTCGAAAGAAGACGATTGATTTATAGCACCCTTCGGGAAAATGTAAACAACCCTAAAAATAAGAGGGTTGAATCTTGAAAATGACTCGTTTTTCACGATTTTTTCGCATTTAAACCTAAAATTCACATATTTTTACTTGACCAAAAAATCTGAAAAAATTCAGGGGACTTCCACACATCCAAAAAAAATTTTTAATTGCGTTTAAACCATTTAAAAATAAATTAAACTGGTTGAAAAAAATAAAAATCACAAAAAAATATATTTTTCGCCATTACTGTGTTTTCGTTTGGGGTTGTAATGTTGGTAAAAAGCTTATACTACTTGTGTTTCGACCCTCTTTAAGATTTTTGAAACGATTTTACCAGATTCGATGGGGGCCACCAGACCCCCCTTAACCCGCTACCCCCTTTGTTCATTTTTTGTTCCCGCTTAGGTGACCAGAAATACAGTGCAAATATATAGGGCTTGCCAGGTTGCCCGAGACAGCCCTCAAAATGGAGCGTCTCAAATTCTGCCAAAAAGACGCGACCCTCGACCTCATGATGGCGTAAAAGTCTGGGACCCTCGCTTCGGCAAACATGCTGGAGGCACTACAGTATCTTGGTAGTTTCATAAGGGTTCGGTAAGCATTATTGTATTGAACCCGTAATAAGTTGTACATCTTTTTTGTGAAGTTACACCAGAGTTGGCAGGTGTACATTGACAAACAATAAGCTCTGAACAGACTGTTCTTTACGTCTCTGGTGCACTTCACAAAGTTGCGAGCGAGCATGTTACTCCTCACTGAGAGGGCCCTACGCTCTCTTTCAATGTCACAGTCGTCCTGAAGTCTGTCCGTCAAAATGTGCCCTAAGTATTTAAACTGCTTTACGACCTTTATGGTCGCACCATTTAGATACAGACTGGGTATGTTCCCCGGACCCGTCCTAGACCTCCCATCCCATACCATAGACTCTGTTTTGAGAACATTGTATTTCAGTCCTTGAGCATCAGCATAATGCTCACAGACAGACAACAGTTTCCTCAAGCCTTTAATCGAGGGACTCAAAAGAACCATGTCGTCAGCATAACTCAGGCTATTCACGCAGACATTGCCTAGGTGACAGCCAACTTGGGTTCTTCTGAGTTCCGCGATCAGGCCGTTGATATAAGTTTATTGGAGTTCTATTTCAATTTGTAAGTAGATTACGTTATTGTTCAAAAATAATAATTATTATTAACGTGTGAATTTTTTCTGTCTCTAATTCTTGATTAAATTCCTGCTGTCAACATCATTGTGTTTTGATAATCTTCATAACATATTATCACACCTATGATACCCGAAGAGATACCAGTACATCCACATTTCGTCAGTTATGTTAAGTCCAATATAATAGGAGCGAGCCTATTATCTGGAACATTACTTGTTGTCATGATCTTGTTTCCGTAGCTGTGATAATCTGTAGTCGTCTTTTATTTTCTTAGCTCATATATTTAGTATGTATGTATATAAGTATCTATTATACAGGATATATATGATTATTCTATGTATTTATTAAAGTAAATTGTATTTTGCACCAGTGACAACCCCATTTTAATGTCCACGCAATCACTGTCCATTCCAAGGTTGCCTGGAAGAGATCGCAGAAAGTAACTAATACTAGCTTCTGTCCGCGACTTCGTCCGCGTCAAATTTTTGCTCAAATCGTTTGGAGCTAACAGATAATTAAAAATAATAAACTATTTCCCTATTCAAATATCGAGTAAAAGAGCATTATCTTTCCTCATAATTTTGTATATTTATATATATATACATAATTATTTATGTTTATTTATATATTTTAGCTTTATATATTTATTTAGGTATATGTTAATTTCTTGCATTATATATGTATAAGTATATTTTAGTTTAAGACTTCGCATATATTTATTATATTTTCATATTTTCTCTTCTTGTTTTCACACACTATTGTCTACATTTCTTTTTAATTTCTCCATTCGCAGGTCTGCTGGAAGAAATTTCTTAAGAAATAAGCAGTACCTTTGTACTCAATTCTATTACTATGCCTTATCACTCTGTATTTTACTGTGTGTACATAAATAATAAAATAAATAAATAAATAATTGTGACTGTCAAATAATAAACAAAAAATTTGCAATAATATTGCGACTATAAATTGAGATGTAAGCTATCCTATCTTTCAAGTTGGATCAAATTGCACACGGTGTGCAAATTTTATTAAAATCGGTTAAGTAGTTTAGGAGTCCATCCCGGACAAACAACGTGACGTGTAATTTATATATATTAAGATTATAAAGCTGAAGAGTTTGTTTGGTTGAACGCGGTAATCTCAGGAACTATTAATTAATTTACCCGAATTAAAATTATTTTTGTGTTGGGTAGCTTATTTATTGAGGAAGGCTATATAACATCACGCTACGATCAAAAGGAGTGGAGCAGCAACGAAAAACGGACGAAAACTAGCAGGCAATTCAATGCGACGAGAAGGGTCAGGGAAGCAAAAATTTGACGAAAGTCGCGGGCAGAAGCTAGTCACAGCATAAATACGGACGAGTCTCGTACGGTATATCGAATTACCCTTGAACGATATAACTGTCCACAGAAAGCATGGTTCACCGACGAACGGTAAGACGAAAAAACTATTAGTCGATACCATTATTTACCGACAGCACGTTTCGCCGAATAACGCTACATAGAATGAATGGTTGGCCGATACCAAGATTTGCCGATGTCATGGTTCGCCGGCACACGCTTAAACTAAATAATCCTTTACCGACAGCAATTTGCATCAAAAGCACCTTTTCTTACACCACCGATCCAAAATAAATGTCTTTGTTGTCTCGCTCAGACAATTTGACAGACATCGATTAAATTGCATTAACTGCTATTTCCATGCGTTTATCTTAATAATGCATTAACAATTTATATATGTACAACTGGTTACGGAAACAAATTAGATGATGCTCATTATTATTACGTTGGCCACATTGTAAAAATGGTAAATATTCTCGTTTGTCAGTGTATTGTTGCAAATATGTGGGTAGCTATAAACTATTTCCGACTTGAGCACAAAAAACATAATAGTGACTTGAATCAAAACTACGTTCCCGTTTATTTTAGTTAATATAATATTCCACAACTATCACACAACGCCATCTAGTCCCAAGCTAAGCAGAGCTTGTGTTATGGGTACTAGACAACTGATAAACATACTTATATATTTCTAAATACATACATATTATAGTTCAGTTATTACGATCAGTCAATTAATTTGAAAATGAGTGCTTGTAATGTAGTGAAATCAAAACGTGGCGCTAGTGTACTTATTGTGGATGGATATTCATATCACCTCTACAAAAGATTGGACGACAAATATTACTGGAGATGTACGCTGAAAAGTTCTAAAGGTTGTGGTGTTACTGTGACAACAATATTTTGCACAAATGAACATTCGATTTTAAATCAAAACAATGGACATGGGCATCTGCCAGAGCCAGAAAAGCGGTTACAGATGCGTTTTAATACAAAGATAAAAGAAATTGCAAACAATTCAATGGACTCTCCGTCACAAATTGTTAATCCCTGCTTGCAAGATGTGCTAACTACGAGTGCTGCCCAATTGCCTAGCAAAGCAGCAGCAAGAATGATTGTTTAGCGCATTAGAAGTAAAGGCGAGCCATCGATTCCAAAACAATTGATGAATTTAAAGTACCAGACTGTCTTTGTGACCATGACCAACAACAGTTTTTAATCGGTCACTATACAAATGAAGGTTTTAAACGACTAATGAGTGCACAATGCTGGGTAATGGACGGAACATTTTCGACATGCCCGAATCCATTTACTCAAGTATATTCAATACATGTTTTAGTTGGAACTGAACGGGGCACAAGCAAATTTTTACCATTAGTGTTTGCCCTATTATCGCACAAGACTGAAACCTGTTACATAATATTATTTGAAATATTACCGCATGGAAATAGCAGTTAATGCAATTTAATCGATGTCTGCCAAATTGTATGAGCGAGACAATAAAGACAATTATTTTGGATCGGCGGTGTAAGAAAAGGTGCTTTCGATGCAAATTGCTGTCGGTAAAGGATTATTTAGTTCAAGCGTGTGCCGGCGAACCATGACATCGGCAAATCTTGGTATCGGCCAACCATTCATTCTATGTAGCGTTATTCGGCGAAACGTGCTGTCGGTAAATAATGGTATCGACTAATAGTTTTTTCGTCTTACAGTTCGTCGGTGAACCATGCTTTCTGTGGACAGTTATATCGTTCAAGGGTAATTCGATATACCGTACGGGACTCCGTTTTAGAGTCTCGTACGGTATATCGAATTACCCTTGAACGATATAACTGTCCACAGAAAGCATGGTTCACCGACGAACGGTAAGACGAAAAAACTATTAGTCGATACCATTATTTACCGACAGCACGTTTCGCCGAATAACGCTACATAGAATGAATGGTTGGCCGATACCAAGATTTGCCGATGTCATGGTTCGCCGGCACACGCTTAAACTAAATAATCCTTTACCGACAGCAATTTGCATCAAAAGCACCTTTTCTTACACCACCGATCCAAAATAAATGTCTTTGTTGTCTCGCTCAGACAATTTGACAGACATCGATTAAATTGCATTAACTGCTATTTCCATGCGTTTATCTTAATAATGCATTAACAATTTATATATGTACAACTGGTTACGGAAACAAATTAGATGATGCTCATTATTATTACGTTGGCCACATTGTAAAAATGGTAAATATTCTCGTTTGTCAGTGTATTGTTGCAAATATGTGGGTAGCTATAAACTATTTCCGACTTGAGCACAAAAAACATAATAGTGACTTGAATCAAAACTACGTTCCCGTTTATTTTAGTTAATATAATATTCCACAACTATCACACAACGCCATCTAGTCCCAAGCTAAGCAGAGCTTGTGTTATGGGTACTAGACAACTGATAAACATACTTATATATTTCTAAATACATACATATTATAGTTCAGTTATTACGATCAGTCAATTAATTTGAAAATGAGTGCTTGTAATGTAGTGAAATCAAAACGTGGCGCTAGTGTACTTATTGTGGATGGATATTCATATCACCTCTACAAAAGATTGGACGACAAATATTACTGGAGATGTACGCTGAAAAGTTCTAAAGGTTGTGGTGTTACTGTGACAACAATATTTTGCACAAATGAACATTCGATTTTAAATCAAAACAATGGACATGGGCATCTGCCAGAGCCAGAAAAGCGGTTACAGATGCGTTTTAATACAAAGATAAAAGAAATTGCAAACAATTCAATGGACTCTCCGTCACAAATTGTTAATCCCTGCTTGCAAGATGTGCTAACTACGAGTGCTGCCCAATTGCCTAGCAAAGCAGCAGCAAGAATGATTGTTTAGCGCATTAGAAGTAAAGGCGAGCCATCGATTCCAAAACAATTGATGAATTTAAAGTACCAGACTGTCTTTGTGACCATGACCAACAACAGTTTTTAATCGGTCACTATACAAATGAAGGTTTTAAACGACTAATGAGTGCACAATGCTGGGTAATGGACGGAACATTTTCGACATGCCCGAATCCATTTACTCAAGTATATTCAATACATGTTTTAGTTGGAACTGAACGGGGCACAAGCAAATTTTTACCATTAGTGTTTGCCCTATTATCGCACAAGACTGAAACCTGTTACATAATATTATTTGAAATATTACCGCATGGAAATAGCAGTTAATGCAATTTAATCGATGTCTGCCAAATTGTATGAGCGAGACAATAAAGACAATTATTTTGGATCGGCGGTGTAAGAAAAGGTGCTTTCGATGCAAATTGCTGTCGGTAAAGGATTATTTAGTTCAAGCGTGTGCCGGCGAACCATGACATCGGCAAATCTTGGTATCGGCCAACCATTCATTCTATGTAGCGTTATTCGGCGAAACGTGCTGTCGGTAAATAATGGTATCGACTAATAGTTTTTTCGTCTTACAGTTCGTCGGTGAACCATGCTTTCTGTGGACAGTTATATCGTTCAAGGGTAATTCGATATACCGTACGGGACTCCGTTTTACGTGATTTATGACTTTCTTCCAATTGTCGCTCGTAATAGAAGCGATTACTTCTAGCTTCAAACTCTCTATTTGGTTTTCTAATTGTTTAACGTTTTTGTGTGCCACGCTACGCTTAATTAAGTGTCAAATACATATATTCAATTGGATTTAAGTCACAATTGTAGGGTGGCAGCTTCAAAATTTCAAAACCATGGGAGTTGAAAATATTGTCTATGACATAGTTTTTTGGCGGTTTGTTCTTTTTTATTAATTGAAAAAGTTAGCCATGACTGCATTTCTGCTATTTTGTTAGTCATATTTGGGGGCTTAGATGCTTCCACGCTGTGGTAAGGAGCGTTATCCATAACAATGATTGCATTTTGCAGTAGATTGGGTATTAACCTTTCACTGATCCATTTGGTAAAGTTGGCACCATTCATTTCATCGTGATAATCTCCGGTTTTTAATTTAGATTTGAACATGAGAAGTGCCCCGTCAATGAATCCATTTTTACCCCCAGTGTGAGTGTTAATCCACCGACGTTCTGCGCTATCATTTTTCTTTTGACGCCGGATACATTACTTGACTGCCAACATTTCTTTACTGTATAGTGAGCATGAACCCAGGTTTCATCCAAATATATGACGGGTTTTTTATCTGCTCCCAGTGCATCATTTTGACGAATACATCGCAAATATTCGGCACGCCAGGCTTTGATGTTAGGCCTTTGACCCATTGCTCTGATGCAGCAATGCAGCAATTTCAAAACTATCACAAACCACTGATCTACCTCAAGCTCTCTATTTTGGCGGCGACGTCGTAATCTTGCTGCAGCTAGCCTGTGCATCTCTCTTCTCGCGTCAGATACGCGTTAACGTATTTTTATTTATCCCCGTAGCCAAATGAACTCGCTCGGTAACTTTACTTGCATTTTACAGTGTTTGCAAAATGTTAGCGTACATTTCAAGAGTCAAACTTATATTTCTTTCAGGTCCTGAGAGGATGTTTGCTGCCTTTAATTCAGACAATTTCTCGAGCTCTCCCATGCAACATAGCGCCTCGTTTACTCATTTACGAGCAAAATGAGTGACACAATAACAAAAACAAAACAGATAACAGCAATCACAAAACACAACAACAAAATTAACAACAATGTAACAAACAGAATTAACTAAAGAAACAGTACCAGTCCACAAGCGCATGCACTCAGTCGCACGACGAAGCACACTAACAACGACAAAATGGTGACTAGCGTCCTTATTTTCTTTTCTTTAATAATTTTGGCATGGCTTCTGGGTCTTTGCGCCAAAAATGATAATAAAAAAGGTTATGGTACGGTTTTAAAAAACGAATTATGACTTTCAATAATTAAATTTTACATTAAAACAATTCACTACTATTTAACCTTTTTATTTAAATTTGATTTAAGAAGACTATTATTATTGATATGCAAATAAGTTTTTTTTGTAAACCATACTTTTCAAGTGACATTTGACAGATAGAGGTTATTGACATTCCTATTCTTATTTGAATTGCATTGTATGTAACAGAAAACATGATTACTTTAAAAAAATCCCAGTCCGATAGTTACTTAGTTCAATATAATGTATCTTCGTGGGCCTTTTAAATGTTTACCTATACTTAATTATTTTGTTAGTATAATGGTGAAGTAAACATTATAAAGATTGCAAGCCAGCATGGTAGACATTGGTCGGGTATACAGGAATTCAGTAAGTACTTACAGATTGTGGTGCACCCCATTGACGAATCACTGCTAATATCATTTCATCATCCAAAGCTCGACGATCTGTTGTTTTACAGCGATCAGTCGCTATGCCACAATTTACACAACGATCCATGGTGTCAATTTCCAATCGGTAGGCCATTCGTAAAATCCAAAATAACAAGTCCAAGTCCAATGTTTAAGCGGGTTCTCCGTGTCCGGTATGGAGGCAAGGCAAGGGTCGTATAAGAAGGTAGATCAGAAGTCCGTAGAATATCAATAAAACTATGGGAGGAAAAACATTATGTACACGCACTAAACAATACGAAACGAGTGAGTGTCAGTGTCATGTCATGCATGTCATGTCAGAGTTAGCACAGAATAAACACACAGTAATCGATTAGTAAACGTGGATCAAATAATTTTAATTACATAAATCTCTTAATTGGTGTAAGCTGTTCAATACGTTAATTCTAATAGATTTAATAATTGTAATTGAATTAATTATTTGGTGAAGGCATCTTCTTAAATAGTGTGAACTCTGTCACATTAATCGATATTCTATTTACTTTGACCTTAACTCAATTTTATTTTCTTATTTTCCAAATTGTAAATTGAGTTGATTTTTCAGATTTTGTTATAAAAATATAACCTTTTTTAAAAATCTTTACTCCACTTATTACAATCAGGCCCAGAAATGCCTGTCTCCATTAAAAAGTGTTTTATTGAGACGAAGTTCTATAAGGCGACTTATGCTAGCAATTCAGCTCCTACATACGACTTTCTTCTTTGGTCATAATGTAAATTCAAGATGGTGGCTGCGAAAAGTTTAGTTTTTTTTATTCAATTCTAAAATTCATACGTAAGAAGGAACTCCGTTCCTGACGGGGGTTCCCCGTCAGGAACGGAATTCTGATGAATATACCCAATAACACTTTACCCGAACTGGGAATCGATACCAAGCCCCATGCTGAGCATTCACGCTTGCAACCACTATGCCATCGAGGCAGGTTTAATCTCACTTAAATAATTTCATTTAATTATTAGGAATCAATAGTTGTCGTCTGTCAAACTCTAATGGTAACTGCCATAAAGAAATATATTTGGTTATGGTACATCGGCTCCATTCATTCTGCGATACATCTCTTTATCAGCGGACGGAAATCGTTATCCTTACTGGAACGCTGTGTTACATTTTATACCATAAAATGATTGTTCTGTACTTTGATATAAACATTGTTGTGAGTGTACCCTGTGGTATACCTTTATTTTCTACTGCCAGCTACCAGGCTTGATACCAGACTCACCACCCGATCAGAACTTCCTACATACATACATAGATAAATTCATGACTTTTTCCCATGGACTCTAGTCGGAAACTACAGAACGCCAACTGCTTCGATGCTTATCATATTACTTTTGCCTCGTTTACGTTAATTCATATGCTCATACATGGACGCGGGTTGCGAGTAATAAGCGTTTGATCTTTCTGAAGAACATCTATATATATAAAAATGAATCCCTATTTCCCTTGGTCACGCCATCACGCGTGATCGGCTGGACCGATTTCACTTTTGTTTTTGTTGTTGTGTTTGTAATAGACAGGAGAAGGTTCTTATGAAAGAAAAAAATTAAAAAAATGCGCGGAAAATTAGAAAATTTAAGAACACTTATTTAAGAATACTTAACAACCATGTAATAGGACAATATAAACTTTTTTAATGTAACATTATGACATTTGACATAGAATTGACAGAATGCGTGCTCAAATATCATCAAAGAGACAGGACAACGTTTGTCGGGTCAGCTAGTCTATATATATAAAAATGAATCCCTATTTCCCTTGGTCACGCCATCACGCGTGAATGGCTGGACCGATTTCACTTTTTTCTTTTTTGTTGTGTTTGTAATTGTCAGGAGAAAGTTCTTATGAAAGAAAAAAAAAATTGCGCGTAAAATTAGTAAATTTAAGAACACTTATATAAGAATACTTAACAACCATATAATAGGACAATGTAAACTTTTTTAATGTAACATTATGACATTTGACATAGAATTGACAGAATGCGTGCTCAAATATCATCAAAGAGACAGGACAACGTCTGTCGGGTCAGCTAGTCACTAATAAATAAGGACACTGTTTTGATGATTTTCACCCACATAAAAGGGCGTCTCCACTCGGCGTTTCTACCTACATTTGCCTTGAAAATACCTTTTGTTAGCCGCCCTTCATCGGAGCACCATCATCATCATTTCAGACTATAGTCGTCTACTGCTGGACATGATCCTCCCTCAAGTTCCGCCACTTCAACCGGATTTGTGTTTCCCGCATCCTGTGGATTCCTGCAGCCTTCACAAGGATATCGGTCCATTATGTAGGAGGCCTTCTAACTCTACATCTTCCGGTATGCGGTTGCCCGAACCTTTCGGCCCCATCAGCCATCTCTGCTTTTAGCAATGTGCCTTGCCCACGGCCACTTAAGTTTAGCAATTCTTCGGGCTGTGCCGGCTACTATGGTTTGCCTACGGCTCTCTTAATTCTTGATTTGATCAGGTAGGAAGATGCAAACATAGGTCTCTCCATTGCCCTTTGGACAACTTATAGCCATCTTTTAAGGTCCATTGTGAGCGATCACGTTTCACTATCAATAGGTCATCACTGGCAACACACACTGGTCAAAGACTTTCGTCTTGAGACAGTGTGGTATGTGGGACGAGAAAATATTGCGTAGCTTCCCGAACACTGCCCAGCCATGTCGGATTTGACCACTGACCTCTTTCTCGAGGTTGGACCTACTTAACTAGACTAGATCCTAGGTCAAACATACTCGTCCACAACTTCGAGCGTAGCGCTTCCGATCTTCACGAGAGTGGGTGTTACAGTATGTGTTTTTGCTATCCTCGGATCTTGGCCAGAATAAAAGTAAGTACGAATTTATGATATATGTTTTGAAGGAGGTGAAAATCTGCCAGGGTCGCGTGATTGTTCGAAAGAGATACCGTGACCCTGGCACATGGGCAACTGAAGGAACACGGGTGGGTTTTAGTCAGTAAAAGTCTGACACGCCCTCCTGCTCCGCCCAGAGCGGGAGAAGTCATATGATGATTTCCCATCCAAAAAAAAAAAAGGAGGTGAAAATCATGATCAAAGATTCCGTTACATACATACAGCTAATAAAAGCGTGTAAAAAAATGCTGTTTTATGCTATGAGGTCATGTATACATGCAAAAAATCACTTACCACGCGGAAATCACAAAACTGTTAAATTTTTTCAAAATTCTTTATTTACTAACATAAAATTATCCAAACAAAAATTACATTGATATTGTCATTTTTTTACGGGAATACTTATCGTCATGATGTAGAAATCTGTAGGTACTTGTTGCATTTGTGACTCAGTCAGATCATGTTTCGTACTATTTTAGGGTTCCGTATCTCAAGAAAAGAAGAATGGAATACATATAAAATAACTCAGGCATCCCCCCTTTCTTTGGGTGCGTCACGTCTCCTGCTCTGAGTGAACCGAGACCGTGTCAGACTTACTGACTAAAACCCACGCGTGTTCCTTCAGTTGCCTGTATACACTATATAATACAATAAATTATGCGGGATCTACGTTAAACTATGGATGTGTCATGTCGTCATACAGTTCCTTACGCGCTTGGCATTACACCTTCGCTGTCAGCCTAAATCTATGAACTTAGCCTTAATAATAGCAATGCAGTTACTTTGCACCGCACTCACATTCATTGCACTCAACAGTTGCTATTAGAACTTCTTTTTCGGAAAACCCTCTATTTGATCATAAATAACGACTTACTCTGTCATTACGACTGCCACAAAATTAACTTTGGCTTTTCGAGACAAAGAAAAATCTAAATTAGTTTAATGAGATAAGATTTAAACTCCTTTGTATTTACTCAAGTAATTAATGTGCTCTGCTAATGAGAAGTCAGTAAGTTAAATAAATACATTGTGTTTGTTTACATCTCATTCATTGATTGGTTGTCGAGCTTATTACACTGTAATTTTGTTGAATAATTAATACGTATATTTTTGCTTGCCAAGAATTAATGTAGTGAAGTAATTTGACCCAATATTTGTGTTTTTAAATCGTGTCTTATATTTTAGAGAATTATTTATTAATTCCATATTTTACTTTAGAATCAAGTGCAGTGTTATCTTTGATGCAGTCAAATAAATAGTGCAGTGAGTGCAATTAGACACTAAGTGATACTAGTGTCACCGAAAATAAATAAAGATGGCGGACCGTTGACGTTTTTCGCGCAAAAAGTTGTCAGTGAGTTATCATTTTGTTATCATATTTCGTGCATTGACATTTCTATATGTATGATAAACTATAGTCGCTTTCCTGTTTATGTGACCGCGTTATTCTTTTAAACTACATAACCAATTTAGATGCTGTTTACACCATTACTTAGATATTTTATTTCGTCAAGTTTTTGTGCATTTATAAAACTTTCTTTTTTGTCTCTTTTTCCATGTTGCACAAGGAAATTTTGTCGTGTTTTATGAATTGTTAGATTTCTTGATAGGTATAATGCGCTCTATGACAAATCCTAGTGCTTATACAGCATCAAGTTAACACTAGAAGTGCGGGCGTCCCAAATTTGACCCATTTCGATGTTCTTCCTGCTCTAATTAATATTTTATTATGAATATAATCGTAACTTTTTATGACTTTTCATGAAATATAATAATTATTATATTTATTATTTATAAGAGACTTCAAACACGTAATTGCAATATACATATGTTTTTTATCCAAATTTACCTCAGTCGGTATGTTCAGCGCTTCTAGTGTTAAGTTTGTCCTAATATTTTATTATTACTAGCCTCCATTGTCCCACTCCTGGGCAAAGGCTTCCCTCCACTCCTTCCAGCTTTCTCGAGCCTGCCTTCCTCCTTTCAATTTTGATGGAACCTAAACAGCGGGGCGAGCACGGCCTCTGTATTAGACCTGAGTCACGCATTTTATTACGATTTTTGTTCTCAAACTGTGATAAAAATGTGTGACTCAAATCTATCAGTCAGTGTCAGCGCAGCTCATCCCGCCATCTCCTACGTGATCTGCCTAATACTAGCATAATTCAAATAAATTTCGTTGTTTTGTTAAGCCGTAATAACAGTTCGAAGCAGAGCCCAGTGGCTGGTTTGATTATATTATTGTTCGATTGTTTGAACACGCTTATCTCTGGAACTACCAGCCGGATTTGAACAGTTCTTTTTGCATTCGATAGCCCAATACTTGAGAAAGGCGATAGGCTACATGAAATTACGCTAGGACTCTTAGGGGCTGAGCAAAAAGCCATTTTGAATGCTAAGTGAAAACTATGTCATAGCGCCAGCATACGATGCAATGCGACAAGGTGAGTCAGGGGAAAATATTTTACGCGCACGAAGTCGCGGGCAGAAGCTAGTTTATAAATAACGCAGTATGTAGCTGTCTCAATTTTTATACAGCATCAATCAAATATTAATGTCCTTCTGATAGATTGTTCTACTCAAACGCTCATTCAATGAATTTATTTTAATCAGATCAATTACAGGCATATTTCTAATTCTCATAGGGTCGTTCAGTTCGAAAGACGAAATTAGTTGCCCATTCCAAAGCATAAAGATTCTCATGAAGAAGACCTGACGAGGAACTTCCACAGCATCGCTTTTCTTTTAATAATTAATAGCAACCGTCATAAACTCAGTGAAAATGGATAAGGGATTATAGAGGGATTAAGGTCTGCAACTTCTGACTATTCTAGTCTCCGAAACTGCGTTGATTGGCAACAGCATATAAATGTTAAAATTCCTTAAAGTTTTCTAGCTGACTGTTCCATTTTTACAAAAAATGTGAATGCAGTTCGTAATTATTCAAGAAGTTAGGACAGTCTCCTAAAAACGTTCCCTTATTTCTGTAATACTCAAATCGGACAAAGTAATCAAGACTAGGGTCATGGGATCAACTTTCGTTTGATCCTAAATATTGCTCTACACGTCGCTCGAATAGGGTTTGTAACACTGAGTCTCGTAGAACCGTAGCTGCAAGTCGTTACTACAAACACAAAAGCTCAAAAATCTACAACAAATTAAACAAAAGCTTGCACATATACCCACTAACAAAGAGCAAATGCAAAATGAAACTTAACTCCTGGCTAAAATTACAAAATTTTGATGAAACAGAGGAACTCGTAGAAGTGAAAAATACTCATCACTCCCTCACACACAGAACCACAAACACCCCTCGCACATCTCACTGTCTATTCTATTCTATTTTTTATTATGGCATACAAAGCTGATGTCGACTATTCTGCCAATGTCTAAAGTGATTTGAGATAGAATGTGTGCGGGCTTAAATAAAAAAATAACAATTATAATCTCCGATGACACCACCTCACTGTCACTCACGTACACACCCATTCACCCTACACTCACCACATAAACTCAACGTCAAAATACATCCCAAATCACATCTTTTATAATGTATATTTTAGGCTTTTTTGTTTTGTTTCTATATTAATTATTTAAATCTAAATTATTAAGCATTTTTCGCATGGAACATCATTCCATTCTGTATCTGGAGAAGGGCGTTGTTAGCTGCGCTACAGTTTATACTTTTGCAGCTACCATCATTTTACTTGTCAAATTTGTCCTGTGTTATTGTTCCATAATAAAAAAATTAAACTTATTTATTGGAATTCTTGTACTAAATCTTAATACCTTTCTTATGTTATGATAACTATATAATTTATTCCTACTGGTGTGGGTACCAGCTTCCATACATTTCGTGGTATCATTCTTTCTATATATCAGTAGATAGACTATTTTGGTGCTTGTAGGAACAGTTTCAACTTACGAAGAAGTACTTAATTTGGTTCAGAAACATCGTGACACTTTCGTTCGTTTAGAAATCCACTCAGATAAAAATATCAGTTGTAATTCAGGTCGTAACAGCTATGTGAACATAATTCAACATTGCTTATGTAAGCTGTCACGCCCTTTATGCCCAGACGTTCTACCATTCCATTGGCAGCTGGAGGCTTTTATTTTTGTAGCTATGTTTACATTATACATTTTTTTTTTGCTTTTGCTTGAGTATAGTTTTCATTTTATTTGTTGGTATATTGAGTTGGCTAGCTGGAATATACCAAATCATTTAATTTAATGTTTTGTGTCTCTTAATATTTTACTACTTACCATTGTATAGAATCAATTCTTCTAACTGGACAGACAGCTGTGCTGCTGGGGAGTTTGTTGCGCCACTTCTTCTTCCCAGCTAAAGCACCAGGAAGTGGTGAAGGGTGGGCGTTTTGGGGGACTGTCTTTTGTAATTTTGACGTTCGAAATGTGCTGATCCTCAGCCTAATTTGAATGAATGACATTTGATTTGATATCTTTCTTTCAGATAATTAACAAAAATGGCCAAGGAATCAATATTTTGTATATCTTTACTCATAATTGCACATACTTCGAGATCCAGCTATGTGTTCCATGAAAATACGAGAGTACTCTTCCAACCGGGATATGATGCGGAGTATTTTGGTTTTTCTACTATTTTAAGTCCTGAAGGGTAAGTTATTTTGTAAAATTATCCTCTTTTTAGCTACGGACCGTGGACCTAGATCAGTAGTGGCCTAGTGGTAATGGCCATGACTTATGGTCATGGGTTTTAAACCAAACAGGCGATTTACATTGTGTATCCACTGTTCTCAAAACGGTGAAGTAAGAGATGGTCATCGGGAGAAAACCGGCATGCCCTAGAACCAGGAAATCGAATATATGTGACATCTACCAACTCGCACAGGGCTTATGTGGTTAATGATGGCCCACTCCCCCCCACAGAGAGAAGGCCCGTGTTCCCACTAGTGGGAACATTACACTCTGATTATTCTTACGATACTGAATCTTCAACTTTCATGCCAGTGCATTCATAAATAGGACCATTTTAACTGACTTAAACACATAACCCTCTTTATAGGTTTCTTTATAGTCCGGAAAAGTAGAAGGGGCTTCTCAAAAATCACAAATACCAACTCTCTTTCCTTCTTGATCTTATAATTACTTTACGTAATATTTCATACAATTTTGATGATTACTTTTACGGTTCCGTGCCGAAAATGCCAACAAAGTGCTATGGCTAAGGCTACTCTATCTGTCCGTCCGTTCTATTGCCGGTATAACAACAAATAATAATAGAAAATTTAAAGAAGATCCCCGTACAAGAAACGTGTTTTTTTTAAATATGTACTGTTAAATATGTTACGGTGGTACGGAACCTATCCTGTGCGAGTTCTACTCTCATTTAATCTAGTTTTTGTTAGTAACGAGAAGGGGTTTGCTTAGCTGTGGTATGATGAACGCAAAAACAGTTTTATTGTGTTTAAAAGTTTATTACTATTTTATTTATCAGAATTACGTGGAAGTTCAAATTCAACTGCGGGGCGAGAACGGCCTACTGTGTAGGCTTGAGTCACACATTTTATCACTGTTTGGTAGCAAAAACCGTGATAAAATGCGTGACTCAAACCACCCAAGCGGTGCTCGCCCCGCTGCGGTGTCAAATCAAATCAAAATATTTTATTTCTTATAAACCTAAATGGGCACTTATGAAACAACAGAAGCTCTCTAACGTCCACTTTTTACATCAACAGACTGTTAGTTGGAGCACCAAAAGCCCAGGAACCTGAAGAGTACTCCACAGGTATCAAACCAGGAATAGTGTTCAATTGTTCACTGCAAGACCTGGACGTAAGGAATGTATCCTGTACACCTTTGAAAAGATCTGGTAAAACAGGTAACAAAACATTACATACTAATATATTATATTATTACTAGTTTCTGCCCGCGACTTCATCCGCGTCAAATTTTTGCTCCCCTGACCCTTCCCGTCGCATCGAATTGCCTGCCAGTTTTCGTCCATTTTTTGTTGCTGCTCCGCAACTTTTAACTGTAGCGTAATGTTATATAGTCTATCTATAGCCTCCCTCAGTAAGTTTTTCAATTCGGACCAGTAGTTCTTGAGATTACCGCGTTCAACCAAACAAAAAACAAACTCTTCAGCTTTATAATATTATATAGTAATAAAGTATACATATAGTATAGATTCATTAGTAACTGCCTGAAACATCGCCCTTGTGGATGTCGGAAATTATCCCACGGGAACATGCTACCGGGACAAATAGTATGTTTTATACTATGTTACTCTTTATAACATCATCTATCTGCCAGTGAAAGTCCCGTCAAAATTAGTTTAACCATTTCGGAGATCAACTGGAACAAACAGACAGACTTATTATTTTTTTGGTAAAAATATATCAATCACCCACTCCTTTAGCTGTCATTTAGACAAATCATCAAAAATCAATCATCAAAAAAATTTTTCTTACAAACATACCTTTCAATATTATTTACTTCTACGTATGTACGAGGTATATGTACGTAGAGGTAAAACTGACTCTTTTTTTTTCTTTACGCCTTTATGGCGACGAATACGAATTGACTATGACTTGGATAGGTACTTTATTTATTTCGTGAGGCAATTAGCGACTTCCACGCGTTCATACTTCATACTATTTTTTAAATATTATATCATATTGTATATATAATATTTAAAATATATAATATATTGTATCTAGATTAGATAAATTAGATTAGATTATATTGTATATGGCATAAAACAAAGTTGCAATTCGTATCCATGAGCTTAGATCTTTTAAACTACGCAATGGATTTTTATGCGGTTTTCATCAATAAACACAGTGATTCAAGTGGAAGGTGCAATACGCAGGTGAAGTCGCTGTAACTCTACCTGTCCGTTTGTTACCTTTTCAAACCGGAACAACTGAACGGATTTCCATGATGGTATAGGTACATGGCACACAAGGACCTGAGTTATTTCCAATTTCCATGCTGGTCAAAGCCAGTACTATAAAATGATAACTATTATTATTTCCAGACGGATGCTATTGTCCATTTCCTTATGATATTCTATTAGTAGTCTAGTGCACAATACGTACCTAGGTTAGGAATCCTATTGGTTTCCGGGAAGCATGCAGTTTTTATCGACTTTGCAAGATAATAATTTTGTATCATACATTTGCCCCGATAAGTAGGTACGCTTTAACCCGACTGCGTGGTAGCATAAAAAGGGCTATGTTTTCTACGCGTAGGTATCTATATCTTTGTTTGTGGAATACTTTATATCTTGAAAGCATCAATAATTGACTGACTGTGCCACATGAGGTGTCCATCAATTCGTTACCGTAGATAGTCGATTTTTATAAGCTTAGTTGTATAAAAAAAACGAAATTACTGGTAGATATGGCCGGTCAATAAGTTGTTAAGCGTATTACAGCCCTATTCCCATTTTTAGACATTATTTTTAATTTTAGGTAACAACAAAGCAATCCTGGAAAGAATTACAATGTGAATCATTTCAATAATAAATAGAATTAATTGATTATTTAATAAAACTGTATGATTCATAATGAGTGATTCATTTAGAGGAACTACAGAATTGATCATATAAACCGCAGTTATGGTAAACATTTGAAAGAAATATTCTTTAAAATATAAATGTAAAGAATTGTATGATTGTATAAATAACCCGATAATTTTTTTATATATTTTTTTACTTTTGAAAAAATACCTCTGATTGGATCACCCATTATCTATTTAAATAAAAGCCAAATGTCACTCATACATTCACTCACTGATTGGTCACGAAATCTTCAAAAATACTGGAGTAGGAGTAGGAGACGTCAACTAAGAAAGGACTTAAGGAACTCTCCCCATAAGGGGTGGAAGTTTGTCCGTCAGTTTTGAAGCTAGGTTCTTCAAATTATGTGTTTAGGCTGACAATTAAAAAATAATTTATGTGTGTCCCAGCATTTTTGATAATTCTACCTCCGAAGAGCTGAAAAAAAGGATGAAGTTGTATGGAAAGTCCTTAATTTTCAAAGCAAACATTTTTTTTTTATTTGTATTTTTTTTTTATTGGAACCTTACAACACAAAATTCTCTAACGCAAAAAGTAGTATAACATAAAAAAATAATACAATAAGATTAGAAATGACGGTTATGACTAGGCCCATAATTTATCTAGAAATACAATTAAGTAGGTACATAGTGTTTCTTTTGTTTGTATTTATAACAGCGATAAGCAATACATAACATTGTTGTTATGTATTTAAGAGAACATAATTAGTATGAGAAACAATAGGCTTAATGATTTAATTGTTTCTCAGTATTTATTATGCTTTCGGGTTAAATACGGCTGTATGTATGGAATTTATTAATTAACTTAGTATTTAGGTCAAATGATGACTTATAGAAAAATATGGAAGAAAAGAAAAAACCCAAATAAAATGGAAGAAGGACGGGATAATGTCTATATTTGAGTACTTACTTAGTTGGTTATTCCTTTAACGCTTACTAGTTTTTGCAGCAGCAGTTTCGCCCTCATGGAGATCGTAAATTAACCCACGAATACGTACTATTAGAAAAAAAAATGTCCTATGTGTTAATTCAGGTTATAAACGATCTGTGTGCCAAATATCATCTGGATACGTTCAGTCATTTCTACGCGATTGAGTAACAAACATACAAACCAACAAACTTGAACTTATGACTAGCTTCTGTTCATGACATTGTTCTGGTAATGATTTTGTTTTAGAAAGATTTTTGGAAGAACAAAGCAGCTTATAAATTTATTGATCATCATTTTGTTAATGTATGAATATTGACACCAAGGACCAATCTAAAAATTACTAGGACAAAAGGCACTCTCGGATAATAACATCTTTTAACACGGCATATACAATGATGAATGAAAAAAAAAATACCAGTGTTACCTTTATTTTGATCTTATTGATATTGCATTTTTGTATTGAGATCCGTTTCATATTATCTGATGTTACTTGGTCTCATAATAATTTAAAAATATTCTTTTTCATGCGTAGGTACTTACTGTGCTCTGTGAAGTTTGTGTACCTATTTTGTTTAGTCGTTAAACAACGTTTTTTTAATTATTTCAGTTAACGAGAACATGTTTAACAGGCTGATGCCAGGTTTCCTGAGAGATGACATGTGGTTCGGAGCAACCATGGTGCTTTTGCCCAATGAAAGATTGATGGTATGATAAATAATTATATATTGCCAATATTCTACAAGAGATTTCTTAATGAGGTGAAAAGAACATTATTTTATTGCCATTTTTACAAAAAAGCAAAAGAACTATTTAAGAATTAAAGTTTCAGAATGACGATCATATTTCATTAATTGAAAAGCTCAGTTAATGGCAAGTACCAAATATTATGTCGAAGTCCCACGGCTCGTTAACTGCTGGAAACTGTCGAATCTGATCCGTCGGAGGTGACAGGTTCAAAGACGTAGCGCAGCACGATACGAGAACGCGTGTCATGGCCTGTACGGGCGGGTTTCTTTTTACTTTGTTTGTGTGAAAATGCTCAACACGTTCCGTGGAATCGCTCGGTATGGACCACGACAGGCCTTGTTAGCCGTAGGTTACGTCAGGCGCGGCCTGTCAGTTACCGGCCCGTGGGGTAGCGGCATTAGAAGGAAGAAGCCACCAGTCCGCTAATTGAATGATAACGAAATGCAGTAGACAAAATTGTATGAGTAACCGTTTTTTAGTATCGAATTCATGATATTCTTGCAGATAAATGCCCCAAGATGGACAACGCCTTATGGAAAGAAACATCTGCTTATGAATGGCGTCAGTTTTATTCAAACAAACAAAGGAAACAGGGTTATTTACCCTTTAAAAGAATACAGTAAGTAACCTCCCATCTAGCACTGCATGCCCTCTTACCTGCACACGTCGCATTTAATGACCGCGGCAGCAAACAGTTTCGCATTGCTGAATTTTAGACAAGACAATTAAAACTTTACTCATTTAGATTTTTGTCTTATATGTGCAATCAATGCGTTAAGAAAAAGATCGGAAGATGAATTGTCGTAGTTAAAAAGGTTCAAAATTCAGTCGCAATCTCATCTTCCAGCACACATCATAACTCACTCAGTTATGCATACACTTACTCCTATGTACCACATGTACACTTATACACCACTCATACACATACACCCCACACACACATATATCACATACTCAACTCACTTATAACACACTCAAAACAGTTTAAATTTCTCTTTTTAATTTTGTAATTTACCATGTCGAATTTATATGTATAAATAGTAAATACTGGAAATTTTTATTTTTGTTTGTATGTACACTTTTATCTAAGTTGTGGAAGGGTGGAGTGTCCTAACACAGGCAATGTCCTACCACTACCTATGTTGTACAAATCTTGTTAAAAAACAATAAACTATTTGTATCTTAGCGACACTTAATGGGAAACTCGAAGTACTTTAGACAGACTGAGACTGACATCAGACTGTGAATTTTCTTAAAATTACGGGAATTTCCCCTGTCGTACAAGCACGTATTACACACCTGAATTTTCGGAAGGACATCAACAATACCTATTTCTTTTTTCCAAACCAGATCGCCAAGCATACGTAACAGATGGTAGCAGACGAGAGTATGGTGAATACGGCACCCATCTCAATTTCTACGCGTACGGTGAAGCAGGTGTGTCAGTGGCGGTGACCAAGATGAACACTGTCATTCTTGGTGCTCCAGGTCTTCTGCAATGGACAGGTGAAGTTTTGGAGAAGGCATTATTTTATTTTTGGTCTGTTTCATTTTCATCCTGGAAAGAACTGAAGAATTTTGAACCTGTAAATAAAAAGATTCAAAATCTAGCCGAAATCTCATCCCAGCGAAAGTCAATATCAATAACTTAATATAATTCGGAGAAAGTTATTTTTTAAATTAAGACTGAGATTAGAATGCAAACGTTCTTTACAGGAATTCCCCTATTTTTATAGTTATCTACAAAAACAGAGACAATTAATTGGTATGATTCAATATCTAGACTTTAATATGTCCTGAACTTTTGACTTTTGAAATTATTTTTGTACCGCTAAAAAACCCAAGACACATCTGTTTTATCCTATCAAAAATATTTATGAGAAAAAAGTGTAACACTTCTGAATTATGATTATAAGTCCGAATGTTAAAACATTTACTGGGAACTTTCAAATATATACCATGTCATTACAATTATAAAGAATAGTCACGACTATTTAGTCACTTCAAAGTATTATACAATATTTTAGGCAGGCACCTTTCTCCGTATAAATATGTAATTTCATCACCACTGTTGTCAAAATGGTGAAGGAAAATATCGTAGGAAACCGGTATGTCCTAGAAACAAAAATGCGAAGACATGTGATATCCCATGTAGGTCATCAACATCACTGGGCCAACGTGGTAGACTTAAGCCCATTCTCGCTCGACGAGAGGAGGCCTGTGGGAACATTAGAGGTTGATTATGCTAATTATAATAGTTTTTTTACAGGTGGAATTATTAGCATGACATTCATCCCAAATGACACAACCACATACATGAATAAGTTGCCAACAGCCAACCCTTATCTCACAAAAGATTGTGGGCCAGACGATTATTTCGGTAAACACAGACTTATTATAAACGATCAATATTACTTATATCTGCTTCTTTAATGATTTTATTATTATTTGGTTTGTTGATTATTCTTTATTTTGTTTAAAGGATACAGTGTTGAATCTGGTGTTTTCCAAAACGATGGTAACGTCTTATACGTGGCTGGTGCTCCTCGGTCAAATATTGCAAGTGGACAGGTGAGCAATGACACAAATTATCTAGATTATAGAAAAGCTACTAGTATTGATTGTGCTTGCATGTTTTACGAACGGAAATTTCATGTAACAGTTGACGTTCAAAAGTGCAGTTTTTGGGCCTAATTGAAATAAATGCTTTGACTTTAGACTTTGAAAACACAAAAGAAATAGAAAGAGGTAAGTATATCAGTTTAGCTGTAATTTGATTGTACCAAAATTGCAGTCTACGTTCGTCTTCTTTTGCATCATCATACAGTGGTATAACAGCATAGCTGGGCATTAACTCGTTAATCCGTTAATCGTTAATTAACGAAGTTAACATTTTGATTAACGGATTAACTTTTAAGTTAACTTTTAAAAATGTTAACGGACACGTTAACTTCCGTTAATATGCAGAAGTCCGTTAATCGTTAATCCAATGCCTACTATTTACCGCACAGCACCGCGGCGCGGCGCGAAAATCAGGTTCAGACAAGTATGAAACGACAAGTTCCGGGTGGCGCGTGGCAGCGAGTGAAACAAAAACAAAACTATATATATTTTGCCGGCGCGTGTGAGTGAGAAACGAACTGCGAAGAGATGTGTTTCGTTTAATCATTCCATTATTTAGCGCCGGTGCTTAGAGTGACGAGTGTTTGACGTCTGTTTTCCACGGGTAAAGATATTTTAACACAAAACGAGCCTCGCTTTCAGACATGAACTTCAACATGTTAATGTTCATAAAGGGGAATATACACCTTATGCCCGACGATTAAACCACACATTTGAATTATACAAGTATTTTGTTTTGTTCCTAACCTGTTAACTTCCAGAACCTAAACCAACAGGTTTTATTAGTTCACTAGCGCAACGATATAAAAATGTAATTTTACACATATTAACGGATTAACGATTAACGTTAACTTGCGTTAATTCATCCGAAATGTAACGCTTTAACGTTTAACGAAGCTAACTTTTTTTGTAGCGGATTAACGATTAACGAAGTTAAGTATGTGATTAACGGTGCCCAGCTATGTATAACAGGTATTTCAACTTTCATAACTGCTTTTTTCCAGGTCTTTTTAGATTCTTAAAGCTATAACCAACTTATAATTTCTTACCTCTTTATATCTAGACGAGAGCATTGGTGGTCCAGTGGTAACGGCCGCGACTTACGAGTCGTGAGTTCAAACCCAAGCAGGCGCTTTACTTTGTGTAAATTATTTCATCAACACTGCTCTCAAAACGTTGAAGAAAAACGTCGTGAGGAAACCGGCATGTCTTAGAACCAAAAATTCCAAAACATGTGACATCTACTAACCTGCACTGGGGCCGCGTGGTGGATTACGGCCCACTCCCTCTCACCGAGAGGAGGCCTGTGTCCCAGCAGTGGGAATATTATAGGCTGCTGAGGATGACCTCTTTATAAGTCCACCCTTATTATTATGGTGACATCAGCATCATCTACCGTAACGTAACTTAGCCGTTTCTCAACTAAGTTGGGTTCGCTTTCCAAACCAACTCAATACCAATATTTTACATGAACGGGCTGAATATCATGGTAATATATTATCATTACGTTAATTCCCCAGGTCCTTGTATTTGAGCCACCAACCCAAGAAATGAAAGCCCTAACCGTGAAAGCAAAGATCAAGGGTCCTCAAAGCGGTTCCTACTTCGGAGCAAGTCTCTGCTGCACAGACATAAATGGAGATGGGTTAGATGACCTTTTAGTGGGAGCACCAACTTATGTGAAGAATGATGGTGGTCTACCGTATGATCAAGGCGCTGTATTTGTTTATTTGACTAAGGACGAGGTAGGCTAAACCACAAGCAACTTACCTCTGATCGCGAGAATAATATTGTTTACTATCATATATACTCAAAGAAAATAATCATCGTCACCGCCTATAATCATTTAGCCGAATATTTTTGATAAGCCTCTTCAAACGGTTGCGATGGCTAAATACCTATATCATAAGAGTTAATCATAAGTTATGAAATGTAAGCACCGTCTTGTTGAATCAAAAAACTGTCAACATCAATAAAGATAAGATATTATTTAAAAAAACAATAAAATAATGCCTTAAATTTTTCAGGGTTCTGAATTTATTTTAGAAGAACACGGTCATGTATCAGGGTCTGGTACTAACGGAGCATGGTTTGGGATATCTATTGCTGATCTCGGTGACATTGATGGAGATGGCTTTAAAGGTAACACTTAAATAATTATAATTCGTAAGTTGGGTTTAAAACAGACCACTGAATTCTTAAAATTTGACAAGTATTATTATAACATTTATTTTATGTTACCTTACCATTTAAAGCACAAGTATTCTATCTGTAAAGATATTAACAGTATGCTATCGTTATAATTCTATGAATAACAGGTACTTTCTGATATGTTTAACTAAAATTCGCGCAATTCTTTAAAGCAATATTCTTTGTATACTTATCATCTATTCATAACATTAGGCTGAGGAGTGCCAATAGCACGCCAACATTTAGTCGGTTATGTTTAAATCCTAAATATTAGGGGGTAAGCCTGGTAATATGAACACCTTACAGTACCAAGTTTTATTTTGCAGATATTGCCATAGGAGCACCATGGGAAGACGATGGAAAAGGGGCAGTATACATCTATAAAGGATATGCCAAAGGATTGAACATTGATAACGTTCAACGGATACAGCCTGAAGGGGCGCAAGGTTTTGGTTGGTCTATAGCTAAAGGAGTTGATGTAGATCAAAATAATTGTAGTGGTAAGTCAAATCTGGATTCCACCAGTCACCTGGATAATAAACTCTTCGAATTTTGATTTGAAGGCAGTTCCTTGTCGCATGTTACACACTATATTTAATGAGTCATCATCAAATGATGTCTCCCGCTTTGAGCGAAGCGGGAGGGCGTGTCAGACTTTTACTGACTTAAACCCACCCGTGTTCCTTCGGTTGCTTATATGCCAGGGCCACGGTAACTCCTTCGAACAAATCTCGTGACCCTGGCAGATGTTACACTCTTAGCGAATGAAAGGTAGTCCTATAAATGTGAAACATTTTGATTATCACGACAGTTCTGTATTTTGTTAACTTGATTACAAACTTGTTGTTCACTAACTTCATTATGCCTGTTATTTAATACAAAATATACAGCTGAAGGAATCAAGTTCCAACCGGGTGTTCAATGATGCTTCCCCAATTTTTTATGAGTAAGAGAGAGAGAAAATTATCATAGACTTCCGGACAGACATAAAACTATGTCGATTCCGGAGAAAATTTAACTTTATCTCATTTTTTTCTATTCTTACCAAAGGGTGTCGTATTATCCAGTAACTGAGTTGCGGAGGTCAGATAGGCAATCGCCCCGTGTAAAATATTCAGCTAAATCTTGTTAGACTGGAATCAAATCTCAATATCCTTGGGAAAAGGCTAGATAGTTGATGATGATCACAATTTTTTCAACAGTTTAGAATGAAAATAACACTTCGTTTCAGACCTTGCCGTAGGTGCCCACAACAGTCAGACGTCGTACCTATACCGGTGTATTCCAACTATGAAGGTGCATGCTCGTATTGATGTTCCTAACGCCATAAACCTACCTCAGAATACTACAACGATTGCAGCGAAGTTCTGTGTGTCAGCTCCATCGATCAAGTCTTGGCCACATGTGGAAATAAGTTAGTATTTCTATAAATTTTTTACCAATTTTTTCTACTACTTTTATGTTTAGGTTGTAATTTTCAAATCTAAAACTTTTAAAGCATCCAGTCCTAATTATAATAAATGAAGAAATCAAACCGAAAGTTCGAAAAAAAACTAATCAAGAATTCACGTAAAAATCTGTTAAAAAGCTATGATTTTCTTTTAGATATGATTGCACAAATCGACGTAGATCCGGAATACAACAGAGCAATGCTATCTGGGGATTCTAAATATACTGTGAATGTGAAGCCTGGAAAAGAAATATGTGATGAGCAGTCTATTGAAGTTAATGTAAGCATACTCAATTCTATCATATCTATTGCATCATGAAATATTTCAAAAGCTTTAAGAAGCTGCCAGGTTAGAAAGCTAGTGAGGAAGGATCTCATGTGGAACCTGAACCCAGATTCCCACGGGAGATTTTTTCCGAGGCAAATTTTATACGCTCACTAGATTTTCAACGGTCAGCTTGGCACCGAGAGATGTAAATGTAGCAGTTTGTTTTTTCGATGCATTCTGTTACATTATTTTCGGCTTAACACCGAGAGTTGGAAAACCCGCTGCGATATATTACGTCCGTGCACGCGTGGGCCCAGGACAAACCAGATGCAATTTTTGCGTGTTTCCTTTCGATAACTCCGCGTAATGTTTTTCTCTAGCCTAGAGCTGGAACTAAAGAATGGGCATCAGCGTTCTTGATGCATTATAGCACCACACTGCTATCGCCAACCTGCCTGCCAAACGTGGCGTTTATAGCAAAACTCTACTGGGACAAGCCTATGTCAAACAAAGGGAATTTTTGGCTGAAATGATGATGATGAAAATGATGAAAGCTGGAACTAAGGTGAATTCTCAAACAATTTAAATACTAAACTTTATACAATGGTCTTTTTTCAGCCAACTGCCGACTTGTCGAAACCAATATCTTTGATATTGCAATTAGAACCGAATGAACTAATGAAAGGTAAGAATCAAAAACAATAACAGGTCTCAATAGGGCTATGAATAAACTGACTTCTGCCAGTCTTTGCCACTTTTACATCAATTCTATGGAACTGTTTCTATTTTTTGCAGAGAATTCCACAATGTTTTTGATGAACGCTGCGAGGTTATCCGAAGCCTCAACTTTGAAGACTTCGTTTCTCATTCAGCTGGTGAGAGATTGTGGTGATGATCTCATCTGTACTCCTTGGCTGGTTATGACCTTGGAAGCTTTGGACAAGTAAGTTTTTTTTACTTCTGGTGTTCTATTGTAAATCATTGAAAAACTGAAACATGTCACAAAGGCAGTTCTGCTGCTTAATTTATTATATAAAATACAATTTTTTTCTTGTATAATATGCATACAAGAAAAATAATATTGCTGAATTGATCTGGATTCATGTATCTGGCATTTAATTAAACTTAAGTGAATGATAGTTTAAATTTGTGCATGCCGTATACCCCAACTATGCCATTTTTTATAATATATCGTTCACCTAATATGAATTACCTATATTTGCAAAATAAACGTCTAGCCTTTTCGATTCTATTAAGAATCATCTTCTATTAAGAATATAAGGCAGACCTCTTGGGTCTGCCTTATATTCAAAAGAAGATTTATCCGGACTTTTTCCTTTTAAATCAGAATTGATAGCTTAGTAATCAGCATTATATTCTATTATTCCGCTTTTACACAATGCACCTCATTTAAAAACCTTAATCAACGAAGTAACACATTGTTTTCAGCCCATACATTCCCGGATCAAACACAACTCTAGGAGCTAGGATCACAATCCTTAATACAGAAGAACCAGCGTATGCTGCTAAAGTGAACATCTCTTTACCGATGCCACCTAAAAGGATCCCCAGTGCCTGCTCCCTTCAAGATCTGGAAATGACCTGTGATGTTCCATCTCCATTGTTAAGACATGAAGATGTTGTTTGGGAGCTAGAATTAGATTACAATATGAACCACAATGTTAATGATACTAAAGATAAGGATCTAAAAATTAGAGCGAAATTGAGCGATGCATTGTATAGAAATATTACCAATGATGATGTTAATGAGTTGGTTATTAATATTGAGCATGAAACGAATTTTACTATAATTGGGTACGTATAAGCTTGTATTAAGTGCCTGATAGGTTGATGAATTATGTGATACGGCAACGGGGCGATTTAAAAGAAAAAGTGTGACAAGAGTTGGATAGGGCATGCTTAGATGGTTTGGTCATGTTGAGAGGATGAATGAAGGGTGACTAACAAAAGATATTTACAAGGCAGATATCTGGGGAAACGATGAGAGGGAACGCCCTGGAAGACTAGGGTTTTTACTATACGCTACATATAGGGACCATAATGGTGATGTTCTTCAGAAAGGTCGGGTTGTTCAGTAGTGTAGGTACTACTGGCAACCGGCGTGCATGTATTTAGCAGAAGTAACATAAACGTGGCAAAAGTAGTATGTGAGAATCTTAGTAGATGGCATTCTGTAGTTCTTGTTTACCCCCATAGGGTGAAGGCGAAAGTTTTATGTATTAGTAATCACATGAATATACCATACACTACACGCACTCCCACAAAACACCCTCTCCCCTCTCATACACCACACCACACCACACCACACCACACTCCATCCCAATTCTCATCCCATCCCCCACACACATACTCACACATACATATAGCAAATCAGGTCATTATGGGTTTATTGTTAGAATCACACTCTTAAATAAAGGTTTATTTTGTATACGTAGTAACTAGAAGAACACTGACTCCTAGGTCACAGGGTTTCCCTAGTTTAGGAGGCAGGGTTTTCCACTATTTGTGCAGCCTTTTCCACTATTTGTGCAGCCTTTTCCCAAAAACCAATTTAACTACCTATGTGAATTGTTATTGTTATTGTATACAAAGGTTTTTTTGTGTCAATAAACTTTTTTTTTTTTTTTTAGTAACGTCGATATCCACACCTCATACCCATATAAACACATTCTTAATTCGCCAAAAAGACTCTTAGGCAATCAGTATTGATCGAAATGTCCCTTACGGCAATTGAAATTCTAGATATCGATATTACTACAATCGTGGTGATGAAAAATCATATTTATCTGCTATACTAGTATATCTTATATTTATGAGTTTTGTGTCTGTTTCAGCAAAGCAATGCTAAATGCGACTTTAATGGTTTCAAGAGACAACTTAGCAGTTGGTGCAAACGTTACGTTCAAACACTATTTCGAAGTAAGTATTTGCTCTATCGTCTCTCGTTGGTATAGTGGTTGTAAGCGAAATTGCATAGTACGGACGTTGGTTGGATCCCCACCTCGAACATTTTTTTTTTCCAGTAGGGCAGTCATTACTGATGTTTATTTGGACATTTGATTGACAATTTTGTATCGTAATTTGCAGATCACCAATCATGGACCCTCAGACTCGTCTGCTACAGTTGTTTATATAAGAAGACCAGAAAAGGCAAGTATCTCTTTAGCATAGTATTGTTAAAACGTAGGCTTTCGTGAAGAAGTTATTTAAGGGACTACACCAAGCTAGAGGCCAGATAGGTAGTCGTTCCATGTAAAATACTGGTATTCAGTTGCATTTGGTTAGACTCGAAGCCGACCTCAACATAGTTGAGAAAAGGCTAGGCAGACGATGATGATGATCACCACCAAACTGAAATGAGATTGGCTTTGTTACGTCAAATATATGCAGTGCAGCGCTACATTTATACCACTGGAAAATCGTTTACACATGGTAGTTGCCTGAGGATGATGGCGTGTCCGAGTCTGGCCTGTGAAGTGGTGGCAACCAAGAAGCGTACTGAAAGGGATGGATCGAGGAGGCTCCGTAAAAGTATGCCTGGAAGGATTTGGGAGAGGCCTGAGCTCAGCTGTGGGACAGTGGAGGCTAACATATAAAAAACCGGTGCTGTTGCATGCAGTTAGGAGAAATTTCAGCTTCGCTTCTAGGGCTGCACTAACAGGCAATGGTGCTAACTGACAATCAGAAGGGATGATTGGTTCATAGTTTCTATTTGAATGTTTTTTTTTTTTTTTTTGTGGACTGAGTTAATTTACTCAGCCTGTAAGTATAAATACAGAGTACAGGGAAATGATGCGCAAACTGAAACCACGAAATCTGCACATGATTCTAGAGACCCATAGAGAAGAAAGTTTTCACCGGTTATTAAAAAAATATCTGCTATTGCATAGAAAAGTGCAACATCTACGCGTTCGAAATATATGAAGCGCATGCATTTTTTTTAAAAATAACTGACGGAAATCTTCTTATCAGTCTTACCACATACAATTTCCCCATATCTAAAAGTTCAACTTTTTCTTTTCAGGCCAACTTTACAGGCAATATAAGTGGATGTGAACAAAGTAATATTAGTGTCTTTAAATGCGTTTGGTCGGTGCCAGCCAAAGTTTCTTACCCAGTTTATGTATCACTACAAATGGACCTCAGTAAAGAAGGTAAATACAATAATTTTCTATGCGTACTCAAGACCCTTCATAATCATATACGGATAGGCACAAACAATTTTTTGTCTAGTATAAAATTTACTTTATAAATGCACACGCATGATCGCATTGTAGTATTAATATAAAACTGAATTACATCCATCACCGCACACTTCAGTTCCAGTTGAAAACTAGCGTCGGGCACTATAGTTATCTAGCATTTTTGCTGAGCTAGGCCTTTTTAGCACAGCCGTGAGGCACACTATTATACAATCCTATTTTCGGAAATCACACCTTACCCTTATTTATTTTATTTTTATCCTACACTTTCCTGCTGTAAACCTATTGTGTGTCTTTTACTCTGTGCTAAGAAAAACTATTTTCTTGCTTTCAAACAGTAAAAAAATACTATTGGTATGTTAGGTGCCACTAAAGTTACTTAACTGAAACTTGTCCGGATATTCTGAAACTGGCCATTACTTAATATTGCTATTGTGAAGTACAACTTGCAATGACTTTCTACTAAAATAAAACTACAATACTTTTTCATTTTCCAGGAAATTTTCTGAAAGAAAACCTTACATACAACGCTACCACATTCCTAGTTGTCCATAGCAAGGATCGTTATACGTAAGTAATTAAACGTACTATATTTTCTTATTTAACACATTTTTAGGTTTATTTTAAATGACGGGATAGTTGCGTAACACAATGACATTTTAATGCCTTGCCTTGACAGTTCGACATCACTAATTGCGTTATTTACTTTATCGAGGAAACACATTTTTCAAACAAATAAAGTTATGGATTTCGAATTTCCGTCAAGATTCACACAGTGCCCTCCAGTAGTTGTTTGACACTTTGCCATATAAGCTGTGAAGCCACATGATGATGATGATGATGATGATTGTGATATACACCGTGACATTTTAGTCGTCTTACAAAGGTTTTCCACTCAATGTATCCGACATAATACACCTCTAGCTGTGATTAATAAAACTTTTAACAAAAAATTAAACCGCCGAAAAAACTGAAAAGCAAAAAATAATAAACCTTAAAATTATGAGTCTGCGCTTTGAGTGATCTTTGTTCATTGATTTTTCAGCGCCGACTCAAAATTTTAAGGTTTATTATTTTTTGCTTTTCTGTTTTTTCGGCGGTTTAATTTTTTGTTAAAAGTTTTTATTTTGTAATTTTTTGTAGCTTTAATGTAATAATAATACTTGGCAAGGTATACCCTATCCAATGAAAAAATAATTTTCAAAATCGGACTACTCTGGACAAAGTTATGCGTGGTTATACATTACAATCAATGAGTGAACAATCAATCATCCCCTGTTTTCCGACCCTTAGGGTTCGATTTTGTTTTGCAAATTTATATGGGACCACCATCGGAGTATACCCTTTCCAATAAAAAGAAATATCACAATCGGACTACTATGTAAAAAGTTATGCGTGGTCATACATAAAAAAAAAACAAAAAAAAAAAACGCGTCGAATACCGACGATACCCTCCTCCGTTTTTTTTCGTCGGTTAAAAATTGTTACCATTTATTAAGATATAGATATTAAGAAAAATAAATAATGGATTAGAATTATGAACCATCCTGTTAATAATGTTTACGTGTCATACGGTAGAGAACATACCTACCCAGTGCACGAGCCGGTTAGATTATTCTATCTCCATTTCCCATCAGACAAAATATCAAATTTTAACCACGTCATGCGTCAACATAATGAATAATATTCTTATTTTTTACTTATTCGAATGTTCATTTTAATTCTTATGGATGTGTAGTAGTCATTGGCTACATGAAGTGGGCTGCCGTTGTAAGACGATTAAAATGTCACGGTGTATATACCTATAAATAATCATAAAATCCTGAAATGGAAAAATGTCAACTAACGTTTAACCGTAGGCGCGAGCTTGCGGGTGGCGAGCAATGGGTAGCTCGCCGCCCGGTAAGGACTAAGCTCGGGTCGACGGCGCGTAGTGTTCCACGCGCGCCTCAAAGGGATGTCAGCAGCACTGAAGGGGTCTGCTAGGACCGATGCCTGCCGGGGTCACGAAATTGTTCGAAAGAGATACCGTGACCCTGGCACATGGGCAACTGAAAGAACACGGGTGGGTTTTAGTCAGTAAAAGTCTGACACGCCCTCCCACTCCGCCCAGAGCGGGAGAAGTCATTTGATGATTTCCCATCCAAAAAAAAGAAAGAGGGTTCTGTACCTCTGCCTACTTTTCGAGACCACAGGCGTGATTTTTCTTTTAATAATTGTTTGTTTATATTTTCAGCGAGTTTCAAGTGACGACTACGCTGATCCTGGAGCCGGAAAGTATTACCTGGACATTAATACTGATTTGTGTCTTACTTGGCTTGTTGCTACTGGCAGTGATCGTGACCATATTATACAAGGTGAGAGTACTTACCTAACCATCATCATCAGAAATATTATTCATTCGAAAATCGTTCTCCGCTGGACGTGCTTAGGTATTATCCAGATCATCTCTATAATTTATCGATACTGAACTTTGCATATAATATCTGATGAGACTTGAACCAAACGTATCGTGTCATATCTTTTCATTTTTACTGTTCAACCACGGTCTATTCAATAACATAATATAAAATGAAAGCTAGAGGTAGGTAGGTCATTTGTTTCAGTTAGGTTTCAGGAGAGCGTTCAGGTAAGCTGAAACCGAATAAGCAATACGTCCGAAAAACAGTGGCGCATTATCACCATGCTGATTCATCATTCCAGTTGAAAGACGTTGACTGCTGGAGATAGGCCTATCCCAAGCAGGGATTTGCCATCATCGCTACGCTTGGCTGACGGGTTCAGCGATCGCAGTATGGTGATAAAATGCATAGAGAATGCTGCTGCCCATTGCGGATCAGTGGAACAATTACCTATCGTTATTGTATAAAGTGTCCGAACCGTACAACTTACGTTAAATATTTTTTTTTGTGATGGGATGTATGTGCACCATACGCTTTTTACTTAACTTTTAGGTGGTTTTTTTTTTTTACAGCGTGGATTCTTTCAAAGGACTACTCATAAGATGCTGCAGCAGCAGAAAAGCAGTCAACAGCAGTTGATCGAACAAAGTGACGATTCTTTAGGACAGAATCAAGAGGAAGAGGATGATTACATACCACTTGACGATTCTGACGACGAAACATTTAAATAATAATCGTTATGATTTTTATAAGACTGACGTGTCAAATATACACCGTGACATTTCTTTCAGTAGCCTTACAAAAATTATCCACTCAATGTGTCCGAAAAAATAAACTTCTAGGCATGATTAAAAAATTGTTACCATTAATAAAATTAAGATAGCAAGTCTAAGAAAAATAAATAATGCATTAGAATTATGAAACATCCTGTTAATAATATTTACGTATCAGATGGTAGAGAACATAACTACCCAGCGCAAGACTCGAAAAGATAATTCCATTTTCCTTCAGCTAAAATATCATTTACAAACTACGTCATGCGTCATCATAATGAATCATATTTCTATTTTTAGTTTTTTTCTTATGGGTGTGTAGTAGTCATTGGATACATGAAGTGGGCTGCCATTATAAGACTACTAAAATGTCACGATGTATATTTATAAATTTATGGTGTTACAGATAGGTTAAAATTAAGGAGAAACCACTTAAGTACAATGTCTGATGGTAAAGATTTTTTTTACTGGTTTTAAGTGGTAGAAAACCAACTAAAATCGAAGTAAGCAAAAACTTTTACGGTGTCAGAAAGTTATTATTATTATTTAAACGTATTATTATACGTAAAAAACACGTTTGTGTTGAGAACCTCCTCCTTCTTTTGAAGTCGGTTAATTAAAAAACAATGGTTCTAACGTGACGTCGACCTTTATTTTGTACTTTAATATATTTAAGGATAAACGCGACGAAATAGTGATTTTTTTGTTTACTTAAGTTATCTCATTTATTTCGTTATCGTGTCCTCCCCAAACCAAAGAGTGTTTAACTTCAGTACTAGTATAATTAATAATTAATTTCAAACACTGTATTAACTTATATATCAATATCAACATCACACTATTTAAGTACATTAATTATACGTTACAATTTTTTGCCTAACACTAAATTATTTTGTTTACATACACACGTCACGATGCAGTATTGATATAAAGCTGATTTATATCCGCAACTTCATACTGTATTTCGATCCCGCCTGTACCTTACTGCCCTCTTCCGCGACGCTCTAAGGCGACGACGCCGAACCCGTACCCCACAGGGAGTGAGCTTAGCGTGTAGTCGCTTAGTTTTAAAGTTTTAAGCCCTGACCCTGGAGGCCTTTATTTATTTAGCTAGGCACAGGAAAACCCGGTTAAACAGCTGAGAACCTCGTAGGTTGACCTGCAAGATGTCTTTCCCAAAGAAAAACACTGCATTTTTGCTGAACTGGAGCTTGTTGGCGCACATGAAGCACAATGCTTTAAAACAACTTGCATTAATTAGTTAACAACTTTACTGACATCGCATTTTATACTTTTTGATTTTCATTTTGTTTATTTTTGTATCTTGCGTGTCTATTACAGTCCGAGCAAAAATTTTTTTTCCTGTTTAAAAAAATAAATAATTAAAGGTGATACCTATTCACATCAATACTACAATATATGTATTAAAAGAAAACCTAATACTATAAATTAAGATTATAAGGTCCCTTTACAGTATCTACTTCAATATGCTATGTGTATAGTTTAGAACGAAACCACACATAAAATAAAACACTTCAGACTTATCCTAGTTATGTAATAATAATTATGTAAACGCATGATCCCGACCCTTGCATGAGCCAGCCCGCGATGCTGCGCCTGTAGCTTTAAATTAGCCCCTAAATAATTTAACCCAGATCCAGCATGTCCCTTGCTGCCCTCCCCCAGTGATTGCCTAAGCCGAGGTGCGAACCCCCCTCGGGGTTACCCTTAGGACTTTCGCTTTAGTTTGTAATTTTACTATGGCCCGGCTGGAGGTCTAAAAAGTTTAACTTTTTAGAAATCGCCGGGCGAAAATCCGTTTAAGTAGTCAGAATCTTTTCAGATTAACTACGAGATGTCCTTCAAAAAAAAAAGAAAAAAGTAAACGCATGATTATCGCCGAAACTTCCGTTTATTTTATCGTGTCGCATGTTAAACAGCTGATAAAACCACTGTGTCTGATTTTACTTTCCAGATGTAATAATATGAAATGATATAAGGGGACGTTCATTAATTACGTGAAGCAGTTTTAGCGTTTTTTGAACCCGTAGGGGGTTCCCACCTGGTGCGATGTCGTAAGACTTACTCCCCCCCCCTCCATAATATCACGTGTAATTTCTCAAAATGTATGTCAATTTGTGTTCATTTGTATTGAATTTGGCTGGCTTGGCTGGCCGGTGGTGGCCGCGGCATAACAATCGCAGGGCTACCGACCAATTTGTTGCGTTCGCAATACCGCGTTAATATATTTTAGTGGAATAACATATTTAGATTAATTTAACCCGGTTTACTAGCAATTTTAAAATTGTTTCTTGTGAAATAAAACAATAATTACGTGATATCTGCCTAGACCTCCTCACCGATATTGTGTGAGATTCGGCTTGACCCCATCTCTCCAAATGCCCCAAGTAATTAATGAACCTTCGCAGTAGCTTTCATTTTTTTACCCGAATATTTAAAGGTTTCTCGTCTATTTTTTTATTTTAATTATGGTTTTAAACTTTAAAATCTCACCAGATTCATTAATCTAGAGCAATTCACCCAATATTTTTCCCTCATAAAATCTCTGCCACGCTGTAAGTGCATTTCGATTAATAATTTCCGTAGTTTACTCTAAATCAAGTAGGTAATGTATGTTTAGACTCAAACTGGAATCTCCACCCAACTTTTCCATCCAGTAGTTGATTTGCACCGCTACCCAATTTATCAGTTCGCTACCAGTTCCATTAACACGGTTAAAACTTCAGCGTTTTGAATTTAGAACACACTCGTGATCAATTTAACTTCAGCGAGGATTTCAAACAGGTTTAATTTAATTTTAACGTTTAAGTACATATGTCTAGGCTTTGTGGGTGTACTATATTTTTTGTGTTTCGCAAGTCGCTGGAAAAAACGAAACTTATTATTATACAAGCCCTAATATATGGCTTGTATCCCCTGACGACTCCCGCCGTGTCGTGTGTGCCAAGCGGCACGCCTACTCTTTAAAACTGAACCACCAAGAAAAAATTGCGCACTGGTAAAAATAAAACCAGTATGTATAACAAACCCTGAAAAAATTTCAAGCTTCTAGACCCAGCAGTTTTTATTAAGTATATTTGTAGTTAGATGTCTGACAGTCCATCTGTATATGTGTTCGCCAAACTCAACCCGTCAAGAAGTTGGTAAGTATGGCATAAAGTTGAAGTTAGTTACCTGTTTACAACACTCTATCACAGGTTTACGAAATAAAAGTATTCAATTTTATACAATAATTCCAATAGGTGGTATAGTATTCCTATAGTCCTGTTAACTAAGTATATGTGTATAAAACTGAAGTATCCGACTAAAACAGTAAAATATATCAAAAATAATGTTATAATTTTATACTGCTAGACTAATTTTAAAGAATCAAATAACCTACAATACCGCAGTATTCACTATAAAACAACTCCCAAAAATATGACTCAAAAAGAAAAATAATCCAGTACAGTATCAAAACAATTTATATGAATTATTAGAAACTTAAAGAAATTGCCCATACAAAGCACTTGGACCCTCATTATCACTCCAGCTCTCGTTAAGGGAGGTAAAAGTAAAAAATACCCCTCATCACTTCTTTGAGCGTCTAATGAGTACAATAAGTCTTCTTTTTAAAATAGTTCAAGAAACTCAGACGGTTTTATTATCTTGTTATTATTTCTTGAGCAGAAAAAATAACGCTGTGTGCAAATCTAAATAAAAATTATTCCATTTCATTGTCTTGTAACAAAAGTTTTACAGCCTGCAGTATTATCATCATTACAGCTCTCCCCTTCAAATTGGGGGGGATTTGCCATAATCGCCGCGCTTGGCAGGCGGCTTGGCGATCGTAGTTAGGTGGTAAAATGCATAGTGCTGCATATTCTCTAGTAAGTCCCTTACAGCATACAGTATGCAATATGTATAATCGCAATTTTAAAACTAGTAATATACAGAATACTACCTCGTTGGTCTAGTGGTAGCAAGCGCTACTGCTGAACATGAGGTCTTGGGTTCGATTTCCAGGTCGGACAATCTGTTATTGAGTCTTTCCATCTGGAATTTCTCAGTAGCAGCACGGAGTCTGCATTTGTGCCCGGTTGATGGCAATAGGCTCGCCCCCTATTACATGGGGCTTAAACATAACAGGCGAAATGTGGGTGTACTATAGGTACACCTCTGCCTAACCCTTCCGGTAAACAAGTCGTGATGTTATGTTATGTATGTAATATACAGGATCAAATTAAATAAACTGGCAATACTTTACCCACATGTTAGGTAGGTATCGATTATATGTTGAAAACGAATTGGCATTGTCATTGTATGTTATGCGTTTATCCACACAGCTGCGGTAATGGTGCCGATTCTGTTGTACACCAAACTAAACTAACTAAACTATCTCTAAAATTCCTTACTTTTGGCTACGAGAATTTTAACATTATTCTGCAAGAAAAAATCTCTAAATTTAAAAATTATTTTGACACGACTAAAATCGAATTTGACAATCGCAACTCAACTTTGTTTTTTTTTTTTTTTTTTGGGTTCGCAACGTGGTACTTGTGTGCGCTACGCAATGAATTTTTTAGAGACGAAGGCGCGGCCAAGGGGCAGTTTGGACGTGTTTTATATGGAATTTTTCACTTTTTGTTTGAAAAATATAAAAAAATATTACCCACGTGTTGCGATTTATATGTTCCGGGGTTGACAAAGGGGGTCGAAAATTTCATTATTTTTGCGATAGGACGCCATTTTCGAGGTATAAGCAAAAGAAAAAAAAAATACAGCACTGTTTTTGCATGTGAAGGCGAGGCATGTTGGTGTGAATTTTTGTTCATGACCACTAGTTTTATTCCACACCTTTTTAATCGCGATTAAAAATAGTCAGATTTAGTCAAAATAAATTATTATAGTCAACATTTTTGGTGAAAACCGGCAAACTCAGAATAGCAAAATTGTCATTTTCACTAAACTAATAACTCAGTGCAATCTTAGTGCTGTCAAACTAAAATATAGTTATGTTGTGTCACTTTAGTCTATTTCAGAATAGAAAATCGTCGTTTGACAGGAATAAACCAAATTTTAGTGATTTTTAGTTTAGTTTAGAGAATTTTGTACAACAGAATCGGCACCAATATCTACTTAGCTGTGTGAATTAGGGTAGAATATAATACTTTGTATTATGCACACAAATAAATTATACAGATATGAATGTAGAAATTTTACAAGAGGTGACACAATGGGCGGTCTTATCGCCTAAATGGATATTTTAAAGACAACCTATGGATGAATTATAGAAAAGGCTTATTAACTTTTTAAATTCAGTTCGCATAATTTTACTCGCCCGAATCGGGCAATTTTATAGTTTTAACTAATACATTATTTTCTATAGGTGACTCTCACGAACTTAATGTATTTGTGGGTGAATCGACAACACCAGAAATACGTATTAGGCAATTGGCACGTTCTGAATAATATCCAATGTGCGCGGTGTACTTTTCTCTTAAAGTAATTCGGATAATTCAAAATGTGCAAATTGCACAAACGCATAAACGTATTTCTAGGTAGTCAATTGTCAATTCGCCCACAAAATAAATTAACTTCGTGCGAGTGAAAGAGTCGATTTGGGCGAGGAAATTCGTACTAATCAACTAATAAGCCAAAGGAAATGGAAACGAAACTGTGACGTAGGTCACAGTTTCAGCCGTGTATTTTACACTAGAGGCCAATCGTCAATCGCGAGATTGTTCGGAAGAGACACCGTGCGTGACCCTGGTACATGGGCAACTGAAGGAACTCGGGTGGGTTTTAGTCAGTAAAAGTCTGACACGCCCTCCCGCTCCGCCCAAGAGCGGGAAACGTCATTTGATGATTTCCCATCTAAAACAAAAGGCCAATCGTCCTAGAACGAACGTGTTTACGCTTATGTTTTTATAAATGGCATCTCGCAGGTCAACCTAGGAGGTTTTCGGCTGCTAAAGTGGGCTGGCCTTCTGATTCGTCAATATTTTCAGATCTCCATTTAGAACACCCGAATAATGGACGTTAACTTAACGTAAATTCGAACGATTTTTGAAGAAAAAATGCCTTGCTGAACTACTATAGAATTTATGACTATAGGACTGAACCAAAATGGTTGAAAATGTACCCAACACAATAACTATTACCTTTCGAATAGAAATAACATCTTAAAACAAAAGAAATGTTTAGAGCGAAGCGAGTATTTACCATTTTTAACCATTCAAAATTAGGTTACATTTACCCTGCGCGTTCGTGCTAGACGCAAGGCATAACAGCGATTGCCCACGCAACAGGCAAAATTGAAGAGCCGTACGTGCCTATAATTTACATACCCTCCAATTAGGAACACTAGCTGTGTTCCTGCTGCTTGAAAACAGAAATTGGCCACGCAAGACAATTATGAACTCTATTACTCATTTGGTAGTGAATCTGTTTAGCGTCGTGGTTAGCCGTGGATGCTTTGAGACAAATGAATACTATAGAACAGAGTCATTTAAAACATCGGTTTCGAGCGTGTTGCGTGTTTGAGAAATAAAATTCTTCAGCTATTGAATTCATCCAGTTGTTGAATGAATTAATGTATCCGCTGTAAGTGGGAAGCCCAGAACCGTTCGAAGTGGCGGAGCTTGAGCGTCTTTCGGCCGAAATGATGATAATGATTATTTAATCCATGAATTAAAATGTATCGCAGAACCTTGTGGCTCCTATAGATACGGCTACTTGAAACAAAACATGAAAAAGTGTTTAATTTGGCACAGAAATTGTTACAAATAATACGACAAGTTCTACTCTAATGCTCTAATTTCTACTTTGAAGAAATAAACGTCTGAGAGAACTTGTCTTCTAAACTGGCTTGTTTTAAGAGTAAGTAAGTAGATAGTAGTAGTCTACCACTTAACTATAAAAAAATCTACACTATTTTAAATAGATAACATTTGTAAGTTTGTGAGTTTGTTTGTAGGAAGTAATGTCTTGAACTACCAGTTGAATTTGAAAAATATGTAAGCATTTGATAGCTCAATTTTGAGGAAGGCTATTTAATATCGCAGCTGAATGAAAAAAGTCGGAAAGAACGGCGAAGGCGATAGCATGGGAACGAAGTCGCAGGCAGAAGCTAGTTCTTTAATAAAATATTACTGTTTGATAATAAACATTTAGAGTTGCTTTCAGCACTAATAAGGCTATCTCAATTTCATCTCGCTACATCGGAACAAGTAATCTGTAATCTTGCAAATGGGCCCGTTAAAGATAAGAGGGTTCTTACCGACGCGTGAAATTTGAGATAAGAGCGTCTGTTATCTGCCATTATATCAATCTTGAGAGAGTTTGACGATAACCTAATTGAGAAATAAGTAATTAATATTTTGAATACAGAATTATTTAAAATGTATATCAGTGACGGTGACGTGAAATCGTCGTATGTTTTGAGTAAGAATGTGAATAGCTTTAAGAGAAAAGAACGACCAAAAAAGCGATGTATAGACAGTGTGAAAAATGATATGGCTGGAAAAGGGGTAATTGCCGAGATGGAGACTAATAGAGGAGTACAAAAGAAAAATATATGTAGCGAAAATCACAAATAAATTGGAATATGTTCAAGCATACACGTTGATAAGCACTGAAGGTGATTAAAACTTGCAACGGTTTAAATAAATGAGTATACATATATTGATATATATTTCTGCAATTCTCATGTGCTATGCTACCGTCACTGGAGTAGATAGCTGACAGAGAGAAAGCTCACAATATGTGTGTGCTGAGCAGACCACAAGTCATAGATACGTCATGTTTATAAACGCGTTGAGACTGAAAAACCGGCTCAGTGGAATATATGATAACCAAAAGAGATAAGTAACCAGAGTCATCGGATATAAATAACAAAAAAGAAACAATTCTTTTTGTGACTTTACAGTCCTATCACAAATATTTTAGAATTTTGTGTTACTATTACAATAAGAGAGATCTTCACTGACACTGCAAAAAGTCGTCGTGATGATTGTTATCAGAAGTAAAATAACTGTAAAAGGATTGCGATAACATTGAATAACTCTCTAGTTCGAAACACGGACGTCTGAAAGTGACCGTATGTTCGTAAATCCATTGGTTTGAAGTGGTGAGTTGGGAAGTGGAGTAAATACGCTGACGGAAAGAAGACCGATCTTGCCAGGAACACCTTACAATGATTGGAATAAAGAGTAGAAGAATAAGAGTGAAATAAAGACCATATCGATGGCCCCACCGAATAATCGTGTAAGAGAAAATTAACAACTTTTCAGCAAAAAATAAAAATGTTCTAACTTCTATAACGCTCATTTCATTATAAATAGGTATAAACAATGTGTAATCGAATTATAGGTAAAAAAATAAACTATTGACTTGTTTATTTACTTTTTTAAAAACATCAACAAGTTTCAGGAAATTCATGAAAAGCTATTTAATGATTTGCTCTTGTGAAATTTGCTTGACTAGGTCACATTAATATATCGTTACACGTTTATTCGTGTAATAATACACAACGAATAAAACGTACTGTAATATTACATTATTATTCTCCATAAATCAAGTTTATTTTTGAACCCAGCTATAACTATTTACACGCTTGTTTACAGTACATTGTTCTGCTATTATATGATTGGAAAGATCGTATACATTTATATTATAGTTAATAAGATCAGTTTTCATCTATGTTATAGGTATTAACATGTTTATTATTGTATACTTGGCGACTCAAAAACCATGTAATAATAGCATTAAGTATTATTCCTATAATTTTAAAATTAATTATTTCCCCAGTATAAAGAAATTCACTATTATAATAGGAGTGCTTGAGTCAAAATTCATAAAAAAATTAAGTAGGTGCAGGATAAGCAAAAGAAACGAAAAATGAAAAAAAAAATCTCGTGTAAGAACTCTTGCACGTTTATTCGGTGGGGCCATCGATATGTGATGCTGGTGGGGTTAAAAAATTGTGGATGATGATGCCATGCCTAGATCTTGTCGTCTATAAGTATGAGGCTTGGTCTGTGTCGCGATTTTACTCATGTGCCAAGGCCCCGTATGGAACAATGAAACGCGAATAGCCTCCATTGTAGCGGTCCCATTGTATTTTTAGAACAAGTTCTCTTTTGTGACCGAGTAATACACTACACTGCGGTTTTTTTTTTGTGTCATTTTATTTATTTGTATGGGCTTCTATGGACATTTTGGCACATTGTATTGTATAGCACCTGTGTTATTTTGCAGGCTCAAAGCATTGTGATGAGAAACTCTGGAAATATAGAAAACAATGAATGAACTTTGTAGCAAATGAATCCTTAGTAGCAAATATTTCCATTTTACCAACTCTTAACTTTGCCGGAGGTTTTCGAACCTTCAGAGATTGAAATCTGGCACATACCAAAGTGATATTATTATAATATTTGTAGTAATAGTTGTAAGAGTAAAGAAAACATAGTGTAAAAACGTTAACAGTAATATCTTTAATCGCCAGTAAACGATAAGCAAAGGAAAAGAAGCTCTTTGACCTTGAAATTGGGTAGTAACAAAAGCTGGTATTGTGAATAACTTTCTCTGAGACTAACGCCAGGATTGGTTCGATTGGAAGGGAAGGAAAATGAATGAAAAATAATGTATAGAATCCTGTCTTATTTATGGGATGTTCTAATTAAACTGTAAATCTTTTAAACTGTCCTCGCCCTTAAGGACAGAGATACATTTCGTCTATAAGAACCAATCACAGGAAATTAAAAAATAAGGGATTTTCGGGATTAATAAGGCGGGTAGAGGGAATGTGAGCCCATAGTGCGTCTGACGTACTAAAATATTGTTAGTCATAAAGGCAATTATTATGTATTGTATTTTCTAAACGTGACATTTCTCTTAATTAACTCAATACTCAATATCTTTATTGCTTTACCATAAAGTGTGCTTCATTTCAGCCAAAATGCGTCCACTGCTGGAGGCCTTCTCCAAAAAATGGGGGGATTGCCGTAATCGCCACGCTTGGCAAGCGGGTTCGCGATCGCAGTATGGTGGTCAAATGCATAGAGAACGCTGCTGCCCATTCTCTAGTAAGTCCCTTAGTTGCCTCTTACGACACCTACGGGAAGAAATACTATGCGACTATTATTTACGTCTGGCACCACACGGAACAATATGTACTTAGGTAGTAACTACTCGTATATAATTTAGGTCATTATGGACCCTATAGGGCACAGCAAAAGGATTGGAAAGAGGAAGTTATGTTTTAGGAAATCATTTAAATAATTATTATCGTAGGAAAGCGTTTTCATCATTCCAGCCGTAAGACGTCCACTGCTGGACTTAGGCCTCCCCCAATTTGAGGGGCTTTGCCATAATCGCCACGCTTGGCAGGCGGGTTGGCGATCGCAGTATGGTGGTAAAATGCATAGAGAATGCTGCTGCCCATTCTCTAGTAAGTCCCTTAGTCGCCTTTTACGACACCCACAGGAAGAAATGGGGTGGTGTTATTCTTTACGTCCGGCACCACACGGTACCGTTAACGAAAGCGTTTTAACATACATATAATCATAGTCAGGAGATTGCGAATAACATACTAACATTTCGCTTATGTATCTAATACTAGATTCTGCCCGCGACTTCGTCCGCGTCAAATGTTTGCTTCCCTGACCTTTCCCGTCGCATCGAATTACCTGCCAGTTTTCGTGTAATTTGCGTTGTTGCTCCGCTCCTTTTAATTGTAGCGTGATGTTATATAGCATATAGGTATTCTATTCTATTCTATAGCCTTCCTCAATAAATACGCTACCCAAAACAAAAATAATTTTCATATCGGACCAAGTAGTTCCTGAGATTACCGCGTTACCGTTGGTTAAAACAAACTCTACAACTTTATAATATTAGAAATAGAAATAGAAAATATTTATTGTCCAGGTAATACAGAAAGCAAACATAGGTATTAACATTAAGTTTAGACATGAGTAGCTTAAACCTCCAGCTAATTACAGTATAATTAGTATAGATTATTTTATCTACAAACTGTTCAAACTCCTGTTAGTACTTGAAACATTTAACATGTTCTTAAACAGTCTTGCAAGTACTACAGTTTGATTAAAAAAATATCCGAGAGACAAGAAAGAACAGAACTAATAATAACCTGGTAAGTCCGCAATAACCGCGGACAGGTTCCGTCGAAGGCGGATAAGCTGCGGATATTTACCGGCAGGCGCCCCGCTCTAGTTCTAATTACGAAAACGATAAATATGAAGTTTGCTACTGTGAAATAATGACTGTGAGTATTGTCGACATTAAAATATTAGAGAAAAATTATGTTCCTACATAGTTTATAGTAGATTTGTTTGTCTTCTTAAAAACTGAGTAAGTATTATTATCGGTGTGGTGGCTAAACAATATTTACTGCCACACGAGCCCATCAAAGATTAAGGGGGAAGTGCTGAGGTAGCTTGCAAAATTCTTTTTTTCTAACTTTGTGCTATTTGTAAGTGATTGTCACGCTGTGTCACAAAAAATGATTCACGACCGTAAGACGTAAGTATTCACAGTACTATAATCTTTAATATCTATACTAATATTATAAAGCTGAAGAGTTTGTTTGTTTGGTTGAACGCGCTAATCTCAGGAAGTACTAGTTCGAATTGAAAAATTCTTTACGTGTTGGGTAGCCCATTTATTGGAAAAGATTATAGATTATTTAACATCACGCTACCACCAATAGGAGCGCATCAGCTATGAAAAATGTTGCAAAAACGAGGTCCAGACACGGGCAGGTTAATCGATGCGACGGAATGCATTGGGAGAGTAATAAATATAACGCGGACAAAGTCGCGGGCAGAAGCTAGTCATTAATAAAATCCTCTATGTATTTCTATTCTCATTGCTCTGTAAATTGCAAAAAAAAAACGTATCATTTTAGCGGGCTACACTAGCGAAGCCACGATATTATTACTTCTTTCTACCCTTTACTAAAATGCAGAAGCTATGCGAACTTTAGATATCTAATGGTGTTATCCCAACCTACATTTTTAACCGCACATAATTTGGGTGGATTATGTCCCTGAATATTTGGTATTTTCTTCAGAAAAACATGAAAGGAAGGTATTTCACTCGATTCTGTCCAAAAATTCTTAACCGAATCACGTTCGAAATTCAAACTATCAAGCTCGCAGTCTACCGTCAAATGACGTTTGCATATCAAGTGCATGTGAATCCGGCGACTATTTGTCGTCAGATTCCGTTTTGGCACAAATCTGTACCTACCCGTGACGTCATTGCATAGATAAGTGGTTGGCACGAAATTTAGATTCACTCGTGAACGATGTGTGTGAGAATTCAAGCTGTAAGATTGGTAGAGAAAGTTCGATCAAATCGAAATGAATAGTAATTTATTTAAATTAGATTGAGAATCAGCACTTTTTGTAAGCCAAAATTAGGTACCTACTATACGACAGTCCCTCAAAACGCCCGATCTTCACAACTTGCTAGTGCTTTAGCTGGGCAAAACAAGTGGCGCAACAAATTCTCCAGCAGGATAAAATGTTTATGTCAGTTTCATCTACGGTTGATTATAATATAGCGTCATTGTATAGTAGGTATAGCATTTTTATAGCTTAGACTTGAACGTTTTCAGTTAAGATTATAGATGTACCGTGTGGTGCTGGACGTAAAGAATAACACCACCCCATTTCTTCCCGTGGATGTCGTAAAAGGCGACTAAAGGACTTACTAGAGAATGGGCAGCACCGTTCTCTATGCATTTTACCACCATACTGCGATCGCCAACCCGCCTGCCAAGCGTGGCGATTATGGCAAAGCCCCCCAAATTGGGGGAGGCCTAAGTCCAGCAGTGAACGTCTTACGGCTGAAATGATGATGATGAGTTAAGATTACATGGCGTTTGGCGTCTTCGGTTCATTTGGGCGCTAATTTTCTCCATGCAGTAATGGACTACTTCACTCACACGTATCGTAATTCATAATGTATATAGCGTGTTTTTATACTTGTGGTTAACAAGTGTAAAAACACGCTGTGCATGTCTGTGTAAGCGCAGGAGCTATCAGTACAGTCCGAGAAAATGGCTAAGTAGGAAATGTTGGTGTAAATGTGTGTATGCACACTCACACTACTCATTCTCACGCACACATTCATAGAGTGTTTACACATTTGGTTCACACAAGTAAAGCTCGCGTCGCGTCGTGAGATAACAACGAAAAGCCTATACAATGCGAAGACAGCTTATACTGGAAATAAAACTTGTTACGTCGCCGTGTATACCTAGACTCAAAAGTACAGCCAATTTAATTAGTGAATAAAGAAAAATACTTATTTGGAACATGTACCTAGGTTTCGTACCTAGTTGGAGTTCGTTGTAAGAAATAAAAATAACAAAATATAGCTGCGTTGCACAATCGTAGTTATGAATATAGTAACGAAGATACGTAGCTACGATTATGCAAAAACTTTATTTTTTCTTTCACTAAAAAAAGAAACCTGTTGTCTACAACATTACTAAACCATAGATCAATCAATCAATCAATCAATTTATTTATTTTCTCACCACAATATTAAAAAGTTTACAGGTCCATATTATTAAGTCTTAAGCTATTAATACACATTACAATATTGTGGGAGACTGGTGCCTAATCTAGGCCAAAACCTGTGTTTCAGGACACCAGGTCTCCACCCCGAGTAACAATGTCTGGGCGTACTATAGCGTTACACCATATAATTATCATGCGGCGAGTACAACGTTATGGAGATTAGTACGGTTGTGTACGAGAATGAGTGTGTGATTATGTATTAGGGTGTGTGTGTGTGTGTGTGTGTGTGAGTGTGTGAGTGAGTGAGTGTGCTTTAAGAGTTTATTTCAAGGACACATTCGGTAGTTTCGTATGACAGCTTCAATAGCCAACTAGTAAGCTTGCGTATCAATTTATTCCTAGTTAAAGTATATATATCCAGAAGACGATGGATTTTATTATAAATTCGGGCACTGAGTACGTTGAAGTGTCGGTCTGCGAAAGAAGTACGACACCGAGTAGTGTTACAAACTGGGTAACCTTTACGTTTTTTCAAAAGTATATCATCAAGAGGAAGCAAAGAATGACGGCGTAATACCGCACGTAGAATGAAGAGTTGACGAACGTTGAGAACTTCTGATTCCGAATAGAGCAGGGCGGTGGGGTAATCTCTACGCTTGAACTGCATAACTTTAAGAATCGCCCTTTGCGCTCGTTCAACCTGAATCAGGTGACTTTTGCAGGTTCCTCCCCAAGAAGAAATACAATAAGTAAGAACAGAGACACACAAGCTCTGATAAACAAGAAACGGATCAAAACGCAGCGAGACTTTTCAACGGTATCTCCAACGAACTTGTAACGAAAATCGAAGTGTGATCTTTCGACGCGCTGGGATATATTCTGTTGGATGTCATTGCTTGGTTTAACACCAAGAGTTAAAAATCCAATGCGTTATAAAATCCCGCCGGGATAATGTTTACATGCGTGCGGACAAGGTCTAATTATAAGGATGCATATTTCAATACATACAATGATGCAGTAATGATTGGAATGACACTGTCAGGGGGACACAATTTGATACAGGTCGATTCTGTAACCAGGAAAACTTTTTTATTTGAAATAAAATATTATGGGTTATTAAAATAAAATTTAATTCACCGAATCGATGGTAACCTTGGAGCTCTCCAAGGTCACTCGATCTTGACCTCCCATGTATCAAGAACTCCAGGATTGCTTGACCTTGACCTCAATGTCACTTGACCCTAAAGTGTAACCATGAATATTGACCTGTTACTGCTCCTAAGAATTGTACAATTTGATTTTTGTAATTTCGACCTTCACTTTAAGGTGGTGTTCCACCCAGTGGTGTTCCCCTACTCTACTACTCCCACATCCCACCGGGTTCCAAAGGCTTGATTATGTGATGGTTTTAGGTAAAAAAAAATCAAGACTTTCTTTCATAGCGCCCCGTTTCGTATCCGCTGACTCTATCTGTATCTTACCACCGGCTTCGCTCTTATAAATGTCGAAAATCATCCCATAGAAACTTTTTATCAAGATAAATCTATGTGAAAAAACAAGTTACACTATCTGTGTGCCTAATTTCATCTAAGCTACTTTTGCGTGATTGAGTAACAAACATCCTGACACACAAACATTCTTATTTATAACTAGCTTTTCCCCGCGGCTTCGCCCGCGTGGTCGTCGGAAATTAACGCAGGAGGACGTACTACCGCGGTAAGATGTGTTAGTTCAGGTTATATTATAGGTAATAGCTGTTACCCGTGACTTCGTCCGCGTGGTATTTAACAAAAAGTTTTTCATAAAAACTGTCTTTGAAAACTACGCTGACATACGTCTCAAAATTCAGCGTGTTTTTAGTTTTTTTAAACTATTATTTATTTTTTCTAAAATAAAAGTAGCCTAAGTTACTCCTTGTTACATCAGCTATCTGTCAGTGAAAGTTCCGTCAAAATCGGTCCAGCCATTTCAGCCGGAACGAACAGACAGACAGACAGACAAAAATTGTAAAAAATGTTGTTTTGGTATATGTACCATGTATACATCCATATACACTTAGTAAAAAGTAGTTATTTTAATATTAAAAACAGACACTCCAATTTTATTTATTTGTATAGATTTTAAAGTAGGAAGAATGATTGTTGCAGAATAGCCCTAAATACGGGTCCCCTAGTATCAACATCGGTGTTAGCTAATTATCCCTCAGACGACCTCCTACTCTACATACGATTTGTTGTTTTGCTATTGTTTTTATCTTACAAAAACAACTCATTACCCTTTATTTATAAAATCGCAATCGGGTAATAAAAACTATTAAAGTGCAACATAAAAATTTAAGTACCTTAAACTATAATTAAATTTATAGCAGAGAGATAAATACATAAATAAATTTATTTTTTCTGTGTTACAAAGAATTCTAAGATAAATAAAGTGAGTTTTAATACTTACAGTGCCACTGACTGTACGGAGTGCATTACTACGTAAAAAGTAAACGTGAAATAAAACTAATGTAGTGCAACAGTGCTTTTAGTGATAAAACTTTGTTTCTGTTTAGACTGGAACTGGTAAGTATCTTATTCGTAATAATATAAATTATAGATGCGCCCCGCGATTTCACTCAATAAGTCTTTTCGTAGAAATATCGGGACTAAAAGTATCCTAACTCCTAAACCAGTTCATGGTCTACCCAAATGTCATTGTTTACTTCAAATCCGTTCAGTCGTTTTAACATACTGGCGACAAACAAACAAATCACTTCATATTTGTAATATTATTAATAGAAACGTATTTTTAGGGTTCCGTTGCCAAATGGCAAAAAACGGAACCCTTATAGATTCGCCATGTCTGTCTGTCTGTCTGTCTGTCTGTCTGTCTGTCTGTCCGAGTATGTCGCAGCCACTTTTCTCCGAAACTATAAGAGCTGTGCTATTGAAACTTGGTAAGTAGATGTATTCAGTGAACCGCATTAAGATTTTCACACAAAAATAGAAAAAAAACAATAATATTTGGGGTTCCCCATACATAGAACTGAAACTTAAAATTTTTTTTTTCATCAAACCCTTACGTGTGGGGTATCTATGGATAGGTCTTCAAAAATGATATTGAGGTTTCTAATATCATTTTTTTTTAAACAATAATATTTGGGGTTCCCCATACATAGACCTGAAACACAAAAAAAAAAATTCATCAAACCCTTACGTGTGGGATATCTATGGATAGGTCTTTAAAAATGAAATTGAGGTTTCTAATATCATTTTTTTCTAAACTGAATAGTTTGCGCGAGAGACACTTCCAAAGTGGTAAAATGTGTGTCCCCCCCCCCCCGTAACTTCTAAAATAAGGGAATGATAAAACTAAAAAAAATATATGATGTACATTACCATGAAAACTACCAACGAAAATTGGTTTGAACGAGATCTAGTTAGTAGTTTTTTTTTAATACGTCATAAATCGTAAACCACAATTTACCTTTCATTCAGTCAACACAAATATAAAAATTAAAAAAAAAAACATTTCATTTCATAAACGATGATGACGAATGATGATGATGATGACCTGCAGGTTTGTACGGAACCCTCGGTGCGCGAGTCCGACTCGCACTTGGCCGGTTTTTTTAATAGCGATATTCAAATTCTTCTAACTGTTATTCGCGTTTAGGCGCATCTAGGCGACTTCTACCAGTGATAGAACAAAACTTGAGTGCAAAATTGAAGAATTGCATGTAATTTTTGTAGTACTTTTATACTTAACTAGCTGTTGCCCGAGGCTTTTTTTTTTGGATGGGAAATCATCAAATGACTTCTCCCGCTCTGGGCGGAGCGGGAGGGCGTGTCAGACTTTTACTGACTAAAACCCACCCGTGTTCCTTCAGTTGCCCATGTGCCAGGGTCACGGTATCTCTTTCGAATAATCGCGCGACCCCGGCAGGCATCGGTCCTAGCAGACCCCTTCAGTGTTGCTGACATGTCTTTGAGGCGCGCGTGGAACACTACGCGCCGTCGACCCGAGCCTGGTCCTTACCGGGCGGCGAGCTACCCATTGCTCGCCACCCGCAAGCTCGTGCCTACGGTGGCCGGGAGTCTGCTATCGACTCCCGACGCCCGGGGCGTCTCCTCCTGCGGCGGCTAGGGACGTGAGGGCGCAGTGACTGCCACTCCCTCACGCGCCCCGCCTCCTCCTTCGCGAGCATTACTGCTTCGCAGAAGGAGGTGACGGCTTCCCATGCCCTCTCGCTCCCAACCATGGCTCGCACCAGGGCCGGACGCGAGAGGTCGCCGCCGCCGATCGCCTCCACGAGGACACGGCGGTGCTCCGCCCAAGCAGGGCACACCTCCACCGTATGCTCCACCGTGTCCTCCAGACGATCCTCGCAATGGAAACACCCGGGCGTTTCCTCCCGCTTTATCCTGAACAGGAACCCACCGAAGCACCCATGCCCGGTGAGAACCTGCGTCAGGCGGAAGGTGAGGGCGCCGTGGCGCCTCTCTATCCACTCCTCAAAGAGGGGACTTACCGCCGCAATTGTGGCGTGCCCGGCCCGAGGCTTCAACTGCGATCCAAAATTTTGAAAATATGGTATATTGAGACGATTGTTTTTTTTATGTATTGATAATAAACAAATAATTAAATCTTCAAATACACATAGCAAGTAATCGCCGCAACGCCAGCAGTGACTAGAGACGTCAGTTTTAATAAAATTCATGTCGTGAAAAGTGCGTTGAGTGTAGAAGTTCTGTCATGGCCCACCATAAAAGCCTTAGCCTTAGTTTAGGGTATGCTTCGCTACTGCAGCGCTTCAAGTATGTTCGCATGGGCGCGCACAGATTGTTTCAATGCGACCATGCGGAAGCGCTGCGTTTCTTTTGTGCGCAGAGTGCAGGCCAGCTCCATTGCCGTTCTGAGTATGATAGCAAATAGGTTGGACTGTCCTTATGTGCGACACTGCTGTGACAGACTAGTTACATTAGTGTCGCTCGTAAGAGACTACTGCAATGAATATGAGTTGACTTTTATTGAAAATGAATTTGTGTGTTGATGTTGTATTTATATTTTATTTACTACTCCGCTTCAAATTTCTTGCTCCCACAACCCATCCCGTCGCATCGAATCGCCGGCCCGTGCGAGGTCTTTTTGTTCGTGACGTTTTCTTTATGCTCGGCTCCAAAAAGCTGTAGCGTGATTTTATATAGGCATGAGTACTTAAATCTACCTTTCTTGGTGAATTGGCTACCCAACACGAAAATAACTTTTCAATTCGAATTAGTAGTTCTAGAGATTAGCGCGTTCAACCATATAAACAAACAAACTCTTACGCTTTATAATAATATTAGTATAGAAGTATAGATTAGTTTGTATTTATTGATATTGTATTTATTATTGCATAGTTTAAAGATGTTTTCTTTTATAGGTTATCTCTACCTTAAATTGATATTTTATTTTTTCACATACGTCATATAAGTCGTAGTAGGAATGAATGGCTTGATTGGTCTTGATACTTCCGCCCCTAGCAGTGGTCTCCGACGAGTTTTCGTGTTTCGTGTTTTCGTGAAAATATCTATCCGAGTAAAATACTTATCTAAAGTAGTTCTTGATTTTGCCAAAAGGCAAACAAAACACCAAAGAATAAAAGCAGGTTGAAATAAAATCAAAGGCAAACTACAAATCAAATATTATTTGATCAAACCGAATTATTCGCTAGACATCAAAAAGTTTCAGTATTTCAGCATTTCGCTGTGTGAGTAAAAATGCTCTTTAGCAGCCAACAACCTGAAAATCGCTGAAATCCTGAAAAGCGACTAAAGAAGTGACACACGGAAACGCAGAATGACAAGCTTGATGAAGTGTTTTATCAATGTCAATCAAGCGATGTTCTATAAATACACAGGATGGCAACTTGCTACCGTGGATTCGGTGTGAGTTACACATGAGTACCTACATTATTCTAGACTGCGTCAAAATTATTAATGAATTATTACCAAAAAAAAAAGCTGTACGATACACATACCTTACAAGCGCGTGGGATGACTCGCCTGTTAGTCTAGTGGTTAGTGACTCTGTCTGTTAAGGCTGAGGTTGTGGGTTCGATTCTCACCCAGGACAAATGTTTGTGTGATGAGCACAATAGTTTGTTCTGTGTCTGGTTGTAATTTATCTATAATATGTATTTATTTAGAAATTTATAAGTATATTTATCAGTTGTCTGGTTGCCATAGTACAGGCGCTGCTTAGTTATGGATAAAATAACGTTGTGTTGGCTTAAGCTATATTATATGAATATTTGCACCGTTGTATGAAACAGCAGATTTGTTTTTTTTTTTTTAATCAGCAACGAGAAATTGTCACGCTGGAAGGTTTAAAATCATCATGGTTTCGCTGCAAAAAAAAATAATAGTTAAAACCAGAATAATTATGAGGTCTTAATAAAAAAAAAATGTCATCTACACTTATTAGCAAATCTGCAGGGTGATTAAGAAACACAGTTAGGGCGTTTGTCCACCACAGTTGTTACTGTGACTTCACCGAGAAATAAAATCATTATGCCCATCGATGTCCGAACTCTCCGAATCAGTGTGGTATGAACTTATTATAGAGAAAACTGAAATCTGGCGAACGGTGATGTTGATGGCAAGGCAGTGTGTGTACCGTATCAAAACTATTTCGTATTGCTGGCACATTGGCAGTTCTTTACGTCCTTATTTCCCACTCGTTGTTAGCCAGGAGAATGCATTTTGACGGCGTTTGGTTGGTATCCCACGATTTTAGGGATTTTCACGAGAGACGGCGAAAGGGATTCCACGGATTTAAATGTTCATGCCTAAAAGTTATCTGTGGTCATTGTTTTAATGGCGTATTCATGTTTACGTGAGTTATTTTGTACTTTTCCAGTTCTATGTTCTTTATTTTGAGAAATTGGAAGGTTTTTACGAGTTATACTGAGTGGATTCATTCGATTGGGATCTAATGTAGACGATAGATTTTTAATTTCAATTCTGTTTTATTGTTATATAATAATATTTCTAGCTGTGCTCGCGGTTTCGCGTGGTGTTCAGTAATTATCACATAGTTATTACCTATGTTAACTCGTTATAACATAAGCTATCAGCCAGTAAAAGTCCAGTCAAAATCGATCCAGCCGTTTCAGAGATTAGCCGGAACAAACAGACAGACAGACATTGTCATATACATTTAGTGAAAATCAGTTTATTTGTAATTATAAACAAACACTTAAAATTTTATTTATTTGTATAGATTTAGATATTTGTATAGATAGTATAGATATAGATTATTTTTACAAAATTATAACTGGCTGTTCTGAAAATGAATACTCAGTCAGAACCAATCAGTTTAATTAAACTGCTATAGCAGTAAATAGTCACAATATATGGCTGGGCAAAGATTTTTTTTTAAATCGATTCACAATGGACAAAGACACCAAGGAACGAACATTTTAAAAAAATCGATGAATTGAGAACCTCCTCCTATTTGAAGTCCATTAAAATACTGTCCTTTGACACTCTGAAATATTAGCTAATAAGTAAGTTGTACGTACTTATTTGGGTAAAAAAAAATAACATTTCGACGCTGATTCAGTATCAGGCGACATCTGTCCATGGCTTTAAAAACCAACAGCGTTGAGTTGTGTATTCTGTCCCTTACGATGTCACAATACAGAACTGGTTCATCTTACTCTGAATAGATGGCACAAAACACAAGCCCTAAAATAAATATTTGAAGATCAAAAACGCAAGGAATGAATATGAATTTGATAACAAGTCTTTAAATGAACTACAATAATCGTCAAACGGAAATATAGTTTCGAAATTCAAATGCAATATTTTTTTTACACAAACTGTTTTAAGAAAACGAACTCTAATAAACTAGTAAAAAGAGGTTGATAGCTTTTAATTATGACATGAATGATGACATCAGTATCCAGCGGCCCCTTAGTTCCAATGAACTAATAAATTGTCCCTACAACAAAAGTTCAATAAGTCATGGCATGGCCGACGATTAAAATAACCTTGGTGCAGATGCAACGTTGTAGTTGCCAACAAAAGTCGGAAGACACCACAGCTTTGTATCAGATTTAACATCCCTTTAACCAGCCAAGATTTACTTGAAAAAACACCATAAAATCAAGGCAGCCATGAAAATTCCACCATTTAATTTGTGTTCAGTGCCAAACTAGGCTGTATTAAAGACGCCTTTGCGTTTTTAAATTCCTCGGCGCGTTCGAGTCACATTCCGAATTCGAAAATCTTGTAGTTATTTAGAAATTGTGGTGTCAATTGTTTTTTATTCTGTTTATTTGGCGGGAAGAAATTGTGAAATATAAATAGTTTTGTGCAGTTGTAAGTTATAATCAGTCAAAATTAAGCAAATTAAAGGTGAGTCTGTTGTTATTTTATTTTTAAAATGAAGGTATATTTAAGCTCGGTTTTATTAAATATGTGAGTATGTGCCATAATGTTTTGTCAATTCGCTCCACAACAATTTCAAAATTATTACGATTAACAAGGGTCATTCTGAGAGCATTCCTTTCAACGAAATGTTATTAGGGTGGGTTACATTATAATTCAATTAGAAATCATAGTAGGAATGGTGTTTACTATGGCTCTGATTCTGTAATGTTTTCTATTTTGCAAGGGAACTGAATCTGCAAGGGATTTGATTCTAGATCTCTATATCATTATTATAAATGCGAAAGTAACTCTGTTTGTTTGTAAAGTAAAGCTCTCACGACTAAACCACTGAACCGATATTGATGAAATTTGGTGCAGGGTAAGTTTGAACCCCAAGATAGGACATAGGCTACTTTTTATTCCGCGACTTCATCTGCGTTCACGATAACTGACATTTACGCGGACGAAGTCGTGGGCAAAAGTTAGTAAGTCTATAAATTACTAATGTAATCTTCAACACATTTCTAAACATCATATAAACATCGACAGTGAACGTTTGCCCAAAGTGGTCCCTTTAATATTAAATTAAATTAAGTTGGTATACGCTTATTGCTTGGTAGGCCTCTAAAGAACAATAAGACAATTTCTAACAATCCCAATAATTATCATTGTCTGAAAACGTTTGACTCCGTGTCCTAACCGAAAGCGATCGTCGCTAGATAACGCCATCGGCGCGTTTTGTTTAGCTAGTTTACCCAATTCAAAATTTCTTACATTCGTTTCAACAACAGGTTGTATGACTACTACATCGACTGTAACAAACATGACTTATACAGAACTATACATACAATCCTCTCAGTTTATAATACTGCCGTGTATCATCACGACAACCAAAAGACGTCCACTGCTGGACTTAGGCCTCCCCCAATTTGGGTGGCTTTGCCATAATCGCCACGCTTGGCAGGCGGGTTGGCGATCGCAGTATGGTGGTAAAATGCATAGAGAACGCTGTTGCCCATTCTCTAGTAAGTCCCTTAGTCGCCTTTTACGACACCCACGGGAAGAAATGGGGTGGTGTTATTCTTTACATCCGGCACCACACGGTACATCCCATTAAATTATTTTAATTATTATGATTCTGGTAATACCTACGTATTGCAGTCGCGAATCATATTTCGTTGAACATAAAGCCTGACACTGACTTACAGATTTCTAAAACGTAAGAAAATTACAATTTCACGGCCTCTTCTGATGCTTCTTTCTGAATATCAAACTTACTTTTACTTATGTAATAAAGAAATACCTACTATGTTATATCAAGTTAGTACGTATCCATGTAAGCGAGCGCGGTGGTTACATATCCCGCGATCGCTTTTGGTTAGGGCACGGCCTAAGACCGCAGAAACGACCGATGAAAGCGTAAAAGCGACCCTTTCTCAAATCACCATGATCACCACACTCGGCGCTTTTAAGAAAGATGTGAATTCTTAAGCATATACTTCATAAGATCGTCTATAGATGCTTTTTACATTCTCATCGATATATTTATGTCATTTATTCATTGTATTGTAATAATGTGGGCATTCGATCAGATTACAAGTTGTTCTCAAATGTATTAAAATTGCCAACCTATTTCATTCACTATCAGCATTCTTTGGGCCTATTACATTACAAATTATTAGCATAAAAATCTCAGTCCATTGATGTGATAAATTCCATAAGTACTGTAATGTCCCGTCTTAGTTGCTTGGCTTTTCCAATAATGAAGCTGTTGTCAATAACGTCTCCATTGCGCGCCGACCTCCCTAACGGCGTCAGCGTAGTCGGCTACGCTGACGACACGCGGGGTTGCGACAATCGTCGAAAGAATCCGGCAATTGGGACTCGAGGTGGCCTTGCACAAGTCTGAGGCCATGGGTTTTCATGGTCCTCGGAACACGCCACCTGCGGGTTCCCAACTCACGGTGGGAGGGGTTCACATCGGCGTCGAGTCGACGATGAAGTACCTGGGACTTGTCCTCGACAGCCGGTGGAACTTCGTCGAGCACTTCCGACGTTTGGCTCCCAGACTGGAGCGGGCTGGGGCTGCCTTAAAGCGGTTCCTGCCCAATCTGGGGGGTCCAAACGCCTCCTGCCGGAGGCTCTACACGGGGGTCGTGCGGTCCATGGCCCTCTACGGGGCACCGGTGTGGGCGCCCTCATTGAGGCTGCGCTCAGCGCGCCGCTTGAGTGCGGCCCAGAGGGTCATGGCCATTCGGTTAATCCGGGGATACCGCACGGTCTCCTGCAAAGCGGCGAGCCTCCTTGCCGGAGTGCCGCCATGGGATCTGGAGGCAAAGGTCCTCGCCCACATGTGGGAGTGGCGCGAGGATGCGAAACGCCGGGGCGAAACTCCGCTGCCGCGACAAATCGCGGCACGGCGGACAGAGCTGCGGCAGGATCTCATAGCGACATGGCGGGTAAGATTGTCGCAACCCAGCGCAGGGCACGCCACAATTGCGGCGGTAAGTCCCCTCTTTGAGGAGTGGATAGAGAGGCGCCACGGCGTCCTCACCTTCCGCCTGACACAGGTTCTCACCGGGCATGGGCGCTTCGGTGGGTTCCTGTTCAGGATAAAGCGGGAGGAAACGCCCGGGTGTTTCCATTGTGAGGATCGTCTAGAGGACACGGTGGAGCATACGGTGGAAGTGTGCCCTGCCTGGGCGGAGCACCGCCGTGTCCTCGTGGAGGCGATCGGCGGCGGCGACCTCTCGCGTCCGGCCCTGGTGCGATCCATGGTACGGAGCGAGAGGGCATGGGAAGCCGTCACCTCCTTCTGCGAAGCAGTAATGCTCGCGAAGGAGGAGGCGGGGCGCGTGAGGGAGTGGCATTCTCTGCGCCCTCACGTCCCTAGCCGCCGCAGGAGGAGACGCCCCGGGCGCCGGGAGTCGATTGCGGACTCCCGGCCACCGTAGGCGCGAGCTTGCGGGTGGCGAGCAATGGGTAGCTCGCCGCCCGGTAAGGACCAAGCTCGGGTCGACGGCGCGTAGTGTTCCACGCGCGCCTCAAAGAGATGTCAGCAGTACTGAAGGGGTCTGCTAGGACCGATGCCTGCCGGGGTCGCGTGATTGTTCGAAAGAGATACCGTGACCCTGGCACATGGGCAACTGAAGGAACACGGGTGGGTTTTAGTCAGTAAAAGACTGACACGCCCTCCCGCTCCGCCCAGAGCGGGAGAAGTCATTTGATGATTTCCCATCCAAAAAAAATAATAATATAACGTCTCCATCAGAATATTCATCAATCATTGGAATTTGTGATTCTTTGTTTTTGTTTCTTTAAACTGTTATGTAACCTTGTATTAGAGTGCCACTTGTGCAATTAGTAACATTCCGACACAGTTTAATGTTTTTATCTTTGTCATCCGCTCCTCTTCATTAAGGGCGAAAATCCAATGAAGCTTGATTGGTACGAGTAAACAGTAGTTCACGAGTGTCGTTAACATCTTCTTCTCACATGTAAAACTTTATTTAGCTATATCTTATGTGGTTTTTATCCTTAAATCCAAAGTTTATGTTTGCTCTGGGTTTTTCTTCTTTACTTAGATATATTTCAAGTTCAGCAATTTCATTATCGACGTGGTACTTGTTTCATGTTTTTCTATTTTACACTAATTGTAAACGCATGTTAGAAACTGTTGTGCAAGACTTTTTATTTGCTCCAATTTATAGCAGAGTGTACGTCAATTATTTCGTAAGTTTGTACTTACATCCGCATGCGATGACCGTAATTTATTGACAACCTGGTGATCACTCTTTACTGTTATAAAAGAATAGAAGAATGATAGAGAATGCCTGTTTATTTTAAGTTTTGTTCACTCCCAGGACCAAGTCAGTCAAAGCTCAGAGAATTTGGAATCTACTTTTAAGTTTCTCATGGCATGAATCATTGTATTTTTTTACTGTAGGTTTGACACTCTAGTTTTCTTGGTTGAGTAGTACCTCTGGTACCTTTTGACCTAGCATTTTCTTTTTCAGAATCAATGCTGGTAGTCCTTGACTTCGAAGCTTAAAAGTCAAGTCCTGTGCTTACTCCGCTTAGTGAGTCATGCCTAGGAATAACTGAATACTATTGATAGCTTTATGGAGCCACATCCTAGTTGCGTAAATATTGCCAACTTAGCAACGTAAACAAAGCCATGAATGTTGTGGAACTATCAAAATGGAAGCGATTCCTAATGATAATGTATTCCTCTGAACTTTTACCTCATTATGAGCAGTCTCTTTAGTGTTAACTTTCAGTACTGAAAGTTTTGGAGGATGTGAATTGTGATCTTTAAGCCCGTTCCTATTGTAGACAAACTGATATTATTATCGTTACTAAGTTTTTAGGTGGAGTTCAATCAATTACGCACCTGACCCTTCTGAAGAATATCACCAATAAGGTCACTTTATGTTCTCTACATGGTAAACGGCGTGCGTGTATGATTAGATGTATGAACTTAAACGAGGCAAAAGGAGTATGTAAGGATCGCAACAAGTGGGGTTCTGTAGTTTCAGCCTACCTCCATGGGTGATTTTATGTATGTATGTTGAATCCATTAATATGCTTAGCTTTTCCTAACTATATTCAGATCGGCTCTCAGTTTAACTACACAGCTGAATACTTACAACTTTTAGAGTAGAGATATCATCCCAAAATCTTCGGTAGAAGCAAAGAGGCAAGCAAATAAGACTAGCATTAAGCATTCTGGTCATTAACCATATTTGTTGATAGCTGCAGATACATCAGACGATTTAAATAGAAAATTCATAATTAATTTGAATTAATCAAACTTAAAATAACGACTTGACGTTCCCATATAATAGAATATGTTGAGTAGGTGTTGATACAATATAGTGTAAGACAAGGTAATTTATCATTTGCGCGTGATTTAGTATGTTAAAATATCTTTTGGAATTGAGACAATTATTGTTATGGCTATAAATATCTTATACTCATCTACTATTTTGTCGATATGTATCGCAAGTTCTTCGACGGCGTCGCAGTCTTCTGCACTTTTATCTTATTCTCGTATACGAGAAACTTTTTTATCTATCGAGCGATAGATATATTTCGCTTGTTATGTCTCGCTGCTGGGCAAGGACCTTCTTCTCCCTTTTCCACATAAGTCTTTCCTCTGTTATACGTATTGCTTTCGGCAGGAATCAAGTTTGTCTTTCCGTCTTTGTCTTGGTCAGCGTCTGCTGCTATGTCACCTAGCATTAAGTATTAAATTAATTAAAAGTTCATATTTGAATGTCCAGGATATGCTTGCATGGGCACGCCACAATTGCGGTGGAAAGTCCCCTCTTTGAGGAGTGGGTAGAGAGGCGCCATGGCGTCCTCACCTTCCGCCTGACGTACGTTCTCCGGGCATGGGTGCTTCGGGGAGTTCCGGTTCCAGATAAAGCGGGAGGAAACTCCCGGGTGTTTCCATTGCGAGGATCGTCTGGAACATACGGTGGAGCATACGGTTGAGGTGTGCCCTGCCTGGGCGGTGCACCGCCGTATCCTCGTGGAGGCGCTCGGCGGCGGTGACCTCTCGCGTCCGGTCCTGGTGCGAGCCATGGTACGGAGCGAAGGGGCATGGGAAGCCATCACCTCCTTCTGCGAAGCAGTAATGCTCGCGAAGAAGAAGGTGGGGTGCATCAGGGAGTGGCAGTCTTTGCGCTCTCACGTCCCTAGCCGCTGCAGGAGGAGACGCCCCGGGCGTCGGGAGTCGATCGCAGACTCCCGGCCACCGTAGGCACGGGCGTGCGGGTGGCGAGCAACGGGTAGCTCGCCGCTCGGTAAGAACCAGGCCCATGTCGACGGCGTGCAGTGTTCCACGAGCGCCTCAAAGAGATGTCAGCAGTACTTAAGGGGTCTGCTGGGACCGATGCCTGCTAGAGTCGCGTGATTGTTCAAACGAGATACCGGGGCCCTGGCATATGGGTAACTGAAGGAACACGGGTGGGTTTTAGTCAGTAAAAGTCTGACACGCCCTCCCCGCTCCGCCCAGAGCGGGAGAAGTCATTTGATGATATCCCATCCAAAAAAAAGGGTATGCTTGCAAGCTCATATTGCAAACAAAAAAATGGAGTCCTGTGTAGAGTCAGCAATCTTTATAATGATGATAGTGAATCATTTTACAGTTAGTTCCATTCTCAAGTTGTGTATCTCAAGATTAATATCTTCGACGTCATCACCGTCGTCTGCTCTTAAATCTTTTTCTCTTATACGAGAGATCTTATTAATCTACGTATTTAATCTGTGATATTTCACTGCTGGGTAAAACGGGATTTTTTCCGAGCACTGACATATTACCGACTTCTTTTTTCACACAAGTTTGTCCTCCGATATTTTGGGCTATCCCGTTCGTAGTTAATTTCATCCTTCCATCTTCGTTTTGAAGCTGCTGCGATGTCACCTAACATGTAAAATTAAATGTTTAAGAGGTCTTGATATGTTCAAAAGCCACCTAAGTTGAATGCCATAAAATGATTAGTCGTTAATCTTTATAATGATGATAATGCTAAATTATTATACACTGTTTTCAGACCTCGAGTTTTACTACTAAAAGATAATGTTATTACAATATTGATTTTTATATTCATAATGACTGTACGCCAAGGTACGAAGTAACTCTTACTAAATTATCAATGAAATCAAATCTTGATAATCTTCTCCTATTTGCAAGAGCTAAGAATAATAGTAGATACAACATTATTTAATAACAAAATCGTTATCTTAAATAAAACCTTTTATAAACATACACGTGATTAACCTAATAATAAAACTCCCTATTGTTTCTACGCTATTATGCTATTCAAATATTAACATAGCATTCATATCAGTTTGGTGCTTGTCAGTGTTGCATAAAGATACCGAGACTGCCAAGCTGGGACGTTCCTATAATACATGTTTATGAAATGTGACGGAAGAGATATTGCCAAATTGTAAAGGGAATTACTGCTACGGAGAAAGAATCAGGATTTTCAAGAGAACAGTAAGTTTCATGTTGGTGCGAGTCATTATGAATATGCCTCCATTTAAAAACAGATGATCATCTAGTGGCAATGTTAATAAACATGATAATGAACATTCACTTTTTTAAGTTGACATCATCAAGGGCTGGTCCCTGAAAATTCACTTGAGCAATCATACAACTAGTTCTCTGGTTCCTAGTACTAACGATTAGTTTTATCAGCAATTCATCAAGTCTTTGAAACAAAAAGATAAGCACCGACTTACCCGTCACCATTTTGGATTTTTTGACTGACAATATTGCGGCCAATTTAATAATCATATTTATGCCAAATAGATTTTAGATTTCATTCTTCTTCAACTGTCGATACTTTCTCATTAGTAAGCCCTTCACCACTTTCTTGATTGAAAAAGATGAGTGTACTGACTGTCGTTTATCAGCTCTGGTTCATCAGTCACTTGAAATCGTTCAAAGCAGAGTGAAATTCAAATAATAAGATCATTGATCTTGTAATGAGTGTTTCAACCCGCACTATACGGCGTGTCGTCTATTATTGGCACATGTATGTTGGCACGTGCTCATAATAATAGCCGGGTATAAAGCTGTGTCCAATTTTTCATTTAAAGGTGGACACTGACCGAGAGTGTGTTGTGTAATATCGATTTCGAGAATCGCATTAGAATCGATTAGCGATCAACATGCTGATTTGTATGTTGATCAATTTTAAATTAGTTGAAATGCTATTAAACACGACGATTTTCTGAAAAGTAGACCCATTTGCGGATTATAACTCTAAAGCAGCCTTTCCCAAAGTGGGCGATAACGCCCCCTTGTGGGCGCTGCAGGCCCTATAGGTAGAGTCTACACAACGCCCCTATTTTTTTCTGGGTCTCTTACCACCCCCCTTTAGGGCCTGCAGCGCCCACAAGGGGGCTTTATCGCCCACTTTGGAAAAGGCTGCTCTAGAGCATAGTAGATACATTGGAGAGTTTTTGTTATTTGAAAATTCCGTCACAAAAATACACAGCTATTTAAGGATTTTTAAGGAAATTCTTAATCTATTAATTCCTCTGCTTAATAATGTTGTTAAATTGACAAAATGAAAGGTATTGCAATTGTAAGAAGATTTTGATAATTTCACATTATCAAAATCTTACAAAGCCAATCGTCGTCTTTTCAATGTCGTCACTCTTTTGACTAGCATATACAAAAAAAAAAAATACGATCGTCTTTCTGTGTGAGTGCTGGGGCACTGGATATATTAACCTAATAGCATACACATTAGTAAAAATTAAACACACAGATGAAAAAAAATTGATATACTAGCTCTAAAGTTTTATAGGAATCCTTTTGTATCTTTTTGTAAAGAACATTCTTCAAAATTCATTGTCAATAAGATTCATTCAAGAAAGAATTGAATCTTCTGTTGCACAGTAGGTATATTGAACAATGAATCCTTCTGCCTTGCAACTGCTTGAGGTACATCTAAAGAGATTTACGATATTAAATATTTTATACTATTTTGAAACGTCACTCTAATGTGATGCTCAAACTCGAAAAATATTTCATGAGGTACTCCCGATTAGAGTATACCTTAATGTATATTTCAGTAAAATTTCTATTCCAATTTTGGTTACAAAGAAAGATACAGTTAGTATATTAGTTTTGGCCCTAGCTTTGACAGAATTAACGAAGTCACCCGGAGTTATTATCTGTTGCCAATTTGCTATGCAGTGGAACATGAAAATCTATAATACCATCTTATGTTTGGTAGCAGATGTTCATTCGTCGTTAGATCGTTTGTGATTAACAATATTGCTGTTTGGTGTCAGAATTGATTTGACTCGAGGTTGGGGAACAGCCAACGGAATGATTTTGGATTTGTTTCTAGCTGTTTCTCTCCTACCAGTAGTTGTTAGGAAAGTCATCACCATCATTTATGTTCTTTACTTATTTATATTAATTGCAAGAAAAACGGGCAGGACCGTTATTTGAATCTAGTGTTAGATAGTTTTAGCCTTACACTGTCTATAGATTTACTATACTAAGCATAATGTGAGTTAGTATATCATATGGACGTGGTGTTCCATCGCTTCCGCGGACAAGTGCCACAGGACAGCTCACGAACAAGCTAACAAAGTGAAGTGCTACTAACATAGTTTAAGCTACTATTATTAACACAAGTTTTGTATAATACTTATATACCTTAGTTTGTAAGTTCTTTGGGTCATAGTAACCTGATAATAAAATGTTTATTATTATTATTATATGACTATAGAATAAACTGAAACGACAGGTAACAGTAAAAATTTCAGCGTGATATCTATGGTGCTGTCAATCCACCTGTTCGTAGGGAAACTGATGTTGTTGGCAGTTCATTTCACTTAAGTTATCATAGTGAGATTTTAATAGAACAGATAGGCAGAATAATAGTTGTAAACAAGCTGTTTTAAACCAAAATCTGTGGTATAAAACCGGTTTCAAAATTGTTTATAATCACAACCACGTGGGCCGTATATTGCTTGCGTATTACTTTAAAAATTAAGTTAAAAGGCTACTTTAAGTCATTAACTGTGCTTTTAAACTGTTTTAAACCAATAAGACTTTGTTTTTAATCGATTTAAATTAGTTTTTTGTCTATAGGCAGAAATCCGTAAAAACGTTTCGAAAAATGAAAGAAATTACGAAATTTCACGCAAGCCTTATTGATGTTAAAAATTATTTAAAAATAAACTTCTGTTAATAAACCTTGCATCATAAATAAATCTATATAAATCCACTTCCAGCTCAGATTTATTATAATGTACAGCTGTAAGTACTCTTGGCATAGCGTACAAGTTATAAAACTCTCAAAGTAAATGATTTATAGAGGTATTCGGTTGCGATAGGCTATGAACATGATATCACTTATGTTGGATTGTGATTTATTGACTCAGTATCATGGGCTGCGAATTCATTGCTTTGTTCATTGCGAAAGTCATAATAGGAACTACTTAAAAACAGAGAAAAAAGAATCAGAGGGCTTCAAAAAACTTGTCTGCTTTGGACGACCGAGCGTGGCTTGAAGCCACATTACCGATCCGTTTTGGTGGCCTCTGCGTCCGCAAAATTACCAGTATTAGCTTCGTGTTCGTTCGTTAGCGTTCCTGTCCTCTGTCCACAGCACTGAGAAGCTAACCAGGAAAATTTTAGCACCCTGCCTGGTTGACTCCGAAGTGCCGTGCTTGACTGATGCCATGAACGCCTGGGCAGTGACTTGCCTGAATACAGATTGGCCCGTGAACCCGTTTTCCCAGAGACAGTGGGATTAGCTGCTCTGCAGGTTGGTACGGAATAATCAAATCAATACGTCCACCAATACTGCTGAGCGTGCCCGCTTGTTGGCTGTGGGAGAGTGGGAGTCGGGATTCTGGCTTCAGGCACTGCCGTCACCCAACATAGGTACGGTATGTTGTGTGACAATACTTTCCGGCTCGCTACCTGTCTGCGTCTGGGCGCTCCTTGCGGGGCTCCGCATCGCTGCCAGTGCGGTGAAGCTGTCGACTGCCTCGGACACCATGGCCTATCTTGCAGTAAGAGCGCAGGCCGTTTGGCTCGACACACCAGCATTAATGACATCATCCGTCGTGCTCTTGTCACCGCCGGGGTGCCAGCTGTTTTAGAACCCAACGGCTTGGCACGTGGCGATGGGAAGAGACCAGACGGAATGACTATAATGCCCTGGAAGGTGGGCAGGCCTCTGGTGTGGGACCCTTCCTGTACGATGGAATGCGCTGGAGTGGCAGCTGCAGGTGCGGAAAACCTCAAACGGCGAAAATATTCCAATCTCATTGGAAGTTACATATTTGAGCCGTTTGGGGTTGAAACATTAGGGCCATGGGGTCCGAGTGCGCACTTGGTTTTTCGAGACATAGCCAAGCGGTTAGTCGACTCTTCACGTGACCCGAAGGCTGGCCTATTTTTGGTCAAAGAATCAGCATTGCCATACAACGTGGCAATGCTGCCAGCCTTTTGGGAACTTTTCCTATTGACAGCGATGCAGACAAGTTTTTTGAAGCCCTCTGATTCTTTTTGCTCTGTTTTTATAAACTACATACTTGTACATAATATATTAATTTTAGTGTTAAATAAGGAATTGTAAAATATTTAAATTAAATAAATCTATACGAGACATTAAAAAAAAAACTACTTAAAAGTAGATACTCTTTTCTAGGAAACTATGGTCTTAATAACTGCTGTTTGTATGTTCCCATGTTTTCTTTCTAACCTTTCTAAATTTTAACATTTTTTGAAACTTTAAAACTTGATCAACCTAAGCTTGGGTTTTGTGATGGAAGGTAGATTATGATAGGAACCGTGTTAGCGTATTTATTAAACTGATTGATTAATCTCTATAGTTATTTATTTCCGTCTTCGTGTAACAGAAACAACGAAAGTTTGGTGATAACTGGCTGTTAAATATAGAGTTTTATAGCATTTTTTTTTTTACAATGACTTCTCGTAGTTTTCCTTAGACGTTGTCACTACTTAAGCAGGCCTTTCCTGTGAATTTCTTAATTTAAGGCCTCCAGCCAGGGCTTACAAACTAAAGAAAAAGTTACAAACTAAGCGACTAATACCTAAGGGCACCCCCGGTGGGGTACGGACCTCGGCTTAGGGAATCACTGGTAGAAGGGGTCAGCAAGGGACGGACTGGAACTGAATGGCCATTATTTAGGGACAAATTTAAAGCTACAGGCTCAGCGACGCGGGCTGGCTCGTTCAAGGGTCGGGGGGGACTGTTAGCTAATCGGGAATGTCGCGACGACGGACCTCGGCGGCGAGGTCGGTATGACGGACGTTTCGGTTTATGTAAAGTGCTGGTGGTCGTTTCGGTTTGCTTTTCGCTTTTAGAACGGGGTGGAGCCTACCGAGAGCAGTTTTAGAACATGGTTTGATTTGTGTTTTATAGCTATACGCAGTACGTATCTCAACTAGTAGTAGATAGCATATCCATCATGATGGTTATCGATTTTAGACATAACAAAACACAAAAATAGAACAGATTATCGCTACTAATACTTCAGGTAACTGAATTATCGGCGACAGAACTTCATTTTCACCTGACTTCAAAAAGGGAGGTTCTCAGTTCGGTTGCATTGTTAAAGTTATTTACGTTTGTTACACCAGAATTCCGTCATTTATGAACCAATTTGAAAAAAAATATATACGTTTACTTTCGTTTGAGGGGCTTATACTTTCCGAATGGTCCCATAACATTTGGTAAAGTTCTGTTTAGTGGTTTTTGAGTAAGCCGTATGTAGATTTTGTTAAACTAATTTCCTGTTACTGTCATTACGTAGTGTGTAATATATCACAGCTAAAACTTTTATTTTAAAAAAATCAACCGTCTTGCAAAAGAAAACACTACAAACTGAAAAATAACGGTAATTTCGGAAGCCGGTGTCAAACGTACAAAGACACCATCTGCCGAAACTAAATTTCCCCTTTGTAGTGTTTTTTTTTTAATTGGTAGTTGGTTGTTTTTTTTAAATACATTTTTGTTTTATCGTGTTTACATACTGATACCCATCACGGTTTCAGAGTTTTGCTAGCTGATTTAATTAGACACTAAGCTATTGAGAAAGATTTAAAAAGCCAGAAAAAGGCTAAGAGAACACGAAGTTATACACCGAGACATTTTAATTGTCTTACAACAGCAGCCCATTTCTTGTATCCAATGACTACTACACATCCATAAGAAAAAAGGAACATTTTAATAATTAAAAAATAAAAATATTATTCATTATGATGATGCATGACGTAGTTTGTTTGATATTTTGTTTCATGGAAAATGGAGATGGAATGATCTAGTCGACTCGTGCGCTGGGTAGGTATGTTTGTTCTCTACCATATGACATGTAAACAATATTAACAGGATTTTTCATAATTCTAATACATTATTTATTTTTCTTAGTACGTATTTCCAGTAGTTGTTAGGAAAGTTATCACCATAATTTATGTTCTATACCTATTTATATTAATTACAAGAAAAACGGGCAGGACCTTTATTTGTATCTAGTGTTAGATCGTTTAAACCTTGGTATAGCATATGACTATGGAATAAACTGAAAACATGATAGTCCGTTTATTCTTTAAAAAAAACTGGCCAAGTGCAAGTCGGACTCGCGCACCTAGGGTTCAGTACAAACCTACAGGTTTGAATAAAGTTTAAAATTAAAAAAAAAATTATATGATGTAACTAAAAATTTGCGATTTTGGGATTTTTTTCTTTATTTGTACTATAAGACGTTGCTTCGTACCAAAGGGAAACGCCCATTCTTAGCCATGTTATGCCCATCAATGTGGTAAATGCTAAAAAAATACCCATTTAGTAACTAAAATATTGCTATTACTTATTTGTTATGAAAATTCCGGAATTAAAAGCCGGTTTAATAAAAAATTTAATAGTTTATTATCTTATCTAACAGTTCCGGTCGATTGTCAATCCTGTCCAAGTAGGGATGGCAACCATTACTGAAACACACAATCGATACACTAAATAAAACCGGTTACGTAAAATTGATTTTTGGAAAACCTTTCTTCTTTTTATTAAATAGTTGTTTCGCCTTTTTTGCTTTCTTTAGAAACAAAAAAGATGTTTGTCCATTTCCGTACTTCTAAATACGATCTATTGAACCGATTCCGTGTCTCCAGTTTAAAAAAAAAATGATTTACAGATTTTTCGGTAAGCCGATCTCATATCGCATCCCTACGTCAATAACAATCGTAATTGACAACTGATTGACATTTCACATTTTGTTTGGTGTTGTGTGTTCTTGGACTCGTGATTTATTTTCTACTGCGTTTTTCTATTTGATATTCGACGACTGTGATTACAAATATGGACCCTGTAACCGCTCCCGATGATTTTGGATTTGGATTCTGTACCCGCCTACCACGACGACACGGGCTTGCCAATGGATACCGTACCTGTTTCTTACGACGGAGCTGACGAATATGGAACCTGATTTACACGAACTTACCAAGTTACCACGGAACCCTCTCTGTGTTATCTGTGGCGTAGATATACGAAGACTTAAGAGATTTACCTTAAGCGATGTGGAAGTTCGGTCTATATTACAGCAATGGATTGCATTGCACCACAATAAGTTACTATAAGAACATGCAAGGTTCATACATACTCAGTAACTTATATTGCATAGCTATGTAAGATAGATTTGAATTGAATAATTCGGTTGGTTAGTGACAAGGGAACCATAGAAATTGCTGTAGATTTTTTCTCTCAACCTAAATTGTATTTTGTAGTTGTTTGTTGTAGTTGTGTATTGTGAACCCAATTCCTAGATAACGTGCTTGTCATTTATTTAAATGAGAATGAATAAAAAACTGAAACTGTTTTTTTTATAACCTTTAATTTTTATATATGGTTTATAAAAGTCCAACCAAGTTCTATGTAAAAAATAGTGGTAGCTTCTTTATCTATGAAGTGAGCCCTAATGCCTATAATTTGTTTCTTTCGTGGGCATCACACGGACGGACGGACAACAAAGTGATCCTATAAGGGTTCCGCTTTTTCCTTTTGACTAAAATAAAATGTCACGGTGTATTTCGGGTGGGCCGGGCGACGCGATGCTATAAGATTGACTTTATGTAAAAACAAGAATTTCACACAGAAGACGTTGCGAGCTGAAGCTAATTTATTATAAGTTCACAGTGACACTCAGAATAGCATCGTTTTTCTTACCATATCCTTACGATGTACATGAAAACTGCATCAGAGATGCATTTTGTCGCAAGTGTGAAAACGTATGTCCCATAAAGCTAATGCCTTCGACCGATTATGTCGTTGGGAACTACCGATAGCACTAGAACTAAAGTCAGTAAGGAGGCCATAATTCTTAAAGGATTTCCCTGAGAGTCGCGCTTACGACTGTAGTTGCAGTCTTAGGGTAGTTTAAATGGCTCTAATCGAAGTACTTAGTTCCAAAATGGTAGTTTAAGGTCACGAGGTTACCTAAGTACTGCCAGGGTCGCGAGATTGTTCGAAAGTGATACCGTGACCCTGGCACATGGGCAACTGAAGGAACACGGGTGGGTTTTAGTCAGTAAAAGTCTGACATGCCCTCCCGCTCCGCCCAGAGCGGGAGAAGTCATTTAAAGACTTCCCATCCAAAAAAAAAAAAGGTTACCTAAGTACAATGTAGGTTCATCATTTCAGCCGAAAGACGTTCAATGCTAGACAAGGGCCTCCCCCAATTTGAGGGGTTTTTAACCGCCGCGCTTGGTAAAATGCAAAGAGAATGCTGCTGCCAAGTCTGTAGTTAGTCCTTGAGTGGCCTCTTACGACACCCACGGGAAGAAATTGGATGGTGTTATTCTTAAAGTCCAGCACGACGTGGAACGGAACGGAGGTAGATTAGTAGCCTTTTCTCAATTAAGTTGGGATCAGCTTTCAGTCTAACCAGATGTAGCTAAATACCAGTATTTTGCATTGAGCTACTGCTTATCAGATTCCCACAATCCGCTTACTGGATAACACGATACCTCTTAGTAAAACTGGTTGTCAGACTTTCGGCCTTCTGACTACCCGTAACGACTGTCAAATACCTTTGAATGCTTAATAATTATATAATAATTTAATTTATTTAATATATTAATTTATTTCTATCCACATCGAGATCATAATTTTTACAATTTAATTATAATAAATATATTTAAAAATAATTAATTAAATAATAAAATTAAAATTAATACAATTAAATTAAAATTATAATTAACAGTAAAATAAAATAATTAATAATGCTGCCTCTGAGTGATTTGTTTTTTCTTAGTACATTATTTGTTGTAATAACATTAGCTATGCTGACGACATGGTGCTGCTGAGCGCGTCAATCTGTGGGCTAAGTACACTCGTAGCCACTTGCGAGCAATATGCCAGACTGCATGGTCTGGCATATAATGTTAAGAAGAGTGTTGTCATGGTCTTTGGGGCCAGGGGTAAATATCCAGAAGCAGTACCATCAGTTACAATAAACGGTATACCCCTTATGAGGGTAGACCGATTTAAATATCTGGGTCACGTATTGACCACTGACCTCAAAGACGATGAGGATATTGATAGGGAGCGGAGGGCGCTGTGTGTGAGAGCTAACATGATTGCCTGCAGATTCAGACGTGCATCGAAAGAGGTCAAGCGCACTATATTCAGTGCGTACTGCACGTCTTTTTACACTTGTAGTCTGTGGGTTCATTATACTCAAAAATCATACAGCGCCCTTCGCGTCCAATACAATAACGCATTCAGGGTGCTGATGGGGCTGCCCCGATACTGCAGCGCATCAGGGATGTTTGCTGAAGCTCACATGGATTGTTTCTACACGGTGATGCGGAAACGGTGCGCATCCCTGGTCCGTAGAGTGCGGGGCAGCGCCAACAGCATCCTATCTATGATAGCTAGTAGGCTGGATAGTGAGTTTGTAAACCACTGCTGCAAGGTTTCAGCTGGGCCTGTCACCTTGCAGCAGTGATATCATAATCTGTTTTTGTTTTTGTCTTGTATGTTACTAATATAGTTTGTAAGCACATTGTTACTAACACTATGAGTCTTGTTGCTCAAATTAAATGATTAAATAAATAAATTAATTAATCACAATTATAACAATGGTTAATGTACTGACAGTCAAACCTATTCGCAAATACGCTCAGGATGGTGTTGTGCAATAAAGTATTGAGTATTGGAGGTAGTCCTGAGTCTGCGCCCCAGAGATGTGCACCGCTTTCGCATCATCGCGTATAAACAATCGACACGGGCGTCGGCGAACATCCTCGACGCGCTACAGTGCCGGGGCAGCCCCAACAACACCCTGAACGCATTATTATACTAGACACGGAGAGCGTTGTACTGATTCTGAGTATATGAAACCCACAGACTTGCTGTGTACAAGGACGTACAAAATGCTCTAAAAAGAGTTATCTTGACAGCCCCCGAGGAACGAACAAACCTGCGGGCGATCATATTGGCCCTCACAGACAACGCCCTCCACTCCCTATCGATGTCCGCATCTTCCTTCATGAATGAGAAATAAATAAAATGATGTAGATATAACGTCCGTGATGTAAACTTAAGAATTTGCATAGTTTTCGAATTATGACGAAAAATAAAAAAAAAAACCGAAAAAAAAATCAATGTGATACAAATTTATGTAAAGATAAGAGAAAAAATAAAACGATGTCTCTAAATAGCACACTTTTCCGTAATCATCAACAAAAATTACTTTAGTTCCACTATCGCTCAGGAGATGGCGCTAACTTAAAAACACAATGCTACGTGCAGTAAAATACTATAAAATTATTTATATATGATGTTACGGAACCCTCGGTGCGCAAGTCCGACTCGCCCCTGGACCGGTATTAAAAAAAAAACATACAACTCATGTTTCTTGATGTAGGCCAGTGTAACAACAAAGACGAAAATAGGAAATAAAGTAAAAATTAAAGGGGTCCACCCTCTAATTTTTACTTTATTTCCTATTTTCGTCTTTGTTGTTATACTGGCCATAGTAAAACACACTGAAAACTGTCAAGGTTTAAAAGAGACAGCCCTGTGACAGATGGATGGACGGTCAGCGGAGCCGTAGTAATTGGGTCCCGTACCCACACTTTGCACGAAGCCTTAGCGGAACCCTAAAATGGTTTTTTTTTTTAAACTGACCCACTCTTAGTCAAAGTACGTACGCGTAAATGATTTAATTGAAATTAATGCTTTGTCTTAGCAAAGAGTTGAATCCATACCTTTCCACACCGGTATTATTTGTTATGTGAAACATGAAACTTTGTTATATAAAACATACATTCTCATTTTTTTGTTTGATAATTTTAAACAGTGTAAATTGTCAACAAAAAAATCAAATAAAAAGAAAATCATAAAATTATTATGATTTTATTTTATTCGGGTTTTATTCAATTGTCGGTCGTGAGTAGTTATCGTTCATGTGTGAAATCAGGTTTCCGTCTGACTTGAGCCTTTTACATATATTTGAATCGTGGAAATTATTCATTCATAGTTGGTGAGGTATGTTATATACTTTATTCTTTTTTGTATACCGAATATTGCTCAATTGAACGATGAGTAACTTAATTAATATACCTGGCTTCAAAACCCACTTTTTATCTGGTATTATTGTTGCAATATCCTTGAAAAATAAAGTCAGGTAGGCAGATTTTTTACTGGCATCCTTGAAAGATAAAGTTATGAACAGAAACCTTGAGTACGGGATTGCACGATAAAATGTCAGTACCTTGCACAAAAGTCAGCATTCTGACTTCACCAATTAGAAGTTGCTATCTAATGCCGCGGTCCCACAACCCATTAACAAACGGGCCGCAAGGCGCCCGCAACCATCGGATCCGATGAAAACAATCGACCTATACGGCCCGTCTTCGCCGTCCGTCGCATACGTCGGGAATCGACTAGTACAAAGGCGCGTCGCGGTGCGGACGCGTTTCAAATTACTTTGTTTATCTGGAAATGCTCGGGTCGGGCTGCGACAGGCCTCAACAGGCCTCGACAGGCCTCGGCAGGCTCAGCGACGCCTGGCGCGGCCCATCTTTTAACAGGCAGTGGGAACACGGCATAAGTATGCAAGCTACTTGCCTACATTTTCAAAAGCTAATCCTTTCTAGTCTTATACAGAGTGGCTCTATTTAACTGTCTGGGAGGAAATGTGTGTGGAGTAGTTTTTTGTCAATTGTTTGAGAATTCGTTGGTTCTTTAATAAATAAATATCTTAGGACAACCAACACACCGTTATCTGATCCCAAACTAGCCAGAGCCTGTACTATGGTAACCAGACAACTGATAAATATACTTATATATTTCTAAATAAATACAAATTATAGATAAATTACACCCAGACACAGAACAAATGATTGTGCTCATCACACAAAGATTTGTCCTGGGTGGGAATCGAACCCACGACCTCAGTCTTTTGATTCTATACTTGAAAAGCCTGCATTCATTGCATGTCCCATTCAATTTATCGTTAGAAAATAACAAAGTAGTCAGCTTGTTCAATGTTACTTCAAGTTCAGGTTCCAAATGGCTTGATGGCACGTTGGTGCTTTAGTTGAGACAGAGTCACAGATTGAAATAGTCGTAACCTATTTGCCTACAGTACAAAAATCTATTTAGGTTTTTGCCTAGGTACATGTGTTGTGTGTGAAAATCCTGATGATTTTTTAAATGGAGTTAAGAAAACCTCATTTCTTTGAGGTGATTCGTAAAAAGTATTTTGTATTTATGGTGACTATGGCTTTTGCGCAAGCGAGAAACTTACAAAATGTCTTAATAATTGGAGAGTAACTGGATAAATGGGTAGTAAGACGTTTACAGGTAATTATTAAATTTTTATGGTTTACGGGAAATTCTTGGGTAACCCATAAAATTCTAATTTTCTTACGTTTTTGTAAATTACTTGTCAGAAGCAGGCTGTATGTTCATTAAAATATGACTAACTGATCTATACGATAGATATTTCATAGAATTGTCATTGAATGGGATTCAATTGAGTTAGAAAGTTGTATTGATGATTTTAATGTAACTAGGTACATAAGTTTTACAATCGCTAATCATACTTTGTTCAACATACAGCCTGAAACTGCACGTCACTTTGCAGAAAAACATAAGAAAATTTGAATTTCACGGGCTACCATAATGAAGGATGAAAGAACTAGGTACTTTAGACAACATAGATGGTTAAGGTCATTATCAAAATTTTCAATGAGGTAAGATAATCTGAAAACATCGTGAGGAATTTGACATTTGTAAGAAAGAAAGAAAATACGTTTACTTGCGGCAAACATGACGCACAGAAAGAACAGAAACATACAAAAACAAAAGCTAGACGAAAACATGCATCACATCCACGCAAAAAAGCCATCACACGCCATAATGCTGTGACCCTATGCAAGATAGAGCCCCAGCGCTGGTTTTCATGCTGGTGTAAATACTATACATTACTAGCTTCTGCCTGCGACTTCGTCCGCGTTAAATTTCTTGTTCCCCGACCCTTCCCGTCGCGTCGAATCGCCTACCCGTGCGATTTTTCCCGTTTTTGCAACATTTTTCATTACTGCTCCGCTCCTCTTGGTTGTAGCGTGATGTTATGTAGCCTTCCTCGATAAATAGGCTACCCAACACAAAAATAATTTTTCGATTTGGACCAGTAGTTCCTGAGATTAGCGCGTTCAATCAAACAAACAAACATACAAACAAACTCTTCAGCTTTATAATATTAGTATAGATTTTTAGATGTAATAAATATAAAAAAATAAAAGTGGCAACATTCCGTCCCGAATGCAGTCTGACGCAGACGCCGCCAGCTTTAGTAAAAAACACATTTACAGCCCGTACTGGGTCCGCACGGTGGTTAACTCCCTCTCATCGCATATAGGCGCGCCACTCACTTGGCGTACAATATCGCGTCACTTCGTGTACAATAGTTATGTTTACGTGGTTTTTAGGGTTCCGTTGCCAAATGGCAAAAAACGGAACCCTTATAGATTCGTCATATCTGTCTGTCTGTCTGTCCGAGTATGTCACAGCCATTTTTTTCCAAAGCTATAAGAGCTATGCTGTTGAAACTTGGTAAGTAGATGTATTCTGTAAACCGCATTAAGATTTTTACACAAAAATAGAAAAAAAACAATAATATTTGGGGTTCCCCATACATAGAACTGAAACTCAAAAAATTTTTTTTTCATCAAACCCATACGTGTGATCTATGGATAGGTCTTCAAAAATGATATTGAGGTTTATAATATCATTTTTTTTAAAACAATAATATTTGGGGTTCCCCATACATAGAACTGAAACTCAAAAAAAAAAAATTTTCATCAAACCCATACGTGTGGGGTATATATAGGTCTTCAAAAATGATATGAGGTTTCTAATATCATTTTTTTCTAAACTGAATAGTTTGCGCGGGAGACACTTCCAAAGTGGTAAAATGTGTGTGTGTCCCCCCCCCCCCGTAACTTCTAAAATAAGGGAATGATAAAACTAAAAAAAATGTATGATGTACATTCCCATGTAAACTTCCACCGAAAATTGGTTTGAACGAGATCTAGTAAGTCGTTTTTTTTTTTAATACGTCATAAATCGTAAACCACAATTTACCTTTCATTCAGTCAACTCAAATATAAAAATTTAAAAAAAAACATTTAATTTCATAAACATAAACCTTATGCATAAACCGTGAATTCCTGCAGGTTTGTACGGAACCCTCGGTGCGCGAGTCCGACTCGCACTTGGCCAGTTTTTATTTGTATATATGATAGTCTGTAAGGTATTTATGGTATGGGTCTTAAAGCCCGAAATAAATCAATTTAAGTATTTGATTTGATTTTGTTAGGCTGATTTTATACTACGTAAAGATGAACGTAATTTTTGATTAATTTATTTACGTTTTATTGCAATAAACAATTTTTGTTTATTGCCCTACCCAAAGGTGCCAAAAGGAACCCTATTACTAAGCCTTTGCTCTCCGGCCGTCGCGCATCGGTCTGTCAGCGGGCTTTAACTCATAAACCATAATAGGCAGACAGTTTAAAATTTCACAGAATGTGTATTTGTTTTACGTACAACAAATAATAATATTAATATAAATTTAAAAATTAAGGAGGGTCTACATACAAGAAAAGTCTTGGCATTTTTATGCTTTGCAATAGAGAACCCTTCACGTAAGTCCGACTTGCACTTGGCCGATTTTGTTAATAAGTAATGTTAAGTATTGTACGATAATTAAATAATATAAATAAATATTTTAGCGTTATGATAGATCTCTATGTCTTTTTAACACGCCGTTAACTGATCCTAAACTAGGCAGAGCCTGTACTATGGTAACCAGACTACTGAAAAATGTAGTTATATATTTCTAAATACATACATATTATAGTTAAATTACACCCAGACACAGAACAAAATGATTGTGTTCATCACACAAAATGAATTGGAAACGCAATTACCTATCATTACCTACTTATCATTGACTGACTACGAGCCTGAGTGACGTGGTCTGTCTCTTGAATAATATATCACCTAAGTATGGAGTTCTGCGAACTGGGCAATTGTATATTCGATAGGAAAAGTCAGGCCTTGGACCTATCCAGCTATACATTTCCAGTAAGTATAAGCAGACTTCCCACTATCAAAAAGCATAATACAAAACGAGGTTAGCCAAAACCGAGAATACATAGATTGATATGTCGTTGTGTTTATCTACTTGATATTTGAGTAAGGTAACATATTTTTTATGCTTTACTTTAAAAGTTTTCAGAGGGTTATTTAGATTTAATTTCAGCCAAGTCGAACTTCGTTATGGCTAATTGCTTATACTTTTTAAATTCTTACGTCGTTTTGATGATTTTACTCCATAAAGTAGTCAGTCTCGTCAAAAGCTTTTTGTAATAATAAAATAAAAACGTAATACAATGTGCTTACCATAATTTATTTATCGGATGTAGGACACGAAATGCCACTGTAGAAGTTTTATATTACTGTGATCGCGAGAAGACGAAATTTGACCATAAGTCAATAAAATTATAATTAAAAATAATCAAAATAATTGTGAGACGTCACGGGACGCCTGGCAGATGTGAACTATCGAAATTATTTTGTACAGGTAATATGCATAAAAGAACAGATTACGACAGCAATCTACTCTACTAGTGATCACTATTTAGTAGACATTTATTTTCATGAAATACTAAAATTACTGAAAAAAAAAACATTTAAAAAAAATGCGCACTGGTTAACAAAAAATCCTGTATATACCATCACTAGATTTTGCCAGCGGCTTCGCCCACGTGGAGGTCGGTAAATATCCCACGGGAACTTAGTACCGGGATAAAAAGTAACCTATGTGTTAATCCAGGTTATAAACTATCTGTGTGTCAAATTTCATCCAAATCGGGTCAGTAGTTTTTGCGTGAAAGAGGAAAAACATCCATACATACAAACTTTCGCGTTTATATATTAGTATAAAATTATAATTAAAAATAATCAAAATAATTGTGAGACGTCACGGGACGCCTGGCAGATGTGAAGCATCGAAATTATTTTATACAGGTAATATGCATAAAAGAACAGATTACAACAGTAATCTATTCTACTAGTAATCACTATTTAGTAGACATTTATTTTCATGAAATACTAAAATTACTGAGAAAAAAACATTAAAAAAAATTGCGCACTGGTTAAAAAAATCCTGTATATACCATCACTAGCTTTTGCCAGCGGCTTCGCCCGCGTGGATGTCGGAAAATATCCCACGGGAACTTAGTACCGGGATAAAAAGTAACCTACGTGTTAATCCAGGTTATAAACTATCCGTGTGTCAAATTTCATCCAAATAGGGTCAGTAGTTTTTGCGTGAAAGAGGAACAAACATCCATACATCTATACATCCATACATACAAACTTTCACAACTACATACAACTTTTATAATATTAGTAGGAAGTAGGATATAGCGTGGCGACGCACGCCCCGTGTAGATGCACTCCCCGTGGAGACGCACGCCCCGTGGAGACGCGTCACAACACAAACAACCGGTTTTCCCCGCGGTTATAGATGTTTCACATTAATATTACGTTTCTGCACTCCTCCAAATAAACTTTAACTTTGCCTTTCATACTCTCAGGAGTAATTTTTGTGAGAAAAGGTACGAAGTTTTTGCTTCACGTATTAATTTACAGGCAATACTTCACTCATGTGCTCGGTATTGATACTGAAAATTAATGGAACAAAAAAAAAATACGTCTTTCGATGTGCGAAGTTCAATGCCCTTATTAGACTAGCTGTTTTTGTAATTTTTCGTGGAACATAGATATTTTGTTTGGTTGCCTTAATGTACTATGATACTGGCATTTTCAAAGTTGGAGGGACGACTCTTTTTTTACTTCATTCGTTTTCGATATCGGTTTCCAACAAGTGGGTAAAGTATTGCCAGCTATTTAAATTTGACTCTGTAAAGACTAGTGGTTATAGTCGAATATCTAGTTTAAAAAAATTGACGTTTAAAAAAACTCGAAATTCGACCATATACAGGGTGTCCAGTAAATAGCACGACATACTGCATGGGGTGATAGCTTGGGTCACTACCTATCAATACAACACAATATATGTTCAGCAAAATCTTACGGATTTTTTTTTCACCACTGTAGGTTAAACTTAAGTGATAAGAAAATAGTTCTGTGCAAATTTAAACAAAAAATAGTATTTCTTGAAAACATTCTTGTCTTTGATAGAAATAAATAATAGTTAAAAAAAACTAAAAAAACACGCTTCCATTGAAAACCAAACTAAAAAGTACAAAATAATGGAAAAAAAGCGTGGGGTGCTTTTTAAGGTATTTTTTTTATTGATATCAGGCACCCCACGCTTTTTTTTCCATTATTTTGTACTTTTTAGTTTGGTTTTCAATGGAAGCGTGTTTTTTTAGTTTTTTTTAACTATTATTTATTTTCTATTTTTTAGGGTGTTTAGAATTTTGAGACGTATGTCAGCGTAGTTTGTGACGTATGTCAGCGTAGTTTTCGAAGAAAGTTTTTTTTTGCTGTCCTGGTAACCCTGGCAAGGATAATGGCACAAATTTATGAAATTATTGCATTGTCATCGGTCCTTGACAGGTGTGCAAAGTTTGAATGAAATCTGGCCGTTTAAAGTGGGTCAAAATCGCGCTATAAGGAGTCGGTTACAAATAAACATACAAATATACAAACATACAAGTGAAGCTAATATAAAGCGTGTAAAAAGACTTATCAATGAGTAAAGTAACTATTCACAAATAATTTGATGTAAAAAAAAGTACTAGAAAAGGATTTTTTCATTACGAGATGCTTAAAAATCTGTTTTAAGGTAGAGATTTTTTGGTATTTCGGAAAATTTTATAAAACTGTAAATCCGTAAGATTTTGCTGAACATATATTGTGTTGTATTGATAGGTAGTGACCCAAGTTATCACCCCCTGTAGTATGTCGTGCTATTTACTGGACACCCTGTATAAAAAAATATATATATAGAAGCAGAGGTGGCCCAGTGGTGACGGCCGCGACTTACAAGAAGTAGTAGGTCGTGGGTTCGAACCCAAGCAGGCACATTCACACTTTGTGTAAATTAAGTGGTCACCAGTGCTTTCAAAACGATAAAAGAAAACATCGTAAGGAAACCGGCATATCTTAGAACCAAAAATTTGAAGGCCTGTGACATCTAACAACCCGTATTGGGCCCACGTGTTGGATTATGGCCCACTCGCTCACAGAGAACAGGCCTGTGTTCCTGCAAAGGAAACATTTATAGATTGCTGATGATGATAAAAAATATTAACTTTCTGCATTCCTTCTCCATATAAACAGTAGTTGTGCGTAATGCGACTGTCTCTGCGATAGCATAGAACCTGCGAGACCTTTTGTTCTGCATATATTCATAAGGCAACGATAATTACTTTCCAGTTAATTGCCGCCGCCAGTTGCCACCCAAATTACTGATAAGCTATTTTATTTTTGTACAAACAGTTTTAGACGTTAAATATATTTTGGTACCTAGTTAACTTCGGTGTTACTTATCTGATTACTCTGAGTAAAAGGCCCAAACAAACTCAAAGGTTATGTAGTAATTTTTAAACTCCAGACAAGAATCTTGATCCGATAATTGTGAAGTCAATGTAGATTGGTGTCTGAAAAAGTCTTTTGAGAAAATAACCACACAGATTGAGTAGACCTGTACAGTTAGTGCACACATCATCATCATTTCAACCGAAAGACGTCCACTTTTGGAGATAAACCTCACCCAATTTGAGGGTTGGCCATAATCGTCACGTTTGGCAGGCGGGTTGGTGATCGCAGTATGGTGGTAAAATATATAGAGAACGCTGCTGCCCATTCTCTAGTAAGTCCCTTAGTCGCCTTTTACGACACCCACAGGAAGAAATGGGGTGGTGTTATTCTTTACGTCCGGCACCACACGGTTTCAACCTTAATGAAGTTATATTTTAGTGGGATTTGTTGTCAAAAGTGAAGGAAAATATCGTGAGGAAACGGGCATGTCTTAGAACAAAAAATTCGAAGACATGTGACATCTACCAACCCGCACTGGCCTTGACTGGGCCTGTGTCCCAGCAGTGGGAACATTATGGGCTGCTGATGATCATGATGATGAGACTGTAGCAACAAAAAAATTTTTGTTTGCGCATGTGGAAATAAACAATCACATGTTTATTATTAATTGATAAGAGCGCATTGTTTTTATAAAGAAACAGTTTTATCAACTTGTAATATAGGATTAAGGATAAGTTGATTATTGATTGTGATAAGACTGACATTTAGCTGTTGTTAAGGCAAATATACATAATTACATAGAGTAATGTGCATTTCGGAAATGTATTTCCCCTTAAACATAAGAGAATCGCTCAACATAAATCGCTCATATGGACATAAAACTTCGCACTGCGCATGTCTCACTTATTTTTTTTAACCCATTATAGATAATTACATAACAAACGCCCACAATACCTTAGTAAAACCATAATGCTCACAATTTAATAATCTATATATAGAAACTTAATATAACTAAGTGAATGGAAGTGCAATCGATGGCTGCGCGCGCATCCGTCAACATGGCTTCTTGCGTCAATTCCAGCGACACGACATTTTTACATCTCTAGTATCCATTGCTGGTTGTATTGAAATTGATGAGAAAGAGCTTAGGCAAATACAAGCAATGGAAGTTGAACGATTAGATGTCAGCGATGATAAAACTAAAGTAGATATTGGGTAGTAACAGCCAAAAGAAATACTGTGGGTTAGTGTACCACCCGACTTAGGGGATCGCGCATCAAAAGATACACCCATGCAGTGCAATTTCTCTGTAAAAAACAACACAAACGATAGTATAAATCAACCTAAATAAAACTTCAAATAGTTATCTGTACGTGTGTCTAAATCGAATCGACGAATTCATTCATGTAGTTGTCACGCTTGTGAACCATGCAGTAAACAAATTAGCACTGACGTTTGATAAATTAAAACAACAAAAAAATTAATTAAAAGGAGTGGGAAAGTGACAATAGTATAACTATACAAACCAGGTCTAAAGGATCTGGACTGAAAAGTCCTATTTCACCTGTAATGGAGAAAGGTGAACGATTTTCAGAATATTTGTTCGCGAAGATGGGCCCTGGAGATAGGGGGCCGAAGACGACTGAAGACCGGGCGGCTCCAGTTGAACGAACTGGAGTCCGGAAGATTTTGGTCGACAATGTGATGCTCGTGGTAACCTTGGTTGGAGTCATCACTGGCATTGGTCTTGGTGAGTAAAAAAAAAACTCATTTTTACACTTTTATGAATATTGTTGGTAACGTAGAAGATCGTCTATCTGGGTGAGTTAAAACATTTTTTTTTTATGAATATTGTTGGCATCGTCTATAAATAAGTGAAATTGTGAATGTAAATCATGGAACGGATTACGAAAATCGTATTAAGTTGCATGTGGTGCAAACGTAGTATACTAATTCAATTATTACATTGTTTTTCATAATAATGTAGAACCCATTATTTTCTCTAGTATATAAGAATCCTTTTGTTTCTCTAATAGAGAAGAATCCAATAGAATTGTATTTAGGATACAGCTATAGTGATTGAAAAGTGTCATACAAAGACAAAGAAAAAAAAGTTCCCACATGGTTTCTTTCACGAGGGAGTCTTTTAAAGATTACCACATGGCTACAATTTTTCAACCGAATGGCGTCCACTGTTGGACATAAGCCTTTCTCAAGCACCGTTGCTTCGACCGGTTCTGTGCTTGCTGCATCCAGCGAATTCCTGTGGCCTTCACAGGGTTCGTAGGTCATGGTCACCACATGGTCATTCACATCTTTAGGAGTATTTTCTTGCCGATAAATGGAAATTGTCTCCACGTATATTTACTTCGTGGTTTCCACTGCATTACAAAATTCATTACTTTAAGTAATGGAAAATGATCAGTTACAAAGCACACACTATATGGTATTAATCTGTTTAAGTGCTGCCATTGAAGCACGCCATAGTTTGCTGTCATCTGACGCCATGTTCCAGTTGTAATGCTAAGTAAAAGTTTTAATAGTCACGTCTTCATCATCATCATTTCAGCTGAAAGACGTCCACTGCTGGACATAGGCCTCCCTCAAGCACCGCCACTTCGACCGGTTCTGTGTTTGTCGCATCCAGCGGATTCCTGCGGCCTTCACCAGGTCATCGGTCCACCTTGATCGGGCCGATGGGGCCCGAAAGGTTCTGGAGTGGTGACCGCGTACTGGAAGACGTAGCGTTGGAAGGCCTCCCAGAAGGTGGATCGAATAGCCACGTACTACAAACTAATTTATTACTTAGATAAGAGGTTGGATTATAGATGAAGTCGACTATACTCACACGCAGGGTACTACAGAGTTAGGCAGAAATGTGCTACAGGTATTGACCGATTTTCGTCATCATACGAGCTATAAATGATTGCAAAGGTCCATCACTAGGTTCATTACAATAATCCCAGGGCTTTTTTATTTTGGACAGGATTGGACATAACGCTGAATGAATCAATTCAATCAACTGGTTGGTCAGTACACGGATTAGAAGCTAAGCAGCGCATCTGTTAGCGCATAACGTTCAAATCAATGAGCACTTATAACGTTATTTGCGACGACCTTAGTAAAGGCGGTTATTCACAAGCCGATCTTTTCAAATCCTACGTCAGATGAGTATAGATAAATAGAACCGCAATTAAAAAACTTCTATCTTTTCTAGGTCTCGGTCTCCGGCCATATCACTTAGGCCCAGACGCGTTAGTAATAATAGCCTACCCTGGGGAACTCTTCATGAGGCTCCTCAAACTGATGATCCTGCCCTTAATTATCGCCAGTCTGATCGCTGGCTCGGCAAGTTTGAACGCAAAGATGAGCGGGAAGATAGCAGTGAGAACGCTCCTATACTTCATCTTGACATCGATGTTCAACGCGTTCTTGGGACTGGTTCTGGCGATGATGATCCATCCGGGAGTTCCGGAGATCAAACAGTTTGGGTCTTTTGTTGAAGCGAAAAGGGAACACAGTATTTTGGACAGCATTCTGGATATTGGCAGGTATGTTTTAGTTTTTAAATTATTTAGTAAAGAAAAGCAAACAGTGGTATGAAAAATAAACGGAAATAACAAATGTAGTAACCACTATGTTTTCCACAGATTACAATATATTTTTTTACAATATAGTAAGCGTTAGCTTTGGTTAGGGCAAAATTTTTTCAATGAACAAAAGAATCCAAAATAACCAAATAAAACTCTTGTTTGTTGAGTACATCTTACAGGTCCTATGGGTCCAGGGTTTGCTTATTCATACGAAATCTACTGCTCATCCCACAGAATTTTAACTATGTAGTTTTTTTACCATGTACTTTTAGTTTTCAGTTAAGAAATCATTTGGACTTCATTCATCTTTATTGTAGTTTTCAATTAACTCTTTTCTTAGTGGGAAATTTATTTAGGATAGTCTAATAAACATTAGATCATCATATAGCCCTTCTAACGCTAGCCTACGGTATACGGCAGCTGAAGTATGAGAAATTTCTTGGCAGTGGGAAGACATAGATAAATATCGTTGCATCACTGAGAGGTTCACCAGTGACCATGGGTTTCAGAATTACCACTATGGTAAATAAACGGGAAAAGACCCTTGTTACCACTTTTTGCGATCAAAGGGTCATTTTCTCGTAATTTTAAGAACGTTCACAGTCTGATCTCAGTCTCCATCTGCGAAAAATACCTCGATTTTTCATACATTTTTGACGAGTTTTTGACATTTGATTGGCGCCGATATGAGACTGCGACTAAATTTTGAACGTTTATAATTATGAAAATTAGCTTTCTTTTAAGTGACCGTTAGTTTTATCATCTCAAGTTCTTCTAACTTAACAGACAGCTGTGCTGCTGGGGAGTTTATTGCGCCACTTCTTCTTCCCAGCTAAAGCACTAGGAAGTGGTGAAGGCGGGCGTTTTGGGGGACTGTCTTATGTAACTTTGACGTTCAAAAAGTGTTGACTCTCAGCCTAGTTTGAATAAATGACTTTTGATTTTGATTTTATACGGTCCCTTATTGACTAAACCCTGGGGAACAAAATAAGTAAGAGAAAACATGCAACCTTACTTCGTAAATAAAATTACCTCAAAAGGAATCCCCAGATACCTATTATAGGGCAAATGCTGGGAATCCTTTTAACCTAATAGCGCATGTTTTGGCATAGATATGATTGGTTGCAGGAACATATTTCCGGACAATATCGTGCAGGCCGCTTTCCAGCAAGCACACACGGTGTACACACAACCTCCTACTATTTTTGGGAAGAATATCAGTGAAAATGACACTGTGCCCGCTATGGTTCGAGTTGTGGCTTATAGGTGAGTCTTTATATTTATTTTCTTCATTGATGGCACGTGTCTTTTATGTGTATGTGTTATGCTACAACTTATATTGTAATCTTCCTTTCGTTTCGAACATAGTTGCATATTGTAATGGCTAGCTTCGTTCCTAAGGATCTTCGTGGTCATTTTAGTTTAACGAACGTCATTATCATGGCATACATTCCAAACAGAATCAGATGTGCACTGTATTATGTGACTAGAATGCTGGCCTATTTTTGACTAAAGAATCTGCATTGCCATACATCGTGGTAATGCTGACCATATGAAAGATTTTTGGGCACTTTTCCTGTTGAAAGCGTAGCTATATATTATGGTAGTCAGAAAAAACACATTATTAATAACATAACGTCACGCATTTTTACCTCGAAGGGTTGGGCAGAGTAGTATCATATTTCGCCAGCTATGTACGTTTAAGTCCCATGTAATAGGGGTGACCTTGTAACATTAATATTTATTCAGAAAATAAATTAACTGTTTTCAGGTCAGGCACCAATACTTTAGGTTTAGTTTTCTTCTGCCTCGTGTTTGGCAGTCTTCTGGGTACGTTGGGAGCTAAGGGTCAAGTGGTGATAGACTTCTTCCAGGCGATCTTCGAGGTGATCATGAAGATGGTGACGGGGGTCATGTGGTTCACCCCCGTGGGTGTCAGCAGTGTGATCGCTGGGAAGATCCTTGGTGTAAATGATGTGGGTGAGTTTTACTAGTTAAATAAATATATTGTTGTATACAAAACACCTAAAAGGGAAATATACATAAAGATAGAAGAGTACAAAGGTACTGCTTTCATTGGTAAAACAATTAATCCGATATATATGCAAAGTACACATCACATACACATTTTACTTATCTCTATTTTTAATGCGGTCAGTAGACGTAATTCCCAGTCTTGTAATATTTCATTATCTTATAGTCGTTGGGAAAGTTTTCATGTTCAGCAAATTCAGATTTTATTATTATCGTTTTACTTTTATTGCCATTTTTTTAATCAATTTGGTCTGATATTATTTTTTGCATCAACTGCATATAAAATCCAGGACCTATGTGTCAAAAATAATGTAATGGTGATACTTTTATGTTCATAGTTCTGGTTTACCTACCAAATCACTTCCAAAAGTAAAATGAAGACATTAAAGACCTTTGAAGAACATTTCTCAAAACAACTGATACTATCGGAATCATAATAATATGTTGGTTGGCTAAGTAAAACATTAGTCTAATTTACCCAGTTTCCTTCACATTAATACTTGAATAAGTCTTTTATTTAATAGTAGCTACATCCCACGGTTTCACCCATATAAGTCTAGATCCCATAAAAATTTCGGCATAACATGTATGTATCCTAATCCAAGTCATGGTTTACCTATGTGCTATATTTCACCCAAATCTTTCCACTCGTTTTAGCGTGAAAGCGTAACAAATTAACTTACAAAAATCTAATTCAAATTCTCTTTGAATTATTTGACTGGCCTGTTAGTCTAGTGGTTAGTGACCCTGACTGCTAAGACTGAGGTCGTGGGTTCAATTCCCATCCAGGACAAATCTTTGTGTGTTGCGCACAATCATTTGTTCTCTGTCTGGATGTAATTTATCTATAATATGTATGTATTTAGAAATATATAAGTATGTTTATCAGTTGTCTGGTTGCCATAGTACAGGCTCTGCCTAGTTTGGCATCAGACAACGTTATGTTGGTTGTCCTAAGATATTATTATTAGATATTATATTACTAGTTTAGATTTTTCATTCTACATATCTCCTGTTTTCAGCATCAGTGATGTCTCAACTAGCCTGGTTTATAGCTGCGGTAGCCGTGGGTGTGTTCTTCTACCAGCTCATCGTGATGCAACTCATATACTTCCTGTTCTTACGACGGAATCCCTACAAGTTTTACTGGGGATTATCACACGCTATGCTCACGGCCTCCGCTACTGCTTCTACGTAAGTTTTAAAGATGTTTTGCTGTTTATATTAATAAGAATTGAATACATTGGAATCTTTTTTTAATTCCGTGTAGAAAATGAGCGTGAATCTGTTAGCCAGTATTTGCCATGCTTGACGATTATTTAGAAGTATTTAACCCAAAAGGGGCGGTCAATGGTGACAGCAAAAAATAAACAATTAACCTGTTTTTACAGTTGGGTAAATAAACTCAGGCATTTGTTTCAAATAAACCAATTACGGGTACTTTTGACAAGTCGTAGGTCGTTCAGTCAGAAACATGAAGTTAGTGACCCATTTTAAAGCGTAATAGTTACCTATGGAGAATAGTGGGAGGGAATCTCTACGGACTCTTTTTTAAATTAAAATATTGTTACAAAAAATTATAATTGAAATTACACATGTAAGAGATTTATAAAAACACGTGCACCATAAAAGAGCCGGTAATAATAAAAAAAAAACAGAAACTAAAATAAGCCGTGGCAGCTAAAAAACAGGCACTGGTGCCGATTCCTTATTCACAAACTAAACTAAATTTAAGTTCAGTGCATCTTTTTCTTTCTATTTCATTAAGGAAAGGACAGAAGATAAATATTAGTTTAGTCCTGTCAAATTAATCAGCGCTTGACGTAAATTGACGTAATTTTAGTAGGCAAGTTTTTAATCACGTCTAAACTTATATGGAGTAGTGACAGGCGCTGATTAATTTGACAGGACTAAACTAACATTTTTCTTTTTCTTAATGAAATACAAAGAAAAAGATGCACTGAACTTAAATTTAGTTTAGTTTGTGAACAAGGGAATCGGTACCACTGTCAGTGAAGGCTGGTCGTATTCACTGACGGCGCCCGTTCACCAACATGACGTATATGTAGATCAGCACCCTATTTTGAACTATTTTGAAGGAAACTTAATGATCCAATACACATACCCCCACCAGCAAGAAATTTGAGTGTGAATGACATACTCTCAGCCACTAGAAGATATTCAGATCAATGAGAAACGTCTCTAGTAAATGGGAGCTCTAAAGTAGGTGCATAGTGCTCGCACATGAGCTATGTAATTATACAATTCTAAGAGATTGAATTTATACAATGTAAAGTTATTTAGTTTTTACAATATTCAGCAGTTCCAACAATATTTTCAAATGCTAATTAAATCTGTTCATGCCCCCTTTGTGAGCAGTACCAGCGTTGAGCCAAGCATTTTTGTCAGCGATATAATTCCCCAATGTTGAATTTATTATTTATTTAGGAGGGATTATTGAGGTATTTTAATTCTACGAAACTATTCAAAGAGAGAGCTAGTCTGTAACTGGTGGAATAAATGATAGTAATAAATCTAGTTTTCCAGAATACTAGATCTAATTTCATACAATAAATTAATGATATTCTGACGACCAAAAACATTGGCAGCAAGATGCAAAAACCAAATCCCTGACAAAGCCTTCGCTTTTAGTAGCAACTTCGTCAATAAGATGCTTGACGTGAAGCATGGAAATTAACGTCAGGAGCATAATAAAAATTTGTAGATAACTAGACGAGGTTATTGTTAAATGTGCTCACCAATATCTTACTATTCATTCAAAGCACTAACCTTAGGCACAACTGTTCAATTAATTCCATGAATGACTGCCCTCTATTGTCTTTGATTGGACATAATAGATACTCAATCAAAACAACCTACACATCCAATATAGTTCAGTAACTATTACTTAACAGGATTGACTAGCATGCCTTCAATTCAGTCGATTGCGTAAGAAGGCAGTAGTCGATATTATTGATTTGTTTGCCTGCGTGTTTTGTAATAACTTGACATGATGCGATCAAAGCTTAGAAAATGGATATCGCTAAGTTATAAATATGAAACCTTGAATAAGGTTACGTAAACCGGTAGTTTCAAAGAATTCAGTTTCCAACTGCTAATAAATCTGAAACACGCAATGTGTTTGGTTAACCGTTCTAGTCTATTTTAAGCCTCCTGATGTAGGGTAAGGTTACATAAATCGTAACCCCTAAGGGAGAACTTAGTAAGTTTTAAGGGTAATGCAAATTTATTAAAATCTTTTACGTTAATTCTGTCTGTACTAAGCTATCAGCCAGCATTCATAAGAACTAAAATCTTGAGTTTATTAACGTTTTACAAAAAAAAAAACCTTCAATACGATTAAGGGTTAGCAGTTCCTAATTTGTATCACTTACTGCCGAAATCTTACTAAAAATAAGGGGTCAGATACGCTAAATAAATCTTAAAACGACGATCGACGAAAAAGAAAGATTTCTTAATGACGTTGACAATGACTAGTTCCTAACACGACGTCATTATGACATCATTATTAAAATGCTTTGCAATTTCGTTGCGAACAGACGTGTCAAAGATTTATTAAAATAAATAAATAATTACTTGCTGAATCGTGACCTAGTTTCAGCAAATAGCCGGTAGTAACGCAAACTGTGTCATACGTAAGCATAATATGTTAGATATGTGTAAACGATTAATGTGAAAATGTGTATAAGTTTTTAACAAGAAATAACTTATATTGTAATGGCAACCAGTCCCTTCAGCCGGGGCGGCAGATGTGCTCGGAGCCCACCTCCTACACCCGTGCCCGTGCCCGCACCTGCACCTGCACCGGAGCCCGCACCCGCTTCTCCCCCTAAACCGCCCAGCCAAAGAGTCGATGACGGGATTGAAGTGATAGCTACGCCAGAAATCCAGAACTGGATGTCGTCCATTGAGCAATGCCTCAATGAAGTATGCTCTATTACATCAGAGGGTAAATTGAACATGGAGCAAAAACTGCGGATAAGTACCCTATGCCGAAAAGTTAGTCACGGCACATCGCAGATGGCAGTCCAGTATCAGTCCCTCAAAATGAGAGCCGTCCGGGCCCACTCCACCGTCCAAACACTCGAGGACCAAATTGATCTGTCTCAACAACTACAAGACCTGAAGCAGAAAATCGGAGCCTCAATTAAACCAGTTACGGAATCTCCCTTTGCCGACATGGTAAAAAAAGGTACCAACAATTTTATACAGCCGATAAATTTAAGCTCAGTGGCTATATATCCTAATGATAAACTGAAGTCTAGTGAAGAGACCAAAACCCTTGTCCAAAAAATTATTTGCCCCGAGCAAATGAAACTCCAAATAAGAGGACTACGTAAGACAAAAAATGGCGGTGTTATTATCAGCACAGAATCAAAAGACGACATTGAGAAGGTGAAAAAAACGATGGAATTAGCAAATTCAGGCCTTACAGTAGACGAGCCCCCAAAAAGGAAGCCAAGAGTAGTGGTTATCGGAGTGCCCTCATCTATGCAAGAGAATGAAGTTTTTACTTGTTTATTCCACCAAAATCTAGCCGAGAACCTTCAAAACTGCAGCCTCGAGACATTTCTGACCTCCATTAAGTTAAGCCATAAGTCAGGTAAAAAGGACGCTGAAACCTGCAATTATATAATTGAAGTATCTGCAGAGATACGTAAAGCCCTGATAAATAAAGGCAGAGTGTTTGTGAATTGGTCATCATGCCCCGTCAGAGACTTTACACTTGTTACACGCTGTTATAACTGCCAGCAGTACGGACATGCGGCCAAATCATGTCGGGAGACCACCAATACCTGTGGCCATTGTGGTGATCAGGGTCACTCAATCAAAGATTGCACAAAGCAGGCTGAGACACCTAAATGCGCTACTTGCTTAAAATTCAAAAAGCCGAGCAACCACAAGACCAGTGCTGATGATTGTCCAGCGAAAATAATGGCAGAAAAGAGGTACATAAATTCTATCGATTATGTTGGCGCCTAAGAGCGCCGTTAATTAAGTATTTATCTAGCCCTTGTTATTGGTATTTTATAATTATGATTAGTAATTTAATTAATGACATAGATAAATTCTCTGTAGCTGAATCCCATACTTGTGACGTTGAACATTGTAAACAATATCTCTCCTCCTACTCTAGTCCGCTAACCATACTAACCCAAAATATTCGGAGTATTTCTAAGAATTACGACAGTTTTTGCATTTTCCTACAACGTCTAGACATAAACTGTGACGTTATTGTCTTAACCGAATGTTGGCTTTCAAAACAATATAACATACCACAAATTCCGGGATATAATATGTACAAAAGTAACATAACCTATAATCAGAACGATGGAGTGATAGTTTATGCCAGAAACCATCTCAATGTGTCTGTCGAGGAACCGAATATGTACGACTGTAGCAGATTGTTAATTAAAATTGGTTCAGAATTCGCGATACTAGCCTTATATCGATCCCCCTCTTTTAAAAATATAAACAATTTCACTGTCTCTTTAAATGAAGCCTTTCAGAATCTATCATCTTTCAAAAATACCATTTTGATTGGAGATATTAATATCAACATTCGTCCCGAAAGTGCTGACGCATCCGCTGAGGAATACCTTAACCTGTGCGCTTTCCATGGTTTGCTTCCCACTCACACGCTTCCTACCCATCAAAGTGGCTCCTGCTTGGACCATATATTACTCAAATCAAATTTCCCTGCTCTTGCCCTTGTAATTAATTCAACAATAACCGATCACAGTGCTTCCCTATTCATTTTAAATTGTAAATTGCCTAAAGTAGTCACTCGCACGATTACTAGATTAAACGTTAATAAACTTGAAGAAGACTTACACAATATCGACTTTGACCCGGTCTACGCTTCCGCTGATCCGCAGTTTTGTACAATGTACCTAATAAAAAATGTGCAACATGCAATTCAGAAAAACACTGTCAAAACTCGGCTAAATAGCAAAAACTACAATATAAAACCATGGGTCACGGCAGGACTCATACGTTGTATGAAACATAGAGATAAATTGCATATGAAAGCTAAAACTAACCCAGATAATTTAATTTTACAACAGTCGTATAAACGATATCGTAACTTTTGTAATGATCTCCTAAAAAAAGTAAAATGCACCTACGATAAAACTGCACTTGAAAAGGCTGGTACGAGTAGCAAAAAAATCTGGAATTTTATTAAAAGTGTAACATACAATTCAAAACAAAATCAGTCATCTTCAAGTTTGTTACAAGCACACTCATCACAGTTAACATCTGCCAACATTGCAAATAATTTCTTTGTAAATGTTGGAAAGTGTTTAGCTGAAAAAGTTCAGGACCAATCACAATATCTAACCAGCACTCCATTTCCATGTAGCACTATTTTATCATCCTTTGCGTTGTTAGACACTGACGAGGCTGAGGTAGAAACTATAATTATGAGTTTGAAAGATGACTCTGCAGTAGGCTGGGATAACATACCAAATAAGATTATTAAACAGTTTAGACACATTTTGATACCACCACTTACATATATCTTCCAAAAATGTTTATCTACAGGCATTTTTCCTGAGTGCCTAAAAAAGCTGTTGTTGTCCCTGTTTATAAATCAGGCAATAAAGAACAAGTGACAAATTATAGACCTATTTCCTTACTGCCTTCTATGTCTAAAATATTAGAAAAAATTCTAAATAAAAGGCTTTACAAATACTTGGAGGATAAATTAATTTTATCGAAACGACAGTTTGGATTTAGGCCAAAAATGTCAACAGACGATGCCGTACATCATCTGACTGACTATTTATCCAAAGAACTTGATAATGGTAACCATACAGTAGGAATCTTCCTGGACCTCGCGAAAGCATTTGACACGGTTTCTATTTCTATTCTGTTGCGCAAGCTTGAAGCCATAGGTATAAGAGGGACCCAGCTGAAATTATTTAAGAGCTATTTAGAAGACCGTACCCAATGTGTAAGGATTGGTAATGTTCTCAGTGATGATCAAAAAACACGTCTTTCGGAATTCCCCAAGGAAGTATTTTGGGACCTACACTTTTTTTGATTTATATAAACGATCTTTGTAATCTAAACTTAGAGCACGGCCAAATTATTTCTTATGCTGACGATACTGCCATACTATTTTCAGCTGACTCAGAAAACAATGTCTACAAATTTGCGCAACAGGGTTTTAATGTTGTTAATAAATGGCTTCAATATAATTCACTCACACTAAATGCAGACAAAACAAATTACATTAAGTTTTCGATGCGCAAGCAAACATCAACTTGCCCTACCTCGACAATTTATGCTCATTATTGCGCTATGCCTACAGATAACCAATGTGTTTGTCCTGTCATCAAAATGACAAATACAACGAAATACCTTGGTGTTATAATGGATGAATCACTTTCGTTCAAAAAACACATAGAAGCCTTAAATAGCAGAATTCGCAAGTTGATATTTGTTTTTAAAAAGTTACGCCATATTGCTGACCCAAAAATAATTAGACAAGTTTACTTTGCTCTATGCCAATCGATATTAACTTACTGTATTACCACATGGGGTGGAGCGGGTAAAACATTGTTATTAACTATCGAGAGAGCTCAGAGAGCGATACTCAAAGTCTCTACTTCCCGCCCTTTCCTTTTCCCTACTAACCTACTATACAAATCTTGTGAAGTATTAACAGTTCGACAGCTATTTATAATGGGCATTGTATTAAAACAACACGCAGCTCTACCCTACAGCACTGAATTTACTAATAAAAGACGTAAAGATATAGTCTGTCCACAAAATAGAACAAAACATGCTTTTATATCCAAATTTTATCTGTACCTCGGCCCTCTCCTCTATAATAGATTAAACTCTATAGCAAAAATTTTTTCACTAAACTATGCAAATTGTAAGAGAACTCTCAATGACGCTCTCCAAAGTATGTCTTACGAAGAAACAGAGAATTTACTAACTGTGTTAAAGTAAGTATTCACCTACGTTAAGTATTTAATTCTATAAAATTTTAGAAACTATTTTATAAGCTACTCAACATTTGTACAATAATTTGTCTATTCACAACTTTTGGTTATTTATTTATTTTATAAGACTATTTAGGCTCTTCTTGCCTGAAACACAGGATAACCTAGTTCAGGCACGTAAATATTAGAATATAATTTACATATAAGCAAACTGTACATATTTTTAAGCCTTTTATTTTTTGAATAAATATTATGTTATGTATGTTATGTTATTATCTACACTTAAAAATTACAACATTTAATTTCTCTAGAGATCAAGTGGAAGTCTTCTTCTTTTGGAGTCATCATAATAACGCTGCAGGCTATTGATAATTTCCTCAAAATTACTTAGATTTATAAAAGTTAGGAAGGAACTAGACTCTAAATGAACGGAATGTGGTTGTATTAAAAGTTATCGTTAATTTGTTATAGTTTTAGATCGAAAGATTTGTTGTGTACGGACGTCAGCACATCAAGCTAATACAATCTGACAAATTTCTTTAATAGATTTTCAACTTTATGACTAAAGCATTAGATTCAAGGTTGATTGGTAGAATTTGTAAGTTTCGGGTAGCTTGATGTGCTGGCGTCTGTACGTAATCTATACTAATATTATAAAGCTGAAGAGTTTGTTTGTTTGGATGAACGCGGTAATCTCAGGAAGGTCCGAATTGATAATATCACGCTACAATCAAAAGGAGCGGAGCAGCAACGAAAAATGGACGAAGACTGGCAGGCAATACGGGAAGGGTCAGGAGAGCAAAAATATGACGCGGACGAAGCCGCGAGCAGAAGCGAGTCTAATATAAAATCAGCATTATGTTAGCAGCAAGAATAAGATATTGTGTGCCACAAAAAACTTTTCCTAACGAAATTATCCATCATTCCAGTGCAGCAGCTCTTCCGGTGACATTCAGAGCGATGGAAGGTCCGCTTCAGATCGACCCTCGCATCACGCGCTTCGTGCTGCCCATAGGATGTAACATCAACATGGACGGCACGGCTCTGTTCCTGTCTGTCGCCAGTGTGTTCGTGTGTCAGATGAATAATATTCATCTTGGATTCGCTCAGCTTGCTACTATTTTGTAAGTACTTTTATGTTTTCGATGCTATCATTATATTTGGGAATTCTGAATTCATTTGGGCATATCTTTTTTGTTACTTTGATATTGTCTATGATATCAGTTTGGATAAAAGTATTGTCATTATAGGCGTATTTGGATAAAATTAGATGGTCATTGTCATTAATTTTGTTATGGTTGTCATCTGATGTTAATGGCTGGTTTTTTAAATTAATAGTCGAAGTATTTATATAGTTTAGCAACTCAGAAGTAATTGCGTAATACACTATCAGTAGGAATCGCTTTCATTTTGACAATTGCGCAATATTCATGGCGTTGTTTACGTTGCTAAGCAAATATTTTTTTCGAAAACAATGTGAAAGAATGGATGGCTTCATAATGATTCAGATTCTGATTAGTAATGTGTCACAATTAGAATGCTGGGTGTAAAGATTTTGAATCGAGATTTTGTAAATAGTCTCATCTGAATGTTTTTCACTCTTGCATTTTCACCCATGCATTGTATGCATGTGTTGTATTAAGCAGTATATAGCTATAACTGTATATATATATATATATATATACCAATTATCAAGCTTTGAATGTCAGAATGATAACGGCCTATTTACTGTGTATAGGAAAGGGTTTCAATAAGTAAAGCACAGAAAGACAAGACTACACATATATTTCAATTAGGCTTGTCAGTATTAATCAGAAAACTAGTCATCCGTTCCAAAACTAGGTCTTCATGGAGAAGAAGGACAAGAAACTCCATGGAAACAGTACTGAAGTATTATATCAACACATTTCTTACATTGCCATACATTATCATTATCTTAAATACATTAATACTATCTCTTGGACCATTGTCCAAGAGAACTCTGAATAATATCAACATAATCACAATAACAACAATATCTAGAAAAGAATATGAATATTCCATTTATATGATTTAAAACATTAGCAATATGGCAACACTATAACCAGTACAACAACATTGTCATAATAGGCAATAATTAGGATATAATATCAATTACTTAACTTACGTGACCTCTGGTCGATCCTTTCCACACAATAATAGCACTAGAACTAACCAACTGGACATCTGTCAAGCAACTGACTGTTTCACTGTGGCTCCGGCCTTTTATACCCGTTAACAAACTACTATGATTCAAAAAGTGACCGTTGAGTCAAATCAGTGTTTGATTTAAGAAAAATAAGTTTGTTATACAAATCATTTAGTAAATTCAACAATTAAATATTAGATACATAATAACTACATATAATAATTACATATATCACGGCCATACTGACAAGTACTTCGCTCTCGAAGTACCTACATTAGATACCTTTTTGTACAGTTTTTTTTTTTCTCCTTTTGTTTTCCTCCTTTTATTTTTACTCATTTTGTTTTTCTTTTTTTGTTTTTCTCCTTTTGTTTTTTTTTTCTCCTTTTGTTTTGCCAAGTGCCTAGACGTGCCAAGTCCCCTCCACCCGCTGCTAGTGGGATAGACTTGCACCAAGCAAATGACCGACCAGCGGAAACAAATTTTATCGGTTACCTCGTCATGCAAGTCCCATTCACCCGCTGCTGGTGAGATAGACAAGCACCAAGTAAACGATTGCCCAGCGATCTTTACTTTGTTTCTTTTTTACTTTTCGTTTTGTTTCTCATTTCAGGTTCTCTAGGCTTAATAAAACTTATCTACCTATGTATCGAAACTCTTTTTTTTTTCTTTACCTTCATAATAGAAACTGGTTAAGTACTTTAACAATTTTGACAAATAATGAATCGTTTATCGCTATAATTTAGTTAACAAAACAATTGTTATAGAAATAATTCAAAAAGCCGTTCCTATTCAAGAACCATTGTATCAAAACACTAGCCAGTGATCATGAAAATGATTCGAATAATTTATCGCTCGGTCAATCTGACAATATTACCGAAAACCGTATTCAATAAACATTTACTAGTTTTTCACAAATTTTTGACATGGTCACTCCAACCAATAGCTCACTTTGGAAGCAATAACTGTAAATAATACCAAAGTAAAAACAATTATTTCGTAGAGATTAATCTTGAGAAAAGCTATTTATTTTCCGTACTATTTGATGCTCATTACTTTGGAAAAAATAAGAACAAATCCAAGTAAAAGCAGCCACATCCTCAAATTAATTTCAATAGGTGGTGTTAGCTACTTTGGAACAGAGTCAATGGAGCTTGACTGTCCGCTTAAATGAGTCCAGTGACCACGGCCGCCAGCAACGAAAGACCGATTGAAGAAGAGATAGAGGACCATACCGAAGTATACGTAGTACGAATATTTGAATTTCACTGGGAGGATAATTAATAGTTCATTGTTCTCAGTATTTTAATTTTTTTTTCTATTTTTATGTTAACTGCATGTGTAAATATTCAACACAATGTAAATTGTTTATGAATAAATGAAATGAAATGAAATATAAATTCAATTTCCAGGACGTTAAACAAACTACTAACTATTTATTCCGAATATTTATACTTTGTGTTGTTTTCTTCGTTAAAATTGTCTCCGAAATAATTTATAAACGTCAGAACCTAAAACAAGTAATTTTAAATTACCCTGAACATTTGATTGGCATTTAAATATCTCTCAAATAACATCGTTTTTATAGTACTTGTACAGTCAGATCGAAAATATGTTCCACAGTTTCATTGACAGTTGACATTCAGCTATCATCTTAAAATGTCAAACCGAATCAATAGGGTGACACTAACAGCATCATTATTTTCTCTTGTTTTTAATTTATTCGTTTTTCATAAAATTGTCAGGCCATTGATAATGAAAGATTTGGGTTGATTTATCGGTAATTGCTGTAATGGAATTTTATTTATTTTTTTATGTGATAATCTGCTCAGTATCGTAGCTTAAGGAGGTGAGTTTGATTAGGGAAATAATTTGAGAACTGAAGAAGATATAAAGGATCAGACTATAACTTAAAAAAAATGGTTAACGCCCATTAAAACTGTTATATATCATGTTATTACATCAGTATTCACAATACCTTTTTCTTAATCTTACAAAATAATTATCCAATGAATCATAATAAATCGAATCTTTGTCAATGTATCGTTTGAACGTTTGGTTCCATTGAAATGGACAAAAATGCTTATAATTTGAAAATAACCTTTCTCGGCCATACCGAACTGTACGTCATCTCGAAGTACAAGTGTCAAACGCGATAAGAGACCCGTTTATATTGTTTTCATTGGTCTATGACCCAAGTGATGTTATGGCTCCACCCACTGCACGTGAGTCCCCTAACACCAGGCTTATGACCCCAGCGGTAAATTTTCATTTATTTCACAATTAAATTAACCTCGAATTGTGTAGCTTAATCATTTCTGACATCAATTCCCGTTTCTTTTATTTGTATTGTTTTATAAATCCGGTCGTTTCAGTTTAACCAAACCTAAATAATAAGGTTTTGTCTCAAGCCTCATCCCTGTGAGCACTGGTAATTCCAACCCAATTCATCATACAATTTCATCATTACCTATGTCCCTATGATAAAAAGCTCACAAGCTAATTCTAAATATCTTATAATAGTATAACCCTCAAAAGAAATAAAACTACAATTACATTAAGTACTGAGATCTGCATAACCACTTTTATAATTAGACAAAGTGTTATCTATGAATTCTGCGTTTACTACCACCTCAAATATTTTTTCATACTTACTCTGTTACTTGATTGATTTCAAAATGCTAAAACTACCTTGGGCATACACCGCCCGTGACATGTTCCGAAGCTAATGAACAAACTGTGCTGATTAAGCTATGAATATCTATAGTGTATTAAAAATCCTAATATCAAATTGATGTTATAGCAACTTGAATATCTATTTAGCTTTACGTTTAGGTATTAAGATTATTATTTTTGAACTAATTTGTTTACATGTTTTTAAAATTAAGTAGCAAACGCAGATTAAGACAAAATTCAAAATGCAGAAAACAATTAGTCAACATTATGACGTGTTTAGCATCTTATTTTTTTTTTTTTTTCTAAAAGTCATTTCATGTATTTATTTATTTGTAACCTAATCAACGGTTTCTATATATACTTTTCTAATGCTTTGGTAAATAATAAAATACATGACCAGCCAAGTGTGTACTACGGCTCTAACGTAACGATTTCTTGTTGTTTCACTTTACAATTTTTTTTAACCGTCTTCAAAAAGAGGAGGAGGTTCTCAATTCAACTGTTTTTTTTAATGTTTGTTACATCACAATTTTTGACTAAGTGAACCGATTTTGATGGTTCTTTTTGTTTTAATTGAAAGTTGGTGCTTTTTGTGTGACGCCATTTGAATTTTATTGACTTTGCTTTGGTAGTTTTTGCGTTAGCTTCGATAATACGAATTTAATCCACTTTGTTTATCATGATGATATTCTAATAGTCCTATCACTGCTATTCATGTGGCCAGCAATGGTGTAGAAGATAGATACCATAATTAACAGTTAAAAATAAAAAACCGTTTCAAAAAAACAACAACCGACCTCCTTAATTTTTTATTTTTATTTATGGTTTTTGTTAAAAGTGGCTAGGTAGTTAGTCTAAAGATATTTTTTTTAAACTGACATCCGTAACCGGTACCTCTTTCTGTACAAATTAATACTTTCTAAACATCTCATATCGCGCAGTTTCACTTTTGTGAACACCTGCTTCATACTACTTCCCCTTTTTTTTTCAAAATTGTATCCTCTAATAATATTTGAAAGAAACCGGTTCAATGACTATTAAGTAGTTAACATATCCACAATAATCCTGGTACTTGTAAATACTAGTACTTGATTATCTATTGAATAATGATGTAAAAGTGAATGGCAATACTTAATTCCTCAATTTAATCATTTTATCCCTTTGTATTTCATTTTAATGTAATAGAGCCTCTAAGGATTTCATTTACTACTTATTTCCGGAAAACTTCCTGATACTATTACAAAAAGTCAAGTTTCCGCAGTTTCAAACCTCATACAACAAGTTGCAGTACCGCAGCTCTGATGTCAAAGGCAACACAATGCCATTTTCAAGGTGCGAGTGAAGTTAGCGACCCGCCAACCAACGGTTCCATAAATCGTTAGTAGCTCCACCATCGAACATGAAAATAACAAAATAAAATCCATTAGTAAGCGGTTTTAAAAGGAGAGGGAACAATCCCACTTCTGATGTTGTATTAAGCAGTATATAGCTATAACTGTATATATATATATATATATATACCAATTATCAAGCTTTGAATGTCAGAATGATAACGGCCTATTTACTGTGTATAGGAAAGGGTTTCAATAAGTAAAGCACAGAAAGACAAGACTACACATATATTTCAATTAGGCTTGTCAGTATTAATCAGAAAACTAGTCGTCCGTTCCAAAACTAGGTCTTCATGGAGAAGAAGGACAAGAAACTCCATGGAAACAGTACTGAAGTATTATATCAACACATTTCTTACATTGCCATACATTATCATTATCTTAAATACATTAATACTATCTCTTGGACCATTGTCCAAGAGAACTCTGAATAATATCAACATAATCACAATAACAACAATATCTAGAAAAGAATATGAATATTCCATTTATATGATTTAAAACATTAGCAATATGGCAACACTATAACCAGTACAACAACATTGTCATAATAGGCAATAATTAGGATATAATATCAATTACTTAACTTACGTGACCTCTGGTCGATCCTTTCCACACAATAATAGCACTAGAACTAACCAACTGGACATCTGTCAAGCAACTGACTGTTTCACTGTGGCTCCGGCCTTTTATACCCGTTAACAAACTACTATGATTCAAAAAGTGACCGTTGAGTCAAATCAGTGTTTGATTTAAGAAAAATAAGTTTGTTATACAAATCATTTAGTAAATTCAACAATTAAATATTAGATACATAATAACTACATATAATAATTACATATATCACATGCATTGCTTGTGCAGTGCACTATTTTGCTGTGCAGTCTTGTTTTGTTTCTAATCAATATTTTGTTGAATTCCAGTCTAACTTCAACGGCTGCATCAGTATCATCAGCGTCAGTTCCGTCAGCGGCCATGGTGTTACTGCTGGTAGTGTTGGCTGCAGTGGACGCGCCCACACACGATGTGTCGCTGTTGTTTGCTGTTGATTGGCTTGTGTGAGTATACATATAGTCCTGTTATAGCTATTTTATATCATCATCATCATCATTTCAGCCGTAAGACGTCCACTGCTGGACTTAGGCCTCCCCCAATTTGGGGTGCTTTGCCATAATCGCCACGCTTGGCAGGCGGGTTGGCGATCGCAGTATGGTGGTAAAATGCATAGAGAACGCTGCTGCCCATTCTCTAGTAAGTCCCTTAGTCGCCTTTTACGACACCCACGGGAAGAAATGTGGTGGTGTTATTCTTTACGTCCGGCACCACACGGTACTATGCTATTTTATATGTCATTATGCATTAGTGGCAAAATCACAGTGATCTTCGTCATTGTTGTTTACCTTTTTTTTCAAATTGCTGTTAGGTTGCTGCCATAGACAAGTCTCAAGTCAAATCTGCTATTGGGTTATTTAAATAAATGTGAGAAGACTGTATTTGTTAGATTAGCTCCGACGGAGTAAAAATAATTCTCTTTATAGCATTCTTTTTCACATTGGAACATTAAAGGCAGCACCAGGGTATCTCGGGAAATTCAAATTTTCTTTGTTTTATGAACACAAACATTTGTTGCAATTTTCGCGATAATATCAAGTATGCATTACTGATCTATATTTATATAAGTTCATAAATACGAAATTCTAAGTTCTTTTAATATAAAATGACTATTTCATGAAATATATAAATGGTATTATATAAACACTAGCTTCTGTCCGCGACGTCGTCCGCGTTAAATTTCTTGTTCCCCCGACCCTTCCCATCGCGTCGAATCGCGTTTTTGCAACATTTTTCATTACTGCTCCGCTCCTCTTAGTTGTAGCGTAATGTTATATAGCCTTCCTCAATAAATAGGCTACCCAACACAAAATATTTTTTTAATTCGGACCAGTAGTTTCTGAGATTAGCGCGTTCAAACAAACAAACTCTTTAGCTTTATAATATTAGTATAGATAGAACTTGGCGAAAATCAAATTTTAATCAACATACGACTTGATACATCCACAAAAACGTCCGATAATTTTAATTACATGGCCTATTTTAACGCTTGTTTCAGTTTTTGAAATAAAGTTGATGGGTCAATGACCTGTATGCGGTATATGCAATGTACTGTACAGCATTTGGATATAACATATTGAGTTACTGTGACGTATTAAATTAAATATGGCTTGTGCGTAAAGAAAAAAGGAAACAATTTACAGCCACGTGGAAAACGTGTCATTTTGATAAAGATCTAAAAAACACCAACGATATAAAAATATAAAAAAGTTAAAAAGTATGAATAACTGCAGTTTCGAATAAAAAAAATAACATGTCTAACTTAGTGGTTAATCAGGTTAAGCGAATTTTTTTTTTGGTACATGACCTATCCCGAACGACTACACTGGCTTCAATCTGCAGTCTAGGAGTATGAAAAAGAAAATATTTGGCATCTGTTTTATTCCAGAATCGAAGTTTAAAAATGAACGAAAAAATAGAGGCCGGCTTTTCTGAAAAAGGTTGATAAAGAAACCAGAAATTTTCATCTGTAGCGGATTTAAGCTATATTACATAAATAATCAGTCACCATACTCAAAATTGTTCGTCTTTATTCCAGTGACCGCATCAGGACCACTAACAACATGTTGGGCGACTGTTACGCGGCGGCTGTGGTCGAGCACTTGTCTAAGAATGAACTCATGGCGTGTGACGCGCTAAATGCGGTGAGATTTCTTGTACTGACAAATTTGTTTATTCAGTTTTTTTTTGCCATTTAGTGACCAATACACATGGCACCGAACACCTTATATTTATCTTATGTTTTAAATATGCTGAAAAATGCTTAAAGAATATACATTATATCTCTAAAAAAGTAAGGTTCTGTCTTATCAAAATACTACATTATTTATTTTCACGGTCTTTTATCAAAACACAACTCCTGTTTTATTCGTCCGCTTACAATGAATACAGTGTTAATAATTCACACAGAACGCGAGTATTAGATAATTATTCTAATTGTTTATTTGAACAGTAGATTCCGTAATGTTCATATTGTGCTGAATTCATGGTTTAAGTTTGCGTGTCGATATGCCTAAACTAATATTTTGTTTCTCTCTCCAAAATTCAGAAATATCAAACACATCCGTGTTTTAGAAAGTTAGCTTTAATTTTATGGCTAACTTCTCAAAAAATATAATGAAATGAAAAACTGAAATGATGATGATCTGAAAACTGCGAGCTTTTTAGATAGTCATCACTTCAACTGGAAGATATGCTCGTGTGTTGTCATTGCACGGCAGTTTAAAAAAAAATTAAGAAACTCACTTAAATTAACAATTAATAAATATTTAACAAACATAGGCGTGATTGGTTTTATGTCCATTGCATGTCAAGTTTATTTTTTATCACAATGGATATGAACGGTATATTTAGAATTCCGTAAAATATAAAATTATACAAAATAAACAGCGGTCAACTAATAAAAGTATAATCCCATCAAGCTTACTTTAAGTTAGCACGGATTGTGGGCTCGAGCCATTATAATTTTTTGAGTGTTTCTTCCACCTATACCTCTGTTTGCTTTTACAAAAAGTTCAGGCGCTTTCCATAACCTTTCTTCTCATGAGACAAATCTCATAAACTTTATCATATATTTTTAATCGTTTGGATTTGGGGGACTGCGTTTTGGAGGACTGTCTTATGTAATATTATAATAATAAACCATTTATTTTCAGGTAACAAAGACCCATAGATAAATACCTTAACCTAAGTATACATACGTTTAATAACAATTGTGTTAGTCAATATAACTTAAAAAAAAAAAACTATGTTAGTAACTCTAAAGTTGCACTAAGTCTTTGTGCGTTCTGGCGGCACTTGTCCACGAAAGCGGCGGAATACCACATCCTGTGGCCAAAAGCTTTCTTCCATCACCTGAGGCAGGTAGCATGTTGGTACGCGCACCACAAACGCTTTAAAATTGACGTTGCGATGCGACTCCAGCAGCTGCACTCTCGGCGAGTATTTCAGCCTTTGGCGCACGTACTTCACGATGTCTTCCGCGTCAGTGGTGTAATGGAGACGCGAAATATACACCGGAGTGTTCGGCTTCGCGGCGCGTAGTTTCTCGTTGGGCTCTATGGGAGCCTTGCCGCAGCGATTCTTACAGCTTTTCTGGCGGCGCTTCCTCCTTTGCACCGTCACAAAGCCGTCATCATCCCGTTCTGTTTCCTTTAAAGGCACGGGCTTTGCAGGGGGAGCAGGTTGGGTGACCAACGAGTTTGAAGGTCGCATCGGTCGTGCAGCGCTGCGAGGAGGAGCTGCGTTGGCGGGAACAGGGCAACGAGGCACATATGAAGCGCGCAACGCTGTCTCAGCAATCGGCGCCGGCGACAAAATTGCTGACGCAAAACTCGTGACCGACGTATCGAGGCAGCCACCTCGGCGTGTATTTACACGCGCCGCTGGTGACCCAATTAACGCCACAGAGTTGCGCAACTCATCGAGTTCTGAGCGCAGGTCCGCGACGGTGATCTGGGATGTCTCCAACTTCCTCTGTACATCAGTTAGACTTGCCTTCAAAGAAACAATGTCCTTCAACAGGCTCGTAACGTCGACGTGGTCGAATGTGACTGGGGGTAACTTGTTCAGATCCCTCACCACAAATGTCGGCACGTCGTCTGGGTCGGTAGCCTTCAGAAGCGTGATGATATCTTGCACACTTTTCTTCGTCCCGTCGCGCCGACGGGTCACCATTTGGTCGACTTTATTAAGCGACCGGAACAGCAGCAGCTTCGCAGCAGCAATGTCGTCCTCGCTGAAGTTCGATACACAGATCTGGATGGCGGACACCTCGTCCATCACATCCAGTTTCTGCTGCAGGAACGCCAGCAGTTCATTTGGCACAAGTTTGTCACTCATGTCAACAAATTTTCGAGCGTCGGCTTGCGCCGCGCTATACGATATTAATATTTATTATTATGCAACGTGTCGCAACGTCCGCCTCAGAGTGCAGCTACGACTCGATTGAACAATATTGACAGCCTAGTTTGAATTAATGACTTTTTGATTTTTCTATCCAGTTTTTTATCTTATTCCAGGACCCCATCAACGGTTTGACCCCTAACACAGACGTGGACATCGGCATAGTGACTCCCAGTAAAAAGTCCATCGGCTCTGATGAAGTCATCATAGACATGCATTTACACAACCACACAGAGAAATCCATTAAGCGAATATAGTGATTTTTTTGACCCTTACTTAATTTATCTTTTGGGCCAGCTGTACTCAACCTTAGAGTAGTTAGGAATGGCCTATATATGACAGTGGATGATGTCGAATGAGTTTTGCAGCCTGTTTGGCTTCGCTTTGCGGCTGAAAGATTTTAAAGCCCATTTGGCTTGTATATGTGGCTCGGAGAGCTGTTTTTCATGAGAAGTGATCTATACAGAGTGTTTTGTGAGATGGAGGCAATATTTTTAGATGAGATTGCTGTGCTCTTAACCCTTCGGCGAAATAAGTGATGTCATGTTATCAGATAACTGTAAAGTTGATAGATTTGATATCAATATGGATGCTAGTGTCAATGAAATTTCAATATTGAATAGAATTTTCGAAGTCACTTCTAAAAATATTGCTTTCATTATACACGATGTAAGGACAACGACGCACAAATTGTTATCATTAATTCAACATAGGTATGATTCTAAACCCTCTAGAGGAGAAACTATTTCATCGGTTATTAAAAAAACAAAAATGTTCTGTATTATACATGTATGGCACAGGCGGTTTTTCAAAAATTTCATCGTCGATGACCTCCCTTACTCCATGTATGAAACACTCTGTATAAAGGTACTAGGAAAATGAGTATCATTATAATTGAACCAGAAAGGGTTGAGTATCGTTGCATTAGACCCTCAGGCCATATAAACGTAGGCATAAGCATGTTTAGATAGACAGGGTTGACCAGAGACGGCCTTACCTTTTTTTGAAAGGCATTTTGAGAGAAACTGCGTCGGAATACCTTCGAGAGTTTTGGAAAATATCAGTTGCCAGTTTAAATAGAGAAAAATGATAATAATATAACGTAATTGTGTGTTGTAAACTTTAGGGTTTTGTAGTAAATATTGCATTGTATTGAGAATACTTACATACTTAGACTTTCTATAAAATAATTAACACGCTTGAGATTGTTGCCTTATAATCGGCTGTATATCAAAATATCAGTACATAACTTTAGAACAAAAAAACTGAAGCCTGTTTTTGATCCTTATTTATATGTATGTTATATACTTGTGTGTATACTTTGTGACAGATTATGAAACTTTAATCATATGGGAAGATATCAACCCCTTTCCTATTTTGAGCAACTTTAAACACCAATAATATCTATTATAACTAAAACAGGGCCACAGTGTTCGTAGGCATTTTATATTAATATATAAATATTTCATATAACTTATATATTATAATACCGTTCGCTTTCCCCCTTATGGGTTGAGTAGAGATGCTCAATAAACATTATTTTTTTCTACGCTTATACTCCAGCTTATTTTAGTATGACTGAACACTGATTCTTTTGTATGAATATATTCAATAAAACTAATAGGAATCCTTGTGTTCAAAATAACCGAACTATTTCTAACGTTAAGGAATTTGAAGAAGGAAATTAATTTCTTAATGTTAGCAAATAAGGTAGACCCCGGCTTATATGCTTGATTTTAAATTTTCTTACAAGAATGTAAGAATTATTAAACATATTGTATCATTTTGATCAATTTATCTATTAAAACATGTTTCTGTAGTTACTAAAAAAATAGTACGTGGTTAATTTTCAATTCATTTATGCTCCCTGCCTCGTCCACAATGTGCATTATTATAATTTCTAACGTGACGATATTATCATGGACGTCAACGTCAATAAATTCTATGAGAATATAATACCGTCTCCATATATTGACATATATTTCACTTTCCTCATCATCTCCCTCGCCTTTGTCCAACAATGTTGTGGATGACTTCCAGTCTATCTGGATGCAACTGAATACTAACATTTTAGATAGAGCGACTGCCTATCTGACTTCCACAACTCAGTTACTGGGTAACACGATACCCCTTAGTAAGCCTGGTTGTCAGACTTTCGGGCTTCTGTCGACCCATAACGAATGTCGAAAATCTACGAATGACAGCCAGGACCCATGGCTTAACGTGCTTTCCGAGGCACGGAGAGATCTACACAAATATCATGTTTTTTGACCCCCCCCCCCGTCCTTGTCACAGCTGGTCACATTTGTGAGACCCCCCCTTCCTAGTGTGATGTCACATATTTTGCATCTAGACATTGAATTTTTTTACATTTTTCTTTCATAGTTAGCCAACAACCTTTTGACTATATTTGCGACTTGTTCAAAATGCTAAGCATCTGGTACATTTTATGTTTCCCTATACTTTAAATCAGAGCAAGTTTCATTACATATCCGTTTGGCGATTGAAATATAAACGAGATAAAAAAAATCTCTTTCTTTCATAGTTCATATTTTGTGTTTTAATAGTACTTTAAATATGTATATTCAATTTTGAAATGCGACGTCACAAATTTAGGGCCCCTCCCACCCCCTTGTCACACAATGTCACATTTCGTCAACCCCTTTCCCCCCCCCCCTTAACGTGTGACGTAATTTTTAGATGGCTCCTTAGTATGTAAAGATGGTCACCCATCCCAATAATCTCGCCAAGCGTAGCTTAACCTGATTGATCAAACAGTAGGCTGTTATTACGAACCCAGAACCTATGTTATTGAGATATCGTATGTGCACTTGGATGTTCAATATCGGCACGTTAGAAATTAGGAAAGCGCACAATGAGGTGGGCATTGAGAAGAAAAACCTTGTAATCAGTATATTGATCATCACTAAATGAGTATAAATGTCTCAATTTTAAGTAAATAAATTAATATATTATAATAGGAAATTTTAATATCTTTCTTGCCAGTGACTCAAAGAAGAATAGTGGGTACTGTTTTGTCTTCTCTTTCACGGATAAAAGTGAGATGATCATCATTATTTTTCTTACCCAATCTTTTATAAATATTTTTATTATCTTCATCGATTTCTGCAAGGCCAGCTGCTAAACTATTCTCCTTACCTAGGTTACCATAGTTGGTAATCATTATGATATCATTGGTAGTTGTAGCTCCAACTGTGATAATAATATTTAATTTATCATTTTGTCATATTTTAGATGTAATGTAATTAATATAGGGATAAGTAATTCTGCAAGAAATATTATCACAACGATCAGGTTATATTAGCTACGTTTTTTAATTGAAAATTCCTATGCGATGATTCGAAACTGGACAAAAATTATGAGCAAATTTTCAAGAACGCGTTATGATAAGGTACATTTCGGTACATAAGAGAGAGTAAAGAAATTAATCTCTCTGTCTCTCACACTAAATCTCTCATAATTTGTAATTTTAAGAAGTTTCACTTCTATCATGTATATGGCGTTTCTTTAATAAGTATTCGGCGGTGAATTGTTGTTACCATATGTAGTGGAATAAAATATATTTCCGCCTTTTATTTCTTTCTTTTATTTGTTCAAAGATTGTTTTGAAATAAAAGTATGAACCGGGTCTCGAACCAACACCCCGTCGACGCTTTGACTGCATCGGAGGTTCACTGAATGTAATGCTTAAATTCACGTCTAAATTATACGCACTATGGTGTGGGCACTTGGTTTGAAAAGTGGTTGGCGTAGTGAGGAAGCAACTAAAACCTAACAAGTATTGTTGCAGAATTACTGATCCCTTATTTAGTAATGTATTATTGCACTGTGAAATAAATAATCAATTTTAATAAACAAATCTTTCCTTTAATTCCTTTTCACTTTCCCTTCCATGTTGATTCTGGTAATACAGTATTTATTACATGACGTGTCTAAATTTACGAGTTTTGATAATCGAATCTTCTCCATAAGACTTGTTTAGTTGCTCACGTTGCCAGCATTCTTATATACTCCTGATCGAAAACATTATACTATACTGTATCATAAGAATAGTCTTCAACCACACACCACAGGGTCCAAGAGTGGCCGCTATTAAGACATGTGCCACTGATTAAAAAAAAATGACGACCATTTCTCAGTTCAATCCTGATAACGGATTTGTATTTGGAATTAGTTCGGATAAAAAAAAATGCCGGGTATGTGTGAGGCTAGTGTTTTTACTGCTAGCAAAGCGTGCGTTTAGTAAACTTAGTTTTACATAACGTTTGGTGGACCAACCTAACGCTTACTCCGAAGGAGGGAAAATGGGCTTAGTTAGGGTACTGTATCATGTTCATATTGTACAGAAGATTTGATCAGTATGAAAATACAAGGAAACTATTTTCGACAGCACAAAAATATTTTAGCATCGTTCGACTATTACTCAAAATGACTTGCATAAATTTTGATGCCCTTCTTGATACATGATGATTTCTTCATACCCATTAATTTGCCATACATTTTAATCCATTGGCCACTCTCTCGGAGCGAGTCCCTTAAAAGCTTGGTAATTGTACTTTTGGAGAAACCTATTTGAAATCAGCAAATAGCTCTTCTTGAAAGGGTCAGTCAGGGTTAGTGGGTAAAAAAAAGTTAACAAAATTGTTTTAAATTCCATTTTATTTCCACCTCAACAATATTCATACAGTCGGTGGAGTCTACGACTAATTTATTAACATGTAAGTTAAAATAAGTATTTACATTCAATATACTAGTTATCAGTCCAGAATTTTTGATACTATATGATCAAGAAAAAAAAAAAGTGCAGAAAATATGTTTAAGAAAATAATTTAGAGAGGCATAAAATAATTTTTTGGTAAGTTGAACAATTGAATGATAGAAAAACAATCGTAAAATATTAAATAACGTCTTTCACTATAGGCATTCAATATTATTCATAAAAAAATGTAGATTGTAGATACAGTACTTTCCACTATTGGGTGACATTATAATAATGTAACTGAATAAATTAAATAACCGAACTTAACTTGCGGTTGGTGATAAATAACAATAAGTAGCAAAAAGACTGAACTGAATCTTTAGGCATCATCAAAATCACAGAGAAACGAAACATCAACGTTCAATTCACTGAAAACTAATATTACATTATATTTGCAACAGAATTTTACAATATGAAATAGTACATACATCTCCGTGTAATAAAGCTTACAGTAACATTGATTCACCAAATCGATTACAATCACGCGATCCATTAATCAATTTGACACATCATTACAAATTGCGTTTCCTAAAAATAATACTTATAGCTTAGAGTAAAGCTGTATTTTTTGTTAAAAATAAAAAAAATGGCAGTCTTTATATATTTTTTACATTGAGTATAAAGTAAGTATGTACACTTAAAAAATACACCCGATTTTTTATTTATATACATTTACCGCAAAAATCGGTAATAAGCGCTTAGTAATCACTTTGAGCATATCTATGAAGTTCATTTAAATATCAATATGCGCAAAATGAGTTAAGCCGATCAGATCGGCCGAATAAATAATACTAACTACACTATAGGCAAAACAGTCGTCCATATGTACAGTATTGAATATACTACGAAACTAATATTTTCATATTCTCATAGTCGAGTGTGGAGGTTTTCTGTTGGCGGGTGCTGGTGGCAACCCGGGACCTACTAGTGGTGACATCGATGGTGATCTTGTCGCCAATGGTGATAGCGAAGGTGAGAATGAAGGTGACATGGCGGCTGCTGCAGAGAATCCGCCAGGAACGTCATGACTTATTGGAGACCTCGGTAATAACAATTGTGGCTGTCTGCATGATAACGACGGTGCTGGACAACTTCTAGGAGCTACTGTCGTCAATAATGGTGGTGGAACATTCTTTCCTCCTGATATGGAAGTCCCTTTGCTCTTCGCACTTGAAGCGCCACTGTTGCCACTTTGCAGTGACACCGCGTCATCTTTTAGTCTAGCTATTTCAGAAAATACATGTGCTAAGGGCTGGTACTGAGGTCCCCAATCAAGTAAGTAATCCCAATTGTAGCTACCAGTTAATTCTTCTTCTGAGTGAACTATGGAACTAAGACTACCAGTCATTGAAGGCCCTGCGGTGGGCACGGCGTTGCTATCTCCCGGAGCGCTAGAAAAAGCTCCAAGTGCCATTGCTCTATCAACCGCTGCACTTGCTTCGTCCGCACTACTCGCTCTTTCACTACCAGTAACTTCATTAAGCTTAGCGTATATTAAATTGGTAATATCATTTTCATGAGCACCATCTTCATCGAACATGTGCATCGAATCAATAGGTGCGTGATGTAGCATAGTATCCTTATTTCCTACGTTTTCTGAACATCTCCTAGATGACGTCGATGCGCCGCCACCAGTTCCAGTATCAACTATGCCTAGTCTTGCTAAATATTCCTGAGTGTTATGTACAGATACATCAGAAAGATTGTCATCGTCAACTCCGTTAGCTTGTCTGTGTATGCCAGATTCTCTCTGTAAAGGACCCTCGTTTATCATCCTTATCTCCTCGTCCTCCCCATCTTCGCCATCCTCTGCTGAGCCACGACCACTCGATCCTGACTGATCGGACCCTGAGAGTTCTGAAGTAGTTGCTGCACCAGAATTAGAACTGGCTGTATGGGGGCCGTATGGTGGGATTTCGTCATATTTAGGAGGGGCAAACTGATTAGCTGGATTCACGGTACCAGTATTTCTTATCGGGATGGTATCAAAAGCGCTTGGATCGACGTAACTGTTGGTAGCTCCGACTCCTTCGGAATTAAGTCCTGGCTTATTGACTTTTTTGTGTCGCTTATTTTTCATGTGCAAGAATAGAAATGCTGCCGCAAAAATAATAATAATGAAAATGAAAACAATCAGCAATCCTAATGCCCAGTCAGATAAGCCTCCACTTGCAACCGCAGCAGCATCATTTATTTGAGTTGCATCGGATGCCAATGCTAGATCATTCATTCCAATTTCTACAGCAGTTTTGTTTGTCAAGGAGCCTTGTCTTCCAGAACTAGCAGTGACTACCAGGCTTATCGATTTGTCTAATCCAAAAAGGTTTTGCACAGAATCAATTTTCTTCTTTAGAATAATTATACCAGTAGTCCTATTAATTTTGAAATACGAATGTGATGTGGACAGCTGATAAACTATTCTTCCATCGATACCTTTATCTCTATCGGTCGCTGTAGCTTGCCCTATCACATACCCAGCTGGAAGAGACCCAGATTTTGGCACACGGAACTTGTAAGTCTTTTGTGTAAACTGAGGGTAGAACTCGTCTCTGCTTTCAATATCAATCCTGACTTTCACGGTACTGCTCTTCCCTCCTAAATCAGAAGCTTTGATCGAAAACTCATATTTATTTTTTATCTCATAATCAAACACAGCATTAGAGTTGACCAAACCAGACGAGGAATCAATGAGGAACATTTTCCAGGAATCATCGTTTCTGTTGTAGTTGTTAGGTGAAGCTACTATTGAGTAATTTAGTTGACCGTATCTTCCTTTATCTAAATCTGTGGCTCTAGCTGTGAAAATTGAGGTTCCAACTCTTTCATTCTCACCAATTGTTTCAAAGTACTCATTGACGGGGAATGTCGGTGCGTTATCATTCTCATCGAGTATGCCAACACGAATGTATACAGCATTGCATAGTGCCGGTACTCCTTGATCGCATGCGACTATCACAAGTTTGTATTCAGTGTTACCAATATCATAGTCGAGACTTTTGTTAACGGTCAGTAATCCCGTCGTTGGGTGCACGAAAAATAGTTTTTCATCATCTCCTGAGGTGATATTGTAAACGATGGCAGCGTTAGGAGTTCCATAGAGGTCAGCATCAGTTGCAACCAATTTAGTCAGGGTGTATCCAATGTTGACATCTTCACTAACTGTTAGTTCGAAATCATTTATAGCAAACACCGGTGGGTTATCATTAGCATCTGCTACAGTTACAAATACTGTGATAGAAGTTTTATTCTGGGTATGAATTAGCATTTTTCCTTGTTCTACTGCAGCTAATCCAAGGACATAATAATCTTGTATTTCTCTGTCAAGAGTGTTGAGAAGAATTAGAGCTCCTTCGAGAGTCACATCGAACGTGTTGCCTTCGTTACCAGATATGATATGGATGTCTAGGTTATATTTCTTGAGAACGTCGTTTATCCCGCCAATCTGGAGCAAAGTTGATCCCTGTTCGGTGTCTTCGTTTACTGTGATCCTGGAATTGAAAAATAATGCAAATTATTATCAAGCTTTGATACAAGGCTTTCCAGTTTTTCTCTTACACGAAATAATCAAAGATTTACAAAAAAAGAAAAAAAAAAACAGAAATCAGTTTGAAACCCTTGTTATGATTGTTTTATGTTTGGTTACCTATCATAAGTTCAAAAAATATTTGACCGAATTTCATTTCACCTGAAATTTTTCAACTATTAAGTATCGTTTCGTTTTTTGTTACTTTAGCGAAGTTACGTTTGCAACTGTGTCAGTTGACCTATTATCAATTTGACTTTTTTCATTACTCCGACGTTTCATTTGGTCGAATAAGTTTTTATCCAAGTCACACATTGCCGAAATAATATTTGTTCGAAGTATTATGTTTCCGAGAGAGCAGTTGAGAGCAGTGGTAGCCCAGTGGTAACGACCGTGACTTACGAGTAGTAGGTCGTGAGTTCGAACCCAAGCAGGCGCATTACTTTTTGTAAATTATTTCATCACCACTGCTCTCAAAACGGTGAAGGAAAACATCGTGAGGAAACCGGCATGTCTTAGAACCAAAAATTCGAAGACATGTGACATCTACCAACCCGCATTGGGCCCGCGTGGTGGATTATGGCCCGCTCCTTTTCACCGAGAGGAGGCCTATGTCCCAGCAGTGGGAACGTTAAAAGGCTGCTGATGATGATGTTGATTATTTTTCCGAACATTCATTATACCACTGTTCAGATTAACCTACTCTTATGTTTAATTAATTAATAATTTAAATGTTACACTTATATAAAACAGTTAATTGAGATGAAGGGTCCCAGTAAGAAGCATGTAAACAAGGATGCTTGCTACAAGCATGCGCAAACAGGCATGCTGTGTGCAAGCAGGCATGCAGCATGCAAACATGCATGCTGCGTGTAAGCAGGCATGCAATATGCAAGCAAGCATGCAGCATGCAAGTAAGCATGCAGCGTGCGAACACGCATGCAACATGCAAGCAGACATGCAACAAGCATTGTTTCTGTCACGGCTCCGGCGATGCCGGGTTTGGGCGGCCCCACGCGAGCCTATCATCGCAGATGGTTTTAACGCTCACCACCTGCTCCACAGCTCGCGGGCCGCCCTACCGCACCGCGCCTACGCGGGCTTAAATTACACTCTAGGAGTAGGGCAGACAAGACTACGGAAAGTCGGTTTTACAGCGATTCGTTTCTCACTAAATTTTGTAGCAAAATATATTGAATTTTTATGACACTACGTATATTTTAATTTAATATTGAAAACGCTTCCAAGTAACCGGCTAAATATTTGTGACCAAATAATATTCCATAAAATGTTGTTTCATTGTGGTGAAAATAAATGGCAAAAAAATCATTTGCCAAATGAAAAAAGTTCAAAAAAGGCTTCGGCCTATATAGAAAAAGTTATTATGTAAATCGGTGAAACATAGTTCGATAAAATAATACCTGATGATCTAAAAATATGTCAAATGATACTTATGGCAAAAGAGACGTCCGCGTCGGTCAATACTTTTATCAAGTTATTATTAAAGTAATTATTCTTTTTCGAAAATGACTGTTACTTATTGATATTTTACCTGTAAGTATCCTGTCCAATGAAAGGCTTGATCTCTGAAGATGCTCCTGTACTGATCCTAACTGATGCTACTGCACTTCTGTTAGGTTTTCCATGATCTGTAGCTACAACAGCCAACTGTGTATCTCTTTGATTTTGTGGTAGTGCACTGTAGTTCACAAAAATGCCCCCAGAAACTGCGTCTATGTAGTATCCTTTAGTTGGGCCTAGAATTGAGTAGGTGATCTTGCCGTTATCACCATCATCCCGGTCTTTCGCGCTGACTGAGCCGATTTCTAGAGTATCTGTGCCTTCTGAAATTGAGAAGATATTGAATTAATCATTGTGACGTACTGTTGTCATCGTTCACGAATTATGTACTTTTTGGTGTCATATTTTTTTTTGATTATATACATAGGTTTATAGGTTGTTAATTATAAAGTGTTATTTTTTGTGTTTTTGAAATGCACTTACCAGGTAGTATTCTATTGTATGAAATATCATCAAAAACAGGCGAATTATCGTTTACATCAGTAACTTTTATCGTCAGCGTCGTTTTGGCAACATGTTCGCTATCCGACGCCGTAATATTTACTTCATACGTCTTCTTTGCTTCGAAGTCAAGGGGTCGATTCAACACAATCTTTCCACTATATCTGTCTATAGAAAAACTGTTGTCCCCTTGTATTATCGAGTACTTCAGTGCCGGATATGTATCAACGTCATTCGCAGTAACAGATGTGAGCACTGTCCCAACTTCCGTTCCTAAAAAAAAAAAAAAATTACTGACGGGTCTCGTTTGACTGCCGTTTTAACGATCCGCCAAAATAAAAATTCTCTAAAACAAAACCTCAGTCGACTTACAATGATATAAAAAACGAATAAAAAGCGAGGCGAACGCCGCGGACCGTTGGTGAACCGCTAAAACATGCACTCGGAAAAAATGTAATACCATCCAATAAATATTGATCCTAAAGGAGTCCCTTTTATTTAATCTCAGCGTTGGAATCGAAAAGTCGCAATGTTACCAAGTCGAGAATACAAATTATGTAAAATGCCTCCCTCTCTGTGGTACGCTTTTTGTTCTACCAATTTATTTCGAAAAGTCGATAGGCCGACCAACGGCAATTTAAAACCCGCATGCGAATACGGAGTAAACGAGTAAAAACGTACCTTCCGATACTGAGATGACGTTTGGTGGTGGGAATGTTGGTTGATTGTCGTTCACGTCCACAACGTTGATCCTCAGTGTTGCCGTACCAGTCATCTGCGGGTCGCCCTCATCAGTGGCTATTACTGTCAGCTTGTACGTCTCCCTTATCTCACGATCAAGGACTATATTTGTTTTCACCGACCCTGAGAAAGCCGGTTCTATAATGAATGCATTATCATGATTTCCGTCGACAATGTGGTATAGTATCCTTGCATTCACACCGCGATCCCCATCCTTAGCCGCGAGTTGCACAACAAATTCGCCCTTAGTGTTTCCTTCAAGGACATTCGCGATGTACTGTTGTTGCGTAAACCTGGGAGCGTGGTCGTTCTGATCGATCAGATTTATTATAACGTCGCAGTAGCCGTATAGGACGGGCGAGCCTTCTGTGCGCGCAACTACAACAAGCTGCCTCCGCGGGCCTGGATACGACTCATAATCCAGATTCACTGAGTTATTCACCCTTATAATGCCTGAGTTAGAGTCTATTTCAAAGGCGTACTGATCGTTGCCGTTGCCGATTTCATAAATTATTCTCTGACGCCGCCCGTCGCTCCTAACTGCGGTTACTTGGAGCACGTCCTTTCCATACGCCATGTTTTCTTCAATCGTTACATTGTATGTAGCATTTTGGAAATTTAATGTAGGTGTTTGATCTGAGAAATCGCCGACACGTATTTCTATAAGTCCTATGGAGCTCTGAGGTGGGTTGCCTTTATCTTTGGCGATCACTTTCAGGTGGATCAATTTGCCATTTTCGCTTGCTAAACTTTGTGTAGCGGTGAGTACACCAGTAGTAGGGTTGATGCGAAACTTGTGATTTGAAGTATCTAGAAGTTCATAAAGTATTTCGGCGTTTATTCCTATATCATTGTCCATTGCTGCGACTCGAAGTAAACTTTGACCTGGTGGTGTCAGTGTGGCTACTTGTTCTTTGAAAGGGTACTTTGTGAAGATGGGCTTGTTGTCGTTGACGTCATTGATTGTGACTTCTACCGAGACCCTTTGAGACCGAGTGATGTATCGCCCCTCATCCGTTGCCACTGCTTCGAAATGATATACGCTTGTTTTCTCTCTATCAAAAGTTCTGTAATAGAACAGTACAGATAAGTTAACTATTAAAAAACGATAAATGTAAAATAAATTTATGTAAAAACTTTTGCTGAAGCGTGTACTTACCCAGTTGTGAAAATGATTCCAGTCTTGTTATCAATTCTGAATAGTCCCTGACTTTCATTAGCCAAAGAGTAAACGATACGTTTATTGAAACCCAAATCTGCATCAGTAGCTCTAACTTTGATCACTGACGTATCAATCATAGCATCTTCTGGTATCGCAGCAGAATAATGACCAGTATCGAAAACTGGATCATTATCATTCTGGTCTTCAACTATAACCGTTATATTACAAGAACCTTGCAACGCCACAGGGGAGCCGTGATCAAAAGCAGTAACCGTCAAGTGGTACTTCGATTGTGTTTCACGATCTAGAGTCCTTGCTGTCAGTCTACCACTAGTGGAATCTATTGAGAACTTATTCCCATTATTGCCTGATGTTATGCTGTAAGTTATGACTCCATTAGCTCCAATATCTTTGTCAGTTGCAGCAACAGTATGTATTACTTCTGGTTCGTTATTTTCTGGAACGACCAATGGATAGCAAGACCCTGTTTTGAAACTAGGTGGGTTGTCATTTACATCCATAACGCTAATTGTAACCGTAGCCACGTCAAAGTTGGTTGTAGATTGGAAAGTGCTTGAGTCTGTAACGTAGACAGGGAAAATGAACTGGTCTCTCTCTTCCCTATCAATTCTGGTTTTCACAGTGATTGTGCCAAGCCTTTCGTCTATCGCGAATTTGTCATCTGCTACTCCAGACGGGATCATGTAAGTTAAATTACCTGAAATATAAAAGGAATATTAGTTCCATATTCAATATTTCAGGCAGTAGGAAACTAAATAAATTAAACAGAACAGAAATATATAACTTACTTGCACTTCCTCTTGACGATTTAGCTGATAGTCTTGTTACAAAACTGCCCGGTCGTATATCTTCAGTTATGTTGGCTCTATAGAAAGAATCTGTAAATCTTGGCGGTATATTAGTTGACTCTTGCAATGTCAACTGTAGAGTCATATGGCTCTGTCGGGGAAAGGGTATGCCATGGTCTGAAGCAGTCAAATTCAACTTATAATGTCCCGGCCTAACTCTGGATATGTCTTGGGAATATTTGTTTGATAACGTCAGTTTTCCAACGTCATATTCCATAGAGAAATAACCTTGTTCATTTCCACCTGATATGTAGTAAGATATTTTCCCGTTTTCACCAGAATCTGCATCTATTGCCAATGCTTGGTAGAAAGTACCGGAGAGTGTATTCAGTGAGACTGTAGCTTTATTGACAGAAACAAAAGTTGGTGTGTTATCATTTGCATCTGTGACTGAAATGTGTACCGTAGCCGATGTTGCCATTCTTTCAGTAACATTTGTAGCCAAGTCAGTCGCTTCAATAATAAGCCAATATTCCTTCAAATTCTCATAATCCAATGCAGATGTAAGTGTAAGAGAACCAGTTAGTGGATCCAAGTTAAAAACGTTTTTAGTAACTGGCAATGATGACACAACCCGAAAATTCAATTCTCCATTTGGACCCGCATCAGCATCTTTAGCAGTAAAGTTATAAACAATCATACCGATTGGAGTAAGTTCTGATATTTCGATGTTTATTGGATCTTGAGGCCATTGTGGGAAATTGTCATTAACGTCTACGATTTCTATTCTTACAGTGACAGCACTGCTTTGAGGGTTATTCGTTGCTGACGTATCCAGTGCTCTGACTTCTAGACGGTATTCATCTTGAATTTCTCTATCTAATTGTCTGGCTACAACTAACGAGCCAGTTCGCCGGTCAATTTCAAAGGTCCCAGGGGAGTAGTCAGTTGAGAGAGGCATGAGTAGGTATGAAATCTGTTTCTCATCGTCATCGTTGACTAAGTTTTCAGTGATGTCGCTGTCACAACACGCTACAGTTCCAACAACGTGACCAATTTTGGCGTCTTCCTTCACCTGAAAAGATGAATTATTATTATCATAAAATATTCACACAATTTATAAACGAACTAAATAATCTCATACTTTGACTTATAATTTTAAACGTATCATTATTTTCTAATTACTTACTTTGAAAGATAAACTAGAACTGGTAAAGGTCGGTCTGTTGTCATTCAAATCCAAAACTTCAACTTTGAGTTGTCTCACTGTCTGCTTTGGTGGTGTGCCTCCGTCAGTCGCTGCCACAGTTAGTCGGTAAATAGATCTTTCTTCGTGGTCCAGGACTGAAAAAAAATGAAATCATTATTGTAATCATAACCGCAAATATGCTAGCTCTTTCTGTACCATGGATTATGGATATATTTGTTAGTATTTACTAACACAAAATCATTTTTAATATTTAAATTACCTGTGCTAGTTTTGATCACTCCAGTATTAGGATCAATAACAAAAACACCAACTCCATCCATGTCTCTTTCACTCAAAATGGAATATTTGATCGTAGAATTGACGCCATTATCTCTATCTATAGCCTTCACTCTTGCTACTTCAGCTCCAGGTTGCTGTTCTTCCCTGACACTGACGACATCTTCCCTAGGATCAATGATCTCCGGTGGGTTGTCATTCACATCAGTAATCTTAATTGAAATAGGAACTCTACTTGATCTAGGCAGCGTTCCTTGGTCTTTAGCTTCAGCAAACAAAGAAAGTGAAGATTTAAATTCTCTATCTAGAATTTCTTTGGTTGTGATTATTCCTGTAATAAGATAAAAAAAAAAACATAAAAATCACGAATTGTTTAAGCACGTAATGAATTTAAATAAAAAACAGTTGGAGCTGTACGCACAAAATATAAAAAGCTACAATAAATTACTCAATCCGATAGCAAGTAATAAATAGACTCGTAAAATAAATAGAGACGAAGTCGTTAAATTAAACGTCAAACGGTATTTATCCTTGAAACAGCATTATTTATCGAAAACTTATCAGGAGAAAAGGCAATTCAGTTTTAATATATAAAAATGTATTTTCAATTTATTAACATATAATGAACCCTACCCGCTTCCTTAACCAATTCCTCTTATAACACATAACCAAAGAATTTTGTCAATTTCAAATCGATTACTTTTAAGTCTGCAACCTAAAATTAGGCGTACATAAAAGAGACCGCCTCGGGACAGAGTACTATGATTATCCGAAACTCCATATTGAGAGCCTAAAAATTGTGATGACAGAAACAGGGTTTTTTTTTTTTTTTTTTTTTTTTGGATGGGAAATCATCAAATGACTTCTCCCGCTCTGGGCGGAGCGGGAGGGCGTGTCAGACTTTTACTGACTAAAACCCACCCGTGTTCCTTCAGTTGCCCATGTGCCAGGGTCACGGTATCTCTTTTGAACAATCACGCGACCCCGGCAGGCATCGGTCCTAGCAGACCCCTTCAATAAAGCTGACATCTCTTTGAGGCGCGCGTGGAACACTACGCGCCGTCGACCCGAGCCTGGTCCTTACCGGGCGGCGAGCTACCCATTGCTCGCCACCCGCAAGCTCGCGCCTACGGTGGCCGGGAGTCCGCAATCGACTCCCGGCGCCCGGGGCGTCTCCTCCTGCGGCGGCTAGGGACGTGAGGGCGCAGAGACTGCCACTCCCTCACGCGCCCCGCCTCCTCCTTCGCGAGCATTACTGCTTCGCAGAAGGAGGTGACGGCTTCCCATGCCCTCTCGCTCCGTACCATGGCTAGCACCAGGGCCGGACGCGAGAGATCGCCGCCGCCGATCGCCTCCACGAGGAACAGAAACAGGGTAACGAAATGAACATCATGGTGTGAATCAGATGCAAACAATAATGAACCTAAAGTAGACGCATTTTAAGTTTCCATTGTTATAAAAGTTGGATTTATAGGAGGATAATAAGAGTAGCCAGAAACCGCTGTCATGAGTGATGGGAACCGGAGGTAGAAAAAAGTATCCATCGTTATTTCAACCGCAAATATTGGACACTCTTGACTTCGGTGTTATGGTAAACGATAATATTTTCTTCACGTTTGTTAATTTTTGTTTTCATCTGAAGATTATCGTTGCGAAGTAAGGTTTCTTGAAGTCCTTCTCAGTCCGGTAGGCCAGAGATCACGATGGCAAAGTCATAAATACTGGTAGCTTTAAATCGTTGAGTTTAATTTATCAAATCAAGCTTTTGATTTGTATTCTTAGGTATAATGTACGACGTTAGACATTTTTATTGGACAGTGGTACTTCAACAAGCTATAAAATAAGGATCTGCAGGGTTTTTGCTGCTTTTGTAGAAATACTCATGATTATTTTTAGTTTTGGTAGTGGCATATAAGTTAATGTTTTGACATAGCAGTAATTTGCGTACGTTTCGAAACGAATACCTTTTCCACACTTAAACTCACATGTTTATAGATTTGTTACACCATAAAGAGACAATTTTACGGCCCAACTTTGCGTTTCCCAAACATTCCGTGTGACTTTGTTAAGACAAAAGGCCAAATCATTTACAATCGCGTCATCTTCGATCACAATTACCTTTTTTGTTCCAACCCTGTTTGTTATTGCTGCAATTTATAGCACTCTGTCCACAGTAAGATTCCAGCAACATTTTACACCTATAATTCATTTGAGAACATATGAAAATAAAAGATGTACGTCAACAAAACGAGTTGTAGAGCCCAGTGCGTCCTACACGTACATTTGTAACATATGAGCTTTAAATAGCCGACGACAGTATCTAGTACTGGTGGGGCTTGTAATAAAACATGGGAGAGAATAGCAAGGCTCCTACATAGCAATATTTTAATAATAGTTAATGGCGGGTCATGGCGCAAGCGCGAGCGTCGACGTTTATAACTCGCAATTGACGCGCATAAATTCATTGTGTACTGCCTCCCGTTGCGGGATCGTGGCCGGCGGGTGGCGTGACCTTTTAAATAAAAATTTGCCGTCAACGCGTTGATTGATTTTATCAAAGACTCAAGGGAAATTCCGAAATTCTTCCTCTAATTCCGGTTTGGCTAGCATGTGGCGAATCAGCTGATGCTAATGTACTGAAATGAATAAGAGAGAGGAATTTAGGTGCCTACGGCTATTTTCATCCCAACTCCACTTTTACTCTGATTTCTCATAGTTGAAGCTCACCACAGCGACACCAAAAATGACCCTAAAAAGCTTTTGTTTTTGAATTTTTATTTCAAACGTTACAAAAACACTGATCAAATCAATCGAAATCCACCCACAATTAATAATGTTTAAGCGTTTTTGTATCCTTATAAGCCTTCAGTCGCCGTGAACTTCTGTCAGATGTCGCAGAAGAATTATTAGTATTACTTTATGAGTCAGCGGATACATCGAGCAAAGCATTACTAATGATGACCGGCTTTCATGTGTGACGTATGAAATGGCAACAATACTGCTCATGCAAATCTATAGGCACCTTTACTCGGAGCAATAAAATTATGCTTTGTCTTAATATTGATGGCTATGAACTGGCTTTAACATATAAGTAGATAATCTACTTGACTAGTTCAAGTTACTTATATGATGTGTTCGTTGAACTGTCTGTTTTAAATCTCTAAAATGTTAACACGTTCAGATTAGGTCAATTACTGTCCACACTACCAACCAGTTCTATCAATGCCAATGCCCAAAGATCACAATCACAAACGAACCAACAGCTATCAATGCTCATAAAAGGTAGAGTTTTTGCCACTGGAAACATTGTGGGTGCACCTGTTGAAGACCGCAATCTTCCAATAGGGCCACATACAGCCGTCGCAAATGATTTACGAATTTAGCCCTCACCCGCTGCTTGCTAACTAGCTCGGGAGTGTTCGGGTGTGATCGCCGATAAGCCGAATTGAGACGAAAAGCTCCACCATTCATCAGTCAGTTATTGAGAATAACGAACTGCCAGCCACCCTTTTTATGCCATGCTTAATACTCGCACGATTTCGACGATAAACATCGTTTTGGATAAGATCAGTTGAGGATTCTTATTTGCATATCTTATTAAATTTAGTCGGTGTAAACAAGGCTTAACATGGAATAGTTTTTGCTACTCTTCGTACTTGGTTTTCCTTTTTCGGTGGGTGGATACCTAAGTGGTAGCCGTAGACCGTCTGTGCTAGTCGAAGTCTGATGCAAAAGTGTCCAGAGCAAAGATCACGATCGTGCCTCCGTAGTAAACGGCTGTTGGCTCATTAAACCTGAGATAATCCACATTTCTAGGTTTGACCCTGACAACGTGAGTGCGATACCAACTATACGTTACAATATTATTCGAAATCTCTCATTCTAAACTCCTTCATTATAAATATTATCCCACAAACCCATCAGCCAAACACTCGAAATAATTCCATAATTACATAGAAGCATAGAAAGCGGTCCATGGGAAGGTCGAAAACAAATAAAGCCATCGGATCTGCTCCCCATAAGTTCAAATTGTGCAGGTATTAAAATAGCTGTATTTGTCTAACGTGTTTGCTCTATCAATGAGTTTCAAGGGACTTACATACTTTGGGTTTTAGCTTTCAAAAGTGCCGGCAAGCTAAACAAAGGGCAAGTGGCCGACTGGGAGTTGCTTCTCTGATCAAATACGAACGAGTATTTGGTATTACGGTAAAATATCATTGTTCTTAGTTAGTTCTGTACACGATATAATGATCCATGTAGCGCCGGTGTTTGCTCTCGTAATATAGTTTCCAAATTTTGAAATTTCATGTTCTGTGCTGGAGTTCATGTACTCATCATAGAGTAGCAATTTCAATAATAACTTACTAATTCAAATACTATAAGTGGCCAAGTCGAAATTCCAACATCACCAATACTTACAATACTTTCTCCATATCGATAATTTCGTCAAACTCGGAAGAACATTCTTAACCACTATTCTTTTCAACAGGTGCATTCAGGCCTTATAAGCCAGCTCATCTCATGACAAATAAGCGTGGTCTACACTTGAGAAATCTTTCGACCTTGGCTCTGTCAGTAGTCATTGTTGCCGGGTCAACATTCGACGGTAGCTTTTGGAGGATTAAAATGATAAATAACAGCTAGACGTCAGATCCGATGAGCATTGAATGGTAGACGAAGCAATGTTAGTTATTAATCAAAAATGAGTTTTTGATTTTTATTCTCAGTTTGAATAATAGCTGAGACATTATATGCAAAAACGTAGTAGAATAAATCTGTTTGGTTCAAAGTGCAAAGAGGGAGGTATAGGAAATAGAAATGTGAAAGGTTTGTAGAAATGAGCTACTTATATTTTGTGGTACCTGTCAATCCTGTCATCATACAATTAAAGTTTGTTTGTTTTTTAAGGAAGTTCAATTTTTAAACCTATACGGCGTTTTAATGACTTCGTACTTGGTTATTATTGCTTTTGAACCTGCTTTGAGCTGCGATCAAGTATAAAAATAGAATAAAAAACACCATAATTAAAAATAAAAACTTACCAGTAACAGGATTTACAATAAAACTTGTATTTGAAGGAAAAAGGCTGTATCTGACTACAGCATTATCACCCAAATCGGCATCCGTCGCCGCAATCTTCCCTACAAACGCACCAGCTTTCTGATTCTCTTCAACTTGAAACTCGTAAGCTGCTTTACTGAACACTGGGTCATTATCATTTGCGTCGATTACATTGACGACTAAGTTAGTGGTTGCAGAGAGTGGTGGTATACCGTTGTCGACCGCTATTATGACCATTTGGTGTTTTGCTGTTGTTTCTCTGTCGAGTTGTTTTGCGAGGTAGACCCAGCCTGTGCTTGGTTGAACTTTGAAGTATTCTTCTGTTGAATTGGCGTTTGCGGCTATTTTGTATGTTATACGTGCGTTGTTGCCCGTATCCTTGTCTATTGCTTGTATTTCTAGGATCTGTTGGAAGGAAAGATTATGATTATTATGGGGAAGAGTGTTGTGCAAATATGATGCACAAGTGTTTATTGTATCAGATTTGTTTATATAAGACTCCGAAGTAATTGGCACCAAAATAATAGCATTTGACGAAAACCCTACTAAAAATACATTAGTACCGAAACCAGGATATTTTTCTGTACTTTAAATCTTAACATTGATTACAAGGTATTACTCATGGCAGATAAAACGTCAAATTAATTACGGAACCCATTAAAGTTATCTCCCACCACAACTTACAAAGCAACCTTACAAATTAATTAGATAAGCGAGTAAGCCAGAATTTCACAACATGAGGTCTGAATTCGTACATTTCATTTAGTCAATTCAATTAATTTTACACTAGCGACTACTTCTTCACTTAATATTTAACGGTTTCTAAATTTAACTTTTATGCTACGACTATATTGTCACGAACTATACGTTGTGCGCGTCCCGATGTACAACAGAGAGAGTGCTACTTGATGTTCGCGATAACGCGACAATGTAGCCGTAGTATACCATTAGAGAGTGGACCCCCTGGTTTAATTGGTGGTCTACTATCACAGCAGTTAGTTTTGAATGGATGATTAATTTAAATGATTAATATTTTTTGTCTGATCAACAAACATAACAAATTTTAAAAAGTTAAGAAAAATTTTTAATCTAAAATTCACTGTCTTCACATTTATGTACGCCCAACTTTAGGTTCACTTTAAAAAATGATATAGTTTATTTTTAGTTGTGGCCTCGTGAACCCGATACCTTTTGATTATTATCGTTCAGTTAAACGATACCCAATAAATTCTACATAGAGATTAATCCGTATTTATGTACGTACTAGCTTCTGCCCGCGACTTCGTCCGCGTTAAATTCCTTATTTCCCCGACCCTTCCCGTCGAGTCGAATCGCCTACCCGTGCGATTTTCCCCGTTTTTGCAACATTTTTCATTACTGCTCTTCTCCTCTTGGTTGTAGCGTAATGTTATATAGCCTATAGCTTTTCTCGATAAATAGGCTACCCAACACAAAAAGAATTTTTCAATTCGGACCAGTAGTTCCTGAGATTAGCGCGTTCAATCAAACAAACAAACTCTTCAGCTTTATAATATTAGTATAGATTAACACCGCGATTCAGAAAATGACGTCATTTGCACAACGCCATCTATCGGATTTGGATTTCAACTATCAACATTAGTACTATTTTTAGTCTTAAGATGTCGTTGCAAGTACTATACTGAATTGCGTAACGTAATATTTTACTTCATGAACTCACTAAATTAATCATATCTTTTGATAGAGTGAACCGATTTCGATGAAACAAAAACTAAGTTAAACCTCAAGTTGCGTATAATTTTTGTATATAAACATTGTTAGCATTGAATTTGTAGATTTTACGTGATGTGCGCACAAACAAACAGACAAACAAACAAACAGACAAACAGACAAAAATTTCAAAAATGATGGAAATGGGTTCTGTTACTTATCTTTTCACACACTGGCTATTTTTTGTTTCAATTTCTTCAATGTACAAAAATGACTTTTCTACAGATTTATTATATGTATAGATTGTAACGTATTTTTATTGATGTGACACTCTAACATTCTGATCTAACTACCATTAGCACTTATTACATAAAGTTATGAATCAGTAATGACTTTATTTCAAGTTTAACAAAATGCTATTTTTGTTTCTTTTTTATTAAATCCATTGTTATTTGAAATAACCTCACCTGGTATATTTTCTTCATGTTTTAGTCATTCATGCTATGTGCATCAGATGTTCATATTAAAAATACTTAATCCGACCTATTTTCAATGTCAACTTATTTTTATGTTATTGATTGAAACTTTATTTCAGAATAAATAATCTATATTTGTGTTAGCAAGTACTTAACAACTAAGTTAGTAAAGAAGTTAAATTGAATGAATATAAATACATTGAATTATTTCCATTTTTATTTTCCATTATTCCATTTATATTACTGAAATCAAAATTCATATAATTATTATATTTAGTTACCTATTTCTCCGTATTTGATAGACTGTAAATACAGGATGTCCCAAAAATCAACGGCTAATGTCGATCAATAAAAAGATTTTTACTAAATCTTACCTTAGTTTTGACAGCTTCTGACTCCAATACATTAGCGCTGTACGATTCATGTTCAAACACAGGTGGGTTGTCATTCACATCCTGGACATCTACCACTAAGGTCAGGTTGGCACTAAGTGATGGGATACCACTGTCCTTTGCCGAGATTATGAGAGTATGGCGGACGAGGTTCTCATAATCTAGCGATCTGTGGATGGAGAAAAAAATGTGTTTTTATTGCAAGACTAAATGCTTGAAATTCAAGTTTAAACATTAATGTAGTCAGATTTTTTTTACAATTGAGGAAACTAAATCACAGAGATCTCACATTAAAGCTGTAACAACTCTCTTTAGTTCATCCAATGTCTCCGTGCCTTATTGGTGGAGTGGATGGAACTTCTTAAGAGTATGCGTCTTCTAAAATCTGCAGTTGGTATTGTATAATTATATTTCCTCAATTATGATGTGCATTATGATTCTTTTACCAACCTCAAAAGAGTAAGCAATCCATGTTGAGGGTTCACAGCGAATGTATTCGAAGGTCCTGTAGCTGAGACCAGATGGTAACTGATCTGACCATTCTTGGCGTCATCTTCATCAGTAGCCTTTGCTGCGTAGACCACAGAACCGATGGCTGCTGACTCTGCCACTGATACCCTGACTGATGAGGTGCCGAATTCTGGAGCGTTGTCGTTTATGTCTTCAAGGGTTATTTGGACCTGGTGATAGAAATAAAAGTAAAGTTGGTACTCAATACTAGACAGTACTAATTTTTGTCTTTCTAGTCGTCGACTGTGGAAAGATAGCTGGTTGAAATATGTTTTTCTAGCATTATAATAACGACTTATTTCATTGGTAGGAATTGAATGAGGCTACCAAAAACGTAACTTCTCATTTTCGATTGATTTCTCAAGATCAATATTATATTGTTACCTAATACTACTAACTTTAGTATAGTATCAACACTTTAGTCTTACCTGGGTCTGATCAAAACTGGAAGGGTTTCCCGTAGCAGCTCTAACGTTCAACAGATACGAAGCGCTGGTCTCCCGGTCTAGCTGTCCAGCAGTTCTAATGGCTCCGGTGAGAGGCTCGATGGTAAACCGATGTTCAGGATCTCCGGAGACAATGCTGTACCGTAATGGTTGTTGACCTGAAGGAAGAAAAGAGAGAATGAGTACTGAAAAGTAATCTGTTTTGAATATGTGAGGGCTAAAACAATATTTTAGTGGAACTAGGTGACTAGTTATCTCCACGGCTCCTGTGAACTTTTTGTATTAAAAAAAAACATAGCTAGATGTTACGTCTAGCTATAAGCAAAATCTAGTAAATCGGGTATAATGTTCTCAAGTTATAAGCGCACTATTATTGGAAAAGGCGTTGCGTTATATTATATTATTAAACAGAATGTAAGAGACTGCAGAGACCAGTAAGGTCGATAGATGATAATATTCTAAAATTAAATAAAGCATAGATGCACACACACATGGTACCACAAATTCGACCTCAACCATCTCAGTTTCCTCAGATTGTGGGCAACCCAGCAAAATTGAACGCACCTCTGTTTATAGAGCTCGTAAATATTTATGCATCGGTATCATTTTACTTTCGAACTCGTATTGTCTTTTATACTGAGAAACTATTTATGTTCAGTGCTAGTTACAATATTAGGAAATATGCTGTGGGAAATTCTGTACTTAAAGTTGAGAGATTCTTTTAACTTTGTTTAAATGGCATTTAATAATGGATAAGATTGCTTTCGATGCTATCATCAATAACAGTATCTTTTGCATACTGAACAACAGGTTTAATCAAATTAATATTACAATTTATTTAACCAAACAACTAATTACAATAAATTGCATGTTCAAGCTCTACTGCATAATTAAAACTAACTTAATTGCACAACAAAAATTCACTTCCATCAAATTAATCTTTCTCTTAATAACATTATAACAACATGTTTTTATTTCACCTGTAATTATATACTGATGCTTTTTGTCGATCGTCAAAATGGCTTCCTAATTTCGTGACTAGACTCAACTTATGAAGCTCAAGCAATTTATATGCAAATGCAAAATATTAATTATTTAAAAGCATATCTGGTTCATATCTGTTCATTGCGCCTTTTTGCGTAGAGGTATGCAAAGTAATAAAATATTGTTTCGATGTAAGTAGGCAGACTAGTTATCTAACACGACAAAGGTTTAATTTTAATTCATCGCTGTAATAATAGAAAACTCACAGATTAAAACAAAATAAATATCATTAACATGAAAAAACAAAAGACAAAATATAATTATGATACGGATGGATGCACTGAAGCTTATAATGAATGTGACACTACTAATGTTAAGTAAAACAACGTAAGTTTTCTAAAAAAATCCATGCCGATATATCAACAAATTTCAACCTTAAAACATCGCAACCGGACGAAATCATTGAAACCCTAAGGGCACAAGAATTTTGGTCGCGAACCCCATTTGGCAACAAGGTTAATATTCTAGTGGGCGATAGAACATAACCAGTCAATATTATAGTACAGAACTTCAGATACTGCTTATCGGTTCGCGACTCGTAACCGGATAAGCAGCTGATGTCGTGATGCTCATAGGCAACGCTCGATGACTGTCATAACTATTTATGGGTTACACTTCATACTGCATTTATTGTTCGTGTAAATCGTTTTGGAACTTCAAACGTTGATTCTGTTGAGATTTTGTTGGTTTTGTAAAACAGATATTAAAATTATAAAACTATTTATAACTAAAACTGATTCTTATAAAGAAACATCTGAAATAGCAATCAAATAGTTGGATAGATAACATAAAAAAAACGATAAGGATCTTGCAAGTCAGTATAACATTTAATATTTTTTCTGTGAATTTTGGTATTGAAGTTGAGTTCGAGCTTGTAATGATTCTGAACTTCAGTACCGAAATTCACTACACTGCAAGATTTTAAAATTTCTTTAATCTTTCACAAAAATTCTTCCAAAACTTCTTCTACCTTCTCTAAAGTACCAACCATAACATCTACCAGTCCCGATATCTAGTCCAGATCTATTTTCATCACGTCTATACTAATTATATGAACTAAATTAATACCGGGATGTCTGGCATGTTCTTCGCGAACTATTGTAATGTCCCTCACAATACTTTTTGGTTTGTTTTCCAAACGTTTTTATTGCTAATTGTCCGTTGTTATGTTTGATACAGGATTTACATACAAAAGTATTCTTTAGTTGTTTTGGCGTAGGCTGGAAGGTAATTCGTAATGATGTGGAATAAATGTTGATATTGTTTAACGAGAGTGTGTTTTGCATTGAGGAATAGACTTTGTTTTAAAGGCAAAATTGTGCTTGAAACTTTATAGAAACTAAATTGAATACTAGGCAAAACTGTTTTTACTTTGTATATGACTAAGGCAATGCCAAACGGAAGAGGTACAAACGTCTGAAAACACATAATAATTATTCGTGAACACAATGCACCTTTCCATACATGACAATAATGGAACCCGACTGTCATCTTGTCTATGACACAATACTTTAGCAAACTATAGTGACAGCACTAGGGAATTTAAACTTGTCAAATTCTTTAATTTATTTTCGGTAACCAATAAATCTGGTGCAAAGCCACATTTTCCAGTACATAAGTAAGTCCAGATATAACCAAAATTTTCCCAAATAAACTAACCACCGAAAACGGTTTTGTATCTATCAATTTTTAATTGGCAGTTCTCACAACAATTTAAAGGGGTTCATTGTCGAAATTTTTTTTTCCGGCGTTTCGTATTTTTTGCGCGGGCGGCGCGCGTTTTTTCCACCAGTCGTTTTGGGCAGGTCTGCTGACATGAGATTGATATACAGTCTTATTCGTGGACATGCTCCGGAGTCTTTGTTTAACTGGTCCCGGCCCTCCCTCCTCTGTCCTGCCTGTCCCCGCGTCGCCCCTTTGTCTCTCCTCTTTATACAGTCGGCGATGCGCAAACGTAAACTTATTTTCGGTTGGATTCACAGGATTTGGCGTAACTGTTGTTTTTGTTAAGAATTGTCATTATTTTTCGGAGATTTTTTCGGTGACAGCGCCGATTTGTTCGTCTATCCAGTGTTAGGCTTTAATTTTAGTGTGAATCAGATGAGTTAATGTGATGATAGTGATTTCTTTGTTTCATAAAATTTTATCCTAGCCAAACTACTTTGAAGTTAAGAAAAATCTGTCGCAATATCGCCATTATTGGAAATTATCGAGAAATTCTTAGCCTACATTTTTACATTACGCATAAAGTCTAATAATGATTCTCGGAGCTCTATCTCAAACTTAACTTACATACGTCTGAATAATAAACTCTCATTCTTGATAACCCGTCTTAATATGCAAAATTACATCAAAATCCGGTAAAATACTCTTCATTTTATACTGAAGATTAGCAGACTTTATTTGATTTAGCCTCGCTGTGACTAAAGACTAAAATTCATGACTCTTTTAAATTATCATAAGCATACCTTTAGACGGATTTACAAAGCCAGTGCAGAAATACTGGCAAGCTTTTGCATGCGTCTTTGCCTTAATTAAATCCTCTTAAGAATGACCTTGGAAAATTAATTGATTTGACAAAACCAACTCTAGCTCGAGTTTATGAAAGGGACGACAAAATAATTGTTCCTTAAGTTTCACAGGCTTCTGTTGAATAGTAACACCGTATAAATGTCAAAGAAAAACAAATTTCAACACTTTGCACCAATACTTAGAAACAGGACAAGCACGACAAAAATACAGGCATCACAATAAAGTTATGTCATGACCGCTTTAGTTTTGGCAAGTGTTTAGTCAATTCATTAGGGATCAGAGTATCTTGGGTAGGGCTGGTCGTGATTTTTATACCTTCTTTTTTCGGTCTTATAATCTCAAGTCTAAAACATTTACATTTGGATACAATAGAATTAATTTTATATATAAACGTGCAAATTTAGGAGCGGCTATACAGCTGACAGCTAAAGGCGTTGATTGACGATTGAGGTCGCGAGTTCAAATCATAACACTTTGAACTTTAGTTAGGCCCACACCTCACACAGTTATTATATTAACTGGAGGGGTTGGCAGGAAATAACATATTGCAAGTAGGAAGAACTGTTTATATGATGATTACTTTTGTGAGTAGATTATCGTCTTTAATGACCCTTAGCAGAATTTTAAATTAGACACCTGTTAGCGGTATCATTAAATATCATGGGCATTTTAGCATATTTAATTCTAGCTTATTTTCTTTCTCTATTAGTTTAAGATTCTCTATATCTTCTTGAGCCTAATTTACATTCATTCCCAAAAAAACGTATCTTTTTCGTCCTGTCACAGCCCTGCAGTGTCGTGGCATACCGTCCCACTCCGCATTACAAAATAAATTTGCATCTTGGCCCTTCTAAATTGAAATCATTAACGGCTAAACTGATTATCTTACTCACGAGGCCCGAACCCTGTTCAATTAAAGCTTTGTAACTCTCCACCTATGCGGATTGTTAGATTTTAATTCAACTGAATTAATTTATCTACTGTGATTATCTTTTGTTTTGAATAATGCGTCCACGATTTTGATGTGACGCTCCTTGAGAGTGTCAGTGTAATTGGTTGATCGTTTGATGGTTATAGATTGTGTTTTAGTTGTTAGATTGTATCTATCTATTATTTTCGATAAGATCAACTACATCAGGGTCTTTTTATTCTGCAAATTATTTATAACATTCTAATTTGAATCTTTTACGAATTTTAAGTCTAAATAAATATTTATTCATTTATTTTCCGTCTTTTCTATCGATAAGTTGTTTACAGATTCGACATTTCAACATCATTTCTGTATATATCATATTATTGATAAGGAGTTCATGCATGTATAATTTCCTTAAAATGTTGCGTCAAGCACTGTGGCATGTAAAGCAGCGCAAATGAATGAAAGTAGGTTATGAATTACTAACTCCAGTGAATGTGACGTGAACTGAATGGAACATAACATTAACTGATTTCGACTATTTACCCCGCACGATTAAAGTTAATTAGTACTTCTACTTCTAATAGGAATTGTCGAAAGCTTGCAAAATTGATAAGGATGATGACAGAGAGAAAGCGTTACAAACTTAGTATAATAGTCAATTTTGTTTGTGGACTTAAAGTGAAATTTAACTAAATCTATCTTATTTTATGTCGTGATAATCATATTGACTGTAACTTACTATGATGCAATAAAAATCGCTGATGAAATGAAAAAAAAAAAAATATGTTTATACCGATATTTTTTAATCTTCAGAATTCAAAATAAGAACCTAAATCTTTTTTCACATCTAAGTACAAACATCTGTTACTCACACGTTATTTGACGTACAACATTGTCGGGAACGAAATTACACCTATTAAACACCTACACGGTAAAATAAGGTGAATCAAATACGAAGTCCGAATAACGCGGGTGTAAAAAGTCGAAAATAATTGAGGTACCTACAGGAGTTTTAAAAAAGAAGGTCTAAAAGTTTACGCGGCAAAAACTGTCGCCGCAGTGAGGGTTCGCCGACCTCACTGGATTTATTTGGGTGTACTGCCTGTAGGGCTACCACCAAATCCTTTTTCGATAGGTCGTAATGGTAGTCTGTGATCAAAGGTGAAAGGTACGTCGGGATCTGCCCTTGTTAAAACGGAATTTGCCTCAACAACTCTGATTTTAATTGGGACTTAATTAATGAACTTCGATTTAAATCACGTCTTGGATTTTCATGATAACCCGAGGTCAAATAAAGGTATGTCACTTACTTTAATCACATCGCATAGGGCATAAACGTTATTTATAACTGCTAAAAATGAAGAAATGATTACATGTTTGCTATTTTCAATAGTAATCAGATAAACAAAAATGAAAACAATCTAAATCAATACTTTCCTGTAGTCTCCGATGGTAAGGCAGGGGTTTATTTTCATACAACCTTTCACCTTGAAGATTAAATCAGTCATGGCAAAAAAGACTAACTCGAATAGTCCCGTAATACTGGCCACCCTACCCGAAGCCGGCGCACTCAGATCCGAACGTATCCTTGGATTTCTCCAGATTCGAATTTCAAATTTTCAGTCACTGTTCGATTGCGCGGGAGCGTGAAATTTTTTAAACTTTTTTTTTAAACATACCATAACATGCCTTGGGCTTACTTTAATCCTTCTAATGTTCATAAAGTGTAGGTTTAAATCTGTCTGAGGATTATTGTGTGAAATCCCAAAAAATATATTAAGCAATTTTAAGCGGTTCTACCTGTAGAAAATTATTGTGAGATATGTTATGCTGTTTGCCAGTATTTTTTGTTTATAGTATCTTTAGAGGATGGGTAAAGTCTAAATCATTACCGATTAAATATTCTTCGTTATTAATATTGACTCGAATCTCCAAGGTTGCCTTTTCAGCCCTTGATTTTGCGTTCATTGCTATCCGATTCTCAATCCCGTCTAAAACTTTTTGGTATTACCTACTGCACTCTAACTTCAATCATTAAATAAGCCATTTTTACAGCTCTCTTTATGTTCCGAGGCTATTTTAAATCACTATAGCTTATGTCTAAGAACTGAGACAGTCTCTGTCTGGGTGTCTACACAAAAGGCTCTGTGTCCAGCTATCGGCTCTAATTTGCGTAATGCTATTCATATTATTGCGCGACCATGTCCCTCCGTTGGTTTTCTTTTTTTATGAGAATTCTGTTTTTTTTATTTACGATATTATATTTCTATTGGTTGTGTAGTTTTAAGGCTATTTTGATATCGTTCTGACTTTTGCAGATTTACTTTTTGTTTATTTAACATGTGAGTACAGTCATCACTAGTTTCAAAATATATAGCAAGCCAAATTGTGATGTGGGTAAGGTAATTTTCAAGTTAATCGTGTATTTTATCTTCCTATATTTTACACCATCCTTCAAAGAGTCTTTGACGATGGTGACCGCCATCGAATTACGACCAAATAATTCTTAGCAGAAGCGCATGGTAACGGCGATCGGAATTATTCACGAGATTAACTGTCATACGTGATAAATTAATATAATACATACACATGTGTGGTCTAACGGTGGTGCGAGTCAAATCGATATTTGATTAGTCGATAATCGAACACTAATTATAGTATCGATAATCGAAATTTTAATTTTAATTAGATTTGTAGATGATGTTTTGGCACATCGCATAGAGTTGATAATGTTAGGTGTCGATGATATTAATTTAATAAAAGACCTAGTTTAGCTACATGTTGTTATTAAAATAGACATGATGCCGATGAGCTTTGGTACTGATTGAAGTGAGTTAATTCAAGAAATAAATTCTAAGCAACCATGTGTTGTTATTAATGCTACCATATTATTGTATAATAAGAAACCCAACTTATATGGAACTGTGTGGTATAATCATAATAATTTATAAATGTTGTATCACATTATAATTGTAACCCCTTATCCTACTTCTGATGCACCTTAGACCTGGATTGGCGATCAATCTTCAAGATAAGGCACCCAAGACACACCTACATTCACAAAAAGCTAACCAAAAAAAAAACTGCACTGTTTACCTAACTCAAAAAACGAAATACCAATTCGCATTTTTGCTTCAAGCAGGGCTATCACAAGATCACAATATTTGGCAAGTGCCCATTCAAAAACTTGCTCTCTCCGTTCGTAAACTTCAATATATAATATTTTTTAATTAATGGTCGTTTATCTCCGGGCCTGCTGCAATAAATCTGAAGGGGCGTGCGTCTATATTGAACACAGGCGTTATGGAGCTCTTTCTAATTAAACTCAAAGCGAGTTAGGGTTTGGACTATGTCATAAGCATTCGCGGGTAAGAAACCTTTAGGCCTGTTTTGCAACGAAGCGAAGAGTTTTCTCGTTAACAACTTATGGGTGATTGTATTGCGTTGAAGCTAAACGATGGGATGTGAAAGCGCAAACCTTTTGGTTGTTTAAGACTTTTGTCCACTCGACTTTGGTGGAAACTAGCTTTAATTTGAAATCTTGGTAGTTTAAGTAAAGCTATAGTATTTTCAAATTGTAGTACATCCCTAGCAGCTGCTAAAGCTAATTATAATAATTTGGTAATTGAAACTATTGAACTTTGATAATAAATTATTTTATACCATTTAGGAATACTTGAATAGTACCGCTTGTTGTATAAACAACAAGCGGTACTATTCGAGTACCGCTTGAATAATAATATCAAAGCTATGACGAAATTGAATTAGTAAAATGTAAATATTATTTTTAATTAATTATCACACCTTTAAAACTAATAATTAAAAAGTTCTTTAGAGTGTCTCACATTAAGATTTTCCATTTTGCTAAAACGTTGTTAACACAGGGCGTTGACACATGCAAATTGTATATTAGATAGCACGAGTAGGTACAAAAAAAAATAGCGGCTTGTGGCTAAATGATAATAGCCGCATGGGTCGATTTAATGTTAAGCTACGCTTGTCGTGGTCGGTTTATGGATGGATGAACATGAATTACACGTTAAGCAGTTGATCCCGGCTATCATAAGTAGTCTGTGGTAGTTATTACGAATAGTCAAAAGCCCAAAAGTCTAACAACCAGTCTTACCAGAAGATATCGTTTCACCCAGTAACTGGCTTCTGGAGATCAGATAGGCGTAAAATACTGGTATTTAACTGCAGCTGGTCAGACTGGAAGCCGACACCAATATAGGTGGGAAAAGGTTAGACAGATTGGTGTACAAAAACATACAGAATTCAAGTTCCTATCCCTATTTCTAGAACATCATAGGGTCTATATGCTAGTGCATTAATATATTCAACAATCGCTTATTACTTGGATCTGAGCTAAAAATACAATGTGATTTTTAAGATAAAATCAACTCAATCTAAAGATTTGATTTGCAATACGTAGTTGATATCAGTATTGTGATTTAGCTAATTAGTTTAAAATTTATGAATATTACTACTGCATATGGTACCTCCCATGTGAAATAAAAATTATAGTTCACACGATTTAAATCTGAATTCTAGTTTGTAATAAGTCACCGTTTGAATAAATGGTATATTATGGAATGTCAAACAGTACATTTATTTAATTTATAAGCTCTTCTTGATTAATGTTTTCGAAACTAGTGCAACGGTATCCATGGTAACTGTATCGGTACTATTCATGAAGACGTATATTTCTATACAAATTCCTATGTTTACTAATCTCGTTTTCCTAGTCTATTATTAATATTGATTATGACTGTTTTAACAGCTACAAGAAACCTAACTTCACTAAGCCTTTGGGCTATATAATCTACCACCCATATACGCTTAATAGACTTTTGTTCAGCATTCATCTCTGTATGTTTAATCTTTATAACGTAGTTATATTTTGGCTGTTGAAGAGTTTGATCCTTCAAGCTAAGAACATAAAATAAAGTTTTGATAAATTGTCCGATTGAAATTGTCAAGTGGATGTGCCTCTAACTAGAACATACTACCTATAAAACCATACTAACTATAAAATAGTTGTACGTAGATACACACTGCAATACATTATACCAGAACACGGTCATATTAGATTATTTGTATAATCACCATCTTTCACTTGTTTCTGTATACTTTAGGGTCGGCGCTACATGTCTTCTTCTTGCATATTTCTCTAATAGTCAACATCTCAGTAGTCACCCTTTTTCTAGCCATCTTCATCTTTTACACAGTCCATCCATATAGATATATCCTTTGTTTTATTGCTACTCTTATATCCACCCATATTCATACTTAAATCTTTTGTCACGACATTGTCATCAATCCTCTGCATCACATATCCATACCATGACAACCGATTTTCACTCAACTTTTCAGCCACCGGCGCTAATTGAATAGACTATTGTTTAACAGAAATTCAAATATTTAAAGTCTGGAAAAAACATTAGCTACTAGAGAAGAGATTTATTAAACATGTATGAATGTGGTAGCTTTCTCGACAAAGACACTCAATGACTATGGCAATATCATCATCATCATCATTTCAGCCGACAGACGTCCACTGCTGGACATAGGCCCAAGCACCGCCACTTCGACCTATTCTGTGCTTCTCGCATCCAACGTATTCCTGCGGCCTTCACCAGGTCATCGGTCCATCTTGTGGGAGGCCTTCCAACGCTCCGTCTTCCAGTACGCGGTCGCCACTCCAGAACCTTTCGACCCCATCGGCCATCCGTTCTGCGAGCAATGTGCCCTGCCCACTGCCACTTAAGTTTGGCAATTTTTCGGGCTATGTCGGTTACCTTGGTTTTCCTACGGATCTCTTCATTTCTGATTCGATCGCGTAGGGAAACTCCAAGCATAGCCCTCTCCATTACTCTTTGGGTGACTTTGAGCCTTCTTATGGCCCATTGTGAGCGACCACGTCTCAGTGCCATATATCATCACTGGCAACACACACTGGTCAAAGACTTTTGTCTTGAGACACTGCGGTATTTGGGACGAGAAGATATTGCGTAGCTTCCCGAACGCTGCCCAGCCGAGTCGGATTCGACGATTGACCTCTTTCTCGAAGTTGGATCAACCTAACTGGGCAGTCTGTCCTAGGTACATGTATTCAAATATTGCAATATCGTCTAATGGCAAATAAATGCGCAAATAAAACGGTCACCACAATAATTCAATATCCATACATATACAGTATTTCAAAGTCCATGAATCTTAAACGGCCGCTATCTATGTCTTAACAATGGTGAAGTCATGGCGTAGAATTCCCATAGACAAGTGCACAGCGTACTATAACGGTAGAGTTAGCAATTCAGTGATTTACAGAGCTAGAACTTACAACAGAATACGTGGGCCAGTATTGTGGGGGACTGTTACACTGGAGTGTAACTTAAATACTGAAAGGATGGCGAACTATCCATGGCAATGGCGAGTTGTAAAAAATGCCTAGGGCATTAAGTCCGCCTCTGTATATTTGTGTCCGTAAAGTAGTAAATAAATAAACTATGTTCCCTGTCCTTGAAAATTTGCTAAATTAAATAACTTTTGTAATGATAAGTAAAATTAAAATAAATCATCATGGCAACTACTTTAAAGAAGGAAATAATTTTGAATGATAGCGTTTGGTACCGAAAGTATGCACTAACTAGTCTAATGAGTTTTTTCGCGAATCTATACTTTAATAATAATATTATAAAGCTGAACAGTTTGTTTGTTTGTTTGTTTGATTGAACGCGCTAATCTCAAGAACTACTGGTCCGAATTGAAAAATTCTTCTTGTGTAGGATAGACTAATTATTGAGAAAGGCTATAGGCTATATAACATTACGCTACGATTCAAAAAAGCGGAGCAGCAAACAAAAAATGGACGAAAACTGGCAGGCAATTCGATGCGACGGGAAGGGGAGCGAAAATTTGACGCCGACGAAGTTGAGGGCAGATACTAATCTTAAATAATTGTTTCATTTCTGAGAACTCTGAGAACGATTTTTCACTTTAATTCTTTTCATCCAAGTTATAATTTAATTCATTAGATTCGTCCAAATTTTTAATCCAACACCAAGCTATGTCTTGGTACATTACGACTAAACCTGCTAATAACATTAGTAACTTGTACACTAGACTTATCTATTTTTTAATTATCATCATTTTAGCTGATAACGCCCACTGCTGGACATAGGTGTCCCCCAATTTCGGAAGGTTTGCCATAATCCCCACACTATAATTTTTTTTTGGATGGGTATTCATCAAATGACTTCTCCCGCTCTGGGCGGAGCGGGGGGGCTTGTCAGACTTTTACTGACTAAAACCCACCCATGTTCCTTCAGTTGCCCATGTGCCAGGGTCACGGTATCTCTTTCGAACAATCTCGCGACCCTGACAGGATAATCACCACACTTGACATCTTTTTTCTATGACCAAGAGTATAGAATACAGATTTAAGAAATGCTAAGAAAATATACGTTTTATTTTATTGTACTAGAAAAGTGACTCCTATTATATTATCATAACTTTTTACATTACACTAGCTATCCACTCCGGTGTAACAGCATCCCGGGACCTACCTGTATAAATATTATCCAAACGCACCGTCGCGAGTGAGATACCGAACATGCTTTATTGTCTATACTGTAATATAACAGCATATAACGTAATATAACAATGATATACAAATAAATTTAACCGTTGTTTTCAAACTAAACGCATGTATTACAATGATTTGTAATATTTCCGGAGACCTGTTGGAGAGGGCAAGTTTCAAATTGAACAAGCAGGTTCTATATTAAATGTAAACTGCCGAAACATTGCCTATAAACTATTGGACTACACAGTAAAATTTATTTTTAACCGACTTCAAAAAGGAGGAGGTTCTCAATTCGGATGTTTATATGTTTATTTTTTTTTATGTATGTTCGGCCATAACTCCGTCATATATAGACGGATTTGCAAAATTCTTTTTTTGTTCGAAAGAAGTTTATTCCGAAATGGTCCCATATAATTTTCATATAGATCTGATGATGAGTTCGGGAGACAGACACCGGAACTCTTTAAAAAATGACAGCAAATCAACCGCGATTTCTGCTATCGCATAAATATGCATTGTTTGTTTGGAATTAGTGCAGGGTGAATACCACAACTAAAAATGTAAAAATAAAAACTTTTTTACAAAAAAAAAAACAACCGACTTCCTTAAAAACACTACAAAGTGAAAAATAACTTTGATTTCGGAAGTCGGTGGCAAAAAAACCATAAATACAGATCCTAAGACACCGACTTCCGAAATTAAAGTTATTTTTCACTTAGTAGTGTTTTTAAGGAAGTCGGTTGTTTTTTTTTTGTAAAAAAGTTTTTTTAAATATCTCAGCATTATACTGAGTTAGGAGGGTGTTTGGCCTCATATAGGTTCTTTTTACAAACTTTTAATAATAACTTTATATCATAAAAGTGTGAATGTCCTTTTTACATTTAAAGTTAAGCCTCTAGCAAAAAGATTTTCTTAAAATTAACTTGTTTATATCTTTCTGAAAATTCAGGAATATGATAACGCCACAGTTAATGTAGAGTGTAATACCCGGTCTTTCAGCGCCATCTTATTGTATTCCATCGTCCAGTGCTAGACATGATCCTCCAATAAATGACGATAGGGATTACGTGATGATCGCAGTAGATTGTTATTGAAAGAAAATCGAACGGGCTGCTGTCTATCCTATATAGAAGAAAGTCCACGACGGTCACCTTTTATGTAGCCTACTATAGGATATGTACTCCTACATTTTGCTGTTATCCAAACATTATACATAGTTAGTAGGTTGTCTTGCATCTACCCATATTTTTCACAGATGGACGTTGGCGTAAAGACATAAAAATCTACGTGACAATCCATTAGTGACACAGAAATTATCTTAATTTATTTATAGTTTGGTGACCTCTTGTATGCTTATAACACATTTTAACCCTATCTATAAGAATTTAAAACACTGCCATAGTACATAAATATAGCCATAAAACCGCTTGATGTGGGTTATAACCCCGATTTGCACTTACTTAAAATATTTTATGACTTTTTAATGTATCATTAGAAGTTGTAAAAAAGCACCTTTAAAACTTTAGATCTCGATTTCCGTGACCGACAAAGTCACTACATAATTAATTAAATTAAATTCTTTGATATGTTTAAAAATTTTAATGATGATTTTGACAGATGACAATCTGTATCGATTTAATTTGACATTTAGTAGAGGAGATTTAATGCATATTTTTCTCAAGATATCGTATTTCCGCGATGAAATGAGAATTAAAGATGGTGGTCGATCAGCTGCTTGTGTCGTGAGAATTGTTGAAAGGAAATCAGTTATTGCTATGGTAGTACTATCTGTGATAAAACAGCAATCAATCACGTTCGGGTTATTACGGTTATATAACATATTAACATCCGCTGGCTCTGTCTAACGGGTTTTGTGAGCAAAATTACAATTTGTATCCATTTGTTTTTGCTGTACGCGTAGATATATTGAATTAATGGAAATAATAAATAAATAGTAAAACTTGCAGTTAAAGATGCTATTTTGATTGTTTTTAATAATCAAATTGGAAATAAACATATCAAAGATATAGAAAGACACATAGGATTCAACAAGCAAAATGGGTCAAACTCAAAAGCACACAACAAATAAGATAAACAGAGATTGCGATAGGTGCCGTTTCAAGTCTAGCAAAACGTATGCGCGTTGATACAAAATTATTGCATTTCCACCTGAGAAGATATGGGAAAATTACCCAATGCACCTTTAAATAATTACAGCTTTAACGGCATAAATTGAAACAGGAATGTTCACAGCCATTCAAATGGTTTTCCGCAGCATTAAGTTACTATCGTCATACATGTCGCGTTACGTTACGGTGTGATAGACAGCTTTAGAGAGTACGATGTTGATGTGTGGTTTATTAAAAACTTTCATTGGTGATTGTATATGTTTACTTACTGATTTTAGTGTTGCATCAACGAACTAGGTTATGTCGCGCACTCCAAGTATACAACAATACAAATTTGTCATATCAATGACATTGGAAAAACATTTACAACATACCGGGATTTTTCTAAATAAAAGTGGAAATGTAACCCTATAATATCTAATGCAATGCAGAATATGCAGCAACGTAACAAACAAAACACTTACATTTTATACGCGCATACACGAAATGCATCGAAGAACCTATCATTAAAAATATATGTATTCAGTCGCATTCACCGTGTAAATTATTTGTCCTTTCAAAATGGGTAAAGGAACGCATCAGCAATTCAAAAAGGCTCATAAAAGTTGCCAAGTGGATGCACCAAGGGTTCGCATCAGCTCGTGATCCTCGCTAAGACAATGGGCGATTACGTACTGTTGTATAGGCATCTTAGCATCTGTGGGGATGGTCCAAGGGAAAAGGTTCCGCTGGGAGCGATATTAGGCCCGACTGGACACACTTTTGTTTTACTATCAAGGATCGTTGTCTTCAAATCTTTGGAACATTATGATGTGTAAATTCCTTGCTAGATTATAAATATGAGACATTTTGTGGCTTTTGGCTAGTTTTGAGTGTAGCCTGATAGATAAATTTGAAACTGAACTATAAGATACAAGGGAATTTTTAATATTAGAAAAAAAATGGTAAGTTAAACTAAGTTTACGGTAAAGCTACGATGCTTATAGGATCTACATCTTAAACGTTAACAGGACCAATAAACTACACAACAGTTTTCAACTTTCCCATTTCCCCGAGACTTTCACCACGATTTCCATAAAACACAGACTTACTTACTACAAAATACAATTCTTTGTACATAAGACCGTAATTATGTAAAGTGTACTGCACTTTTATATCGAAGACCTATTCACCTAGCCCAGTTACCTTTGGAGAGACTTTACGAAGACGCTAAAAGCTTTTCATTTGAATAGTAACCACTTGGGCACGATTTCAATAAATTTGTTAAAGCGAAATGAAGCTATAAGGTGATGCCGGTCAACGGTAGTTGTATCATTGAGTCGTTTGTACTTTATGCGGTGATTTCCCGGAAACGTAGATTCCGGATAGTTTGTTTTTACTTGAGTTTGAAAAGTTTAGAAAGAAGACTATGAGTATTAGCAGTATTTGTATATAAATGGTGACGAAAATGATGAACAATTATGGTACAAAAAAAATGCTCTTTTGACTTTCTTTCGTGGATTGTCAATGATATGTAGACATTTCAAATCGATCACATTTTAGAATTTCGTGACGTTAATTCTATTCTCATACTTATATTCTCATACTCGTTGCAAACGTGTATTAGCGTTGTCTGCTAAATTGATGTTTATTAATGGATATTCTCTATAATATTTCTAAAATAAAATTAATGTTGTACACTCACCTCTATCACCAACAGTAGCCTTCAGGTTCCCAACAATAGTTCCAATCCTGGCGTCTTCCTTTATTCGAAAATTGTACCTTGGCTTATCAAATAGCGCGGATCCAATTCCCGCAGGCATAACTGACACATGAACCACAGCATTTTGTGGAGCAGTCAGTCCCCCTCCATCAGTCGCCGATACTTCTAAATCGAATTTCAGATTAGCTTGTACCAAAGCTGGTTTGGTAACCAAAATCTCTCCGGTACTTCTATCTATTCTGAATACATCATTTTCATTGCCGTTTACAATTCTGTAAGTTATAGTGCCAAATCTGCCTGAATCTGAGTCCGTTGCGGATACAGCTATAATCGGCTCCGAGGAGATCCGCCCTTCCTTCAAAGACACGTTGTAATCCTTAACTGTGAATGCTGGTACATTGTCGTTTATATCGAGGAGTTGGATCTTCACCATAGCGGTCGTCGACAGGCCTCCTGCGAATAAATAATTGGTATTGATTGTTCGTATTGTTTGTAATTCTATGTCTAATTGGCAGGTGGTTGATTTATGCGTTTGTCAACGCGTTTAGCGGGCTCGTGATTGTAAGTGGTTCTTTTTTTTTTTGTTGTTACTTTTGAATGTACATTATTTATTGAATGTTGAAATTAAATGGATGCTGCTATTTTTTTTTTCTTATTCGTAAATTTTTATTGGCTCTTTATCGCAAGTACTTCTAATATGAAACAGCTTTATGATGAATTAAGTGTCATATTTTCGTGAAAATGGTAAAATTAATACTAACCGTAAAGTACTGCTAACTTTACGACAGACTTTTTATTAGTCCATACAATGTCTTCATTGAATACAAAATCATTTTCAGAAGATACTGAAACATACATAATACGCCAACGGCCACTTATATTTTGTTCGCCATTACCTTTACTCTTTCAATAGAAAATCATTAATATATCTTTTGATTATAAAATCCATTCAATAACAACAAATTAAAGATTTCCCAATTCGAAGCCCAAACACAGTCGTCACAGCATTAAAAACTGGAAAAAGTTCTCGAAAATTCCGTTTCAGAAGACAAAGTAGCCGCTCAAGCTAACGAAATAAAAACAACAAGTGATAGTTGCACTGTTCTCTCCCCATAAATCTTCGAACTGGACTTTCGGACCGCGGACAGACATTGGCGGAATTTATTTCGGGCCCGCCAATGTGATGGTCCTTCGAAATCGCTGCAAATCGTGGATATTTTAAAGATTTTCGTATACGTATTACTTGGACTTCGGTTTACCTTGATGATGTAATGTACAAGTATCGTGACAATATAATTATTGGAAATAAATCAGCCTTTACAATCATGCGATTGTTGAGGACAGTTTGTCTTAAGGAAACAAGATATTCTGGTCAAAATATAAAATGAAATGTTTTCATGGATACAAAGAAATTAAAGTTTAATTTTGTATTGTTCAAAGATTTTGCGTGTGTCTATTGTAATTGATACACGCTGAAACCTTTGAAAAGAGTAATCTTTGAACTTCATCTTCTTCTATATTCAACACATAATTAAATATTCATCTTTTTAGTTTCGGTGCACCTATTCTTGACCTAAGTACATATAGGTAAATCCTGTTGCATTAGATCCATTAAAAAAACCGTCTAGTATTCTTCCAACTATGTTGAAGTCGGGTTCCGGTTTAACAGGATGCAGCTGAATACAACTACTTTATTTGGAGCGACTGCCTACCTAACCAACCACAGCCCAGTTACTGGGTACCTGATACCCCTTGGTAAGGGTGGTTGTGAGACTTTAGGCTTCCAACTACCCGTAACGACCCGTAACGACTGTCTTAGATAAAAGAATGACAGAACAATAAATGATGTTGTATACAGAAACATTTTCAATGAAATCGTGGTAAATGCTTTTCATTTGATATAAACCCACGGTATATTAATAGTCTAGCGTGACAGATGCGATCTATTGACTTTAATATTGCAGCAGGAAATAGTAAATTTGAAAACATTTAACACTAAAATAGAAATATAAATTAGAGACAAAATGATAGGAGTTCTGTTATTAATAGAGCTTATTGTATTTCTCGTTTTGTTGGCAATAAAGTTTTTAATGTTCTATTATGTTATGGATCATTGTAGGATGTCTCCGAAAGAGAATTGAAGATTCTAATTATTTTGATTTATGTAGGAACTGTTTATGGCATGTTGAATAGCTTTCTAGATAATGTTAGGAAAGGTATTTTGTGTTCACACATATAGTATAGTTTTACAAAACGTTTAGGCTCGTAGCCAAACTCGGAACTAGCGTCACCATCTTGTTTTTTCACACACATGTCCACCTATCACATATTTAAAACGAGATACGAATTTGACAGGTGTAATTTCCAACTCATATCACTCCTAAGTAAAAAAAAAAGTAAACAAAAGACGTGAAATATCAGATTTATCTCTGGGATTAAAAATCGAACCATAACAGCTCCTAATACTTTGCCATGTAATATTGCATTAACTACTTTTTGATCCATAATATCTACAATTTATGCAAATCGTAAATCCAGGAAGTATGCAACTAATAATATTGAAGATTGGTTAAGCAATAGGTACCATTACAAAATTAGGTACTAGGTACTTATATTCATATCTAAACTTAACATTTTCTATTTTAAGACGTCCTTTAATTACTGCAATTTATAGGCAATAAACGACTTATTATTGAAATTACTATTTAATGATTATTACTAATAATTAAGATGGAAAAAACACAGAAGTGAAGGGGCTACAATCACAGTTTAATGGCAATAAACTCTACCAAATACGAGCGCATTATAATTTAAGTTAAGACAATTTACCTGTACCTTAGAGAATATTGCATCGGGCTAATTATTAGAAAATTAATAAAGGTCTGCGTAGGGAATGTTGTTAACCCACTTTGAGCAAATGAACACAGTACATTATTGCACAAATAGGTTTGGGAGCCATGGTGGCATTCTGAAATAAGTAGCGACGTTTCATGTTTACTAATTGTGTGGAAACCAGGTTCTGAGGTATTTTAAAGGGTGTTCTATTTATAACTAAGAATTTAGTTTATAGCAGCAAGAAGCTTTTGATAATACAATGATTGTTCTTTGTATGTTTGAAAATGGGAGTAAAGCTCCCGTAGGGAGCTCCCTGGGTTAGTCCAGTTATTAGTTTTTCGTAATTATTGAATTAAAGGAGTTTGTGTTTAGGTTTTTGGCAAATCCTTTCAACAAGATGGCAAATGTAAGTTACTTTTTTGTATTATTGATTCATTTCCAATATCAAGTAATATGTTGTTTCTTCAGAATAGTTTGTGAAAAGGGTTTGGTTCACAACATAATTCTACTTATTAGTTCACTTAATCAAACCATTAATAATTTACATTACATTTCGGAATGTACGAGTTAATTAATGGGCGAGGCTAACCTCCATGTTTTAATCGAACAAAATAATATTTATATCTGAACAAACATATTTTCTGCATATTAATGACCGTGTAGTTATTGGTTTTGCAATGTATAGTCAAAAGTTACAATATTAAAAATAATATACAGTCATGGGTTAATTTTAATCAAGAAAATTAAAAATTAGGGGACTGTTTGACTCTGTTGTGTACTTGTTTATGTACTTGTTATTAACCAAACAAATAAAAAACTTAATTAAATTAATATTCAGACAAAAACTGTAAATAATACCATTACTACATCATCAAGTTCAAGATACGGTTGTTCGAATTAGAAAAATAAAATCAAAAGAAATACACAAAATACAAACCTCTATCAGTAGCGATGACAGGGAATTCAAAGTCACTATGTGCTTCATAGTCCAAGGGCGCTGATACACACAGTTCACCAGAGTCAGGTTTGACAGAAAACTGTGGCCTGCCGAAGCTCTCTCCAAGGGTGTAGTTGACAATGGCGTTAACACCGCAGTCAGGGTCGATGGCTGACATCTGAGGAAGAAGGGAAAAGAAGAATATGAGTACGATGAAATAAAAAAAAAAAACAGTTTGCTAAACAGGAAATGGTAGTAGTTGACCACACGATTGTGGCTGACATGCAAGCTCGTTTATACGGCTAAAATAAATTATGCAAATTAAAGAACATAAGACACAATGTTTTATAAATCCAAATAAATTAAGTTTATATAAGTACCCTAACATTTCGGTAGCCATATTCGAATTACAAAAATCTTGAAGTAAATATAAATATCTTAGGACAACCAACACACCGTTATTTGATCGCAAACTAGGCAGCCAGACACCTGATAAATATACTTACATATTTCTAAATACATACATATTATAGATGAATTACACCCAGATACAGAAAAAATTATTGTGCTCATCACACAAAGACTTGTCCTGGGTGGGAATCGAACCCACGACCTCAGTCTTAGCCGTCAGGGTCACTAACCACTAGACTAACAGGCCAGTCCAGCCAAACAATTATTATTCTAGCAATATACTGTATAATGCTGCAAGTGATGTGATACACATAATAATGACTATCTAATAAATCAATAAAACAATCAATATAAAAGAACACATGAAGGAAAAGAAACATACATTACCCATTCGTAATCATTCAGTATCGGTTAATCCCCTTTCTACACTCATAGCAAAAATAGTCAACGCTAACTGTAGTGATAATTCATAAGTAGTGGCAGTCGCCTACAAGCTACATGTTTTAGAGGAATGTTCACGTAGGCGATATTTCACAATTAAAAGTTGCACGAGATGATTTACAGGCCTTATGTTATCGGTTTCCTTTCGACTCTTTAGTACTTGAAGAAAGATTTTGAACGTAAAAGTTGAAAGACATCAGCATCTAAACTGTTTTTTTCTTGCATCACTATTGTCTAAGGGTTATTATCAAACATATCCTAGGTCGGGAAAAGTGTTATTGGGATTTTTTATGTGGAATTTTTCAGTACCAACCCGGCATCTGGATTTGTGCCTGGTTGATGGCAATAGGCTCGCCCTCTATTACAGGGGTGTTCTATGTGTACATCTCTGTCTAACCCTTTGGGAAAACAAGGCGTAATATTTTGTTATATAAAATAAATTCTAAGCATTTTGTACATACACTTGTTAAATATTGTATAAAACACTGCGTTGATGTCGATAAACCAGGAGTGCAAAGTGCAAATTCTGCACTGCTGCAAATTCTAATGAAACAGCAATCCCACGTATTGGACAAAATCCAAAAACTGATCACTATCGCACCCAGATGTTCATGAAAACAAGGATGCTTCATCAGGAACCCTATTCACCGCTTGTAATCCTAGAAGGTTGCTAAAACAGGAACCTTACAGCCGTCATGTAACTCGTAACAAAGGATCTCTACTACGACTAATTGCTATCCACAGACCAAGCTGAGATAGCAATCGTAATTAATTAAAGGTATTTAATTCGATGAATTGATCAAGGCTCTGTGAGGTCTCACAACTATAGGAAGTTACGGGACTTGTATTATAATATACACCGGTGTATTCTAATGTTCAGTTACTTATGGAATGGGAATTCTAAGTTATTAATCCCAGGAAGGAAACGCTTGAAATATTTTTGCAACTTGATAAATTCTACAGTATATGGACATTCAAGGAAGCTGCCCATAAATTAAACTGGAAGGCTTTATTTAAAAGTAGGCATCGATAAATAATGAATGTATTTATTTGCTTATACGCCAAGCTTTCACACCTTACTTTTCTTACATGTCCCGAATAATGAGATCAGGTTGCGAACACGACAACTGATCTTAAACGTATTTAAGAAGAAATAAACACCCTCTCGGCACAAGAAAAAAAAGAACTGTAAACGCAAAATTGACCTTTTCGAGAGCTCATTATAAAAATAAACAGTCTAAATACAGCCGAACGATGATAAATGAGTACAGGACGTATGAGAGATAAATCAACTTGCTTCAACAGACGGTAGTCACACAATGCAGGACCCCGAAAATTCAATAGCGTAACGTAACAAGCGACAAATTGCCCCTGTAGGTGTTAAGTGGCGAAATAAAAATATAACAACATCAAAGATAATTAGCCTGAAATCATCTTTTTCTCTTTTACCTCGGCTATATTACGTACGTGACATTGGCTCTTGATTAATTGCATCCACGTCGAACGCTAAGATAAATTGTTCACACACATGCTATAGAAGTTTCAACTCTGACAAGTTAATGGTAAGGTCCAAATTGCTTCGTGATTTATGAGATCGCGAAACGGTGTTAGTTTTAGCGATTCCGCTAATGGCTTCATTCTTGTATCTTGTCTTATTAACATTGTTGGTCAATCATTGATATAAATTGCTTTAGTATTGAGACGTATAGATAATCATTTTAATGTTATATAACAGGTATTATCAGCACTAAATGCAAACGAAACGGATCACCTATACTAATGTGAAGAATTCTGTGTGAATTAATTGTATTTCTTCGCTACACACTATATATCATGTAGCCAGTAAATCTTATATGCAAAAAAGATTTCTTCAATTGATCGTCGGTATGATATTTTTATTAACCTACATTAATCATGTTTACACGTTCCTTACACACCTATTAATAATTTTGACTGATTCTTTGTAATAAAAGAAAATTGATAAATGATTTACTGTTAAATCCATATCACTTCCTTGTCTTGTTAAGACTCACACCGAAGTCTGTAAATCATTATTTAAAACCCACGTCGTAAAAAAGGCTTTAGCAGTATTATCATACACCATCATTCCAAAAGGCATGATCCTGACTTTCACCGATACAACCTAATTAAACCTTAGAAAGCTTTTGTTCAAAACATTTACTTTTATTCCGATCATTAAGGGGACACGCAACGTTCTGAGAAACATTTGTTCAGATCCCCGAAACAGATGAGCTTACTTTATTATTATTGAGAATACGATTCAGTTGCTGATTGATGCGCAGAGCGTTGCATGCAAACCTCGTGTCTCCACCCTAGTGAGGGATCCTGGCTCAAACCTGTCCAGATCCAACGGATATTTTTCTGGGATTTATTTTATTTTCCGTATATCTGATCACGTTAATGTTGTCAATAATAAATTGGCTTTCTTATTAGCACGTACAGTAAATAACTGTATACCGTATACCGAAGTAGTTAACTCAGTCAGCCAAATAAGGAGATACAGGAATTCGTTTAATAGTTTTCTGACGAAGTTGTTAAATTTACAATAAAAGCTAACTAGTCTCGTGTTTGTAGAGTCTTCGCTTTGCTTGGTGATGAAATTATTTGCATTGATGTCTTTATTCTTAAATCTCGTGATTTTATCAATCACGTTTGTTGGATTCTTCTAGAAATACGTACTGTTAGCATAATTTAGAAACTTGGTGATTAATACGTAAGAGTTATTTTAGAAGATCAACTCCTTTTCATATGACCACTCTCTGCCAAGCAAAACCACTCTTTCCCGAAAATATTCAGTGACCTCTCATCATGCATCAATGCGAACATGCAGTTGAAACCATCTCACATTTTAGTTTTTAATGAAGAGATCTTCGATAAGTCGTTACCGTACGTTAGTGCCACACACGATGATCCCTTTCTCAACTAAAGTGATTTTGTAATCTTTAGTATCTTTATTTATATCGGTTCTGACTTTGATAACTTGTTTTATGTGATATAAAAGTGACATTTTTGGAATTCAATCAACGTCTGTCTGATTTGCTTGAGTTATTGTGATTTCGGTTTTAGAATCAGGAAATGTCATCTTTAGTTGGAAACCAGTTTTAACGTTATGATTACTTCCTTTCCGATAAGCACAAATTAACCTACTAAAGTATTATCCGGTCAATAAATAAAAACTTTATTGCAGCTCGACATGATAAAAAGAAATATCATAAATTGCCCATTGCAATGTGTTTGGTGTAAAGGCAGAAAAAACCAAAAATATACTATATAAGTAACAAATAATAGAACATCATCTTTTGCTCACTGTTCCTACTCCGCAAAGTGCAACCGCCCCATATACTTCAAAATATGAGCGTCCGAAGATAAAACCCATGATCGCCTTGCAACAGTACGTTTTATATTTAAATTTTCTTCACTTCAACGCCCATATCGGCTACCTCAGTGGGGTAGATAAGAGTGCCAACAATGAGATTTATTGCACACTCCGGCCACTACTTAACACTTTAAAAATGTTGAGTTCAAATTGTTGGGGATATCTCAATTAGTGACTTTTATGTGCCGCTAATGTTCAGATTATTGATCGGAGGGATCTCTGTCAATGAGAGTAAGTTTAACAAAATGTTGAAGGAGTTTAGAGTTTCAAAATGTATCGTGACGATTTCGAAATATCATATGACGTATTTTCATTCTGTACAATAGATACGGGTAGAAATTAAGAACTTGAATTCAAAAAGGAAATAATTGAACCTAAACGACATGCAGAATTTGCCATATATGAGATTTCCTAACTTTCACATGCAAGAGAATGACCGCCCCACAAATCTAAATACAAGTAGCCTCTTCCTAGAATCCTTTAAGTAAACTTGTCAAAACTAAAGACACATAAATTCCAGTAAAAAGAAAGAAAAAATAAGGTAAGCACCACAATTTTCCATGTCTCCAAGCATCCGTAAATTCAAACACGAGTTATTTAAATTCAACTTACGCATTCGACTGGCTCATCTAAATAAAGCGAACATCTGCCTTGTTTACTTTAAAACTAAAAAAGGCATAAAATAAAATGATTTGTAACAAAAATAATAAAGAAATTCTTACTCAGTTCGGCCGTTGGTAAAGGACATTGTAATTCAACCTGATTGGCACACAATAATGGTATCAAACATAAACCATTTAAAAATTGTCTGAGATAAAAGTAAAAAGGCGATCGGACGACAGTGGTGTAAGGAGCAAATAAACTTTTCAGAGGACAATACCTGGCCTGGACTGCCGAGGATTTGTAGTGCCATTAGTTCAACAGCGACAGCTTTATACCAATGAATTCCCAACTTTAAACGAAAGTTATAAAGTCCAAAATGCAGGAATATAAAACTGTGGATAATTAAAAAATGAATCAGAAATTGTGACCTGCATACTTGGGCGACTATCACTTTCTTTTGTAATTGGTTTTAACTGATGATATTTAGAGCGAATCTTAAAATCTGTATTTTCAACGGCCTTTACTTTATTTGGCTGGAATAAATGGTCAGTTGAATTTAGTGACGAAGATTTTCAATAACTATTTAGCAAAGCGATTCTTTCAGCTGGAGTGCGGTTTTAAATTCCATTGAATACGGTATGTAGATGTGTTTACTTTTTATAAACAGATGCTGTTTTATGGAGCACATTTACCAGGGAGACAGAATTACATTCTTAACACTCAATGTGTAACGGTATGTCTAGAAGTATTTAAAATGAGTAAAACAAAATAAATACAAGGATAAATAGATATATTTCCATTTCAAAGCAATTATTCAGATCCTGCCCAATAAATTGACTAACTATTTCATTCATGTTTTTTTGTTCTTCATTAAACAAAAATAGCATATCGATACCAGAAACGCTAAAATAAACGGTTTTCAACATCATCTCGTCGCTTATTTCTTTAATTGAAGGTGCGGTCTCGAGTTGACCTTTACCTTCTGTTTCATTAAACATTTCATTGTCCAGCCAATTTATATCGAAGCTTTATTTTAAAGAATTAAAAGGAATTATATTATTGTTTTTAGCAACTCTCTGTTCTGTATCTGTGTGGAAATCTGATTCTTTAGTTTTTGGAATCTTATTGTTTTTAAATAGATTGGATTCTTAGTTTATTTCATTAGCTCCGAGGTATTTTTGTTCCTGAAATGGAAGTTTATTTACGGTGTTGCTAGAGTTAAAATAAAAGTGCTAAATGCTTGAAGGCGACAAATTAGCGATATATGGCTGGGAAGAGTATTGTTTGAAGCATTTAAAAGATTCTTTAACTATGGAGGTAATTAAAGCTATGAAGTCTAATTAGAGACAAATATCACGCGTAGCATCTTATACTTGAATTATACTACAGTTTGTGAAAATGTGTAGCAGTGGTTCTAGTACCTATATTCTCTGAAATACATTTTTTTTTTTTAACGAATTTTTAAAACCACAGACCACCTCAGTCAACACAAGACTTATAAATGTTCACAAAAGTATTAAAATATCGTGATATTAAACGATCGTGTGGGAGTAAGCCAGAAGGATAAACATGTGAATTTTATGGTGCGTGCGCACATGTGAGGTGTCGCGGCGTGTCAATGGGATGCGCGGGAGTTCGCGGGGCAACCGGTGTGGAAAGCATTGTGGAATATCATATGTATTAGAAGTAATAAATGCAGGTACAGAATTTATAGTGTTCTTTTATGTAAGCATTGTATTATTTTAGCACGGTGAAAGTTTATTGGCATTTGAAACAAATGAAGATCTAGTAAATGAACACTACAAACTTAGTGTGGCTTTATCTACTTTAGCGTTGATCTGTCAAGCTTTTGGGCTGAGTCAAAGTCCTATCGTTTTAAATAAAAAATCATTTGCATCACTGATCATTGAACTAAACCATATATCTCTTAACAGTGGTTATACTATTTTTTTTTCTTAGACTTTCTTATATTTATAAGCTGAAGTTTTCCATAGTCTACATCAGAATTTTTTAATTCCACCTCACCAAACCACTTTACTAATTAAATCTTTAGCAACCATAATAAAAGTTAATTTTACAGTTGGTGCATGTGAAGTGTCAGGCCGTGTCAACAGCCGGTGTGTGAATGTATTTGCGGAAGAACAGAGCCATTGACACCTGATACCCCATATCAGATGGTCAGTGGTGTCACCGGTGCCGTGCGTACGTTGTGGTTGCCTGGTGATCATCGATGAGCAACCACTGTCACTTTTTTATTAGTTTTTCTCATTGACATATTATATTTTTTTCTCTATGTTTTTAATGCTCTGATTGAAGTTGTGTGGGAATCGATTAGAATGGAATTAAGTGTGTTTTATAAAGGGTGTTGGAAGAAATGAAAGCGTGGTCGAAAGCTGTCTAAAAATGACATGCGTGAAGGTAGAAATCTGTAGCTTTATTAAAAAAAGCAATTTGATAGTCAGTTTGAATTCCAAGAGTATAGACTGCTGGCAGCAAATATACATTTTTAACAAAGTTTAACCTGAAACCTTAATAAAAGCATAACGTTTTTCGCAACCGTGTAAAAAATGAAATGCATTACGCAAACTGCCAAGCCTACGTTACAACAGTATCCATATCCCACAATCGAATTTTATGACTCAAGATAAACAGCTGATTCATGCCTGTTACCAAGCGGAAAAATATACAAAAAAGAAAACATATTCAATTAATTAAAAGTCAAATAAAAACAAGCAGTATTCATTTACAAAAGTGCTTTTATTCTCATCTGTACTCGCTTTAGGTATAAAACTTGTCGACGTAAGTGTCATTTTGTTTATTTTTTGGTACAAGAATTATTTATTTACATTTCCGAAGTCGCGAAGACATGTAAAAATCGTTGAGTGAATACGAAACTTTATTTTTGGGAAGAATATCGAGTTTCATTCGCTTTGGAAGCGTCAACGGGTGACAAAGATGGGCGTTTGGGTGTAAAAATAAAAATATATTATGACATTTATTTGTTGAGAATAAATAAGGCTTGGTTTTTGTTCGATTCGTATTCTTAAATAGATTATTTTAGTGATGACTAATATGTGTGTCATAATTTAGTGATATTAATGTGTTTTCTGTAGCCTAAGGCAAGGCAGCGTGGTGTCAAAACTATGCAAAACAGCAATGTTTTATTTTAAAGTAAGAAATATTTACTTTTTATTACAAAACAATAGATTTGTTTTCCTAAAGTATGCAATTTTAGGTGAAAAAAAAACTTTTATATATTGACCTTTATCTTTTTGTCACCTTTTAACTTTTACATCCTTGAAAGTACGAGCCTGCTTGCTTTAAATTCTTGTAAAAAACAAAATCTGTATTGTTTCGTTGTGACCATAACTTTACATTATGTGACATTTAAAATTATGACATCTGTGTGGGTGCGCGAATTTAATTAATTTAATTATCTTGCATTTTATGGAATAACTTTAGCGTTAATTTATTTTTTAATCTGTGTGCAAAAACTACAATGGTTTCAAGGTTTTAAGTACCGTTTTCAAAATAATAGAATTTTCGTAATTTTAACTACGTTGACAGTCTGATCTCAGTCTCAATCTGTCAAAAATACCTCAATTTTTGACAATTTAAGTTTTTGACATTTGATTGTCACTGAGATAAGACTGCGACTAGATTTTGAACAGGTTTAACGAGAATGGGCCTTCAGATGTTTTACTGAAAAACAAGAGACTTTCTCATCTTCTTTTATATTAAAAACGAAAACAACAATATATATTTATCATGAATTCCTCGGTTTCGTTTCATATTTTATGTGAATCATAAAAACTGCTGTTGATTTTATTTTTATTACGAATTTTTACGTTAATTTTAACTGAGCTACCAACAATAGCGGGTAGAACAACTTAAAAAAAAAAACTAGCTTTTAAATCATTAACTTAGGTTCTGTTTTTTTATTAAATCATAAGACTTGAACATTCTTAATTATGTCGCAATGATTAGACATCCCGCGGTGACTTAATTCATGTATGCAAAAAATGCCAAGATGGCGTCTTTATTTTTTTTTAACAATTGTGTAGACTTTTACAAGCAATAACTTAATGTAAACGATTCAATTCGGGTTTAAAAAGAAACTTTACGATTGTCAATCGTGTGAATGGTTGTAAAATAGGATCGCAGTAAAAATATTATTATCTGTTTTTGCAAAAAAAAAAAAAAGTTTATGTCAGAGTAATATTTCTTTACTATTAAAATGGGTTTCTAATAATGGAATTTATTATGTATAATATTTACATATTTTTAGCTTATGACCGATAACTTACAGATATAATAATTGGCGTCGTCAAAGTTAAGGCAGTTTTACAGCATTTTTACATCATTATGCGTTATTGAAGTACTTTAGATTTTTGACGATACGCCCTAGTCAATTTGGGTTATTTAGTTTAAATAGTAGGTAAACAACCAAAAATCGAAATCCAAAGAAAATTTTAATTGACGTTCCAATTTACAAATCTGTTCCCAAGTAATAAAACAACATCACAAATTGCACGTTATTACAACGGCGTACAACCTCTAATTTCATGGCCCCACGCATAACGCAACGAGAGGCCATAAAATGAGCGAGTACGAACCGCGGTCTATTAACACTTACAACGGTGCAACGAATTATCTTAATGTTGCTCAAAACATGGTGATGAGACACACGCCGCTAATTGACGGACGAGTCCGTTTCTCAAATTGCTGTGATTTGGTGCAAGTTATAAACTTACAGCGATGAGAACTAGATTGGCTTGCTTGCTATTAAATTAAGCTAATAAAGCTCAATTTAATATCAAGCAAGCCAATCACACAGGCTAGGATTTGCTACTGCATCTTTAAGAATTGAGGCCGTAGAAACTAAATAGTTTAGGAAATGCTGATGACTTTCGAAATGGTTTGCAGCTAATAATCTCTTACTTAATGCGAACAAAACGAAATGTATTAGGTTCTCATTACCAAATGTTCCCCAAGTAGATTTAAATTTAAAACTTGATGGCAAGAAACTAGATGCTATTTTGGAAACTGTATTTTTGGGAATTACTCTAGATTCGAAACTGCAGTGGGGTCCCCACATTAGAGCTATTTCAGGTAGATTAAGTTCAGCTGCATATGCAGTAAGAAAAATTAGGCAGTTGACCGATATAGGTACAGCTCGATTAGTGTACTTTGCTTATTTCCACAGTATTATGTCTTATGGCGTTCTGCTGTGGGGTTCTGCAGCTGACGTAGATTCAGTTTTCATTTTGCAAAAGAGGGCAATCCGCGCAATCTATAAAATGGGGCCTCGCGAGTCTCTTAGAAACAACAGAAATTGATATACTGACTCTTCCCTCTCTTTATATCTTTGAATGTATTTTGTATGTTCGCAAAAATTTAAGTCTTTTCAAAATAAGAAGCGATTACCATAACATAAATACGCGTAGTATAAATGAAATTGTGATACCAAAATTTAGATTAACTAAAACTAGTAAATCATTTCTTATAAACAGTATCCGCTTCTATAACAAGTTGCCAAAGTCTGTTACTGAACTTAGCTATGGAAAGTTCAAATCACACATCAAACTTGTCCTTATCAAAAAAGCATATTATAAGATAAAATACTACGTTGAAGACAAGGAAGTTTGGCAATAATTCCTTCTGCACATGTGGCTTCCCTGGTAGCTCATAACAGGATGACCTGTGTCTATCAACTGCTCCCGAATGACGATGTACATTTTTGTATTCAAGTTTTTCTTTTTTTTTACATTCTTTCACATTTACTCATTTTGAAATTATGTACCTACAATTCTACATTGTACTCTTTAATATTGGTTGTCATGGCAATAATGACATTTGGTTTAAATATGGTAATATGTCTTATTTATGAAATAATATTATTTATGTAGATTATTTTATACTTTTATACTTTGTGAATGTGAGAACGTTGTATGCCTTGTAGACTGTAGACAATTTTCTATCTTATTCAGTACCTGGTAATTGTTGGCTTGTCTACACCGTCCTCCCATACCTATTAACACTGTAATTTGAAACAATTGTTAAAACGAATTATTTTTAAAAGAGTAACCGTGGAGTTTCTTGCCGGCTCTTCTCCATAGGAACCAACTATTTGGAACCGTGCACCTAGCTTCTGACGTTTCATAAGTGCCCATGTAGGTTTATATGAAATAAAAATATTTTGATTTTGATGCTTAGGAAATGTAGGTAATGGAAACTTTTGAAAATTATTAGCTTGAGTACACCAAATCTTCAGCTTTCATCAAGATTGCTCGGAGTTCAAATCTTTTTCAGATCAGATATTTTTTTTTAACATGAAATAACATCAGAATCGTGGTAAAATATATTTCCTCTGACTATTAGTATGCACGAGTCTCGCCGGCTCTATATAAATAATAATATAAAGAGTGTAAATCATGATAAAATTTGTTTGATTGTGTGTAGGGGAATATCTGTGACATATGTGCATACCAGTCAGATTTGATAAGCACTTTCTACATCTGATCGCCCAATTTTCGAGGAAGGTTGTAGTACCGAAATGAACAAAAAAAAAAGTCAGAAAAAACGAAGTATTATCGCGGACAGTCGCGATAATACAAAATTTATTTAGTTTAGATTTTGCTACATCTTTCTAGCTTTTGCCAGCGGCTTCACCCTCGTGTATGTGGGAAATTATCTCACGGGAACGTACTACCGGGATTTAAGTGTTAATCCAGGTTATAAACTAATTGTATGCCTAAATTCATCTAAATTCGTCAAGTCGTTTTGCGTGAAAAAGTAACAAACATCCTCACGTTTACAATATTAGTAGAAATAGCAGGATTTATTTTAACTTTCCAAGTAATTTACTCGCTAGCCCTTTTAGCGTCATTCTCGCTACCTCTCAAGCCTTGTGCCACATTTTTACTTTAATAGTTAGAGTCATACAACTGTACATTGCTAGGAACTTAAAACATTCATCTATTTGGTTTTGCCACGGCTCATCGTGATAATTCGAAGGTCATTTTAGTAGCAAACAACGAGAGATCGTTATTCTACATTCAGAAACATGGTTATAGTAATAGTTAAAATAAAGGGCTTTAGATTCCTTACAGTTACTTTCCATTCAAAACTATGCAATTTTAATATTTAAAGAAAGGTTTTATTAAAACGGAAGTTTCTGTTTGTAATGTCAAAATAGCAGCTTTTTATTTAATGCATGATATGAAAGTACGCTGCGTACTTGAAACAATCAAACATTTATTTTTAATTTTTGTCTGTCTGTCTGTTTGTAATAGCTGATCTCCGAAACGACTGGGCTTATTTTGGCAAGACTCTTGCTGACAGATGATCAGAGGTCGGAGTAGGTAGATTGAAATGGGATCAATGAACTGGCACGTATGTATTAGTATGGATATGCCTCCGGGATTCAGGGATTTTGTAATTAATCTCAAATGTAGTAATGTGTAGAATAAAGAATACATCAATATGAATAAGAAATGTATAACCTTTCTGTCTTTTTAATAATATATAAGGTGATCGGCCTTCTACAGTAAGAAAAAAACAATTTTAAATGTTTATCAATCGCATTCATATAAATTTCTAATGTAGTACCTAGTTTAAAAATCCTTACTTGCACAATATTTGATTCAATCCCGTATGTACCAAAATGAAATTCCGGAAAAAAGGCCTATCCATGTTGTGATTTCTATGACTATTCATGATGCGAGTACGTAAAATCAATCTACCTACTCCGACCTCTGCTGATGATAAAAGGAGTAACTAATAACATCAGTTATCTGCTTATAAAATAGAATGTGTAAAGAGTGACTCTTTATGTATTCTTTTTTGCGGATTTCTACGCGGTCGAAAGCACGTGAACAGCTAGATGTTAAATAATTATAAAAGCAATCAAGCTTATTCATTCTAATGGATTATGGGTGTTTTTATCAATTAAAAGATGGTAATTAATTGAATATGAAAACTTTTATTCTTCAATTGCACAGCAAGAACACGATGTACAAACAGTAATAATAATAATCAAGAGAGTCATAGACAATGCTGTCACCTGGTTAAACTTTTTAAAAGCTTATTTAAATCAACACTTCCACTAAAAGTTTAACCATATATCTCCCTTTAAAATTTAATCACATAAGTTATAAAAAATTTGATCTCTTAAGTAGACAAAAGATTGAACTGGTAACGCTTTTGTTAACATGTCTGCTAATTGACTGTTACTAGGAATATAATTTAATTTAATTATACCTAACTCAACCTTTTCCCTTACAAAATTGTATTTCACATCTATGTGCTTAGTTTTTTTTATGATAAACAGGATTGCTAATTAATTTAATGGCGCTCTGATTATCAACATACAATTGAACACATTTAATACTTTCACCTAAATCTGACAATAGTTGCTGTAACCATAATATCTCTTTTGCAGCTTCACAAGCTGATACAAACTCAGCCTCAGTAGTGGAGAGAGCAGTAGTCTTCTGCTTCTGACTACACCATGTTATAGGTCCTCCATTCATATTGAAAATGTACCCTGTAGTCGACTTACGCGTGTCCACATCGCCTGCAAAATCTGAGTCTGAATAGCCAGTGAGATCACTGCTTTCTCCATACTTTATACACAAATCTTTAGTATTTATTAGGTATCTAATAACACGTTTTACAGCATTCACATGTTGCTGACTTGGATTATTAACATATCTACTCAAGACATTGACAGAAAATGAAATGTCAGGTCTTGAGACAGAGCTCAAAAATAACAAGGAGCCTATAGCTTCTCTGTAAGGAAAGTTAACAATACTTTCATCCAATTTCTTTGTAATAACTACATTAGCATCTGCTGGAGTACTAGCAGAATTTGAATCACTCATACAAAATTTCTCTATAATTTGTTCTATATAGTCTCTTTGATGAATACAGATACAATTATTTCTTTTTATTATTTCTATCCCCACAAAATATTTCAAATTTAGTTCTTTAATTTTAAATGCTTGTTTTAAAAATTCTATAATTTTTTTTATCATTGAAGAACTGGAAGAGACTATAAGCCCATCATCAACATAAATTATTATAAATACTTTTACCCCATCAAATATACCTATATAAACACAATTGTCAGCCTGAGATTGTTTAAAACCATATTTTACCAAGAACTCAGTAAATCTTCTATTCCAACAACGAGATGCCTGCTTAAGACCATACAAAGATTTATTAAGTTTTAAAACACAATCATCTTTAAGTGACACACCCTCTGGTATTTCTATAAAAATGTCCTCATCTAAATACCCATTCAAAAAGGCAGTTTTTACATCAAATTGTTGAATTTCTAAATCATACCTAGCTGCAATAGAAAGGATAATTCTGATAGAGTCATATCTCGTTGTCGGAGAGAATATTTCTTGGTAATCTATATCTTTAATTTGACTAAAACCACGTGCACACAAACGAGCTTTAAACCGCTTAACCTGGTTATTCTCATCCCTCTTGATATTGAACACCCACTTTGTAGTAAGAGTACGTTGACCAGACCTTTCAACTGAAGTCCAAGTATTATTCTCTTTATGTGCAAGCAATTCTTCATCTATAGCTCGCAGCCAGTCATTTCTTTGTGGACTCTTCATTGCTTCATTATATGTTTGTGGCACTGAGAATTCTACTAGGTTAGCTTCAAAGATCCTATTTCGTCTTGGTCTCAAATTTATATTGCTCTGGATTGTGTCATCATCTATCTCTTGAGAGGGTTCATATGTCGGGTCATCACTATTACAACTCAGCAAGCTGGCCTCGTTCTCTGATGATGTAGATTCTATGAGAGTATCCTCTGCATTAGTTCCTTGCGTCTCATTTTCTTGCTCTACTCTCTCTTCATCATCCAAACATATTTGTGTAATATTTTTCCTTATCTCTGGAACATGCTGTTCATCAAAGATGACATTTCTTGATATTTTCACCCTTTTGGTTTCTGGACTGAACATCCTATAATTGTTGTTATCATACCCAACTAATATCATTTTCTCACTCTTCTTTTCAAGTTTAGTTCTAAGTTGATCAGGAATGTGTACATACCCTATGCTTCCAAATATCTTGACATGGCCTAAGTGAGGTTTGATGCCATTCCATAGTTCAAATGGTGTTTTCTGAGGAGTCTGGCTGGAGGAAGTCCTGTTTAGTAAGTATACTGCACAATTGATAGCCTCTGCCCATAGGTCCAGTGGTACATCCCTAGCATACAACATTGAGCGTGCACTCTCCACAATCGTGCGGTTTTCTCTCTCTACACGCCCATTTTGTTCAGGCGTATAAGGTGCAGTACGTTCATGTACTATACCTTCTTTGTTCAGGTAGTCCTCGAAAGATTTGTTGACATACTCCCTTCCATTATCAGTATGCAATATCCTTACACTGTGCATATACTTATTTTTGATCATAGCATTGTATTTCTTAAATACTTCCATCACATCACTTTTCTGTTTGATAAAATATATATGTCTGTAACTTGTAGCAGCGTCTTTGAATAGAGCAAAATATCTCATACCTTGGATAGATATATGACTCATAGGGCCACAGATGTCACTATACACCAGGTCACCTGGCTGTAGTTCTCCACGTACAGACTTGTGAAATGAAAATCTGCATTGTTTCCCATAGGCACACGCTTCACACACAAAGTCAGTTTGATCACTGTCACTTAGTGTCAAACCTTCTACCACATTGTTAGCGCTCATATTCTTGATTTGTTTTAGGTTAATATGTCCCAGTCTTTCATGCCATATTTTAATATTATTTTGATTACTTTGGACTAAGTTACAAGTGTTTGCGACCACTGCTTTTATCTTTAATTCATACAAGTTGTTTTCTGTTATTCTTGCATACATTACCAAATCATTACCTTTATAAATTAGTGCACTAGAATCTTTCTTTATAATCGTATAGGATTGACGCATTATCACGCCTTCTGAAAATAAATTCCTTCTTAAATTCGGAACATATAACACATTTTGCAGCTCACTATCCTCCCACTGTCCATTGACATATCTCTTTATTAACACTTTGCCGATGCCGGCCACTTCAACTGATTGTTTGTTTCCTAATGTCAATGATTTCTGGCTGCATTCAAAAAGATTTAAAAAGAACTCCTTTCTGTATGTCATATGTGCAGAGGCACCGCTGTCTAAAATCCAAGCATTCTCTTCAGTTGTATTAAAACTGGTCTCTATATTGAACGCTAATAAATCTGCACCTTCCTGTTGAGGTTTTCTGGGCTTGGATTTTTTTGGAGCACGACATTCTCGAGCAAAATGTTCTCGCCTTCCACAATTATAACACTCGAACCTGTGTTTGGTGGGTTTATTTTGATTTGAACCACCAGCACCTTTATTCTGATCATTTTGTTTTGGGTTATTCTTCCAACTTTTGTTAGCCACAAGGAGAGCCGTTTCCTGCTCGTCTTCACACTGCAAGCTGGCTTCTTCGTCTAATAAACGAGCAGTTAAATTGACAAGAGTCTGATTCGCTGGATCCAATGACATCCAGGCTTGACGGAGTGATCTATACTTGGGAGGCAATGTTCCAAGTATTTTTGTTATCACAGCCATTTCACTGATGTTTTCTCCACTTTCTTTTAACTGCTTGGCTAAAGATTCGACTTTAGAAATGTGCTGAGCGACACTGTCACTTGTGGACATTTTGTATTGATAGAATCTCTCATGAACTAACATTTTACATAGTTCACTCTTCTGTTCATATATTGATTCTAGTTTTGACATTATTTCCATGGCAGTTTCACAGTTCTCTATCAAGGTAATTTGTTTGTAATCCATCGAAGAGGTCATAATATACATTGCCATGCCGTCATTTTTCGTCCACTCAACACTGTTTACAGATGGTCTAGGCACTGAAATGTCGATCCCTTTTGCTTTTAGTGCACACTTTATCTGAAATTTCCATTGCCTGAAGTTCTGTCCATCGAATTTGTCTAAATTCATTGTCGCGCGGGAATCCATTTTGAGGTTATCTTGTCAATTTGTTCTAACAACGATTGTAACTTTTCTTTTGCTGTTTTCTTTGAGATTTCAATTACAGAGTCTACCTGGGCCCATAACCTAATGGATTATGGGTGTTTTTATCAATTAAAAGATGGTAATTAATTGAATATGAAAACTTTTATTCTTCAATTGCACAGCAAGAACACGATGTACAAACAGTAATAATAATAATCAAGAGAGTCATAGACAATGCTGTCACCTGGTTAAACTTTTTAAAAGCTTATTTAATTCAACACATTCAATCAATTCTGACAGATAACGCATAGTGTAAACTGCTAGGTCTAGACTAGAACGCTTACAATTTTGCACCACAAATGTTGCTTATTTAACATAAGCGAGCAGTAAGGGACAAGAAACTAAAGAAAAGAGAAAGAGGGAATAAAGAAGGAAAAAGGAGAACAAAGGGAAGGACGGAGTAAGAAGTAAGGCGGAGGAAGGTAAGAGGGTGGAGAGGCGAAGGGAGTATTCCGTCATTTTTATGACGGTAATTCCCACCAAGCACACTGTTTGTGGTGACATAAAAGACAACAATGGAAAGTATTTAGATAGTTAACAACTTATGTGGTCTAGACTAACCTGTTGCAATGGCTTGCGGAAGTCAGATAGGACAGATAGCAATAATTGAACGTACGATAACATTTCCTTTAGTTAGACATACTGGTAACATTCTCGTTTATGATAAGGAATTTATTCTAAACTAGCTTCTGCCCGCGACTTCGTCCGCGTTTTTCTTGCTCTCCCGACCTTTCCCGTCGCGTCGAATTGCCTACCCGTGCGATTTTTCCCGTTTTTGCAACATTTTTCATTACTGCTCCGCTCCTCTTAGTTGTAGCGTGATGTTATATAGCTTATAGCCTTCCACAATAAATAGGCTACCCAACACAAAAAGAATTTTTCAATTAAGACTAGTAGTTCCTGAGATTAGCGCGTTCAATCAAACAAACATACAAACAAACTCTTCAGCTTTATAATATTATAAGTATAAGTAAAATAAGTAATATAAGTAATAAGTATAGATTTGTAAACGTCTCATGATCATCATTTCAGCCGTAATACGTCTACTGCTGGACATAAGCCTCCCCCAATTTGGGGGGCTTTGCCATAATCGCCACGCTTGGCAGGCGGATTGGCGATCGCAGTATGGTGGTAAAATGCATAGAGAACGCTGCTGCCCATTCTCTAGTAAGTCCCGTAGTCGCCTCTTACGACACTCACGGGAAGAAATGGGGTGATGCTATTCTTTACGTCCGGCTTCACACGGTACGGCACGGCACTGTGTAAACGTCTATTATCATAAAATAAGGTTTTTCTTTAGGTATCGTTTACCCTTGAGCAAATTTTTGAAATAAGAACCTAACAGAAATCGAATTATAGTACACAATTAACTATCAACGTCCGGTCTCTTAGTTTTACAATTTTATATTAAGAACCTTACTAAAGTCGGCTTAAAGTTCAAAATACAAAAGATTGGGGAACATCGTATTCTGTAATAAAAGGGTATCAAACTAACACCTACATAGTATTTTAAACCGACTTCAAAAACAGGAGGAGGTCCTATGTTCGACATTGTTTTTTGCATCGATTTCTTTGTCAATTGTAGACCGTTTTTTTTTTTAAATGTATACTTTGTTCACCACCCTTGGTGGCAAAAACTAAAATACAGATCCAAAGACGACGACACTAAATTATTTTTTTTATTTTGTAGTGTTTATTTCTTTGAAAGTGGGTTTTTTTATTAAATTAGACATCTTTATAAAACTCAATAATATCAATTAATTTATGGATTAATCTAGACAATAATATCACTTGAATCCGTTTACTTTGCTTTAAGAACTAAGGACCTACAACCAAGCTACACATCTACACACCCTCCAGACAAAATTTAAACCTAAATAAAAAATAACATATTTCGAAACCAACAAACATGGTGACAAGAAAAACTACCGGCGCGACCTGTTATGAAAATGAACGTTAGTTGTGTGGGTTGCGTCTGCGCAGCGAGTTGTCGGACTCGGCCACGTGGCGCTAGTGGCGATATAGGGCTGCAATGAACGGGATAAGAAAGGGATTTGATGATGTGTGATGATATTTAAACAAAAGAAGAAAAAATAATATGACTCAAAGTTATTTTGGAAATTTAAAATATATTGTAACTACTAAACTTAATTCTAGGTTGGTAATTTGACTTGGTATAGTTTATTTTTCTATTTAAGATAATTCATTACTAATACATTAATAGATTGCCTTTCGATCTCATCCTTAAGTCAGCTCATGTTCCTGTAAATATTGGTATTGTAGGCAATAGAATTATTTACTGAAATAAAGAGATTATAATTATTACTAATAATGAGACAACCTTTTTTGTCGCTTTTTCCTCACAACAAATTAGTAATTAGTTATTATGACTCCACTTTTCCCTTTAAAACTATAACCCTATAATACTATAGCCATAAGAATTCTTAAAAGAATCTCGCTCACGATTCCGACACAGAACCAGTCGCCTGCGCAACGCATAATATAACATAATCTCTTTTGATAAACGCGACGTTAATGCGATACACATTATTTGTTAATCGCCGATTTAACTGTAGTTCAGATTAACTAGCGTTTTTTTCTTAATAATTTAATTTTAACTTAACCTTTTTTTGTGTTAAGAGATGATTTTTCTGTTTCTAGAGTGTAATATTTAGGATTTTTTGTCCTCGTTTTTTTTTTTGTGGGTGATGTCAGATTAATTTGATTTATTTTTAATTTGGCTGTCGTTAGGTTGATTGTGAGATAATTTTTATGTAGGTAGGAGTCAACATATGAATTGATGTGATTTTTGGATATTGCAAATCTTGTCCTATTATTTATAGATTGATTTATTTTGCGTATTTGACTACGGTTGCTTGCTTAGTTTTCATTATGTACCTACGCAATTTTGAATATTAAAATTATTTTATAAAACCTACTCTACTTGCGCCTTGTATGGTAGTGATTCTTTACGGTTTTGGATATTATTCCATGTTCATAACTTGCAGTGTCTAGCTCAGTTCCATTTGCTTTCCGACTGACAGCAGTTATTTCAGTGATAAAACGAATTGTTGTATTCTGAACCTAGTCCACAAGTTTAATACCCAGAATACTCCGTTCCATAGGTTCTTGTCAACCTCGAGCGTAGATCTATGCTGAATTGTCATAGACCAAGTGTAAGGAACCATGCGTGAGAATGGGCAGAATAGGCATTCCAGGAGATCTGGCTGCGTCATGGCAAACGACATCATGGCAGGCGAAGACGTAGACGGCAGGATGAGCAGGACTCCCTTAATATAGATTGGTCCTTGGTAGTTCTATATAGAGAGAGGTAGCAGGAAAGTAGAGAAGCCTTGCAGTGGAACATTAAATGGTTCATAAAAATAACAATAATATCTCGTAGTAGGTATGAAGTAAGTTGCTTTAAACTTTGAATTAAACTTTTAAAAAAATATACGTATTTATACATACAAAAAACGTTAAATTTTCACATAGCTTCCACATTTATAATCCACGTATTTCATAGCACATGAGCTACACGGGCTATCATTAGTGTTATCTCATTATTCAGTACTAGGTATAAATCTCCCTAATGCCTCAATATCTTATAAATCTCTGGCTTCTGCTTAATTAGAATCAGTCGCCGAGAAGTAGCCAACAGATGTGGTATGTTTTAATGTATTATTTAAATTGGTATATTCACCATTTAAAGCATTTTGTTGGTTGTAAGTTAATTAATATACGGGAAAAGCTTTAATGTTAATTTATTAGGCTGGAGAAGGTGTTTTTCTTTTAACTTGTAGTTGTGATTGAGGTGTGTATAAACATGGTCACACTCTTTGATTTACGTTGAAAAGTATAGGCTAGGCGTCAGATCTTATAATTTTGTGCACTTAGAAAAAAACAATGATGTAAATATGTTGATGACTGCAAACAATTTTTGAATATTGAAATCAAAGTACTGCCGCCATAAAATATATTTTGCAACATGAAGGTAAAAATATTGCATTTTATGCAATCTCAGAAAACAGTTACTCTGTAGTGTTTAAGTAACTATGTAACTTTTTTACAGCCCACTAGATGCGCCCGCAGTTTCACTCGCATAAGTTTAAATGTAGTGGGAATATCGGGATAAAAAGTTTATTTTGTCCTAATTTAAGTTATTCGTACAGTTGTATTAGCATGACAGTGCAACAAACAAGCATACAAACATATAAAACCTCCAATCTTGCTCTTTATAATATAAAATTAAATAAAACTATCATACATGTAAAAAAATCCCCCAAATTAAAAATTACTGAATATCATATAGTCCATATACGTATGTGGTCTCGATAAGTATTACCAATAATAAAGACGCTTACTAGTTTATCCCCACATCAATCGAACTCATAACTTATTTCCATTAAACTAAAAACAGACACTTCTGAACTATCAAGGAGTCGGTAACTCCTTAAGATAAAACTAGTGGCCTATTTCAAAACAGGTAAGAATATCCGTGGATCCTTTTTAGTATATTTTAAATCCACAATAATCCAATATATAAATGCCACATCCACCATCCTCCTCCACTCCTGGCCCCCACAATGAAACATTACACCACCGTATGAGGGATAGCGTGCGGCCGCCATGCGCAGGCACAGTCGCATTGCAGCCAGCATCGCCATACCGCTATTATTGTATCGCTGCTCATTTACATGCTCATCTCGCCTCAATTACTATTATAAAAGTTTTATAGATAGCTGTGTTGAGCATATGTTTGTGCCGAGGTTTCTGTTGTAGGAAAAACGAACTAAAATTTTGTTTGCCCTCTATTTTTGTTCCTTTGTACTGTCATTTGAAGAGCGGATTCGTCACTATCAGTATCCTGCCTTACTTATCCCAAATTATTTAGGGTCTTCGAAACATGCCTTTTCTTTCATACCTCTCTCTATTAGTCATCATCTCTGTAGTCACTCCTTTTACAGCCATATATTCTTTGACACAGATCATCTGTTGTTTACAGAACATGACACAAACAGGACAAAACACACAGACAGGACAAAATGTCCTCAGATTATTATTAGTAATCTTTATATAGTATAAATGAAGTAGTTCCACTGTTTGTTTGTTTAGATCTTTTAAAATACTCAACGGATTTTAATGCAGCGTTCAGCAATAGAGTGATTCAAGAGGAAGATTTATTTGTAAAATACGCAGGTGACGCCAGCGGCAAAAGCTAGTTCTAAATAAAATAGAGTTACGCTTTCTCTATTTTACACCTTACAAAAGGCTACGTGGGGAGTAAACTGAAGGTTTACCTGCCTGTATAAACCATAAACTACAAAATCAAAGTTATTTTTGGATTATCTACAAAACTTCTAATGTAGAAGAGTCATCACTCGACAATGTGAAGATTATGACTGAACGTAGAAGACAGAGAAGCAGAACAAACTGTACTCTGGCAATAAAGAATCTATTACCTCATGTCAAATTCTAGACCCACTAATGTCAACACTCTAAACAGAAATACAATCACGTCTTTATTTCAACTTCCCACGTACAGTAGCGGACAAAAACACTTACGCAATAAAATCAACATATCAACATTAGCAATATTAACATTTGCAACACAGCTAATCATCACAATACCCAAGTGTTTGTACAGATGTAAGATAATGTATAACAAAGGCCATTCATTGTAAATTAACTGACAGCTAAGAGGCGTATAGTTAGAGAAAAAATTGTATGTGATCAATAAATAAATATAATTATTTAATCTTCATTCTCAATTATGCGGAGTGGAGAAAGGTATTGAGTTGATTAGTGGGAAAGGGAACCTTTTTAAAAAGGAAGCTACTAGAAATATTTGTTTTTTGAAAATTCTTAGGTTGGGCACACGACGCACGTAATGGGCTATGCCAAGGGCCAATAACAGAAAACTAAGTATGATGGATGAGATTCGCTCTTTAGGGAAATATACAGAAGGACTATACTGAGCTGTGTATGGGTGTAACGAGGCTGCCAATGATGATGAAGAAATCGGATGTCTATTTCTCTCATACTCATTTACTCATGAAAGAGAAGTGAAAAGCAAAGAGGGCATTAAGCTTACGTCATGAGGGGTTCCTCATGACGTAAGCTTATGCCCTCTTTGCTTGCGCAGTGTGGTTACCCTGCGTTAAAATTTTGGTCTGGTTTTTTGTATGCTCTGCCATTCATTTCATGGTTATAAAAGTAGAGGGAGACTAAAGAAACGATGAATGGACTGTATGAATTATGATATGGATAGAAAAGGGGTGACTACTGAGATGAGGACTAATAGAGAAATGTGGGATAAGAGCAGGAGAACGATGAATGATGATTCATTTTGAGAGCGTAATTATTTCACTATTCTATGAAATTGCACTTTTTTATAACTGACGAAACAATTCTGCGCTAGGTCTTTTAGAACCATGTGTTGATTTAATGCTTCCAGTTTGCGCGTCAATGATCCTGCCATATCCTGTGTTTTATTTTTTCTAATATTGAAATAATCAACTACCTTAAAGAAATCATAGAAAGTTGTTATAAGTGCTATGTGGCTTACTCTTCAACAACAAAACCCTAGTTGACACTCACGGAAAGCAAAGCCTATCCACTGCCGGAAGCCAGGGACACATTACAAATAGGTACAACCCGTCAATTAAGCTGGGAACACATAGCTTTAGCCACCAGAATAGTTCAACGGGGTAGGATGTGACCTTACGATAACTTAACGCCTTAACCGTTGGGCTATTGTTGTTCAAAACTGGCTATTTATTTTATTTTATGTACAGTGAAATATGTGTTACGTGACTGTTGGGGCTATATTGCGAAATATGGCGTTTAGGTTGATCAGTTCAGTGTTGTGCTTCGTTGTGCTGTATTTTATTAGACCAGTAGAACTGTATGAAGTAGGTAACTAAACACTTAGTTTAGAAAGTTACAATTAAAAAACTGCAATGTGATAAATAACTTTAATTTCGGAAGTCGTAGTATCGGATCTGGATTTTAGATTTTTGCCACCAACTTTTGCAAATAAAGTAATTTTTCACTGTGTAATATTTTTTTTAAGGAGGTAGATGTAAAATGTTTGGTTTGTTTTTTTTGCTTTTTAGTCGTGGTACCTAACCCACACCAAATCGTACTACTATGTATGCCATGTAAAAAGACATCTGAGATATACACTGTTCATTTAATATATAGTTTTTGAAAACGATCCACTACTGCTAAAGATATCGCGGAACTAAAATACAAAAAAAAGAAACAACGCCATTTTGAAGTCGGTTAAACCAGGTTTTAATTTTAATTAAGAGGGAGCAACAGAACTATATTTTTTTAAACAACCACAACGCCTTAACTTGGCATCAATTTTGCAATCAACCATAAAAGTTTTGCCATAACGTTTAACTTCGTTATTGTCTGCTATCGGTACCGAAAAGAATAACTGATGATCTAATAGACGATTAATAAACATGATAACATGCTCAAAAATAAATAGCATTACTATATAAATATCCACCGAACAGCTGGTTGCCATCAGTCCCTCCCATTCAAATGCGAACCAAATAATTAAATACCTACCAACTTAGTTATTGCAAGAATATTTCCTTCTATTAAGCATACTGATTAAATTCCTAGTAACATCTTTTAATAACCAGTCTGAAATCATTCCTCATTATCACCACACAAGATATATAATGCGGAAACCAAGCTATCACCACATTAGATCTTCAATGATTGATCACGCATTTCAGGAGAGAACGGTACAAAACGATTTCAAATGAATGATCTAATAATATGGCTAACTGCTTTTCCTAGTAGCGATATCTTACTAATGTAGCTGTTTATCTAGGAAATTCCAGCAGTTGGTTAAATGTTTATTTTGTGGGAAAATTGTGGTAGATGTTCAAACATTTTTCACTATTAAACTGCGTACAGTCTGATGCAGTATCTTTTTGACACAGATTAGGAAAACTACGTTGGCAAAATAGAAGCAGTTATGATGCATATTGGTAGCAATTCTATGGCAAATGAAGATGAGAGAGTGAGAACGAAATAGACTAAAATTAATTTGTGCGTGGATCTTTCAATAAACATTATTTCTTCAAGTCTAATCAGTCACACTCCTTACTACCCCCTACATATTAATACGTGAGCAAAAACTTAGTACCCATTTTTACGAAAATTACGTAGATGGAGAAGTACCTATGAAACTTGGCACATCTAATGTGTAGGTATGCAGAAAAGAATTATTTTAATTATTTTAGATGACTAGACGACTAGTAGTTCAACGTAAATCAACGTAATCATGAACACATATTCAACAATCTTCCTTTTCAAACAAAAAATGCAGCATTTTGTCTTGCACTACTGTTCATGCGAAATTTCTTCAAAATAAACTTTCACATCAAGACTATCCATTTTCCTTGGCTAATAGCAAACAGGAAGGCAATAACTACAATATTTAATTAGTATTACACAATAACTAGAATCACAAGGAAATGTAGATGGGTACTATCAGACTAGTAATAAATTAGAGACTAGATTAAAAGCTTGGCTTTATTCATGCTGTCGCCGACTGTACGACGGTGTTTCGCAATCGGTGTTAATAGAAATTACTAGACTTTCTATATAGCTTCTGTGAGATATGTTTTGATATTAAATTACTGAACTATGTAACTCCGAATGAGTTGAAACTTTTTTTTTTGTAATGGTTGAGATAGTTGAATGACTTTATTTTTAAACAATTTATGCAAATTTGTTGAGACTTAAGATTTTATAAAAAAAACTAGCTAACCATACAGACGTTGTCCTGTTTCCTAGAACTCGATAGCAGCGCCATCTGTCGGGCTGATTTGTGAATCTAAGCCATCCAGGGTGCCACCCAACGCATACAAAAAAAATCATTCAAATCGGTCTAGCCGTTTAGAAGGAGTTCAGTGACATACTCACGTACAGTAGAATTATATATATAAAGATATTTAAAAAAATGCTTTTCTTCTTCAACTCACTATCTTCAAGAATATTTTGCTGGTTTCTCTACCCCACTAAAATACACTGTAAAAAATCCACATCCCACCAATTAGCTTAAAAACGCCTGACACGCAATCAAGCATAATTATAAGAAAACGCACACAGAATCTGACCAGAAAATCTAGAAATCTAGACTATTCACAGCAAGCCCTAGCGTGATGGTATGCGTTTATTTATTAACAGTGCCATCTACAGTTAAATCACTGCACTATCTTAAGATCTGACTGTCATTTATCACCCTTTACTGGCCTTAATATTAACCCCGCAAGCGACAGTCCCGTGAAATGCGCCTCACTAGGCCAGCACGCACTCTTATCTACAAATTATGAGTACAACTGAGAAAGTCCGGGATTTATCTCTAGCCCGGATAGTGCGTAATCCCGCGTCGTTAGAATATCCGTTGGCGGTAGAATTTTTCTTATGTTCCGTTATGATTAGTATCGGATGGTCTTTCTTGCAAATGTTTGAGACTGAGAAAAGTTGATTTATTTTATACTTTTTAGAGTACTAACAACTAGTATACAAATAACCAATGTTTATATCGCATTTACTTACTAGTTAGTATAAACGACAAATTAATACCCGTGGAAATCTTAAGCTGCAATTGTAGACGAACCTATTTTCGGTTCTATTTATAGGAATAGAAGTGATTTAGTAAGAAGATACTAAATGAGGTAATGAGGTACTCAATTCTTAAAAACCCCAGAAAAATAAGTCAAACGAAACACCAGCAATGATCCAATTACATGACCCATTCACAATACCTCGAGGCTATCATCTCCAAACCCTGAATACACCACACTTGTTACTACAAAATGAGGCGATAATAAATTTTCCCCATCGATTTAATTCAATACAGTCAGTCTAATTCCGTTATATTATTAATACCCCTTCAGAATGATTCGTCCCACTGAATGGTGCGGCCCACAGACCTTAGTGTTTTACCCAGAGGCGGTGCGCTAACCGGGTTGGGAGCGTATGGACGGGTTAGGGATGGGATGTGCTGGTATCTGGTACCGGGATCATTTTGATACTATAATTTATAGCGATAAAAATCGCAATGTTGTCTGATTTGTCAAGGGGTTTCCTTGCTGGTTTGGGTTTGAATGTGAAGTAAATTTAAAAGTAAGAATGGACGTTATTTAATTTTCTGGGACCTGAAATTCTACGATGAATTAACTATGTTTGGTTTAGAATATAATAGGTAAATTGACTAAACAGCCACAGGAAAAGCCAACTCTTGTCATTGACTATACCAACAATATTCCTAGTAATTAATAATTGCACCATCTTAATGCGTTTCCCATGCAATTGCCACACATTTCAGTCAAGTGGTATCAAGTATCAATGCAATGTGCGTGTACCACTTGAAGTCAGCCGAAGAATGCTGTCGTAACGTGGCAGGTTAGAGATCACAATTGTTTTGCCTTATGTGCCAATTCTAATACTACTGCTTTGTAAGAGGTTAGTAGGCTACCACTTACATAGTCAACGTATGCTTGGTCCTTTACAATACATACAATTATTTTGAATTTATTGATACGTAATTACTGCGGAATGCAATGTCCACTTTAATAGTCTTAGGTGCGTCGCATACGATAAATACATAATTTGCCAATAGTATTATAACAGAAGCAATTTTAGTTAGCTGACGGAAGCAAAATTAAAATATCTGCAAATTACCAGAGAAAATTTTAGCAAGTCCGTGAAATAAGAACACACTTGGAAAAACCGGGATCTTTAATACCATCCTCCCATCAATTCCATCTTCGAATTTTCCGAATTCCCTTACATTTCATGTCTACAAAATCCCGGGAAAATACAGACGGTTTCCCCGCACTAGTCGGAAGAATGGACGATGTACAGAAAATTAATAACGCCGAAGGTTGGTTCGCAAAACTAGGACAGTGGTGTTAGATGTAGATACAGCCTTATATGTAAGGCCGGCGATACATCGAATACAAAAATAGACCGTGTAATATGATGTCGGATAGAATCTACATGGAGGAAGTAGTCGCTAAATAAGCCTTATTAATAGGTTAATGGTAAGGTACTTAAGACCACCAATTTGCCTATCAAGGATAGTGATTAAGTCGTCATTTTTCTTTGGGCTGGTCCACCTATAAGACCTGGGTGTTTAAAAAATGTAAATGTCGACAAGAATTAATTTGATTGTCTCAAATCTCTTCTCCACAATATTGTATCAATAGCAAAATCAGCCTATAATCTTCCCACTAGTGGGAGGAAGGCCTCCTCTCGGTGAAAAGGGGTGGGTATCCTTCTTCTGATAGTGAAATACAACACAAAAACTCCCGACAAGGTCGGCTTATACCAAACCATTGATCGGTCGGTATGTAAAGTTTATCCCAAATTCTTTTCTGTATACGTTGTCAAAGTATTATTTCATATTATGTGTAACCATACTAAAATGTTGGGAATATCGAGAAAAAAAGCTCATGTCCTCATTCTGATTTCGTCACGGATCGTTTTCGAACGAAAACTCTCGACCAAAACAGAGCTGTCAATTCCAGACAATTATTAAAGCCCTGAGGATAATAATTACTACGTCTAGTTTCGATTATGTTGTTCGAAGTCATTTCAAGAATACAAGACAAGATCTAATGTCAGCTAACATGCTGTTATTTTAAGATCATAAAGTAAATTTTCATTAACGAAAGTGTTAATTGATTCAAATCCGGTTCAAATATTATACAGTTATGTTTTATTAAATTGGTTTGCCGTGAATATGGATCGGAGCTATGGGAAATGGAAGCGGTACCTAAGCATAAAAGTTGTGACGATTAAAGCGTGGTTGAAATAAGATCAGGTTAACTAAACTCTTCACCGAATTATACTAGGAATAATGTTGGTGTAGTTTTGGTTAGTTAACTATACATATTTCTAGGAATAATGTTTGTGTAGTTTTGGTTAGTTAACTATACGTAATCGACATTCTTTTCCTTAGTAAAAATGCATTTAAGAAGGAAATCCGAGCAACCCTAAAGGATCAGCAAAGTAATTTAAAATAGCGCAATATAATTTAATCACGTATCAATATAATTTAATCATGTATGCACACAAACTTCTGCTTACTTTTTTGTTTTTAATTTCAAAATCCAGTTCCAAAGTTCTAGGACAATTACTGTTGTATAGGTATTGTATCTGTGTTACCAGCTAGTTTTAAATACTTTGCATTGTAATCTGTGGAGAACGTTGTGTGTAGCACAATTGTTCAAAATTTAATATCTAAGATAATATGTCTATCTCTCATTGTGTTCCTGTTTGTTTTGCCTTAAATAAATAAAATAAAATAAAAAATATTTACAACTCGTTACCATAATTGTCTTCATCATAATCTGCCGATATTGTTCCCACTACTGGGACACAGGCTTCCTGTACGTGCGTGCGTGTTGGTAGATATCACACGACTTCGAATTTTTGGTTCTAGGACATGCTGCTTTCCTCATGATGTCTTCCTTCACCGTTTTGAGAGCAGTAGTGATAAAATTATTTACACAAAGTAAAGTGCCTGCCTAGGTCCGAACCAAAGACCAACAACTCGTAAGTTGGGGAGATACCACTGGGCCACCACTACTTTCTAACCAAAGTTGTATTTTTACCATGTTGCAGAAATCGAAGCAAAATAACTGACTGTCAGAACGAAGTAAAACCTTTTTTAGGGTTCTGTTGCCAAATGGCAAAAAACGGAACCCTTATAGATTCGTCATGTCTGTCTGTCTGTCCGAGTATGTCACAGCGACTTTTTTCCGAAACTATAAGAGCTATGCTGTTGAAACTTGGTAAGTAGATGTATTCTGTGAACCGCATTAAGATTTTCACACAAAAATAGAAAAAAACACAATAATATTTGGGGTTCCCTATACATAGAACTGAAACTCAAAAAAATTTTGTTCATCAAACCCATACGTGTGGGGTATCTATGAATAGGTCTTCAAAAATGATATTGAGTTTTCTAATATCATTTTTTTCTAAACTGAATAGTTTGCGCGAGAGACACTTCCAAAGTGGTAAAATGTGTGTCCCCCTCCCCCCCCCCGTAAGTTCTAAAATAAGGGAATGATAAAACTAAAAAAAATATATGATGTACATTACCATGTAAACTTCCACCGAAAATTGGTTTGAACGAGATCTAGTAAGTAGTTTTTTTTAATACGTTATAAATCCTAAACCTCAATTTACCTTTCATTCAATCAACTCAATTATAGAAATTAAAAAAAAAAACATTTAATTTCATAAACATAAACCTTATGCATAAACCGTGAATACCTGCAGGTTTGTACGGAACCCTCGGTGCGCGAGTCCGACTCGCATTTGGCCGGTTTTTATTTTATTTTATACTTAACTAGCTTCTGCCAGCGACTTCATTCGCGTGTCAATCGACCCAGAGAATAAAAAGTTTTACAGAAAATTCAACCCACATTTCACCCTCTTAAGGAAAGAATTAAAAAAAAACCCTTTCTTAGTGGATACCTACTCTTCACAAAGAACACACCCTCCAAATTTCACGTTTCTACGACCAGCGGTTTAGGCTGTGCGTTGATATATCAGTCAGTTAGTCAGCCAAATTTTATGGTATATAGAAGATGTCAAACAGACACGACAGAATTCGCGATAACAGTCAGTAAAAAAATTAAAAAAAAAAACTATTCTGTACCTACGCCGTTTTCCACCATATTTATAAGGAAGAGAATGTAACAATTTCACACACGATAAACAAACATTAACAACATATAAATAAGCCACATCCAGCAACATAAATCCTGGGTGTAGCAACCGTAGGTGGCTGGGTACCGTACCCAAGCCATTCTATTAGCTGCAATGATTAATGCCACCAAACCATTGGGATGCTTAATTGAAATCCAATTTTGATTTATAATACGCCATTTTAATTGAAGTTATTTGCTAGAAACAATTTAATTGGTGTACACTGTAGTGCATGTACAGTGACCCACTTATTTTGTATTTATGTTTGTATGGGCGTTGTATAGGCGGGGCATGCAAGGATTAAATCCTTGTAGAATTTTGTTGCTGAAGCTGGGTTTGTCGTAATAAAGTTGCAATTAATATTGGGATTGCATCTGTCGATTTGGTATGTGTTTATGTTAGGGAGAGGCAACAAGTAGTTATGTGCTTAATTTAGATTTCATAAGGTAGCACCAGGTTTAAATATTACATTCTTCCTCTGAAAATATCTTAGGAAACTTAGTAATCTACAATAAGTTCTGTATTATTTTTCAGGGGCATAAACACAATCAGCCAATAATAGTTCCACTGCTTGAAAACAGACCACTTCTCTGTAAAAGGGAGTGGGCCATAATAAAAAACACGGACCTAGTTCGTATTGACGGATATCACAGGTCTTCGAATATTTGGTTTTAGGACACGCCAGTTTCCTCCTGGTGTTTTTCTTCACCGTTTTGGAGGCCGTGGTGATGAAATAATTTTTACAAAGTAAAGTGCAACTTCAACGTGATGGACGTCGCTCGCCACCGCGGGCGGCCCAGAAAGCACTGGCGAGACGACCTAGATACGTACCGCGACGACTGGTTTGAGTTGGCGCGGGGCAAGAGTTCCTGGAAGAAATTGGGGGAGGCCTTTGCCCAGCAGTGGGACAGTATAGGATAAACAAAAAAAAAAGAAAGTGCAACTTGGGTTTGAACACACGGCCTAGAACTGTGGCAGCCGTTACCAATTGGCGACCACTGTTCTAGCAGGACACATGATAGCATTTTCTTGAACGGCAAGCAGTTTTACAGAATAGACTTTTAAGCTTCTGACAACCCGTAACAATTTTCAAACATTCATGAGTGACAGCCGACACCTACAGCTTAACGTGCTTTCCAAGACACAGAGGTCACGAATGGTCACCCATCCAAGGACCGACCGTGGCAAGCGTAGCTTAACCTGATCGATTGACCAGTGTGGCTGCTATTACTTTGCCACTAGCCCCGAGAACAGTGACCACTAACAACCAAATTAAAGACAACATCAGTTCCTTCAACAAACCTAACCCCACATCATCAAATTCTCCAGTACACTTAGTTGCAGAATCAAGAACCCAGCGCACGTCCACATTATTTAGTTAGGAACAGCAAAAAAGGGTTGAGACCCACATCATTAGTGACGAAAACCCGTACTGGATAGACAGATACGTCTTATTCAAGATAGGCTGCATAAATAAGATGCGCAACAGTAAAATATTAGATGCAAACGCACAGTAGCAAAAATGTCGTCGTATTTACATACAGATATGGGCTGGCGGTGCGGTTTGTGAAGCTAGTCTGATGTGAAATATATTGAATCAGCTTTTACTTGTGGTTGATTTTTTCGGTTGTAATTTTTGATGGGAATGCAAGGTATTGGCTGTGAGCAAGATTTTGTAAGTCGTCAATGTATTTTTGCTAAGGCAAAATGGCTTCGCCATGTTCAAAGACTCAAAAATTTTTTTCAGCAATCTAATGACAATAATTTTATTTCCAACTTGTCAAAACTTAAAAATATAGTAACACTTTGAATATCTACCATGAAATTAAGACACTATCATCGAAACTAACGATGCTCAAACCAGAAACAAATATTATAAATACTTTGGTCTGTGTTTTTTACTTCAACGTAAAGTAACAAAATATTATCACATACTACAGGTGCATCAAGCGTGTTATTTGCTTAATATCATTAAAAGCTTATAATGATCACACAAAATTTATTAACATAGTTAATGTTAAAACTAATAATCATAAATGTGACATTAAAGAAGTAAACGTAATCAAATTGCTATTTAATGAGCTTAAACCATATTAAGCGCTTATTACTTTATGTGAGCTGTTTCATGCAACATCGCAAGTATGTTGATAAAATTAGCATATAAGTATAAGAATACTTGCATCCACTGATATGGTTTTCTAAGAAAAACATTATTTATCAACCCACAACACATAGTATTAAACATGAGTGAGAAAGAATTTTATGACATGCCAATAAAAAACGTCATTTCATAAAACCATGATTATGTCTCATAATTTCTTATTAGAACCGCAATTTTATTAAACCTTTAATGATTTTAAGCGTGAACATTCAAGTGCTACTTTTTGTAAAAGCTGGGTCCTTCATCCTAGCCTCACGCGTAAACTTAGTCTGACATCGCATAAAAATTGCGTAGAAATACGTCCCCAAGTTCGTGTAGATTCTGAAACATCTGTTTTACATATAAAAGGAGATTGTGGACCGATTTATGAATAGAGTCGCCTTCAGACGCTACTCAATGTCTGGCTGGCAATGGAATTTTATGGTAGGACATCGGAAAGGTTTTTACAATTTACATGTTTCGTTCAGGATAAATGTTGCAAGGACACTGGTTTGGATGTGCTGGTTTACAACCAAGTATAAGGGTACCTCCTTTTAAGGCGTCTGTATTTACATACTGTGCATTGGTACCCATATGTAAAATAATCTATATTCTTATATATGTTAAAGGATGATTCGAAACTTTTGATTCAAAACAAAATTGAAAAAAAAGCGATCTAATTTCAAATTTACCAAACTGTGTAACGTTCACAGATAAATCAAAATATTTTATTTCACGTCAACCTACCTGGAGCACATAGGAAACCTCAGAACCTAGATGAAAATTTCCATTTGGTCCTATACTACGGCAAAGAACCGGCATGAAACTCCACAGTTACTCTATTAAAAATATTTGTCTTTTATGATGTTTTCAAATTACAGTGCTTATAGGTATAGGAGGAAAATGTGCAAGATAATCTTTTAAGACCTCATTTCATTAATAATTAATTCCAGACAGTACGAAAATCATTACCTTACCAAAGAAGTATAGCACTAATTCCGTCTAACACTAAACTACATCGTCTCTTTATCTTAGGATCCAAAGCAACGTTACAGGACAGTGTAGGAGAGAAAGTCTAACATATGGAGGCTATTAACCATTGACAATTATGTCTTAACAGTACAAAGCGTTAATGGTTACTTTGGGTAAGGTGGCCATGGGTAGCGGTGTTTTGAATAAAGTCACTTTTATAAAACTAATGACTATAGTAATGACAGTGGTAGTTAAATAATTACCGATATAGGCAAAAACAAAGATATAGTAATATAAGAAACGAAACATAACTAAAAATCATAACTATGATGAAATGATAATAACAGTAAGAGATTCTCAATTGTTTGTGGATAAGTCGATAAACGAAACCATAGCCAGACAGAAGTCAATCAGAAGAACATTAAAACAGCTATGAAGATAATAAATGTCATCCAACATGACACTGGGAACCATCTGCAGAATTAGAAATACGGTGATGTAAATAGAAGTCATACCACGAAGTTTCTCTCTGCGACGGTGATCTTAATTAAAACCACGAATACGAAAGGTAATGTTCTTTAAGATTTACTGTTCTTAAGCCGTAATAAGTCGGAAATTGAACTCTGGCGAGCGCTACTGACACAATTTGTTTAATTGTATCGCATGATTAGAAAATAAGCGTGCATAGTCTGTTCTTTTGTGTTTCTGAAACAGTAATTTTAGTTTTGTTATGGTTTTGTTTTTATGTCTATTAATGTCTTAATATCATTGATAGGTAAGTGGGTCACTGTTACGCATGCTCATAACTTTATATTAGTACCAAGCTCATCAGTTTTTACTTACAAACTATGTTTAACATTATGTTTGTTGTTCATTGTGTACTTCAATAAAGGTTTATTTCCTTATTTGCTAGCTCAGTTCAGCCCCAATCGCTTCTACTTACATCTTTAATGTCATCCTACCAGTTCTTCTACCTGCCATTTATAATATTGTTCAGAAAATTGTTTCCATTATTTACGATTTCTCCAACACTTTCTCACAGAGTGTTACAAATGTCTATAATAACTAAGCTACAGCATACAAGTCACAAATATCCCTAAAGCCTTGCGACCCTATACCTAATGCGAGGGCGACCAACTTCCTACCGACTCACCGCTTTCTACGCTACGAAATAATGACCAACAATTAATATTGGGTCTCTTTCAGAAATTGACATAAAGATAGGACCAACCTGCATTCTGAACTCAAAACATTCAACCTTATCTTGAGCCCCATAAAAGTCAATTTTCACACACAATACTATCGCCTCATGAAATCACATGTTGTCGTGAATCTGCAATCTATTTTAAACTTTATCTGGCACGTATAAAGTTTAATATTCAATGGGTGTTCTAGATACGGTTTGCATCCGTCCTGTAGGTGTGAAATATAGTTCGCTATATAAAATGGTATGAGGAAACCAGTTTAAGCAGGGCTTTTGATTGAGGCAGTTGGGAATTAGCCTGGTTCAAAATATACTAGTAAATGATCTGGTCTTAATAGAGTATTTTTAATGATTCATGATAGAAAATGGTTGTAAATGATAGTGTAGATAGCAGCCTGAAGTGCGAATGTTGTAAGTTCTAACAGTTTAAATACGTCTATTTCTATTATACTTAAGGGCACAATTATTGCTAATAAACTCTCGCTTTATGTGGCAATTTTCGTTAGATAGATTTCAGAGCCTAATTTATTTAGTCTCGTTGTGCAGTCCTTTGCGTAAATTACTGCTTTGGTAGTGATAAACTTATCACTGACGACAGCAAAAATGGCGGATTTAAGAACATAAAAGACGTCACCCATAAATTACTCAGGCTCGAATTCTAATCAACAAACTATGGATGTTACAATTATATTACACTTTCCAAAACCAACGTAAATAATATTAGACCTCCCACTTGTCTTTCATCTTTTACAGGTTCAGTTGTTGTGCTCTTTCCTTTATATCTTGTAAATATATTCCTATTTGTATACTAATTACAATGGGTATTAAGATCACAGTTCTGATTAATAGCGTACTATTAGTTCTTTAACTAGGTTAACTGTGCTCTGTGCTACTGTCTCTTATGCTAAGATTCATAGTTTCCTGTTTGCCGGCTTTTATACTGTTTATTTTCTCTCATAACTTATTTTATGGAAAATCTGACTTAGTTTGTTAATTGAGAAATCCAGTTTTATTATTATTAGCCATTCATTGTTGTGTCTCTACTCACTCTGTGGCTTTACATCAAGTCTAATATAAATACATATAGCTCGGGCAGTACCGACAAGACAGTTTCTATGAAGAGTAAAATTGGATCGGGAATGAAAAATGCTTTATTATTGTTAGGTTTCCATCTATTCAAACTATGCTGAGAGTCAGCATTTATTGAGCGTCGAAATTGCATAAAGCAGTCTCCCTAAATGTCCGCCGTAAAGAAAAACGGGCGCAACAAATTCCCCAGCAGCACAGCGGTCTGTTGAGTGTAGAAGAACTTGATAGTGCAAGAATATATAGAATAGAATATATAAGAATATATAGATAGTGTAAGAACTTGATGGCAGTACTAAGCAATTAAAATTACGAAACACAAAACATATAATTAAATAATTTGCCATAAGTTAGCTAACACATCCCAATATACCAACAATACATTGAAAACTAAACTCAAGCTGAAATAAATAACAAAAGTTGAAAAAATAAATTGAAATATAACATATTACCTAAACAAAACCCTCCAGGCAATAAATATAATATCTAAAGTCAAAAAGCCTTAACACTACAGTAGCAGGTTTCACGTATAACATGCAGTTAGATATCAATAAAACAGTAAAAAATAGAAGATAGGCATGAAAAGAAATAGATAAATGATTCGAAGGTGTGGACATTGACAGCTAAGTTCCCGCCTCGTTTTCTGTCAGCCTTATCAAAATATGCGTTTTATTTATTTTTGTGCTAATTAAAACTAGTAGTAACGAATGTGGGCGTGTCTTATTATTTGTTTATCCACTGAATATGGGGTAAAGAAAATTGCTATTGGGCGTTCAAAAGCCTGATACGCTAATATTTATTAAGTTTCTTGATATATGGAGATTGGATAATGTATTAGAAGTATTAGGTGTTTTCAAATAATCTAGTGAGAGAAAATATTGTAAATCATATTTTTATTGATTTATCGAGGTAACGCATATAACGATAGTATCGCACATATTTTGTAATATTAGAGAATTCATGAACATCAATTTAGTAAACTTTTAAACCACGAGGTTATTAGGACAAAATTTCTCCTTTCGCCTGTGAGAAAATATTCAATACCGCAAGCTAGGTCATTTTCTCTTTATCTTTGAAATCAGTACTTTGATATCATCTCAACATTAGTGATTTTGCATGAAACTAGTTTTGAATAGAGATGTTTTCACTTTACCAGGGTAATTAAAAACCTACTTTGAATCAACTAACTAAGGTTTCTGCGGAAAGTCTACATTGTTACGGTCACTGGATTCAAGTTCTGGATACAGCTAGGTTAATATCTTTTTAATAGTTCATATGACATTATGCAGATGTAGTGCCTATGGAGTATTAAAATAAAATACACAAGGGTTTGGTTCTTAGGCCTTTAGAAACCTGTTAAGATTAGAAGTATTTAGTCCGTTTCCGGGACTTTATGGTGTATGTAATTTCTATTGATGACACACTTCGTGCTGTAAATTTATACAGAAGCTTGCATGGCATTCATAGTTTCTGTATCTACCTAGAATATTCAAGTGAACGTATTAGATAGTCAGTAAAACCTAAATTATATTAACCTTGAAAATAAATAAGAATATTTTGCTATTATAATCATCTCATTGTTAGCATTTTAACTAAATTAAAAAATCATTTCAACCGTATTATCAAGCATATCTACAGATCAAAAGAATGCATTTCCCACGGTACAATAACATGAAAATTAAAAGCCCCTATTGATGTAATCAGCACTAAAACACATTAAAACGGGCAATTACTTAAACAATTACTACAGGATATGTTTGAACAAGTACACGAAATAATGACAGGCGATGAGTTGTTTTTAGTAATTATGAGTTGGTTAAAATCCATTTTGATGTAAATCGTTTTTTCCTACACTTACAGTGGCCAGTCAGTTGTTTAATAGAATAAAGATTACACTTGATGGTGAACTTATAATCATTCCCAGAATGCGATCTCAAAGCATTTCTGTGTGCGAATTTTCCTTTACCATGTTTTTGTTTTTATGTAATTTGCAGTAACTGTGCAACTGTGTTTACATGTATAATATTATTTTCATATTTATGGATTTTATGTTCTCCCTTCTTATTGTCTACATCTCTTTGTATCTTCTCTCCTATCGCAGTTATGCTGGAAGAGATTACTTTAGAAACAAGCATTACCTTTTACGTTTTTTTTTTGTGCATTTCTTCTTGTATGTTTATCAGTGTGCATAAATGGCTAAATAAATAATAAAATTACCATCAATAAAGCCACACAAAGCAAGAAAAGCTTAATAGTAAACCAATAAATCTACAGCCACAAAGAATAACACGAAACCATATTTCAAAAAAATCTGCCAAACGGTATTTCTCGAATCTCCCACTACTGCTACTTACAATTTTGATATTCAATTTGCATAACAACTGCCATTTAAGATAGTTTAAATGATTGAGTACTGTAATTTGGCGTCATTATGAGGTAATTAGGGTATTTTGAGAACATTTCCTCATGCGGTCGTGAACTAGAGTTTATATGAGGTCAGATAATTCAATTGCTCAAAAATATTTGAATGAATATAATTCTATATTATTTTCGACTGACCGATGGGAATCTCTGGTTAATTGAAAAGTATGGTATCATGAACTGAAAATGTAATCACGATTGTACTAGTCATTTTGTTAAATTAACCGTGTGGCTTAACGGAGCTTTTTCATACGAATCTTTTAAAAGAACATTAAGATATAATAACCAGAAGTACTTTTAAGGTACCTTTTAATAAGGAGTGACTACGTTATGAGACAAAATCGCACATACATCTGACAGTTGCAGAATCAGACAAAAAAACCTCGGCAACGTAATAAAAACAGCTGAACCACCTACCAACACCCCAGTACATCCCATAAAACATAAGTGTGAAAATAAAAACGAAATACAATCCACTGTGGGAGGACGTTCCAGTTATATGAAGACAGAGATCAATAGCAAGCGCATCCGACTAGAGGTACTAGTTATTCAGTTTAGATTATTGGCAGATAGAGACTTCGTCACGCCCGCGCATTCTCTGTAAGAACGGGTAGCGTAGTGGTGAGACACGAGTTTACTGTGAGAGGAGGAATCGATACAGAGAATCGATTTACAGGTTTCTTTTCGTTGATTTATTTTAGACGTAAATACGGTAACATGCGACGTTCAAATCGACGGCTACGATTGCTAAAAGATAATCGTTTTCGACTTCATTAAAATTTTATTGTCAATCTCTTGTAATTAGCATCAGGAATTTAGCACTTCTCACTAAACTGTTTATTAGAGTTGGACATTGATACCTAAACATTTAAAACGAATTAAACTGGTATTTAAATAGAAGCTTACTCAGTTTTGCAATAGTAAATCCATTTTCAATTAAAATGAAAGGACCCATTAACACCTGTCCCAGATTAAATCGACACTTACAAATCTACATAAATATCGCTATCTTTGCTACAATCTCTGCCCACCCCTCTACCATCCACTCTTTGTTTTCCTCAAGCAACTTCACACTTTATGCCATTACGAGAAGGCTTATATTTAATTGTGTTGCAGTCAAATAAAAATATAAAGCGAACAAGATGGCCACTATAATTTTATTGTGTGCATCAAATTTAATTACTTTCTACGCTGATTTGATCTGAGAGTCAAATAAAAACTAAATCAAAGCTGTTGAATTCTACGCGAACTGAAAAATGTAATCGTATAGAGGACTTATCGTTAGCCTTACTTCCTGCTCTATCTTACTCAGTTTTCTCATCTTTAACCACCTCGTTAACAGATGCATAGTCTAGAATAGTAATAGCTGTGAATAGCTAACTAATCACTTCTGTGTTTTGATTTATATTTACATCAATTTATTGAAGAGCTTGAACAAATTTTACTAAAACAGTTGCTGATAATATTATGAAGAAGAAAAAACACACTTTTAGTAAAGAAATTCGTTCTAAATTCAATTATACCACCACCACGCAAACATACCTCAGCCCAATAAAAATTTACTTCATTATACATCACTACTATCACATAACCAACGAAAACATTTCTCTCTAATCAAATAATGTGCAATTAAAACTGACGATGTATTACTATTTCCCTTCACTACTGGTTTCAAGGGATTATGCGACGCTAGCTCGATGACAGCTAGACTGGACCAACAGAATTATGGCCAGAAAGCCGTTTCAATTATACGGCAGTACTTACGGAGTAAATTATAGTGTGTTCCTGGTATTAATGTTAGTTGTTTAGAACTTCCTTTTGTGTGTTAAAGGTGGTTGTATTTTTGAGCCTCGTTGAATATATGTGAATGAATTTACAGTTGGAAATTTTGATAATTTCAGTAGAAAAGTCGTTTTATATACTTCCACCAAAAATTTTAATGAATTATAAGATCAGTCATAGTACCTGATTTATCTAAGTGATCTTCCATTTCACGACTATAATTGAATTTGAAAGGTAAAAATATTTTAATAGTTTAAATTAGTTATTGAATAGCAACAAGCCTTCGTAATAATATTCACTAGCGTCTCATTCATACACATTTCTTCTTATTCTTTTCAATGGCAAAAAGTTCAAACAACTTTGGCCCAAAATTCAGCTGCGCGAACTCCACTCAGTGACGCAGTCATAAGATCATCAAATTCACAGGTGACAGGCATACGGCGCAGGATGGGAGGTGGGTTATTGTGTATAGGGAATTGCCGCATATACACCTGAAATCTGAGCTGTGCGTGAAATGCTCCAGCCAAATTGCAATCAAAGTCTGTTATCAAGTCCAAAATTCACAATTGTGTGACGAATAGAAAACATATATTTCTGTAACATGTGCAAAATCCTACACCATAGACAGCCTCTTGATCCTAACAACCCTGATAATTTAAAATTACCCGTAGTTGAAAATAATACACCCAAAGAGACATTTCCTGGACTCATCTTCATAACGGAAAAAGCTCTTAAAGTTACAAAGGAAATTAATAACATTCATAAGTATGAATCATATTTCAATAACAGTGTTCGATTGCACAATTTTCCTTGCTCATTTTTTAACCCGACGTTTAACTATGGTTTACGTCAGTAACATTGGTTTTGATAAATTCTAATAACCAGTTACGAAGGCACTTCGATTTGCGCGATTTGTCACAGTCAACCCTGTGTTGTATGCTGCCATTGATTAAATGCTTATTTATATGAATAAGCGGATAATTTTTATTCAGTGTCTCTGTGGCTTTTAATTTGGACTCTGTAGGGGTTCATTTCATGTCCTTCTCTCTTAAAATTCCTGTCACATGTTCAATATAGCACGCATAGTTTGAGATTCATATTCTAGAAACGTGCAATTAACTCGTTCACTGTGTTTTGCTTTACAGATTTGTTCTAAAATAAACATTTTAATTATATCTACAATATAATTTACATCCGAATCATCAAAACTATCTTTCGTAATTGTTTTTCATCAAACCTACGTCTAGCTGCACAATTATTAAACCAAGATCATGACTAAGCAGAACAGCCACTCAACCTTGCTCCGATGATTTCATATCTACAATAAAATTTGAGTCTAACAGCGGCTTAGTAATTAAGTACTGCATAAATTACCATACATTTGATGGTATCAGGAGTAGTCAGCGGAACACTTGTCAACGACTCAACAGTGCTCCCTAATAATACGTTGTTACTGCAAATTGTATGTAATTTTGACACAAAGTCAGAATTCTGCTGTTGCTTGGTTAATTTTGTTTGGCATCTGGAAGCCTGTATTCCATACAAAGTCAGTGCTATAATAGTAATAAGGTCTGCAATCTGCAAAGTATTTAAAGTTCTTAATATGCTGCTTACTTATTGGTTAAAGATCTTTTGGAGTTAAGTTATTTGCAATATTAGGTGGAACCAGTTTTAAAGTAATTGTTGGTTTAATAATCAGCTTTATTTTCACAAGGAACCCTTTGCCATTCGTTTTGGTCTCGTATTCTCGGTTAAAGATGACATTTACTACATATTTGATGTCTTTACTCTTGGAGCAGTGAGCATTGTGGGCAAATTTCAAAATATTTTATTTATACTGACTTTGACGATCCCCTTGGTCACCTTTATTAGTCAGATGAGCATAAAAAGGTATAAATGTTCAGCCAAATATCCTCACACCATCCTTCCCAACCGTTAACGACATCGCAACGAAATCCCAATTTTCGCATTATCAATGATTCAAGTATAATCTCTTGGCCGTATAAGGCGTTAAACACAAAACCCATCGCATTCAAAGTTGGCCGAAAGCATTCCACGTTTCGGCGATTGAGTAATTACGCGTAATGGCGGACGAGTGTTCGGGTAACATCGTCGACGTTCGGGCATCCTCGGACCTTGATCCTCGCCGTTTTTTGCGCGCGCTTCGCAGGCGCAAGTGATTTTTAATTAAAATTTAGCGCTTTATTATGAAAACTATGCGGAGTGTAATGGTATGGGAACAGTTCCCTTTTCATTGTTTTTTTTAGGAGAGTTATTGTCATTTTTGATGCGGAATATAAATGTGACATTTATGGTACGACAAAAAGTACATATTGACATTCTCGGTCTTCCTACAAATATTTTAATTTAGTTGCCTAATTCATACTCATTATTATTCATATACTGCATTCTAATTTCGATTTCATTTAACTTGTCCCGGAAACAGACGGCGCTACATTACAGCAGACCTATTTCGTCGAATTCACTGGCTGACTGCCAAAGACCTCAAACAGGACACGTCTCATCTATATTATTATTATTCTTTGTACCGACGACGCGATAATAATAAACACATTTTAATAAAATTGACTTTCTCAATCAAACTTTACACACCTTATTGTTGAATTTTTTAATTTCCTCAAAGGAACGTTGATCGATCTGGGTCCGAGTCAAGATAAGGCAACAAGGTCCCAACGACACCTCAGAGGTCCAAGTTAAGGTTTTTTGTATTATTTTTGTTTACTTGCTGTTGTCACCGCCCCACGCGGGTCTTATCGAGATTTTTGAGGTTTCTTTTTTGTTTTTGGGGTTCTGCAGTCACGTTCAATAGGGTTTGGCGGTTCAAAATGGCGTTTGGAGATTAGTTGTCAGGATGCGTTTACCGAGTCTGAGTTTGGTAAATGGAAATTTAATGGCGACGACGGTAGCCACTGGTTTCTAATAGTTCTGATCTAAAGTTGAAATTTAATACGATTGGTTACCTGGTGTTGAACTGATAAAGTTGCTATATTTATACATGTCTTCATGATCAGTCTATATTGTTCCCACTGTTGGGACACAGGCCTCCTCTCGGTGAGAGGGTGTGGGCCGTAATCTACCACACTGGCCTAGTGCGGGTTGTTAGATGTCACAAGTCTTCGAATTGGATTTGTTTACATGTCTTTCCCACTTTTTAGCAGACTTACAAAAAATACACTACAAAGTACAAATACAAATACAAAAATACAAAATAGTTTATTTCATTAACAAATACATGGCACTGAAATTGTGATTGGAGCCTCCTTTTAAGCTAATAAAGCCTGTAGTAGAAGGCTCCGCTCTTCCATAACAAAAGAAATAATTAATACAAAAACATTTGTCTACAATCTAAGTTTAATCAGTGTGTGTGTGTGTGTGTGTGTGTGTGTGTGTGTATGTTTGTGTGTGTGTGTGTGTGTGTGTGTGTGTGTGTGTATTATGTAACTTGTTTTAAAAGCGCTTCTGTTTCCTCATAAGTAAGTTGTTTAATCCATTCAACTATTGACTTTTTGCAATCATAGTATTTCTTGTTATATACATATATTTCTTTATTTATTTTATTATATAGTTGACCCGACTGTGTATTATACTGGATGGATGCAAAAGTGGTTTTTCTACAGGGGATTTGTGCAATCATATGTTTTCTTCTCTTAGAGAGTTTAGAGGCATCGTAGGGCAGGGACTTATGTTTTTTTAATACTGTCTGTATAATATATAATTTTCTTACAGAGAGTAGGCCACTGATTTGATAAATACTCTCTGTAGAATGTCTCTTTTTTTTAAAATACATAATTTTTATCAGGGCACGTTGAGCTCGCTCTAATTCAATGAATTTAGTTTTTGCTGACCCCCCCCAAATAGGGATACAGTATGTTAAGACTGATTGGACCAAGGCAACATATATCTCGTTTAAAAGATTTCTAGTTTTATTACATCGGGTAATCACGAATTTCGGGACAACATGTCTCAATTTACTAAATAGCCAGCTCAGTTTTCTAATCCTATTAGCCACTTGTTCCAGATGGGGATACCAGGTCAATTTGTGGTCTAATATTATACCCAAATATTTGGTTTGTGATACTTTGTTTATTATTGGACAATTACAATATTTATTCTTCACGTCATCACATTTATGTATTTTTATTTTAAAATCTTCTGTAGGCTGAGTTCGTTTACTAATACTAAAACACATGAAGTTTGTTTTAGAGGTGTTCAAGGTAAGTAGATTATTCTGTAGCCATTTGGCTATAATAGCCATGCCTATTTCAGTGCTATGCTTAACCTCTTGCCAGGAACTACCAGTGAAGACGATCGCAGTATCATCAGCGTAGGAAAAGATTTTGGCATTACTGATGTTTAAATTGCAGAGTTCATTGATATATATTAAAAATAGGGTGGGACCTAGTACGCTTCCCTGAGGTACGCCGAAAGATACATCAGCGTCCTCACTGGTATATTTTCCAATCCTAACTCTCTGCTTCCTATTTGAAAGATAGTTTTTTAAAAGATTAAGCGGAGTCCCTCTTATTCCGATTTTTTCTAGTTTGTTTAGGAGTGTGGGAACAGAGACGGTGTCAAACGCTTTTTTAAGATCTAGAAATACAGTAATACACTTCTTTCCATTATCAAGTTTGTTGGCTACTAGTGAGGTTAGTGCGATTACTGCATCTTCAGTTGATTTAGATTGTCTAAACCCAAATTGTGTAGGTGATAGCAAGTCATATTTATTTAGATATTTAAGTAGTCTACTATTTATTAGTTTCTCCAAAACTTTTGAAATAGCCGGTAGGACCGATATAGGTCTATAGTTGTTGACATCAAACAAACAAAGTGAAAAACAACTTTAATTTTGGAAGTCTGTGGCAATAAAAAATGGAGTTTTTTTTTTCTAACAAAACGTTTTGATATCCTATTAGCAGAATAAATCATTTTATTTCTATAAGTCTGTACTTGTGCTCGCAATATAATCAATAGTAATTCACAGTTCAACGCTAAATGTCATCTGCAAAAGTAAAGATATGATCCGTCAAACTGCAGTCTCTGTTTTAGTAGTTCGCAAATGAATCTATACTTCCTGATTAAAATAGAAAAAAAACGCCTCATTTAGAAACTACAACCATAAACTTACATCTAACATTACGTACAACTTAAAACAAGATAAATGGTACATATTTCCAATAAATACCTTATAGGGAACCCGACAGGGGACCCAACATACACATCGTCCTCTCGTTTCGTTTTCGATACAACGCCGGCAAGACGTTTATGCCGAGTAATTGCTCCAAGTTATTTAAACTGGATTATAGTGGAATTCTGCGCGTGTTACCTCTCTTTGTGTCCACAGTCCTGTGTGCCAACCACTTACCAATTGTCGTGTATGTGTTGTAGAGGTAGTGGATTTAACGTTGGGCTGTAAGCCTTGGATAATACTTTTTGGAGGCGTTGGAGGCAACTGTTAGTGTTTATTGGTGAGACTATTGTATTAAAACGAGGATATTACTGACAATCGTAGGGAGTAAATATCTACAAGCAGGCAGAAATAAGGAACAGGTGAAAAAGGCTATCAATGCGGACTAAAGACAATTTTTTTTTAGATATCATTAAATAAGCCGTGCTGCTTGCTTAAAGGTAAATGCCAAGCGTAGCGATAACAGCAAACTCCCCGCAATTGTGGGAGGCCTATGTCCATCAGTGGAGATCTTTCGGCTTAAATAATTATACAGGGAATGCGAGACATCAACGCGCAAACTGTTACCGTAAATTCAGGACATGATCTTAAATCCCCTAGCGTAGAAATATATCGTGGGTTACCGAAAAAAAGGCTGCCGTTTCATACAAAAGTGTACCTACGTGGTCAAAATGTAGTGAAATTTTTTTTTTTCTTTCTGATAACCGCCAAAAAGTTCAACGTAGGATAAGTCAGAATCATGAACTTTCATGGTTTGCTAGTATATGTCCCTGCCACCCGTATTAGTACTTAATATTGAAACGAGAACCAGAACTTTCGATAAGCCTGATATAGCACCACTTTGTGAACCTATGTAGTTCAGGGCTCTCAAAAAGCGTAATTCCAGTTGCCAATCCCAACTAAAAACTGTTATTTTTACTCCCATAAAATTATATGTCTAAATCAAGGCCCAAGTTACGTTTCTAGGCTGAACCGCAGACTGGCTGGACCGTTAGTCTAGATAAGCAATCATAAATAGCTAATGTTATGCTGAGAAACGGCTATGTCTGAGACTGTTCCTATTGTTAGGAATGAATAGAGATAACGTAGACTCGAGATTTGTTGGGTTTCGTGTAGGGAGGCTTTTACTTTGTTACAATAATAATATTGTTGAGGCGTGGAGCTAGAAATCTGGAGTTTGTGAACGCGGCTTCGGAAATTGAGCTGCTGATTTTCATCGGATCGTGAGGTAGTGTATGAAGGTTAGAACTACGGCCTGAATGCTCGTTTAATTACTCAATTCGAAAAGGTCGGAATGGTACCCAAGAACTTAGGAACGGAGAACAATGTTTCCTACTTATAAATCCATATTTTACTTATAACTAAAAAAAACTAAAAAATACCATACCAACCATAGAAAAGCAAACTAAAGAGTAGAACATAATGGAAAAAAAAACGTGAGGTGCTTTTTAAGGTATTTTTTAATGATATCAGGCACCTCACGCTTTTTTTCCATTATTTTCTACTTTTTAGTTTGGTTTTCTATGGAAGCGTGTTTTTTAGTTTTTCTAAACTATTATTTATTTTCTATTTTTTAGGGTGTTTCAAATTTTGAGACGTATGTCAGCGTAGTTTGTGACGTATGTCAGCGTAGTTTTCAAAGACAGTTTTTTTGCTGTCCTGGTAACCCTGGCATGGATAATGGCACAAATTTATGAAATTATAGTATTGTCATCGGTCCTCGATAAGTCTACAGAGTTTAAATGAAATCTGGTCGTTTAAAGTGGGTCAAAATCGCGCTATAAGGAGTCGGTAACAAACAAACATACTAACATACAAGTGAAGCTAATATAAAAATGTTGTAAAATATTGAATGCATGAAATATTCTATCTTAGCCGAAAGACGTCAAGTGATAAGAGCCCCCCAAGCATCGCCACAATGATCACTCTTACGCATCCTACATTCAGCAGATTCCCGCGACCTTCATCAGGTCATCAGTCTTCATTAGGAAATCAGCATGTGCCCCTTCTCAAACGGTTTCCAATCTAACCGAATGCAGCTGAATACAAAAATTATACAAAGCAATTGCCTACCTGGCCGCCATAACCCAGATCTTGGATAACACAATACCCCCTTGGTAAGACTGATTACCAGACTTTGGGGCCATCCATAAATTACGTCACACGTTAAGGGGGGGGGGGGTCGACGAAGTGTGACATTGTGTGACAAGGGGCCTTCCCCTAAATTTTGTGACTCCACATTTCAAAATTGAATATACATGTTTAAAGTACTATTAAAACACGAAATATGAACTATAAAACTAAAAAACAATGTCTAGATGTAAAATTGCAAACTGTGACAAGGACGAGAGGGGGGGGGGGGGGCAAAAATTATGAAATTTGTGTACGTAATTTATGTTAACTGTTCTTTGCAGGTCTTAATAATGCATCATCATCATGTTAGCCAAAAGACGACCACTGCTGGATTTATGCTTCTCTCAATTTAGGGCGGTTGCCATTATCTCTACGCTTGGCATAGCAGTATACTGGTAAAATATGAGAACGCTGCTGCTCTTTCTCTAGTAAGTCCCTAAGTCATCTCTTACGACACCCACGGAAAGAATAACGATGGTGCTTTTCTTTAAGTCAGCCAACTTAAGCCGATAATAACTATAAATTTCCACCCTTTGACGGATTAGTGATCTGAGTTGCCATGTTGATCATCAACAAAAGATCTTTACCGGCTATGTTTTAAACCTGACTATTAGCGTCGCAACAGAACAACTATTATTACCGGCAACTTTTTAAATCTCGCAGGCTGTAGGTACATTTAAAATGTAATATTTCAGCGGTGTTCGGATGAGAATGGCGAGTATTGCGCAGGCATCCTCTTTTCTGTATTTACTTTGTAAATGCATGTTTTTATGACCGCTGTTACTCCGCTGCTGTTGAATGTGGCTCGTGTTATAAGTGAAAGCGATTTTAATAGAAAGTCATAGTTTCAATTTTAGACAACAATATAGGGTGCGATAAAAATAATAAAATAATTTGACATTAAGTCAGTATATTACGAAGGGTTAGACAGTATCTATAATACAACAACATTTTGCCAAAAAAATTGCCAGTCTATTATTGTCCCACTACAACATAAAGACCTCTTTCAGCATAAAGACTTCTTTTTAGGGTTCCGTTTTTTCATATAGAGAAGGAACCCTACACTTGCCAAAAAACAGGCTGGCGATTTCAGACTTATATTACTGTAGTAATGCGTGGCTTCGATACACTTTTAAATAATAGCAAAGACGCTACAAAATTTTAGTTGGTTTGATTGATTGGTCAGTGCATCTTAAAAAATAGACAAGGAGATAAACTTCTTTTACCGTGTAATGATACAGTGTTTGCCCTTCAGTTTTTATGTTAAAAATCACAAGAACAAAAGACTTAGGCTTGCTTTGACGACAGAAGCTTAATGCTAAACTATAACATTGGTAACTGCTGTTGTTGGAGATAGAAAACTGACAAAAGTTAGGTATTTGCCATTTCCATGTTGATAAAAAAACGTTGTGACCTATTTATTTTTTGGCATTATTCTTATAAAGATTATTTCAGCAGTAATCGCTTCAGCTTATAACTTACACAGCAACCTAAAGCTAGCTGCATTGACATTGTAAAATGGACTCTTAAAAGACTATTCCAGGCTTCAGACTAAACTTCACTTAAAAATATAATATAACAGACAACATACTCGTAATATTTCATAAATAAAACCCTTTCTACTTGAACCTTTCATAACCTTTCACATAAACTCGAATGGGAGATAAAAATATAATATTTTGTTTAATGTCGTGAAAGGGAGATGATCTCATATTTTTAATTTGCGCTTGAGAGCAAATTTTTAATAGTTATGTATAAAAAAAATTAATTTAGTTACCTACTTGAGTTTTCATGTACGTCGCTGTCTTGATATTTTTTAAAATTTCATTTTGCCACATTAATACTGATAAGCTAAGGTCTATGTTGCTCTGTTATAATAATATTCTTTGCACTGTAAGCGATAACTGGAACCAACATTTTACAGACTGATCCCTAACTTATCCCAGTTCGCCGGTATTCAGAACCATACTTTTAAAATAACCAATAATAATTATCATCTCGCTAAGATATTTAAAAGGTATTCCAGAGATACCCTCAAGTTCAAAGCCAGTTCAATAAGTGGAATGCAAAAATGTATTTGCTGGACTTATATTTGTAGGCGGAGTTTTAAATGGCTATCTATTAGCATTTCTGTGTTAGGACTTACATGTGACGGGCACGAGACGTTAACGACTTTAGTATTTTCTGGAAAGAAGTATCTACAGTAATATCCATGTATAGGTTAAGCAATATCAGACACAAAATTTCAAAATTAGCGTTTTCTGGCGTTGACATACCTATCAACATCAGAACACTCTAATTTTGAAATTTTATCGTTTGTCCGTGAAAGAGAAAATTAATAGATGTAGCTATATTTGCTAAGTTTAGTAAAGGAAAAGTTTAGTAAAATCACTACCAACTTAAACTATCCGTATTTTGAAATCACAACTATCATTCCTTCACATCTGTATGAAATTGCTATAACGCGACTGATTTACGTAGTCCGTGGATTTGATAAACAATTGACATAGCTAAATAAGAGTTACACAGTGAGTTTACTTATATGTCGAATTTTTCTTCTAAAATTATTGTATTTAATATTCGTGGTTCCCTGCATTAGAACAAAAGGATAGTTCTACTCTTAACTAAGAATATTGTTTCAAATCATGGACCAGCGGAACGAGCACGGCCTACTGTAATAGGCTTCAGTCATACATTTTTATCACACTTTGGGAGCAAAAACTGTGACACAGACTGTGCTCGTACCCCAACCTTAAAGAAAGCCTACTCAACTCTTGAAACAAACACATTTTTCTACCTATCCATCAAGACGGAACGACAAACTACCAGAAACACAACAGAATGCTGTATTTCCCTTGGTCATTGACAATCGAAATATCGTAAATCATAAACATCTTTAGGCAGCGCTACCTGTTGAGTCCTGTCTCCATCTTTTTTCATGTAGGTACTCTTGAAGTTTGCTCTCCACATCAAGTAGTAGTGTGGGATGCAAGATGCGAACTCGAAGTACCTAAGGCATTTGTCCCACAGCCGGTGGGCAAGCGACCAGCTATCGACCATTCTATCACTTTTTCGTTCATTTTAATTTCAGTTGCATGTAGAATGTCATTAATTTTTCACTATTACAAATATGAATTTATATATTGGCGCCTATTATAACTCAGATATAAGGTAACTTACCTATAACTTGTATAGGTATAGTAGCTTATTTTTCTAATTTATTGTTATATGCCTGTGGTAATTATATATATATAAGTAATTGTTGCGCTGTAATTAACATATGAGGACACTATATTCAGTATGAAGAAATGTTGGTAACTCTAACAAAAAAGTTAATCATTTTTACTAACCCAAGAAACGTATTATTTATTGCTGATTAAGCCTACTCTTGACCTCGATCTCGCCTGATGAAAAGCGATGGATGAGGCTTATGTTAGCGATAGAGAGACGAGCGTACCTAGATGATGTCTGATCAGTATTGCTTTGAAGGCAGACGAGTTATATTTGGAAGGGAACTGAAGACTATGGTAAAGAGATTCACACTTTTTTCCACAATATGGAGATACTTTGCGCCGGCAGTTTGGATAGCCAGCGGTCAACTATTAATATCAAATCAAAATAAAAACCATATAAACCTACATAGGCACTTATGAAACGTTAGAAGCTAAGTACACAGTTCCTTTATAGACTTTTTTTAAATAACAGTATTAATAAGTGTGAAAGAACAGTGTAGGCCTATCAACACGTAACAATATAAGTAGGTACCTCTTTTACTGCGCTAAATCTATATCTATTGTACATTTCGCTTCCCAGTCCGCGGTGGGACAGGTGCCTATGGTACTCGTAAGTCCTTATGAACTGGCATGTTCTATGGGAGACAATATTGCTAATAATGGCAGAATAAAAATACTTCAATGGCTGTTTAAGTGGGAATGGTATGTTTATTTACTTGTGTCGACTGGTTATAAAAAGGTGAATAAATTTCACTGTTTTATAGAATCTTGCAAAAAATGTGTTGAATGCCATCTGTCTCAATTATTGGGGCTTCTTAAAAATGGCAGATTTATTTCTAGACTATTTAAAGCTATTTTTTGTTGTGGAACAAAATGAGCTTTTCTCTTGTCATTGCGTAATATTTTCTATCTCGATTCAAACTCGGACGTTCAAGCATGGACACGAGTTTTATAGTAATATTAAGCACAGGGAAATAATTTTTGAATATTTTTAACTAAATGGTCCGCTGGTGCGATAAACACAGAACTTGTAGAAGTGCAAGCATCGCTTGGGGAAGCCTATATCTAGCTGTGGACGTATTTTGCCCGAAATGGTGATGATGATGAGATGGGTCTTGCTGGAAGTTCTTTTTTTGCGCCAGTGGGAAATTCCATTGGCCAAATGTATGACACCATCCAAATGGCCCCTTTTGGATGAATGAAAAAATTCATATAAAAAATGGCGACTTCTACAATTTAGCAGATGTAATATCTGCACCTAAGTTTAGATAATACAAACGTCTTTTACAAGTAAGTACGTACGCAAGCAACTTACTCCACCATCTTAGGCTTTTACACGTCGGGACAAGTTCAACGGCACAGCATTGACAGGTCAAATTAATAACTTCCTTTTATCGACTAACACTTTAAGAGTTTCACAGACATCCGCGATCTGGTATCTAATTAATCTTATTTTAGCTAATTAAGACATTATATTTATAAATCATTCACTTTTTTTGGTTCGACGTGTTTCATGTAGATAAGCCGCTTTGGCGCTTATGTGTCGTGAAGTGTCACATTTATCTCGGTTGTCAAATATGAAATAGACAGATAAGGTGGTGTGCGGAGTATCTTATGGTATGTATTTAAGTTGTGCAATGTTTTCTGTTGAAGAATTAGAACCGGTGTAGAACGAATGATTGAGAAAAAATGGGTGCCCGTCTTTTAATTCCTAGTCCCCTCCGTGCCTCGAAAAGCATGATAGCCTGATAGCCTGGCTGTCGTCAACTTTTTCCTAACTGAATCTTCCCGACAGTTCAGTTCAAGTATGTCCATCAAATGACAGTTACGATTTATAAATTAACCAATAAATTATATATCCTGCTCGTCTCAAGATCGATACCAATAGATACGAAGGATTAAAACGGCCTGCCGATACTTAATCCTATTATTAACATCTTAACAGTTCATTATACATATTTAAGAGCATGTAATAGCATTTAACATTTCATAAAATAATAAATAAATATCACTAAATCAATAGATAAATTACTATTGATTAAATTATCGAGGTTTTTTTGTCAATTTACTTACGATGTGTGACACCTTGTAAAATGGATTAATTTTTTCTCTCGAATTTGCATACCTGAAACAAGAATTAGTTATTCATTAGTCATTTTGATAACGTTTAAGTAGAATTTGACTAAACACACAATGCCATTTAAAAACTAATTTAATTGGGCAGTTTGCTGCGCCATTTCTTCTTCCCAGCTAAAAGAAGTGGTGTAGGGCGGGCGTTTTGGGGAGACTGTCTTTTATAATTTTAACCTTCTAAAAATGCCTAGTTTAAATAAATTACTTTTAATTTTGGTTAATTAATTTGCTAATAAAGACGTTACAATAATTTAAAAAAAAAACACTTGCGACCAAAAAAGATGAGCCACATTTTTAGGGTTCCGTTGCCAAATGGCAAAAAACGGAACCCTTGTAGATTCGTCATGTCTGTCTGTCTGTCCGAGTATGTCACAGCGACTTTTTTCCGAAACTATAAGAGCTATGCTGTTGAAACTTGGTAAGTAGATGTATTCTGTGAAACGCATTAAGATTTTCACACAAAAAATAGAAAAAAATCAATAATATTTAGGGTTCCCCATACATAGAACTGAAACTCAAAAAAAAAAATTCATCAAACCCATACGTGTGGGGTATTTATGGATAGGTTTTTAAAAATGATATTGAGGTTTCTAATATCATTTTTTTCTAAACTGAATAGTTTGCGCGAGAGACACTTCCAAAGTGGTAAAATGTGTCCCCCCCCCCCGCCCGTAACTTCTAAAATAAGGGAATGATGAAACTAAAAAAAATATAATGTACATTGCCATGTAAACTTCCACCGAAAATTGGTTTGAACGAGATCTAGTAAGTAGTTTTTTTTTAAATACGTCATAAATCGTAATCCACAATTTACCTTTCATTCAGTCAACTCAAATATAATAATTAAAAAAAAAAAAAACATAAACATAAACCGTGAATACCTGCAGGTTTGTACGAAACCCTTGGTGCGCGAGTCCGACTCGCACTTGGCCGGTTTTTATTCTAAATATGTCAATCGCCGGTCAAATATCCTCTTGACCTATGTCAATGGAATGTAAGCCTAATTTTCTGCTAACCCTGTTTTGAATACTAATAATCAAACCAGGGTTAGCAGAAGATTAGGCTTACAAAACACAACTCCCAAATCTAGTAAGTACACAATTATTGGATGTAATTTACAAATACGTTGAATATGATCGTGATAGGTCAGTCTTGGCCTCCTCTGGCCCTTTGCAAACTTCCACTTGCATTGTGCATCTGTTTCATCATAACCGCAGGCTTTATGAATCAATGGCGTTTATGACTTTTTAATGTTTGCCTTCGCTCTTTGCTTCGTACAAACATTAATTTCGTACAAAGTAAGTATGTAAGGTTTGACTAAGTTGTTGGTAGCTTAGTCTAACCAATTTTTCTATTCCTGAGGGTACCTTTCATTAAGATTATTACAAAAATGAGCAACGCATTGACTGATATGACATTACGAACGGGTCGTAAGTTCGAACCCAAACAGGCACTTTAATTTTTCTAATATTTCTTCACCACTGATTCCAACTGGTAAAGGCAAGCATCGTGAGAAAACAACTATGTTCTAGACACCACCCCAGTTCCCTCTGACAGAGAGGAGGTTTCTGTCCTAGCAGTGGATGAGTAATAGACTGATTATGCAATGTTTCTAAGATAATTCTGTAATTGTTGACTGAAAATTTTATCCTTACACAACTCTAGGATACGTTGAATTATAAAGTTTAATGAGTACCTAGTCTCAAAATATGTGGGAATAAAGTATTGCATGTAGACTCAAAGGATATAATAACTTTTAGTCACACAAAAAAACTTGAAAACCCCCAGTTATCATCAAAATATCTTTATGACAACGATGGTTATGATAACGAATGTTCTCATCACAAGTGCATGTGCGCAAACCGAATGTAAAGTCGTGAATATATGACGTCACGGCAAGGGATCGTGTTGCCTGAATGTCAAAATCTTGACCTGTGGAGTTGAAGGTTATAATAACGTTAAGGTTTTCAATATTTACTTGAAATTATGGTTTGTATTTAGACGTCCAACGTTGCTACGTACCTTAAAAAAATAGTACTAGACATAGTTCGAAGTTGGTTATTAAAATGTAAATTAATAAAAGCTATTTAGAGCTTACATTTCAAACTCAGTTACAAACCTGATTTTCGGAGCCCTACATCGGTATAATATATAGGTTGACTTGCTCCTACATATTATTTTTTTTAAATTCTGGGTCATTTATAAACAAACAAAGAAAGACCTGTTATTTTTTTAAGATTCTGTATGTCTTTCAACCTAAAAGCAATATTTATTTTTAAACTTTGAAAATATTTACTGTTTTATTTATCATAGCACCTTCTGTTTAAAATATTCTATCGTATAAAAATCAATAAAAACATTAAATATTCTTGATGATTAACTCAGACAGTTTTTTAAACAAAGACAAATGTCATTCGTATGTCATTGGTAGTGTTACATAAATTACACTTCTGTCGTTTAGGGTGAAGTTATTTTCAACAGATCTTTTAACTGAACAGCGAACAAGAGTTTCAAAGATAAATAAGTAGTAAGTACACTTTTGTGAATACAAAAATACACTGGAAGCTAAATTAAGTATGCATCCGTCGTAAAATCCCTTAAACGTTTGATGTGGCCCGCATCGTGCCATTCTTATCTCATATAAAACGTGCTTCAAATAAATTGGCTGCAAGTGTAAATATAGGTATATAGTCCGAACATATTTGAGGCATGAGAAAATTTTAATAATTAATAAGATTTGAGGATTGTACGAGTACGTAGAAATAGAACCACATCTAGTTTCAAAGTATCTTTAATTAATCTTTATCATCATTATTTCAGACGTAAGACGTCCATTGCAGGACATCGGCCTCCCTAGTGGGTTGACGATCGCAGTATGGAGTAAAATGTATAGATAACGCTGCTGCCCATTCACTAGAAGGTCCCTTAGTCGCCTTTTACGAAACCCACGGGAAGAACAGGGGTTGATGCTATTCTTTATATCCTGGACCACGGATTAACCTTTATAATTACAGAAAATAACATGACTTTTATATTGAATAACATGTATAGTTTACGAGAAGTTGCAAAGTAAGAACACAAGTAGCTTGAACCCTGCTTACCCTATAAGGAATTTTAAGTGTTAAACCTTTACCAACGTTATTGAGTAAGAGTACATGTTCCTACCATTGTTACTATAACTAGGAATCGCATATAAAGTGTACCATTTATAAACAATAATACACTAATAACTCTAACCTGCTGCCCGTCTATTTAAATCTTTGAAAATAACCAATAAAATAAATTCCTACCAACTTGGTATATTGTTGAATAAAACTCAATAAAACTTGGAACGGTTTTCACACGGTCACTGTTTTTAACTGAGTTTTGTTTGGGTAAGGGTGTTCTCTCACTGAGCAGTAGCTATAAGTTGAAACCAAAATAACGAATCATTTACCCCGCCTTATCCCTACTATGTTATGGCTAATCGAATGTACCTAAATACCAGTATTTTACATGAAGCGCCTACCTATCTGACTTTTGCAGTCCAGTTACTGGGTATTCCCCTTGGTAAGACTGGTTGTCAGAGTTCCGGGCTTCAGAAGAGTCTTCTGAGTGCCAAAGATCTACAATTGACAGCCGGGACCAAAAGCTTAACGTGCTTTTCGAGGCATGGAGGTATTGGTATGTAAAAATGGTCACCCATCCACGGACCAACTGCATGAGGCGTGGCTTAACCTGATCAGTCATAGTATTATGACTATAGTCTCAGTGCGCTATTTAGACAATTATTTCTGACAAACATTTTAATATGGTTTATATAATCCCCAAGTTCATCGTTTTACGTAATTGCTTTCTACACTTACAATCAAAAATCTGATGCATTACAACAGATGCAACAGATCTACAGATTTGCAACTTAACAACTAACACCAGAAGATAAATATGTTTTTATTATTGACTCCGTTTCTAAATAAAAGTATTAATATCTTTAGAGTTTCTGCCATTATTATTTGACGCGTCAAACTATATGGTGACGGAAAGTTTGCTGACTTAAAACTTTTGCGACCAACGTGACCACACCACGCACGTTCCCTCGTATGCGCACAGCCGTATTTAAAGTCAAGACCTCCAATGAACAGTCAGATTTCACGCCAATACGCCAACGGGGTAAACAATAACGATTTATAACCTCAGCGACCAAACCGACACTTCCATATCAATTTCTATTACATTTTTGACCTAACTCCTTTAAGTCCTTACTACCTATTTATTTACTTTATGTTGCGTAGGAAACAATAGCAAGTTATATTCTTTGGTTATTTAGTTTTATTACTATAAATAACTATTACATGTTTTTGGCCCTTATTAGGGAAGAAAATGCGAATTTGTGCTTTCGTAATGTGGAACTGGGCTTTTCGAAAATACAAGCGAATTTTCACCTTATTTTGCTGCGGTTAAAGTTCTTTTGTAAAAGAGTTAGATTAACTTTCAATTGAATTTAGGTTTCATGCTTGAACATTACTCAAAGGTTTTATAACGTTCTAGGTTATTAAATTTAAATATAGAGTAGTTCTAGAAATATTTAGCTTTATATCAATGTTAATAAAGCGATTAATTTTAACGTTACAGTGTGTTCGAAAGTTAAACTTTAGTTGACAAGTGACTGTTGACGTGACAAAGAAGTAAACTAAACGTTTCAAGATTGAACTTTTCAATAGATCATAATTGAAATGATATTTCATGTTGTGCACTTAAACATAAAGAAACACCGTATTTTAACTGTAAAATAACGTTAAATCAGCGAAATCGGAATAATGTCGCATACGTTCTCTTAACAAACAACGAAACTTTACAGGCAAATAAACCCTTTATGCCACTGTCGTGTACGAAAATTTAAAAGCGTCTTAATCATCATAGACACCACACGAAAATCATTCATAGGCCTCCCCCAACCAACACCACTTCGATTGGTTCTGTGCTTCTCGCATCCAGAGAGTTCCTACGGCCTTCACCAGATCATAGCTTCACTTTTTGGGCGGCCTTCCAACTTCTTTCGTTTCCATCGGCCATCTGTTCTGCTCGCAATGTGCCCCGTTCACTGTCATATCTTTGGTCATTACATATTTCTATCCATTTTATTTCACTGTGGAATCTTGATGCCGTGAAGAGGTTCGACTTCATATTCTAGAAGCCTGTGTACTTCTACTGCTGAACTTAAACCTCCCAATGTACGTTTTTATCATTTCTTACGTGACAAAATGCTGGTGGACGTCCGCATCTTTGTCGCGGTAATACGAGAAAGTAAAATGTATGGAAATATATGAAAACTCCTTTCAATATCCATCTACAGTAACGTTTAAATAAGAATAGCATGTATTCCATTAATGTTATCGAAGTGCACGTTAACAACAGTATCTTAACGATAGAAATAATAAAAACACAAATTAACAGTTACAATAAACAGTCAAAAGGAATAAGTGCTATGATCGCTTGGCACATGGATTGATGATCACATTTTGTTTTATTAACAAACAGGAGGATAGTATTGTCCACCCTAATTGGCTTTCTTGGTCACCTTTTATGACATGTACGGGCGCCTAATCAATAAAACTGGAACTGCGATTTTCTTTATTCGTTAGCTTCCGTGACATGAATCTCTTTTATTGACTTTATTAACTAAAGAGATTTATGTCCTGGCAGGTAACTCCGGGCGAATTGCACCAGACAAACTGAACGTCATTAGCAATTAAACTGAATTCAAGAGCTGTCAGTGTAATTTTTGCTGTGACACTGACAGTTCTTAAACATAGTTTAGATGTACTTGATTGAGTTCAGTTTGGTTATTGAATTGAATTCGCCTTAAGAGCCTTTTTTACCTCATTGACCCAAATAGTGTGTGCTGAGTTCATACTGAAAATCATTCGTCTGTCTTTTGTTTAAAAGCTAGTCTAAACGTAATAGAAATAATTGTTGGCTTCGTAGTAGACAGATATTATTTTATTTATAGTCTGTATACCAACCTTGGTCTCAACCTGATAACTAACATTGGTGAAGGAAAATATCGTGAGGAAACCTGGACTTACAGTTAACTAGCTATTGATAGCAGCTTCAACCATGTGAAATTACTACCGGGATAAAACATATCCTATGTTTTAATCTAGGTTTTAAATTATCTCTATTTTATCCTGTTTAGGTAACAAACATCCAAACATTTAAACAAACAAAGTTAAAATAATATAAATAAAATTTCTCGTCTGTATACCAACATGGGCCTCAACCTGATTACTGAAATCGGTGTTTGAAAATATAGTGAGGGAATCTGAACAAAGATAAAAGTCTAAAATCGCCAAACTGTCTTGAACAAGCGTGGTAATTGATGATCTATACTCGTGCCATCTTAGTATAGAAGAGGCCATTTTACCGACCTCCTTTGTCCCATTCAAAATTCACTGAATCTTTCCCTCCCGAGGAATGACATACTTTAAACATAACTTTATCTTGTATTTCCATTAAAACATACCGTTTCTTAAGCAGTTGTTAAAGTGAATGCTTTTTAATATTTATGACTTCGAGTAGATTAAATTATTTCCCTAGACCTACTAGTGCTGACGTTTATACAACTGTTTTAAAATAAATCTAGACGTGCTGGAAAATGAATGAGACTTGATTACGTTTAGTCGATTATATTAAATCGAATAATATATAATCGGTTGTTAGGTATGTGATTAATGTTACAGAGGTTTTATTAGCTTATTAAATGTCGGGTTACTGCATCTTTTTATAGCGGGGTTTGAAACTTTAATTGTTTTCAGTGAAATGGTTCGTTAAGAATCTGTCTGTATTGATTAAATAGGTTAAAATTCTCAAAAAAGAAAATGCACAAATAACTGAATGTTAACAAATTTTAAAAACATAAAATTTGTTAACATTCAGTTATTATACTTAAATAAACAATATAATAATTTTTCTGGTTGTGGTCAGGTTTGTAGAAGCGTTTCTGTATACTGTTAATAAATCACGTAAGGAAGTAGGTACCTTTACGAACTAAAATATTTTATAACCTTACACCAATTTCCGAAGACGTAGTGTTTAATAAGAAAACCAGGTAATATATTACAAGTGAAAGCCATGAAATGCAACGAATAGTCGATTAGTCGACTAATTCCACAAAACCTTTCCCATCCCTAGTGCAAAATTCCAATGTCGGGGCCAAGTAAATGAGCGTAGTATTTCTAACGCGCCTTTAGTGTCGTGAGGGTCGCGACGCGGCCCATCAATATCGATAGATCGAATTACTCGATTTTATTATCGATATAATTTTTGCGTGTAACATCCAGTGAAATGCGTGAATAAATTTATTTGTTAGAAGTCATTTTGTGGGTATATAAATAATAGGTGATTTGTTGGCTTTAGTTTTCCTTTCGAAGATAACAATGCTGAAGTATACAGCGGGGTTTTGATAAAACAGTTTACTATATACAGAAATACTACTTTGTATTAGAATAAGTTATTGAAAGCACATTAAAAAAAAGAACACTTTAACGGAAAAAATATTTAAATTTTAAAACTAATTGGGTACTACGAATGAATGAAATAATGCACCGATCCCAGCGCACCTAAAACAAAGTCGGTTGTGTTTTTTTTGTGGGGTACCAACCCAACCCCACACTAATTATTCGTGTACAATTTGCAATCTAGAAAAACAAGGTGGATTAATTACGCATTATCGAAGCTAACACAGAAACTTCCCGCGCAAAGTTAAAAAAAATATTTGACCCCAGCGATATAATGCAACGAGACATTAAAGAATTTTCGAAATCAATCACAATTGCTGGAAAATTCATACAAAACAAAAATACAGACAGATTGAGAACCTCCTTCTTTTTGAAGTCGTCTAAAATGTATGACTAGTAAAAACCAAAAACTGCATCATTTATGGGTAACACGTTTGTAGATTATTGTAGCTTTTACGATAAATACCTAGACATAATGATACGGATATAAATACACAATACCCGTTCCCTCCCACTTCTGTATTCAAAATTCAACGCCATATTGCAAAATGTTTATCGTATAGTTTACAAGCGACAATATATTACAAAATTGTTATTTTAACTCATATTTGCCCTATGTATGAGCGAGCGAACGAAAGGGCAGCCCCCTTTCGTCTGTAATCAAAGGAAAACAACGCTGTGTGCTTTGTAGGGCTTTAGTTGTAGCGATTTGTTGAAATTCAATAGTCATTGCTTCATGTACGGTCAAGCCGATGTAAAAATATCGCGGGAGATTTTATTGTGCACTGGATTTTCAACTGTCTGTGTTGAGCTGAACATTAAGATTTAAACAAAATGCAAAAAACATGCGTTAAAAAAACGTTCAAAACGCAGGGTGCGATAAAAAAATCGCCACGGCAAAAAATCGCCCGTGATGTCCTTTGCTGTATGTAAAACTAATCATTGTAACCAAGAAAAGAGTTTTCAAATGTTTTAATACTTTTTGGTTTTTATTTTAGCACTGGGCATTTTGAGATAGATGCTATTCGAATAATGAAATATATTAATAAAAAAGCCCAGCCTTTTGAGTACTTTCCGAGTTTTTGACAGCTATGCGGGCAATATTTTGTTGCTCTGTGATTCTTTTCCCTCTGTTTTTATATACATGTGCATATTATTTCAAGTCAAGCTTAAATATAATGTGAAAATACTACTAAAGTGAACCGCCAGCACTGACACCACAGCCCCAATACCGAAATACCGTCATCGTGCTTTCTGCAAATGCCGACGAACACGGCCCAACCGCGATGTGTTAATATTATTTACAACGCTGCGCTTGCGTCATCGGGAAATGTACTAACAGCATTGTTAGCTTGTCAGTGACTGTGTTGTCTAAGGGTGCCTTTATATCGATGTTGAGATCTTGTTTGTTTTTAGTGAAGGTTTTTCGTTTTAAATTTTGTTAATCATCACAGGGGTAATTGCGTAGTACACTATCAATAGGAATCGCTTTTATTTTGTCAGTTCCACAACATTCATGGTGTTGTTTACGTTGCTGAACAGATTTTTTTTTACAACCCATGAAAGAATGGATGAGCAATAAGTTTCAAAACTGATGAATACTGTGTTACGCAAATAGGGTGCAGTTTAGAAAGTTATATCCTAAGATTAGATAAAAGAAATCTTGGCCATTTTGAATCTTCTTGAAATTTTGGTTTTATAAACTCTATGACTCAAATCTTGGCTTGTGGCTAAGTAGTAATAGCCGCACGTGTCGATGTATTAGGTTAAGCTACGCTTGGCGCGGTTTTTCCGTGAATGGGTGACCATCTTTACATACCTAGACCCCACCGTGCCTAGGAAAGAAAGTTAAACCGTTGGACCTGACTTTCAATTGTGTATCATTTACAGACGTTACGGGTCATCAGTAGCCCAAAAGACTGACAACCAGTCTTAGCAAGACGTATCATATTACTCAGTAACTTGGTTATGGAGGCCAAATTGGCAGTCACTTCATGTAAAATACTGATATTCAGCTACATCCGGGTTGACTGGAAGGCGACCCCAAAATAGTTGAGTAAAGGCTAGGCAGATTGAAATTATAACCCTTTTTTTTGGATGGGAAATCATTAAATGACGTCTCCTACTCTTGGGCGGGAGGGCGTGTCAGAATTTTACTGAATAAAACCCACCCGTGTTCCTTCAGTTGCCCATGTGCCAGGGTCACGGTTTCTCTTTCGAACAATCTCGCGACCCTGCCAGACATCGGTCCTAGCAGACCAGGCAATTCTGTTGACATCTCATTGAGACGCGCGTGGAACACTACGCGCCGTCGACCCGAGCTTGGTCCTTACCGGGCGGCGAGCTGCCCATTGCTCGCCGCCCGCAACCTCGCGCCTACGGTGGCCGGGAGTCTGCTATTGACTCCCGACGCCCGGGGCGTCTCCACCTGATATAATTATCCTCAATCCTCTTTTATTCAGCTACAAGAAAGACTTTAGCAAGGAGCTATTAAGAAAGCGCGACCTTTATGTAAACCTAGAAACTGAGATCTTACTGAGAGCACACAATCATCATCAAACCATCCACACAATATAACCAATCCAGAATAAGACCATTCGTCAGTCAATAACCAAAGCTTCAATACTATACAAACTGTTTTATTGCACTAAGTACTTGTAAACTGTGCTCGCATGAGCCATTGTTCTCCACAACACACATTGTCTTATAAACTGAACTTATGGCTTCATAATATTACACCTAGTTCACTGTGGATGTGCCAATGGGAATTGCATCGTCATAATGTACCGACTGTCTTAGTTAATCTTAGAAGTGATTTTTGAACTGACAATGAGACGAAGATAAATAAAAGCAAAGGTCGAAAAAGTGTTTTTGGGTTTTTCTATCTCGAATATTTCAATAGCAGTCCGGAGTTTGATTTCGTGCCCGGTTGATGGCAATACCGGTACCTTGTGGTGCCGGGCGTAAAGAATAACACCACCCCATTTCTTCCCGTGGGTGTCGTAAAAGGCGACTAAGGGACTTACTAGAGAATGGGCAGCAGCGTTCTCTATGCATTTTACCACCATACTGCGATAGCCAACCCGCCTGCCAAGCGTAGCGATTATGGCAAAGCCCCCAAATTGGGGGAGGCCTAAGTCCAGCAGTGGACGTCTTACGGCTGAAATGATGATGATGATGATGATGATACTAATATTTAGCTGTGTGTGATGTCTGACTGTGTACAAATAATGTTTTTGTCATGTAAGTATTCGTTTATTGTGTAGTATGCTTTTTAGACATTTTTTTTTTTTTTTTGTTATTGGGTTTTTCTACCTGAAATTTTTCAATAGCAGTCCGGAGTTTGATTTCGTGCCCGGTTGATAGCAATACCGGTACCGTGTACCATGTGGTGCCGGACGTAAAGAATAACACCACCCCCTTTCTTCCTGTGGGTGTCGTAAAAGGCGACTAAGGGACTTACTAGAGAATAGGCAGCAGCGTTCTCTATGCATTTTACCACCATACTGCGATAGCCAACCCGCGTGCCAAGCGTGGCGATTATGGCAAAGCCCCCAAAATTGGGGGAGGCCTAAAACCAGCAGTGGACGTCTTACGGCTGAAATGATGATGATGATGATGATGGCAATAGGATCGCCCCCTATTACATGGCAGTCTCAAATAACTGACGAAGTGTGGGTATACCATGATGTTATGTTATGTGAAGAAAAAATCTTCATACCAAAATTTTGAAATAACAATTAATACATTCTATATTTCTTCATTTGTAGTCGCATCATTCTTTTCTTCTTCTTTTCGTTTCGCTTCGATTTTGTTTGATATGTTAGTACGAATTCAAAATCCTATCGCGTAGGAAATTGGTGACCATACCAACTTTTTACTATGTATTACGTCATGGTTACCCCAGTTATTAAGAAATTATATGCGTTTGAAAAGTAGACGCTACGAATGTATTAGATAATGATCTCTATAGTAATTCTAACCACTACCAACTTGGGAACAAATCAGAAGCTGGTAATAACAACAGGAAACGAGAAGTAACATAAGACGACAAAAACATTTAACAGTCATAGCAACACCAAAGGGAAATATTGACGTACCGTAACCGTAAGTCTGGCAACACTCAATAAATCCCCTCACAAACTATCCGTTTACACAGTGTTGCCAATTAAAATCAGCAATAAATTCTGCGGCCCGCTATGTCCGGAGATCAAACAAGGAAAGGGCTGCACCATTCGATACATCGATAATTATCTAGTATCGATTCGCAGGTGCATCACTAGCGCGTAAATTTTACGGTAAACTACGGTACGCCCATCACTTGGGTGGTATTCCTTCCTAATAATAAATTGTTGACAGGAGTTGACGGAAGAGATTGTGCTGTTGAAATGGCTAAACGGCTGTTTTATACAGCGAAGGAATAACCGTCAAGGCTGGGTAAGTTAGGACAAGATAACAGTTCCCAGCACTGTAAACCATGGACTATTTGTGGGGGTAAACACTGCTAGATTGCTTCTAGTGAATGTCTTAAAATAAAACCATTATGACTAGAGAAGGTTTAAATGACAATGATATTGCAATCACCAATCTTATTGTGGTTATGACAAGATCAATCGAGGCAACATTTATACAAATGAACAAAATTGAAATGTCTGTTTGTCATATCAAAATAACAGCTTTTTACTAAATGCATAATTAAGCATGTTTAAACAGTACTTATAACAAAACAATTTAAATAAAAGTCTCTGTGTTTCTGTCTCCTTGTTCCGGGTCATCTCCGAAACTGCTGAACTGATTTTTACGGGACTTTCACTGGAAAATAGCTGATATTTTGAGTAATATAAGCTACTTCTAGCACCCAGTAACATGTTCCTGTGGAATAATTTTCGTTTCGACATCCACGCGGGCACAGCAAATCTCAAATAAGGCAGGTTAATTATGACGATCTAAAAACATGGTTTATCTAACTACACCGGTGTTAACTAACCACCTGACTGTAACTCAGCATGACACAGTAAATTAGTTAAATCGTTAGGCTTTACCGTTCCTAGTCAATAAACTAGTTATCTTGTTTGGTAGTCCGTTTACACCGATTAGCTTATAAGTGATTAATAAAATTATCCCGCCTAGGTTTTACAAATGAAGCCAGTGCATATACCGGAATGTTATAAAGTAAATAGGGCTTAAATTGAATATTGATTGGATTGCAATAACATACCGACATTTCAATAATCATGCTTAGTTATCGTTTTATCAAATGTCCGTTTTGTAATATCAGTTAGTGATTGGTCAAAAGGGGGATTGTGATAATCATTGTGATGGAAAATCGTATTGGTGACTGCGGTTTCGTAGATCGTACTATAATTGAATGGGTGGAGACTCGAGTATGAGATTTGCCAGACCAAATATTTAAGAATTTGGTTATGCAAGCAGCTGTGCCCGCGTGAAAGTCGGAATTAATTCCACGGCGTCGTTCTACCAGGATAAAATATATTCTGTATATTAATTCAGGTTACAAACCATATGTGTGCCAAATTTCATCAAAATCCGTTCCACTGTTTTTACATGATTGAGTAACAAACATCCTAACGTCACATTTTTAATTTTAAGTAGCATTTCAGCACCTTTATTATCACTCCATCTAAACATTTATAATCAGTAGCGATGCCAGTTAAAATAAACACAATTTTTTCATAAAATCCTGTACGATACAAGCCCTTTTTTTGGATGGGAAATCATCAAATGACTTCTCCCGCTCTGAGCGGAGTGGGAGGGCGTGTCAGACTTTTACTGACTAAAACCCACCCATGTTCCTTCAGTTGCCCATGTGCCGGGGCCACGGTATCTCTTTCGAACAATCACGCGACCCCGGTAGAACGATACAAGCCTTACTCCAATATTTTCCTACCTCTCAAGCACATAGTTCTAAATATCACAGAATGATATTTCATAGGTCGAAAGTTCAGGACACCTCCGTCTTATAATTTCAACGCTAGCAGGGTTTATGAGAAGCTAAAGGCATGAATAGAACATAAAATCAAAGCATTTTGCTAAGTAGGTAAATGCCTACTTAATTTGTACGCTTTTCAGTAATTTCTATAGACAAGGCGGTCATAACATTACCACGCCTGTCAGTAGTTTCTATAGAAAAGAGGTCACAATATTACCGATAATGATGAGCCTACATGGAAAACTTTTGATAGACTTCGTACCCATGTAGGCCGTCGCACGGACGACCTTCACAAGTGGTGATGCAGGTACTGCTCAGCCCTCCGGTGTGTATGCGGCTTCTCTGCACAGACAAGGGCTCATCTCCCATCTAGCGCCGAATGTCCTATCACCGGCACACGGTATTCACGTCACTGAATTTTGGCAACTTTTGGCTGAAGTGTCCAAATATATCTCATAAACATAGAGAAGAGTGGAAAGATTTAGAGGAGACCTTTTTCCAAAAGTGCAGAAAAAAGACCTAATAATGTTTTCACTACTAAGACATAAGCCTCATCTATATGAGAAGAAATGGGATGTACGTAAATCACCACGCGGGCCCAGTATGAGTTGGTAGATGTAACATGTCCTAGAATTTTTGGTTCTAAGACATGCCGGTTTCCTCATGATGTTTTACTTCACCGTTTTGAGAGCAGTGGTGATGAAATAATTCACACAAAGCAAAATGGATTTCTGGGTTCGAACCTAAGAACTGCAACTCGGTAAGTCACGGCGGTTACCATTGAGCCACCACTGGTCTTAACATCACTTCAGCCAAAAGATGTCCACTACTGGACATAAGCCTCCCCCGATTTGGGGAGGTTTGCCGTAATCGCCACGCTTGGCAAGCGGGTTGGCGATCGCAGTATGGTGGTAAAATGCATAGAGAACGCTGCTGCCCGTTCTCTGGTAAGTCCCTTAGTCGCCTCTTACGACACCCACGGGAAGAAATTGGGTGGTGCTATTCTTTACGTCTGGCACCACACGGTACGTCTTCGGTTTCGTCGTCTCACGGTCTTAACATACTCATTAGATACTCCAAACATTTCCCAAAAATATAAACCAAAACGTGAAAATCACACACACACACAAACAAAACATCTAAATCAAAACTCTTAACCCTCACTCACACAGATGGGCTCCTTAACAAGATGTGACATTAGCAAATACTAGGAACATTACTCATCCGACATTGTCTAAGGCCGGCAACAGTTGTACGATTAAAGATTAAGAGAATATCCTTAACGGTACAGCGGGCGGCCCACACGGAACCCGCAGGCCAACTTCTAAGGCTGGTTATACTGGTGCGACTTTTATTGGCTTTTGGACTAAAGTTGTATATGGAAATGAGTGCAATTTTTGGGAAGTTTATGATGGTTATGGAACATCACCATCATCATCTTTTCAGCCGAAAGACATCGACTGCTGTATATAGGGTCCTCCAAAATTGTAGGTTTTGCCACTATCGCAACGCTTGGCGGGGGGTTGGCGATAGCAGTATGGTGGTAAAATGCATAGAGAACGCTGCTACCCATTCTCTACTAGTCAGTCCCTTGGTCGTCTTTTACGACACGAGAACGACACGAGATGGGAAGAGTGATTATGGATAATAAGACTTGTTTCTAGCCATTGCAACTAGCCTGCCAGGGCCGCGGAATCGTTTGAAAGAGTTGAACACGGGTGGGTTTTAATCAATAAAAGTCTGACACGCTCTTCCCCTCCACCCAGAGCGGGAGACGTCATTTGATGATTTTCTAACCACAAGAAAAAAAAAGCCATTACAAACAAAATTCTTATACAGTAGTTCACACTAGCGATAGAAAAACAGCATTCTGCGTATTTCGTTCTCCTATAAATAGAACAGCGCTGGGTACTGCTATGTCTATGATTATTTTCTCATTGCATCCAGAACCTAACAGTCTTGCCCTAACATAATCATAGAATCGCAAATGTCAAGCCATCCTTAACAAAATGTGCGGGCGACGGCCGAAGTTGTCGCCGTACTGTCGCTTGTAATCGCACGCGTAGTCATTTGTGCTTTACTATCCACCTCTGGCTCCCATCTACTTTCCAATTATTTGCTAGAAAGTAGGCAGAAAACGGAAAAGCCATCATAATATTTCATAAGCGCAGTTTTCTTTTGAATAACGTTTATGATTGTTTTTAATACTTTTCTATGACTTTGATGTAGCGTTAGGTGATGCCAGGAGTTTTTATTTCAGTAGTTATTCTTCCTCATAACATTAAGTTATTTTAGTTTAAAACTTAGAGGATGTCGCTATACGGTAGTAGTATTTTATTTACGCTGCGATGCATTTCTATAAATAAACAAAAACTTCACATCACATCTGTAATTCCCGAATTCGCGATTAGCCAGAGGTGTACCCACATTTTGTTAGTTATAATAATCCCGTGTAATTAGGAACGAGCCTATTGCCATCATTCGGGGACAAATGGAGACTCCGTGCGGCTACTTAAAAATTCCAGATAAAAGAACTAAATACCATTTTGTCCGACCCTTGAAAGAACCCAGGATCTCATGTTTAGCAGAAGCGCTAGCAACCACTGAACCAATGAGGCAGCCTATGTAAATTAAAAACCAATCCGTTTGCGAGGTCATTAGTAAGCTGGAGATTTTTCTTTAAGCAATTAATTTCTGCTGTTTTTCAAAGCTTTGGGATACAAGATATTATCGATGTGCTGTAGGATGCTGCTCATCCACATGGTAACGTAAACAACTTTAATATAAGCACAGGAAATAGGCAAGAAACTAACAAGTTGACCGACCTATTTGAAGGTGGCAAAGTTGCTCTGACTCAAAGTACTTAGTACCTAAGATCGATCCTTGTAACAAGTCGAACCAGTTAAAGTTTTCATTAAGAAAAGTCCGTTTTCATCTACCAATCAAAGTGGACCGATTATCGGTAATATTGGTCATCGGTCCTACGAGTAAATTACAACTTAACCTATCAAACTTAATTAGCGCGCTCGAGAGGAAGTTCAAAATTAAATAACACCGTTTTCAAACGAGGCGGTATCTCTAAAGGGTAATGAAATGATATTAAACGTTCCAATATCCTTGTGAGATTTTATTACTATCCCTTCGTTATCTGCGTCGTAAAAAAACGAGGAACAAATCAAAGTATAGGTACACCCGATACGTCAATCTGACACCTAGAAACATTCGGACCAATAGAAGAACGGCTCAAAAATATATTGTTCCTAATTTGAACTTTATGACATTAGAATTACAGGTTATGTTTTTATAATAGGGATGTGCAACAGCAGTCGTAAAATGGTTGATGTAAGATTGACGGCTGGTACCGTTAGCCGAGGTCGGGGCACTGCACTGGCGGCCGAAAGCGAGTGTTATCGATAATGCGCACATCACTAACACGAGGTATAGACTAATGGAATGCTGTTTTGAAAGAAAACGTGTTCCGAACGTTTGAAAAAGTAAATTGATTCTTTTGTTTCCGATGTGAATTTGTGTGATGGTATTTCATATTTTATAATCGCTTTATTGGTCAAGTTGTGGGCAATTGGTATCCAGGCTGCTGAATATTTGGTATCTAAATTAGGCAAAACATAATCTCAAATTTGATTGACCTGTCATCATCTTCATCATTTCAGGCGTAAAACATCCACTGCTGGTCATAGGCCTCCCGCAATTTGGGGTTGCCATTACCACCACGCTTGGCAGGCAGGTTGGCGATTGCAGTAAGGTGGTAAATTGTATAGAGAGCGCTGCTACCCATTCTCTAGTAAGTCCCTTAGTCGTCTTTTAAGACACCCACGGGAAGAAATAGGATGGTGTTTTCCTTTACATCTGGCACCATTTGGACCACGGATTTACCTGTCGAAATAAAATATATTGGAAATATTGGCACTGTACCTTAAAATTAAGGATCTACGAGAGACTTTCGAATGAATAAATGGCTGATGTCACCCAAATGTCCATCAAAAGCTTATTAATTGCTCTATGAGTCTTCAAGTTTACGAATAGGGTGCTTAACGTTGGAGAATCGCCAATCTTTCTCCGTTTTCAGCAGAAACGATTAGAAATAAAACTTCTTGACGTTCAAAGAAATAAATTGAAGTTAAAGTTTGTCTGCCAGCATTTTTATTACAACAATAAATATCGGCGTGTGTTACATTACAACGGTGACAGTTTTAACTCCCATGCAATAGGGATTTCGTATTATTCGGGCACAAATTGGCCGAGAACTCGGTTTTGTGGCAAAACTTGGGACGGGTTTAAGTCAAGTAGTTGATTGCGATAAGTTGATTGATTTGGTTTGAATAATCTTACTAATACGTAATGAAATAAAGACAATGAATTTATATCATTGGGTACTTTAAGTACACATACAGGGTAGCAAATATATTGGCGTGTAAACTGTCGCCAAGGATTTGTTACATGTTTCTGAACCCATGATGTTGATTTTTTAAATCGTTGGTTATAAAAAAAATGAGCTGTTCCATTTATTTTGAACGCGTAGGCAGTGTAGGACCTATAGACAGCTACACCTGTGACTAAGGGTCAATTCAGATGGAATAGAAAAATATCTGTGCAATTTACTGAAGGACAGGCGTTTTGGGGAATTGTCTTATGTAATTTTGAAGCTGGAGAAGAGATTCTCAGCCGAATTTTGAATAAAGAACTTTTGAGTGATTAGTTTGACTGACTCCATTGAAAATAGGAACGTATAACCATAGTCTAAAGTAGAAAATTGTATGAATATCGACACAGTCAGATCGCATATGCTTGCGACCCGGTTTCTCTCGGTTTGAATTTCGACCTGATAAGGCTCGAGTCTATGTGAAGATTTTTCTGTTCCGAACTGACCTTAAGACAAAAGGCAGGTAGAGCAGTTGTTTCAAAAATTGTTTTACTTTTATATTGTTTGAACAGTAAGATTAACGGGTAAGTTTATCAGATTGGAAGTGAAGGGTTATGGTGTGTCGTGTGTAGGTGGTGACTAACTGGTAACTGGAAACAGATGTTTTAGCTCAAAAATGTTTGAAGGCGATTAAGGCCGAGATCTTTAACGTTACTTAGCCCGTTCTTCGGCTTAGTTCTTACTTACTTAGTTCTCGACTCTATTTTTCTGTTGTCAGTGACAGGAGTTACAGTAAGCCAAAGTACGTAAGTAATGTTTATAGATCTCGTCCCATGTGTAGGCAGGATGTTTTTCTTAGAAATTAAAAGCGATGTGATTGTAAGAGAATATATGCACAACTGTAGCTGTGACCTAAAAGATATAACAAAACGAACAATATATTGCAATTCGCAAGTCATGCACTCATTACATTCACTTCACAGGATAAAAAGGCACTACAAAATATAAAAAATATAATATCAAAAATTCAATAGCAAGAGGCGTTACATTTCTATCAAAATAGTGACGGTCTAAATAGATACCGATACCAGTCCGCCAAAACTTGAATTGATAAATCGATACACTATTTTTTGCTTCTAAACAGCTCCTTCCAAGTCATTAGGTTTTCTCACCAATTTTTTACCTTTGCACATAGAGAATTTCACTGCGCTCATATACAAACTATTTCTTTTAACAATTTTGTATTTACGTGCCAAAACGACCTTAGTGGGGTAAAAATAAAGTTTTATTTCCCGCGTGCTAGTGTTGTGCTTGGTATTCACCGATACCAATCTGTGGTGAGCGAAGAGGTTATTGAATAGCCGTGAATTGTAGCCGACTCATACACAATTGGCTGGCTTATATTGACACGGCGGGGTGGCCGGCTCAGTGATGTGAAATATCGATAAATGTCGACAGGATAGTTCGGGATATTGTTTTGTTGTAATGTATCTGTAAGCGATGTTACTTATGTGCAATTTTCGAGGTACGCTTGTTAGATTTTATTGTGAACGTGTAGGCTGTCTCGTTACATTTTTCTGCTCTGTAAGTACATGATATATGTCTGTCGTAAAGTTCCTGTTATATTTATGATTGAGATAGCCTGGCTTGAGCCTTGATGCAATAAATAATAGCTGTTCAACGTGCTGTGCAGTTTTATTTAGTGTCACCAATTATTAAAGAATTTGTATAATTTGGATTCAGGAATGAAAATACACTTATTTAACCTTGTCCAACATCATAAAATTTTCTGTTACAAATTTATTTTTGTATTATTAAAACCACAATTTTCGTGAGCAGCTTTAAAATTTTGCTACTGTCTATTTGATATCTATAGATAAGATGTCCCATCCCTAGCTCCAATACGATAAGGTACGTAGTAATGACCTCAATATGGCGGTGCCCTCATCATTTCGCTAGTAGATCGATATCGATACACTAACCTTTACATATCTATTGTATCCTATCGTCTTCCCTACCTATTGCTAGCTGCCTTTCTTAAAGGTCATGTGCATTGTTGGAAACTCAACCAGGTATGCATACTGATGGAGTCAGCTTTAAATGGAAATTACCGTTTTGCAGAGCATTTTCTCATCTCTTACTAGTGTCATCTTCAGGGCTTTATATGTTACTCTATCATAGGAATGAAAACAAATGTTTATAAGTAGTGATTTAAGACACTTTTCTACGTCAATATTTTAAAACTAGATGGCGCCAGCATTTCGTGAAATAACTCAGTGGTGGTTTGTAAAGTCCTATCATTAAATTATAAGAGTTTTATATGAATCTGACAATGCTGTCCTTTTGAAGAAAGATTTATTGCAGCATCGAGCTGACCTGTCCCAACAGTCGGCATGCATGCCTCACTCATCGTGTAGGTCGACTCTATTTTAGGGAGTTCTTCACGACCCGACACTAGACGATACCAGATCTGCCGGACAGACAATTAATAACCAGTAAATGTCTATTTCTTAACAAGAACATCATTGATCTATATCATGGTTTAGATAGGTTTTTAGACCCTTAATTACATCTGTATTTAAGTACTAATTTACTTTACTTTACATTTTCAACCTGAGCAGAATGATAAGTTGTCAATGCACTTTTTTTCGACCACAGATCAGCATATAAACGACTTTTTGAATAAAGAACATGGTCATTATGAATTGAGAATAGAATACGATTTGAATATTTTAAAAATTTCATGCACAATAAAGTTTGTAACTCCCTGGTCTATGGCGCTTAAATTTTTTTTGTTGTTTTCTTGTTAGAGTTTAATATGTTTTTGTTAAATTTAAATTAGTGAGTGTTACAAGCTTTTAAAATGTATAATTATTAAATTATACTTACACAAATACGTTACGATTAGTACAGATTAAGGAATTATTCGTAAGAAGCAAGTTTGCTATTGAAACAGTGATAAAATTACATAAGTTATTGCTAGTACATATGCTATCTATACTGGTACAACTGGTAACCTTTTCTACGATTCAATGTTTATGACTTTCGCACCATGATAACCAGCTGCAAATCTGTTCTCACTACAATTTGTTTCTCTTTTACTTTGAGATATTCCTTGAAAATTATAAATTATAAGGAATATTTTACTAATAGTTATTTTTGGAAAATTTAAACTAAAAGGAATCTTTAACTTTTAGATATTTCTGGAAAAAAAATTATAAGGAATATATTGATCTAACTAAATTATCTACTTCACTTTTGTAACTGTAGTAGGTACCTAACTTTAGTAAAGATAGAAATTCTGAAATATCAGGACAAAAGTGGAGCCGATTTTGATTTATTTAGGATGGGGTTTTAAATATATGACAACCAGTTACCCATTCCAGAATACCGAAATTTATCCAATTGCAGTTTTTGTTTTCTTCTTTTAAAGAAAAGAAAAACATATAATGCAAGATTCATCCACATATAAGTTAAAAGCCTTAACCTAGTTTATGTTTTAAAGTTTAAATAATCCGACGTTTTAAAGGGGGTCAAAATCATGTTCAACATTTCCGTTACATATGAATATACTAACATTCGTGTGAAGCTAACAAAAGCGTGTTAAAAACGACGAATGTGCAATGCTAAGACAAAGACCCTCAACATGACGTCACACCACAACAGATACCACCAAAAAAAAACAATCATACTCCATAAACAAAATAATAGCTACTACGGTCCACTTTAACACAATGATGGAAGATAATTGAAAAGTTCCCGTCTCTCAGATGGAATGCTCCTATTGTTACCGACTTTCACCAAACCCTGAACAATTAAATTCGTCATCATGATTATGTTTTATGAAGAGGTTCTATAGATTCTTTTTGTGGTAGTGAGAGTCGTGCTTTTAGGGATAGGTGATAAGAAGCGCTGCCGTATTTTCATGTTGTGATGTTCTTGGATATTGCTGGTCTAAATTACCGTGGCCCTGGCATATAGGCAAATGAAGGAACAGAGAGTGAGAGTGAGAGAACGGAATGAGCGTGTCAGAGTTTTACTGACTAAAACCCACCCAGTTTTAGTCAGTAAAACTCTGACACGCCGTCCCGCTCCGTCCCGCTCCATCCCGAGACGTCATTTGATAATTTCCCGCCCACAAAAAAAAGACGTGCTAGAAATTGACAGTCTGCAGCAAAATTATGCTGAATTTTGTGTATTAGATATCCGCACTTAGTTCGTCAAGTGGACCATTATTTGTAGAGTGGGTATTCCAGCCAGGTCATCTCCCATCCAGAAATTGATTATGTCTGTTAAGAGCATCAAGATTTCTGTCCTAATCTAGGCGAAGTTTGTGCATTCGAAGAGCATATGCATAACAGTCCCCTCAGCTTCCATGCAAGCCCTACATAGAGAACTGTCCGTTGAGCCTATTTTGTGGAAGTGTTTGTATAGCGAGCAGTGTCCTGAGATGGTCTCCGTCACCAGGTTCAGTCCTTTCCTGTCTAGGAGAAATAAACTGGTATAGCAATAGAAGTTTAGTAAAAAGATATTGGTCGAAAAAAATTAAATGTTCCTCATTTTGATTTTTCACTCAGAAGCAAAAAATTCCGATATGATTTGCAAATGTAAATACCCAACTATAACAAATGTCCATACATTAAAGAAGCCAAATTACTCAAAACTAATGTTCTACATAAAAACACACTCACATCTAAAAGGTACGTCTTTCCAAATTTCCAGCTATTACAATCAAAAGAACCGCCGCGCGCCGCTGCACGGTACATAAGCTCTGTATAATTACCGCGACTCAACGGCTCACTATCAAGTAGTGACGTCACACTTCCTACCATTCACATGGACACTTAATAATAAAGGTTCATCGACCGACACCACAACACTAATCAAAGAAACCGAATGTATCAACAAACTGCGACCAAATTCACATTCGCTATTTTTTGGTCTCATCAACGCGCGGTAATGCGAAACTCCATCAATTTTTTTCATCTCCGACATCATTTTGAAAACAATTTTCTATCCCATATGATTATGGGTCATTTTGTGTAAGTATAAAACTATTATTAATGTATTACAAAGCGTAACCTCGTGGAGTCATTATTTTTGTTAGTTTCTTTTTTTTAGTTTTTAGGGATTTTTCGTTTTTAATGTTTGAAGTTGAGCTCGGATTTCGGTTAGTGTATAATTATTTTGACATTTTCGTTATTAATCTCGGTTTGGATTGTAAAGTTGGTGTGGATGATTGTTCCATTTATATTCAGACATACCAAATATGCAATATACAAAAACAATTTAACGTTTTCGCCTGTGAAACTTAATTGGAATATTCCAAAGTGTGTTAACATTTTAGAGAAAGCTTAGGAAACACCAGCAAAAGGTTACTTACCTATAGATAGCCAAAAAGCTGACGAGTGATCGCTAGGCACTGTAAACTAACTACAACTTGTATGCCAAACATGTTTTTAGTCATAAATAAACAAGTATATCTGTTGTATCTGCCCGTTAGAGATCAACGGTGCGATATTAAACACATGTATAAGTAAATAAGCAATATTACATTTTATTTAAACTATATGACAACAAGGTAGCATCTGCCTTTTTGACGTTGCATTGAAATTGAATGCACACAAAAATTATAATCTTGACAATCAACAAGACGGATCCGAATTTTCGAGAACAATGCATAATCCAATCTTATTTTTAAGGACAGCCGGTATCGTTCGCAAATTGATTAAATTAGCTGCCTCAAAAAAGGTCGGGTTAAAATCTGGTAACACAAAGATAATTGTTTCGATCTCACCTCAGATTTGAACATGGTTGGTACCGATACCATTCTTCATTTTATCGATACCATAATATATAAATTTGAGACTTTCCCATCTCTATTTGGTTTATGTCGCTAAATTAAGCATTCGCGTATTTTATGATTAACGTTTCATGTCAATATCGATATCGCTTACTTTTTTTTACTCGTAAAATATTATCGAGCAAGTCTACCAAATTGTTTTTTTTTTCATGCGTAGGTATATAATTTTTGTACGATTTATCATTCGCATACAACTGTAAATACACGTTGAGTTATTAAAATGATTCTATTTAATTGAAACTGAGACAACTGTACAAAATTATTAAAATAAAATCAATATATAACGGTGCTGTAAAACTATCGACAAAAAATGATCGATATATTAGTGTTGAGCTTACTTGATAAATGGATATCCGAAAATTGCATGTCAAGAGGTAACCGGGCTGTCTTGTTGGCTTTTACGTTTTAATACGTCCCGTCAAGTTCGGAAAGGGAAGGATGCCTGTTAGCCCATCACCTTGAGGCATTTTTAAAAAACGAACATCAGGTCTTTTCGGTATTCAATTATTTTTTAAATAGATTTTGACGAGTGATGACAATTTGCGCGTTTTTGAAAAGGAACATCTTTTTATGTTTCGAATGTCATGCATTGGAATGTTTTGTTCAAAAATTAATAACTATACGATAGCAATGCAAATAGTTAATGTATGTAAACCCAGAGCGACTATAAACACAATTATCTTTAAATAATTGTTACAAGCCCATAATAAAAGCGATATAAACGCAACCATAGACCAGAGAATAATTAAAATAATTTTAGACAACGAACCATACCGCAAAGGCAACAAAAAAACCGCCACAGTTGTATAAAATTAACTTTTACAAATAAAGTTTGCATCTTTTTGAATCCCGTTTTTAATTAAACATCAGTGGTTCGCTGCGCTTGTGCAGTCATAAAGTATTAACTTCTAGAGGAGGGGGAGGGCAGGTAAATTGCGGTTCCTCTCTCCAACGTGATCTTTCTTGGAATTTCAACTAAAGTAATACCTATGTTGTGTTTTTTTATATTAACTTTAGATTGGGATCGTGGTCGAGTAAGAGAATTGCGTAATGGTTTTTTGAGGTTAGGGTTAGGTTTACATTTTTTTTTCTTCTTGGATAGTCTTGTGTGTCGTTGTGAACTTTAAACTTGGAAATTGTTTAATTTATTTTAGAAGTAGTGTAAGTATGAATACCAATCATGTGATAGCTGCTAGATATTATGTGAAGAGCGGCCATTTTGGGGGACTGTCTATTGTAATTTTGACGTTCAAAAAGTGCTGATTGTCAGCCAATTTGAATAAATGACATTTGATTTGATTTATGCAATATGACTGAAATTTGCGAGTTTTATAAAAATCTATCCTTACGAACGTAAACGAAGCCAAAGTATGTAAGAATCGCGGCACACTACACACCCCGATGGGAAGAAGCCGTGAGTTTATGTATGTATGTATGTGTCTGTCTTCAAATTAGTCACGTTAACACCTATTTCTAACGTAAACCACGTCATTCTTCCAACCTTTTACATCTTGTCTCAGCAATAACGTGCAAAATACACAATCACGACTTAAAAAATACCCATTTTCTAGTTCCCCAGCCAGATATAATCTTGCATACATTTGGCAGAATCTTAGAACTTTCTTGTTTTTTTTTTTTCGACTCCTGTGCACGTTCGTATCTGACGTCACGACCGGTGACTTTGTATGGTAATAGTTTTGATAAAGCTCCGCATAACTGTTGCCTTCGACTTCGCTCGTGTGAAAGTTTAAATTGACGGGTGTATGTATGTATGTGTGTGTACTTGCACTTACTTTTGAGACTGGGTTGCTTTGGTACTTGCGAGTTTCTGTATGATACAAAAGTGGGTAAGTTTCCTTTTATTACCTTGATATAGGACGACATTGGAGATAAATTTTGGAATTATTAAATACATTTTAGCGTTGATTGTTTCCCTCCGTAACGTAATTATCGTGTCGTATTATTACGTAAAAAACAAAAATGTTGACCAAGGCCTCAGTCTTGAGAGGCTCTGAAGGCATGATTCTAGATGCACTGGAGTCTACATTTTTCGTCGCTTATCTCCAAAAAATATGTCTGCCTGTTCATAGAAAAGTGCAATATACCGACGCGTTCAAAATGTATGGTAGGGCAAATATTTTCTTGATAGCCGATGAAAAATTTGAAAATGATTTACCTACTAATTCGGTTTCTTTTACTTTTTAATGAGCGCTTATTATTTAGAAAACAAAAAATCAACTAAAACATTCAGATGATTAGTTTTGAATTCGCGAAGTCCTTGAAACTGCTGAAATTCTTGAATAATTTCTCGAAAGCCCTCTATTTTTAACCAATCCCTGCTCCACCGTATACCAGCCAGCATACAAGCAAACATTATCAGTTTCTTATTACAGCTATCTAAGTAAATACCTGAATCCGATTCAGTCTAATGTTCGGTAATCTCAAACACGGCTAATAAAACCCGAATCGAAACGTATCGATATCGATACATCAATTACTCGATAACAAGTTATCGACACATCCACAACACCTGCCCGTACTTTATAGAGCCACTGATCTTAGTTAGTTTAATTGTGGGTAGTTATTATTTTTGTATTTTGTAATTGTTTAATCATTTATAATTGCGTGTGTAGGAAAATTTGGTAATTTTACGTTGATTTGGTAATAGTTGGGTAGTTGTAAAATTAAGGTTTTGGTTCTACGTCTGTGTGTTGAGGGTTTTTGACATCAATAGTTTTAATTTGTCTTCAATATCAACATGTTTGGTTGATGGATGACCATCTTTATATACCAAGACCCCATCGTACGTCGGAAAGCGCCTTAAAACGTTGGTTCCGTTTGTCACCCGTTGATCATTGATAGTCGTTAGCGGTCGTCAGGAGCCAGTAAGCCTGACAACCAGTCATATCAAGGGGTATCGTGTTACCCAGAAACTGGGTTCTAAAGATCATATAGACAGTTTCTCCATGAAAGATACGGGTATTTAGCTGGATGTACCGTGTGGTGCCGGACGTAAAGAATAACACCACCCCATTTCTTCCCGTGGGTGTCGTAAAAGGCGACTAAGGGACTTACTAGAAAATGGGCAGCAGCGTTCTCTATGCATTTTACCACCATACTGCGATCGCCAACCCGCCTGCCAAGCGTGGCGATTATGGCAAAGCCCCTTAATTTGGGGGAGGCCTAAGTCCAGCAGTGGACGTCTTACGGCTGAAATGATGATTTAGCTGGATAAGCAGTTGCTCCATGTTAAATGACTGGTATTTAGCTGTATCCGGTTAAACTAGAAGCCGACTCTTGTAGTTGGGTATAAGCTAGGCAGATGATGATGATCATCATCATCATCATCATTTCAGCCGAAAGACGTCCACTGCTGGACATATGCCTCCCCCAAGCTCCACCACTGCGACCGGTTTTGTGCTTCCCGCATCCTGCGGATTCCTGATGATGATGAAAATCAGATGATGATTTTCAGATACGGCTACTTTGGGGCTATCCATAAATTACGTCACACGTTAAGGGGGCCAGAGGGTCGACGAATTGTGACATTGTGTGACAAGGGGGTGAGAGGGGCCCTAAATTTTGTGATGTCACATTTCAAAATTTAATATACATATTTAAAGTGTTATTAAAACACGAAATATGAACTACGAAAGAAAAAAAAATCAATATCTAGATGTAAAATTGCAAAATATGTGACGTCACACTAGGGAGGGGGAGGTCTCGCTGTGACAAGGACGGGGGGGGGTTAAAAATCATGAAACTTGTGTGACGTAATTTATGGATAGCCCCTTTCCTATGGACCAAGATTTTCTTTTAAAAATTTCATTTTGTACTCAAAAATTATGACACAACAGTGCAATATCAAATACACAGTCAGTTGTATTCCATTCTATACAGCCAGCCATCTTTGTATCTCTTTCTATTTAATCATCTAGACACATTCTAAGATACCTACGTAACAAAACAGATAAAGTAAAGACTGAACCTGCTTTTGAAGTAACAAAATACTAAATATCTGCTTAATCAATCTGCCAAGTATTTTCCTATGTTAGGGAACGCTCCGAGTCTGACCGGACATAGCTACCTACCAGTATTTAACATGGAGTAACTCCTTATCTGACCTCCACAAATCAGTTACTGGGTAACACGGTACTCCTGGGTAAGATTGGTTGTCAAACTTTTGAGCTACTACCCGTAAAAACTGTCAAAACTTAGTTAATGTCAGTCGGGACCAATGGCTTAATGTGCTTTCCGAGACACGGAGTGGTTACCCATCCACCAACCGTTCGCGGCAAGAGTAGCTTAAATTTCTATCGACCCGGTTCATCATCATCATCATCAGCCTATAATGTTCCCACTGCTGGGACACAGGCCTCCTCTCGGTGAGAGGGAGTAGGCCATAATCCACCACGCGGGCCCAGTGTGGGTTGGTAGATGTCACATATCTTCGAATTTTTGGTTCTAAGACATGCCGGTTTCCTCACGATGTTTTCCTTCACCGTTTTGAGAGCAGTGGCGATGAAATAATTTACACAAAGTAATGCGCCTGTTTGGGTTTGAACTGATGACCTACTACACGTAAGTCGTGGCTGTTACCACTGGGCCACCACGGCTCGACCCGTTTGACAGTTCTGATTTGGCTACGAGCCCAAATATCTGTTCAAAAATTCTAAAATCCAAAGCAAATCGGTAAAGCAACACTAGTCTAGGTCATCGTCTAAAAACTACAACCGTACCAATTAGTGACAGGTACAAGCCCATTCATTTAACCGAACACTCATTATATTTCAATCATTCGAACCATTCACTCATTCGTCCTTGAATACCCTTAACGGCCGATTAATTGCTGGCTGCCAAATCATTCACTCGTTCTCTGGCAATCTTACAAGTTCTCATACATTCGTGGACATAACTTAGATTGGACGCTAAACGGTCGATCTAGTTTCGAAGCTAATAAATTGAATTAACGCTAAAGTTGCAGTAATGTCGTTGTAGGACATGTTCTTAAGGTGAATGCTCCAACCAGCCCGTGAAATTCAAATTTTCTTACGTTTTTTGCAATTTGCAACCCTCCATGTTCATAAAGGCGTAGGAACAAAAAAAAAACAGAAAAAGTCATTTCTACAGCTTTATGAACTTAGAGCGTTGTATTGGTGATTTTGATGATTATAATTCTGTAACTACATACGTCTTACAGCCGCGAATAATGTTTTAATCAACATACAACCTAGCACTGGCCTGCAAATTGCAAAAAACGTAAGAAATTTTGATTTTCTCGGGCTGGTTGCAGCATTCCCCTTAAGGAGATTTTGTTTTTGGGGTAGATTGGTATTTTCCGTTCCGTGCGATGCCGGACGTAAAGAATAGCACCGTCTCATTTATTCCCGTGGGTGTCGTAAAAGACGACTAAGGGAATTACTAGAAAATGGGCAGCAGCGTTCTCTACGCATTTTACCACCTTACTGCAATCGCCAACCCGCCTGCCAAGCGTGGCGATTATAGGGCACGCCACAATTGCGGGAGTTTGAGGAGTGGATAGAGAGGCGCCACGGCGTCCTCACCTTCCGCCTGACGCAGGTTCTCACCGGGCATGGGTGCTTCGGTGGGTTCCTGTTCAGGATAAAGCGGGAAGAAACGCCCGGGTGTTTCCATTGTGAGGATCGTCTAGAGGACACGGAGGAGCATACGGTGGAAGTGTGCCCTGCCTGGGCGGAGCACCGCCGTGTCCTCGTGGAGGCGATCGGCGGCGGCGATCTCTCGCGTCCGGCCCTGGTGCGAGCCATGGTACGGAGCGAGAGGGCATGGGAAGCCATCGCGAAGCAGTAATGCTCGCGAAGGAGGAGGCGGGGCGCGTGAGGGAGTGGCAGTCTCTGCGCCCTCACGTCCCTAGCCACCGCAGGAGGAGACGCCCCGGGCGCCGGGAGTCGATTGCGGACTCCCGGCCACCGTAGGCGCGAGCTTGCGGGTGGCGAGCAATGGGTAGCTCGCCGCCCGGTAAGGACCAAGCTCGGGTCGACGGCGCGTAGTGTTCCACGCGCGCCTCAAAGAGATGTCAGCCACACTGAAGGGGTCTGCTAGGACCGATGCCTGCCGGGGTCGCGTAATTGTTCGAAAGAGATACCGTGACCCTGGCACATGGGCAACTGAAGGAACACGGGTGGGTTTTAGTCAGTAAAAGTCTGATACGCCCTCCCGCTCCGCCCAGAGCGGGAGAAGTCATTTGATGATTTCCCATCCAAAAAAAAAAAAAAAAAAGCGTGGCGATTATGGTAATCCTTCGAGGGAGGCGTATGTTCACCAGTAGATGTTTTAAGGCTGAAATGATGGTGTTATTTTTCGTTGGCAGTACAACTCGTGGGTTTGCATTCTTAACCTTGCAAATGCCAACTGTTCGGAAGACCAGCATCAGCACTCTAATTGCACAATACACTAATAATCAAAATCTGAATTATATTAAAGGTTATTGGTAACCCATTGCTTCATATGTTTGAAAAATTCGTCCGCTTAATAACGTAAATAACGCAATGGATATTGTTGATACGTCAAAATGAAAAACATACCTAATGCTAGTGGGTTACTCAATTATCACGCTGGTAGATTCTCTTAAGGTGACCAGCAGTTACCTTGTCGTTCTCTTTCTCATAGTTCGTGGAGGGTAATTTTCACGCACTCGATCTGCAACGCAGTGCTGAGCGCCGAGAGTTGAAAATCGAACAGTGTCTTTATACAACGTGCTGCTACTGGAATGCACTCTGTGGAATGTTCAATAATTTTCTTTGCTCGATTTAACACGGAGAGTGGAAAACCAATGCGCGAAAAAATGACGCCGCTATTTTATCTCGTCCTTTAGAATATTGACTTATCCAGTACTATACATCAAACCTGCAATTGAACCGACCAGCAAATTAGTATGAGCCTTAATCCGATGCTTATAAGGAAGCTTGATAATGCTAATAGTCCTATGTTAACTTATCTTAGTACTAGGCTTTTAAAGTAAGTACTAGGAAAACCTATCAATGATAATCAATATTCAGGTAACCCGTATAAGGTGTTGAGAAATAAAATCACTCATTCAGAGCGTTTCAATAGAAATCGTGATAAAATATATAAATATTTATAGTAGTCTATTTCAATTAAATTATATCTATTGGGTAATGTCAACGGATTTATAAATTAAATTGTCCAAATGCCAGGTTACCGTTTCTAAATGTGGTTGGCGTTAAAAAATATATTGGTCACGCCATCTTGATTTGTGGCTAAGTGATCATTTAGACTGCTAATGATTTAAGGTGTGAGAGATAAGAGAATCATTTAAAAAATGGGAGAAAAAAATGCTAAAATAAATAGTCTGGCAATGGCGAACAATTTAAATAGTCTTGGAAAAGGTGTGACTTGTGACAGCATCGATTAGGTATAACGAGTTAATATTCGCATTAAAAATATTGATGGATTTAAAATGTTCAGTCTCCCAATTCGTTTTGTTGTTTAATTTTATGCAATAGATATTGTCTATCTCGTAAATTGATTTCCACATTTTGAACACCTTAATTACTAAAATATCATCATCAATCATCATCGTTTCAGCCGAAAAACGTCCACAGCTGGACATAGGCCTCCCCAATTTAAAGGAGACACGTTGGCGATCACAGTCTGGTGAAAAAATGCATAGAAAACGCTACTGCTCATTCTCTAATAACTCCCTCAGAGCTCTTACACACGAGCGACATGTTGCCAACGGCAGGTAACTGCAGCTGTCGACACGCAATGATGACGCTGATCCTTTTTTTTTTGGATGGGAAGTCATCAAATGACGTCTCCCGCTCTGGGCGGAGTGGGAGGGCGTGTCAGACTTTTACTGACTAAAACCCACCCGTGTTCCTTCAGTTGCCCATGTGCCAGGGTCACGGTATCTCTTTCGAAACGCTGATCCTTGAAGATGGCATTTCGCCGGCTGCCGTCGACACCTATCGACCTTTGCTGTTGGCAACATGCTGATCATGTGTATGAGCTCTTATTCGTTTTTTACGACACACACGGGAAGAAATGAGATGGTAGGTACTATTCTTAACGTTTGGCACGAAACAAGGAATAGAATCTGAATTTCAGTGTAAATGGCTACTTAAATGATTTGAAAATAAAAATATACCCGTCTACCGCAACAACCATAAAACTTATTATAAAAGCAAAAATAACGTCTAAATCAATCTTTAAAGTAGGTTAAACACGGTATTAGTACACATAAAATTAAGCATTTCCCTGCATTGAGCGCTACTAGCAAAGCGAGAGATCTAAGCGGAGCGGGCGCAGACATAAATCTAAGCGGAATGTAGGGCGCGTCAGGTGGTATAGATTGTGGAGCTGTTAGGTAATGTAGGTTTAGCTTGGAGTGAGATGAGCTATGTTTTGTGGAATAAAGGACATAGTATTAAATTGTGGAGACATAACCTTCTCCACAATTTAATACTATGTCCTTTATTCCACAAAACATAGCTCATCTCACTCCAATACGGGAATACCTGAAATATGTAGTTTGTTTTGATGATTCAATTATCGTGTGTTCGTTTTCACTTACTCTAGGTTATAACTAAATGAATGCTTGAATTAAAATTTTAAACTTTCGGCGCTAAACCGAACGTTGGGACAAGGATTGTCTTAAATTGAACTAAAACACAATAATGCCAGTAAAGCCTTCCGCATTCAGTTTTTCCCACGCTACAGAGGTTAGTGACAATCTGACAGTGTAATGTAAAAAGGCAATACCTAATTGACACAATAAATACTAAAGCACCAGAAGACATTGCAAAAAAAATTGTTAAGCACGAGCCACTTAGGATTCCATCATTTTATTATTTTGTCATGAGGCAACAGTAATTCCTATTTTATGAGTAAAACAAAACTCGCTTCCTATTACAGTTAAAATTAGGTACAGTCCTATTAAATACACAGACAAATAGTTGTACGAAATCTTCATTTAGTTTCATCGCGATTAAAACCCAAATCCTACCGAAGCAAATATAAGTATGCATGTACTTAGTGCTTATCTGAAATCGTGCTCAAATGTCTCACACCAACATTCACCACGAAAATAATTTATTACTTCATTAACAGTTATTATTATGATTTATCATTTCATTCATAAACACTAAAATGATTTATTATTATTAAAAGACCTTATATTGGACCTGTGTGGGTAAAATATGATCTAACATAAAATTTACTTTACTAAAAGTACTTATCTATTAAATAAATATCATTTTAAGTACCTAAATAAATTGTCATTCACAATAAAAAAATAATCCTGTCCATTGAAATTTTACTTAAGAAGAATGCGTTAAAGCAGCCCGCAAAGTACAAATTTTCTTACGATTGTTGCCATTTTTAGGGTTCCGTTGCCAAATGGCAAAAAACGGAACCCTTATAGATTCGCCATGTCTGTCTGTCTGTCTGTCTGTCTGTCTGTCTGTCTGTCTGTCCGAGTATGTCACAGCCACTTTTCTCCGAAACTATAAGAGCTGTGCTATTGAAACTTGGTAAGTGGATGTATTCAGTGAACCGCATTAAGATTTTCACACAAAAATAGAAAAAAAGCAATAATATTTGGGGTTCCCCATACATAGAATTGAAACTCAAAATTTTTTTTTTCATCAAACCCATACGTGTGGGGTATCTATGGATAGGTCTTCAAAAATGATATTGAGGTTTCTAATATCATTTTTTTTTAAACAATAATATTTGGGGTTCCCCATACATAGAACTGAAACACAAAAAAAAATTTTTAATCAAACCCTTACGTGTGGGGTATCTATGGATAGGTCTTTAAAAATGAAATTGAGGTTTCTAATATCATTTTTTTCTAAACTGAATAGTTTGCGCGAGAGACACTTCCAAAGTGGTAAAATGTGTGTCCCCCCCCCCCCGTAACTTCTAAAATAAGGGAATGATAAAACTAAAAAAAATATATGATGTACATTACCATGAAAACTACCAACGAAAATTGGTTTGAACGAGATCTAGTAAGTAGTTTTTTTTTAATACGTCATAAATCGTAAACCACAATTTACCTTTCATTCAGTCAACTCAAATATAAAAATTAAAAAAAAAACATTTAATTTCATAAACGATGATGACGAATGATGATGATGATGACCTGCAGGTTTGTACGGAACCCTCGGTGCGCGAGTCCGACTCGCACTTGGCCGGTTTTTCTGTGATGATTTAAATATGATTTACAATCACAAGACATGGTTTTACACAATTATATAATATCTAATAATAATATCTTAGGACAACCAACACACCGTTATCTGATCCCAAACTAGGCAGAGCCTGTACTATGGTAACCAAAAAAATGATAAACATACTTATATATTGCTAAATACATACATATTATAGATAAATTATTACACCCAGACACAGAACAAATGATTGTGCTCATCACACAAAGATTTGTCCTGGGTGGGAATCGAACCCACGACCTCAGCCTTAGCAGTCAGGGTCACTAACCACTAGACTAACAGGCCAGTCGAAAAAAAAAACACACAACAACAGTTATAAACATTATAATCATGAAGATTCTCAGTTCATATAATCCGAATAAATCACTTGTTCATAAAGACCCCTAAATCATTTTGATAAACAATATAAAAATGATTCGCCACAATCCTATTAATACTATAAATTGGAAAGTTTGTGAGGATTTATGATGTTTGTTAATCTTTTACGCAAAAACTACTCAACGGATCTGGATAAAATTTAGCACGCGAGACAGTTTATAACGCTGGATTAACACATAGGGTACTTTTTATCCCGTTAGTACGTTCCCACGGGCAAAGCCGCTGGCCAAACCTAGTGTACTATAGACTAGGTCCTCTTTACCATTATTTTCTGTGGTTTTAAACAAGGTCTACGGCATCAATATGGTCATTTAAAAGTTGAAAAAACCTGACCAAAGACAGGTCTTATAATCGTGAAACAACTAATCTTCCTAGAAACTGTATATTTACTAAACGGGATCATTAACTGGCTTGTTAGTATTAATAACAGCTGGTAGCCTGTCATTGGACGTACTTGACAGCCAATCACCACCGATACTCTAGTCGATGCATCCTAGATGTAGAATTATAGAAATTTATGAGGAAAGGGTACCGTGTGGTGCCGGACGTAAAGAATAACATCACCCCATTTCTTCCTGTGGATGTCGTAAAAGGCGACTAAGGGACTAGAGAATGGGCAGCAGCGTTCTCTATGCATTTTACCACCATACTGCGATCGCCAACCCGCCTGCCAAGCGTGGCGATTATGGCAAAGCCCCCCAAACTGGGAGAGGCCTTAGTCCAGCAGTGGACATCTTACGGCTGAAATGATGATGAGGAAATTAGAAAGAAAATTGGAAATTGAAAAAGCGTTTTCATATCTGTATATTCACATTAACTATTAATTTGTATTTAACTGCCCCGTTGGTCTTGTGGTCGCAAGCGTGACTGCTGAGTATTGGATCGTGGGTTTGACTCCCAGGTCGGGGAAACTGTTAGTAGTTTTTACCATTACGAATTTCTTAGTAACAGGTCGGACATTGGATGTTGGCGGTGTGATACCTCCGTGCTTCGGAAAGGCCGGACATGTTTACTGCATGTCGAATGCATTGTGGGTTCAGAACAACACAGCATGGGCTCCTGAAAACGTCCAATGGTATCGCGGAAGACGTAGATGGTGGGATGAATTTGACGCTTATACGCTTAATAAGCTTATACTAATTGGTTCGGGATGGAGTCGAGTGAGTAAGGAAAGGGAGGCTTTTACCCTGGAGTGGGATCATGCAGCCTGATTATTTATGAACTATTATACCTACATACCAGATATATCTTGCTGAATATTGCAGAACTGTGCTTTGGATGACTTGAATTATTGAATCTACTGATTGCTTTTAGCGATAAGACCGCCCATTGAGTCAAAAACATGTAAAATATCTACTTGAGCATATATCTGTCGTTTTCATGGTTTATATAATAAAGAGTATTAAATCTTTTACATCCTACTTTTTAGGGTTCCGTTGCCAAATGGCAAAAAACGGAACCCTTATAGATTCGTCATGTCTGTCTGTCGGTCTGTCCGAGTATGTCACAGCCATTTTTTTCCGAAACTATAAGAGCTATGCTGTTGAAACTTGGTAAGTAGATGTATTCTGTGAACCGCATTAAGATTTTTACATAATAAAAGAAAAAAAACAATAATATTTGGGGTTCCCCATACATAGAACAGAAACTAAAAAAAAAATTTTTCATCAAACCCATACGTGTGGGGTATCTATGGATAGGTCTTCAAAAATGATATTGAGGTTTTTTAACATCATTTTTTTCTAAACTGAATAGTTTGCGCGAGAGACACTTCCAAAGTGGTAATATATGCCCCCCCTCCCTCGTAACTTCTAAAATAAGGGAATGATAAAACTAAAAAAATATTTATGATGTATATTACCATGAAAACTTCCACCGAAAATTGGTTTGAACGAGATCTAGTGAGTAGTTTTTTTTTTAATACGTCATAAATCGTGAACCACAATTTACCTTTCATTCAGTCAACTCAAATATAAAAAAAAAACATTTAAATTCATAAACATAAACCTTATGCATAAACCGTGAATACCTGCAGGTTTGTACGGAACCCTCGGTGCGCGAGTCCGACTCGCACTTGGCCGGTTTTTTCTGTTACCTATAGAAATAGCGATGAACTCTAAGGAAATAATCACCAGCTCAGGGTCGCCACTTATGTAAATACAGGTTAGCTCAATCAGTAAAAAGCTACAATCTAACCATGAAATTAAAATACACTGACACACTAACTGACCCGCTTTCCTTCCGCGTACTCAACAGCCTAACTAATAACAGTATACCAACCTACCACATCACCGCTGACAGCCAATCATCTTCCGAGTATCTGTATACACGGACGATTTATCGCATTTCCATTGGTCCACTTCTGCCTCCAAAGCGATAATAGGTGCAATGATTTCACAATTTATCAGGTTCGAGTGACTGATTTATTTATGCTGTGTAGATAAGCGAGTTTAAGGCGCGGACTGACTACGATTTTAAATGCTACAACTACATGCTGCAGTTCCAACAAATAAGGTTGAAAATTGAATAAATATTTGGATTGACGATGTGACTAAGCTGCGAATTGGCATTTATTTTACGGGTTTTATTTAGATTATTCGGACTACACACATTAAATTAAATAATTGTCCGGTTAAAGTATTAAGGTAATGTTTATTCTATTGAACTCATAAAAAAAAAAAATGTTGTTATCGCTGAAAATACAGAGATGTTCGACGTCAAAGTTTTTTTTGTGAAACAATTTTTATTGGGAATATCAAACAATTTTTCACTATTCTATTCGGTTAGAATTTTTCTTTAAACCCTTCTCTGTCCACTGTATTTTTTGTGTCGTATATTTTCATTGCGTTACGTCATACTCGATTGTCAAAAACACCAGTGTTTTGTGAATATTGTGGTAACAGCGCGCCTTAAAAGCGTGTTAATGTTAGGCTGTGCCGAAATTGATTGGGTTTGTCGCTTTGCATCGATTTTGTAAGGTTGATTAGTTTATACTGTCACATTGATAATTTGGATAGATGAATTTGAATGGGAATTTCTAAGATAGGACAAGTACGTACGTACATAAGTAGCTCATTTAAAAGCAAAATGTCAATGGTTCTCGGTAATTTGGTAGCGGGTTTTAGTCAACTTAAGAAAAGGTTAAAATAATTTAAAATGATAACATTATTATTTTGGTTAGAATTTGTTTTCCTCGGCCTAGCCAGATAGAACTGATGGCAAGAGCCTAAGCCAAGTGTCCATTTCAAAGCGTTGTGTATTTCTACAATAAATTTCAACTGGATTGACATAAGCCCCAATCCATTTTTGACTTTCCCACATCGTTACAAACATATGTCGGCAGCAATATTATTTAACAACTGCGAGAGACGGCGACTAGATGGCGCTAGTGGAACGTGCACCGGAAGCATCATAGACAAACCTTCACTCTTTCGATCATTTGACGTAATGTACAGTTCAGTAAAATATCGTAACTACCCTCGGCCACTAGCGACCGCCTTTATAAGGAGCTGCGCTGTTGAGACGGCACGCATTTCAAACGGATGCGTCTTGGTGCACGGACCACTGTCTCTCGACAGTCAGTACTGCCCGGTTATTGGATGTGGAACACTGTGTACACAGTTAGTACTATCCTTATTGCGGTGGGTGCATGGACCACTGTCCCTGACAGTCAGTACTGCCCTATGTGACCGCCCTCACTGCCTTTATTCGTTATTTAATTCAGTTTTATTTCATTTCTACATTTCCTAGATTTAAGATAACTGATTGTTCAATTAAATTAAAATTAGTGTATTGTATTGCCATAACTGAGTTTTACTTCTGATGTCTGGACCAAACCCGACATCAGAAGTGGGATCGGATTTTCCGCCCACCTCTGGCACTTCATCATCACAAAATATGCAGGAAGATATTCCGCTACCCTCAAATAGTTTAGAAGCATTTCTTTCAAAATTAACTGATGCTCTACTACCCCGGTCCAATTCAGCACCACAACCTTTCATAGCGTTAGTACCTTTTGATCCTGACGACCCCAATTCAGACATAGGGGGCTGGTGTCGGCTGTCAGACACTATAATTAAAAGCAAAAATTTGAAAGGTGTCGATTTAATCATGACATTGACCCATTGTCTTCGAGGCCGCGCAGCTACATTACTGACCAAGATACCTCCCAGTCAATATCAATGGGACGATATACAGGAGACTTTAAAAGCTCAGTTCTCTCGCCCTATGCTTATTCAGGATCACTTTGACAGTATCCTCAAATTTCAACTTAATTCTAATGAGACCCCTGCTCAGGCATGTTTACGTCTTTGGCAATTGATTGAAAATCGATTTAATTGATCCTCATAAAGTGGTACATAGGAGACCGTATAGGTTATCCCCTCAGGAATCTAAGATAGTTGACGAAAAAATCGAGCAATTGTTGGCGGCAAATATTATTAGGGAAAGTTCATCCCCGTTTGCAAGCCCCATCATTCTTGTAGAGAAAAAGGACGGTAGTACACGCATGTGTGTTGACTATAGGGAATTAAATAGTAATACTCAACCTAATCATTATCCTTTACCTCTGATCAGTGAACAAATTGATAAACTTAATGGTGCTCATTATTTTAGTAGTATTGATATGGCCTCTGGGTTTCACCAGCTGCCTGTACATGAAAGTTCCATAGAAAAAACTGCATTTGTTACCCCAAAAGGGCAGTTCGAATATTTGGCTATGCCCTTCGGTTTGCGCAATGCACCTTCCATTTTTCAAAAGGCTATTAATACTGCTCTACAGCCTATGAATGATGAAAGAATTCTAGTTTTCATGGATGATGTCCTTTCAATTTCCACAGATATTAATGAGGGGCTTGACCGTTTAGACAAATTACTTAAAACTCTGTCCAATGCTGGTTTCTCGTTTAATTTAAAGAAATGTTCGTTTCTGAAAGTTCAAACTGAGTACCTTGGGTATATAGTTTCAGCTGGGGAGATTAGACCAAATCCAAAAAAAATACAAGCCTTAATTAATGTTCCAACTCCAAAAACTGTCACTCATGTTAGGCAGCTCATAGGGCTGGCAACGTATTTTAGACAGTTTATTCCTAACTTTTCCCAAATAATTCGCCCTTTATATCCCTTGACAAAAGGAAAAGGCAATGTTAAGTGGACCCCTGAGCATGACCAAATACACAAAAAACTTATCCACATTTTGACGTCTGAACCAGTTTTAAAAGTTTTTGACCCTTCCTTGCCCATTGAACTCTATACCGATGCAAGTAGTGCGGGATATGGTGCAATTCTTATCCAAAAACATAATGATACCCCTCATGTAGTAGCATATTATAGTAGGAAGACCATAGATGCAGAAACGCGATATCACTCTTACGAGTTAGAGACTCTTGCGGTAGTAAAAGCAATCGAACATTTTCGTCATTATTTGCATGGACGAAAATTCACCGTATTTACCGATTGTAACTCCCTTAAAGCTTCTCACTCTAAACGTGATTTGACTCCAAGGGTTCACCGTTGGTGGGCTATATTGCAAGCTTATGATTTTGATATCGTGTACAAAGAAGGTCGAAAGATGGCTCATGCAGATTTCTTGTCTCGCAATTTGTCAAACACAAATTATTCTGAGCCCCGCAAAGTAAATTTCCTTGAATTAGATAAAGGTTGGTTAATTGTAGAACAAGAACGCGATTTGGAACTTTCTGAAATAATAGCAAAAATCCGTAATAATCAATTACCTGAAGAGATATCGCATACGTATGATTTAAGACAAGGAATATTGTATAGGAAGATAGAACGTAGAGGAGTTTCTAGTTGGCTACCTATTGTACCACGTTCTTTGGTTTGGTCCCTTATTAACCACGTTCATAATGAAATAAAACATTTAGGTTTTGACAAGACTTTAGACAAACTTTACGAATTTTATTGGTTTTCTGATATGGCTAAATTAGTCAAAAAGTTTATTAATTGCTGCGTAGTATGTAAAACCGCTAAAGGCCCTTCAGGTGCACAGCAAATGCAGTTGCATTCAATTCCTAAACATCCAGTCCCTTGGCACACAATTCACTTGGATTTAACCGGAAAACTTTCGGGCAAAAGTGATAAAAAAGAATATTGCTCAGTTTTAATAGACGCCTTTACAAAGTTTGTACTGCTGGAATATACACCGGCCTTAAGCTCTTCATACGCTGTGAGAGCAATTAAGAATGCTGTAAACTTATTTGGTGCTCCGAAGCGCATTATCGCAGATAGAGGACGTTGTTATGACTGCAATGAGTTTAAAAACTTTTGTAATAATAATGGAATAGAGCTCCATTTAATAGCAACTGGTTCTAGTAGAGCTAACGGGCAGGTTGAGAGAGTCATGCGAACTTTGAAGAGTATTCTTACTGTTATAGAATGTAATTCTAATAATGCTTGGAAGGATGAACTAGGAGAGATCCAACTTGCTCTTAATAGTACTCGTTCCAGGACCACAGGTTTTACGCCTATGGAACTGATGTTTGGCATTCAAGGTTCCTCACTTAGTCTAGCTAAAATAACTCCTAGTTCTTCTGAACCACCTATAATTAATGTTGAAACGGCTCGTTCATCCGCATCAGAAAATATTCAAAGAGTAGCTAACGCTGACACTATACGGTTTAATAAGGGAAAAGCTCGGATTAAACCTTTTGCAGTAGGTGAATTTGTTTTCGCAAAATGCGAAGCAAGACATCAAACAAAGTTAGATAATAAATTTAAGGGGCCTTATAAAATAGTCACCGTATTAGATAATGACCGTTATGAACTTAAACATATTAACGGTTCTAACAGAATTTATAAATATGCGCATGAAAATTTAAGGGAAGTACCTAAAGGGCAAGAAAGTTATTTAGAAATTTGCGAAAATTATAGTGATGAAAATGATGAACGGACCGTGACGGCAGAAGATGAGCTCAGTACGTCTTTTGTGCCAGTAAATAATGATATGACCTCAGACTCGGAGGAAACTCTTACTGTAAGCTCTCGTACATTGACTGCACATAATTCAGAGGAAACACTTTCTGTAAGCTCTGGTACATTGACTGCAGATGATGCAGAGGAAACACTTTCTGTAAGTTCTCGCACCTTAAGTGTAGATAATTCCGATGCTATAATGGAATCTTTGGAATGATCAATTACTATGTGGTCTCTTCTACTTTTGTGGAAGATGGTTGTTTTAGCAAATAGAATATAAAGATCTTTCCTGTTGTTGTGGGAGATGATCTGTGATGCTCTGCAGGAATCTCACCTGCTTTAGTGGGTGACGATTCAGACCAGAATGTTTGAACTGTATTGGTGTTCTAATAAGATCTCTTGCTGTTATGAGCAATGATGTGTGAGATGCTGCAGGAATCTCGCCTGCTTTAGTGGGTGACGATTTAGACCAGCTTGTTTGAACTGTAGGGGTTTTCTGTTGTAAAGAAATACCTAGACCAGTGATATTTGCTATTAAGCTATGTAACGATGATGATGATGTGAATTAATTAGTATTATTATTATTTTTAGATGAATAAATGCACTCGAGGACGAGTGATTTGTCAGAATGGCCGTGTCGGCAGCAATATTATTTAACAACTGCGAGAGACGGCGACTAGATGGCGCTAGTGGAACGTGCACCGGAAGCATCATAGACAAACCTTCACTCTTTCGATCATTTGACGTAATGTACAGTTCAGTAAAATATCGTAACTACCCTCGGCCACTAGCGACCGCCTTTATAAGGAGCTGCGCTGTTGAGACGGCACGCATTTCAAACGGATGCGTCTTGGTGCACGGACCACTGTCTCTCGACAGTCAGTACTGCCCGGTTATTGGATGTGGAACACTGTGTACACAGTTAGTACTATCCTTATTGCGGTGGGTGCATGGACCACTGTCCCTGACAGTCAGTACTGCCCTATGTGACCGCCCTCACTGCCTTTATTCGTTATTTAATTCAGTTTTATTTCATTTCTACATTTCCTAGATTTAAGATAACTGATTGTTCAATTAAATTAAAATTAGTGTATTGTATTGCCATAACTGAGTTTTACTTCTGATGTCTGGACCAAACCCGACACATACATAAACTCCACCCTGTTTCCCATGGGGACAAGCAGAAACTACAGAACGCCACCTGCTACGATCCTCACAAACTCTATTTCTTAGTTTACGTTCATACATCTGCACCCTAATTGCGAGACTCACAATTTATCAGAATCTGAATGGGATTGAAGACTATTTCTAAACCATTGCGTCATTTGTTCGAATATATTGTCGGCTCAGCAACGTAAATAACGCAATGAATGTTGTTTAACTATGAATATTAAACCAATTCCTACCGATAAAAAGTTCCGCAATTACCCTTAAGGTTATACACGCACGCCAATTACCAATACTATGCACCTCACTTTTCTGAAGAACATCACCAATAAGTTCACTAAATGTTTCCTTTCTGCCAGAGTCACGAATTTATCCGAAAGGGTCACCGTAGCCCTGGCACAGGGAACTGAAGGAACACGGGTGGGTTTTAGTCAGTAAATGTCTGACATGCCCTGTCAGACATTTACTGAGCTCCGCCCAGAGCGGGAGAAGTCATTTGATGATTTCCCACCCATAAAAAGGGCGTCCCCTTCCGGTATTTGCAGTCAAATCTGCCTTGTAAATATCTTTTATTAGCCACCCTGCATTCGTTCTCTCAACATGACCAAATCATTTAAGCATACTCTTCTCAATTCTCCACTTCGTTATTACTAATAAAATATCACTTGTCTACTTAACCCTTTATTCTCCTACTTTCATCAAGAAAGTAGTCAAGTGATTCCGTACGATGGATGGTGCAAAGATAATAATTGGTCGTTACTAGAGCTCGCTAAGTGATTCTGATTGAAAAGCTAGAATGTTGAAAGTGTTCTTAGATTAATTGAATGGTCTAATTAGAGTGTCGAGAAACGGCCGACTAAGATACTGTAGCCAGCTTATTGATCTAGTTCCCGTTACTGTGTGGGGTCGTAAATAAACATCACAGTTGTAATATTCGAAGGGGTAGGCAGAGTCCCGTATTCGATATCCAGTAAAGATGAAATATCAGATACTGTTTTTTTAGGATTATACTACCTACTTGGCAGGTATATGGAGCGGGCTATTCTCGAAGTTTCTTTGATGGATTTACCGACATAACTTGCAGAGTAAGCAAGATAAAGTGGCATTGGGCTTGACATGTTGTCGAAGGACCAATGTTCGGTGGACCAGGCGATTTCTGATGTGTAGAAAACGCGTATTGGCAAGGATAGCTTGGGACGCACTCTAGCTACACGACCTTAAAAAGGTGGCTGGGACAGACTGAATATGGAAGGTGGAAGACCAGGTGTTATCCAGCAGTGATCTTCGATCATCATCATTATCATTTCAGCCGTAAGACGTCCACTGCTGGACTTAGGCCTCCCCCAATTTGGGGGGCTTTGCCATAATCGCCACTCTTGGCAGGCGGGTTGGCGATCGCAGTATGGTGGTAAAATGCATAGAGAACGCTGCTGCACATTCTCTAGTAAGTCCCTTAGTCGCCTTTTACGACACCCATGGGAAGAAATGGGGGAAATGAACTTCGATAGGTTGAGTTAATTAGCAGGTGTTTATCAACAAACGCACTTTTATTCCTTTTTTCTTACTTACTAATACACTTACCCTATTACTCATAAACACAAATAAAGTTATCGCAAGTTTTATGTCGTAAAAGGCTACTACGGGGCTTACTAGAGAAAGGGCAGCATCGTTCTCTACGCATTTTACCACCATACTGCGATCGCCTGTCCGGCTGCCAAGCGTGGTAATTGTGACACACCATTTAGGAAGGCCTAAGCCTCCCTCACTTTGTCCAGCGGTGGAGGTCTCAGCTGAAACGATGATGAATGCTTATGAATTTACTTGTGCTTGGAATAAATTAACGTCAAAATTGCAACGTATGGAGACCGAACTTTGATGTCTCGCTTGCCAGAGTTTGACAATGGTGCCGATTCCCTTATTCACAAACTAAACTAAATTTAAGTTCAGTGCATCTTTTTCTTTCTATTTCATTAAGAAAAGGACAGAAGATAAATTTTAGTTCAGTCCTGTCAAATTAATCAGCGCTTGACGTAAATTGACGTAATTTTAGTAGGCAAGTTTTTAATCACGTCTAAACTTGTATGGAGCGCTGATTAATTTGACAGGACTAAACTAAAATTTATCTTCTGTCCTTTTCTTAATGAAATAGAAAGAAAAAGATGCACTGAACTTAAATTTAGTTTAGTTTGTGAATAAGGGAATCGGCACCATTATTTAGTTTTATTTAATTAAAAATACTAGCATCTGTTATGGGCGCTGTTTATTGCTAGCATTTGGAAGGGTTTAACTATTCATACTAAACGCGTACCTACACATATATCTTTCAGTTCTCAAATAAAGATCTGCCTAAAACATTATTTTTAACAATCTTGAGCTCCTAAAAGTAAAACTGAATGTTTCTTTTTAAGTCAAATAGCCCATTACCAGATGTTTCAGACCATTGAAATCAAAACCACGTATCGAATATAGTATCAAAATAATTATAGTAAGTAAGTACAGACGCCAGCACATCGAGCTATTACAATCTGTCAAATTTCTTTAATAGATTTTCAACTTTATCGCTAAAGCATTAGGTTCAATGTTGATTGGGGGAATTTGACAGTTTCGGGTACATTGATGTACTGGCGTCTGTACTAGTAGTTCAAAAGATCATAACTTACTACTGAATACAGTAATAAGTTAATACTAAAGTGTCTAACATATTATGTTTATGGTCATAATTACGGTTCAGGTTCATACTTGAAATACCTAGCAAATATCACTTCGTCAAAATACAATTTATCGATAATTACCACTTCCAGTCAAGTTTTTACTAAAACCAAGTTATGTATTAATTAACAACTAACCAATGTTGGATCAAATATTTGGAGCAAAGATTTCTTTGAATTTTTCAAGTTTGTTACCTTTTATAACGACAGTGATTACAGAGAAGCCTATTTAGTTTTGACACAAATCATTTTCTTAAATGAATACTAGTTTACACTGCAGTTTCTTTCAATTATATATGGATATTTATAATGCACTACCTACTTAATTTTCTATCATCATAAAAAAAAAACTTTTGAAAATAATTTAAGATTTTCCTCTGATTAATTCGTCAGTTAACTTCTAACGTGATCGCCAATATTGGCCGTCGATGTGAGGCCAACATCTGTCAATAAGAACAGGAAGGAGCCAACACTGCGTAAGTGGGACGACAAACACAGTTTATTACTCGACTGCCATAAACAGAAGGAGGGTAATGTGTTTTCAGATTTATGTTTAGGCTTATAACATTTTCATAATATAGACACTTCCATAATACCTCTGAGACGGCACTTTATCTTAAAACTCGAATAAAGTTTTATTCCGATTTTTTTTTTTCAGAACATCGTAATGTTTACTTAGGTCTAACTTCTGGGAGTTATAAACTATTTCGACGAAAAACAGGTCTTATTCAAATTCTTAAGAGAGAAAAAAAATTCGCGCTACTTTAACGCATCCTGCGTTAAAGTAGCGCGAATTTTTTTTTACGTTATTTCTATTAGCACGTTATTGTCAGGTTGCACATAGGTTAAAATATGATTCGCTACCGTAATAAATATGGAGTTAGAGAATTATAATCATCAATACAACTCTCTAAGTTCATTTAACCCTATCGCGTGACTTTTTCAAGACACAACAACAGCCTGACCGTTGCCAAAAACGTAAAAAAAATGGAGTTTTGCGGTCTTTTCTGACGCTTTTCCCACAATGTGTCAGGAAAAGAGTCCCACCAAAATTTCAAATTCATTTTTTTTTTCACATAATTGCATGGGCACTTTGGAAACGTCAAAAGCTAGGTGCAACCTCAGAAGCCTCGGCCTGACTTACCTTATTACTAAAAGGTACCTAAGTAACTAATAACAATATTACCCCAAGAGCCACAATTACAAGCAAATTCACACTTAACTGCACTAAAATCAATAAACCTTTTCCCAGTATTCTTTAATGAAATCACTTAGATACTAGTTCTGAGAACACAATTATAAAGCCGCTCTTAATAATAGTGTTCTGCTTACCCCCTGATTGCGTGTGACCGTGTTATGTGAACCGTCTGGATATAAATCTAAATTGCCTAGGAATTTTCTGCTGAGTAAGGCAGGTGTCAATGTGGGAGCGAGGCGCAGAGATTTGTCGCTTAGTATTTTTGTTTCGCAGTGGAAAGTGCAGTGTACACCTTTTTTTACGGGTGGGAAATCATCAAATGACGTCTCCCGCTCTAGTTGGAACAAAAGGGCGTGTCAGACTTTTACTGACTAAAACCCACCCGTGTTCCTTCAGTTGCCCATTTGCCAGGGCTACGGTATCTCTTTCGAACGAAATTCGCGACCCTGGTAGGCAGTGTGCCCCTTAAAATGAAATTATGACATAGTGATCAGTTGAATGCATAAGCAAGAAACATAAATGATCTATTAACCATAGGTTGGCTGATAGCAGTTGGAACAGAGTTGCCGAAAATTGAGCTGAATGGTGTGCAATAAGAGAAGCCTATGTACAGCTATAGGCTGATGTTGAACCACAGAGTTTTGTTTTATGAAACACTATCCTGACTGGCAACTCGCATCTCAATTGCGAAACATACTCTCAACCACAATTTTAATTATTTATAAGAACATCGCTCATCCATTGTTTTGTATGATTGCAAAATAACATAATGAATGTTGCTGAACTGTCAAAATTAAACCCATTTCTACTCTTAGTGTGTTACGCAATCACACAATGTGGCCAGTACTGTGAAGGCATAATGTCCAGCAGTACCCATCATTTGGCTGATAATTATGATAATAATAACTACTAGTGTCTCTACAGGTTACTAAATATGGACTTTCCTGAAATCCAGCCTAACATCTCAGTGCTCAAAGTCAATCTCACCTGCTCGTGGTGTACCCTGCTGAATAACAAACGAGGCTCTGACAACCGACAAATGTCGGGATAACCATTCTTAATTTAACATCGCAGCTAAATGGCGCAGACTAGTGACGGGCAGCAGTGTCATCAGTGCAAAAAGCTGTGATCGCTATCGCGAGCGAAACCCTATGAGTCCCTTTTTTTTGTGAGTGGGAAATCATCAAATGACGTCCCTTGCTCTGGCCGGAGTGGGAGGGCGTGTCAGACTTTTACTGACTAAAACCCACCCATGTTCCTTCAGTTGCCCGTATGCCAGGGTCACGGTGTCTCTTTCGAACAAACCTTGCGACCTGACGTGCTAATTTGACATTCATGTGAAGCTGCACCCTAATTGCGAAACGCACAATTTATCAGAATCTGAATGGGATTGAAGATTATTTCTAAACCATTTCGTCTTTTGTTCGAATAAATTGTCGGCTCAGCAACGTAAATAACGCAATGAATATTGTTTAACTATGAATATTAAAACAATTCCTATCGATAAAAAGTTCCGCAATTACCCCTCTGATTAGTTGCTATTTACGAATATAGCTTCGGATACGTAGCGTAGCTATTAGTAGAGCACTGTCTGTTATGTTATGATTAACTGACTGTAAAAGGCGTTTTAATATTTGTATTTTATCAGTAAGTGTTTTATTCAAACAATTTAATTACATACAATAAAATGCTTAGCGAAGGTAGAACTTATTTTGTTTCTTATTTTAGTAAACTGTGAGATATATAACTCACTATCTGCCCGCGACTTCGTCCGCGTCAAATTTTTGCTCCCGTGACTTTTTCCGTCGCATCGAATTGCCTGCCAGTTTTAGTCCATTTTTCGTTTCGTTTTTTATTATAGCGTAATAGTATATAGCTTATAGCTTTCCTCAATAAATAGGCTACCCAACACAAAACGATTTTTTCAATTCGGACTAGTAGTTCCTGAGATTAGCGCGTTCAACCAAACAAACTCTTTAGCTTTATAATATTAGTATAGATGATTGATTTGATATAATATGAATGGTTCTACTCTAGTTTCAGACCCATTTTCTGAATAGATGATACGTTTGTCTAGTGGTCGCCAGCGCTACTACTCAACATGAGGTCTTGGGTTAAAAACCCAGGTCGGTCAAAGAGTTATTGGTTTTTCTATCTGGTATTTCTCAGAAGCAACCGGGAGTCTGAATTGATGACAATGACGGTGGCAATGACAATGACGGTTGATGACAATAAGCTCGCCTCCAATTACAAGAGACTTAAACATAACTTCCCATTTCTTCCAGTGGGTCTCATAAGAGGCGACTAAGGGTCTTACTAGACAATGAGGAGCGGCATTCTCTACAATTTTTTCCACCGTACTGCGACCGCCAACCCGCCTGCAAAGTGCGGCGATCATGGCAAATCCTCCAATGGGGGAGGGCTATGTCCAGCAGTGGACGTGTTTCGGCTGAAATGATGATGATGAAATATAACTGGCGAAATGTAGGTGTACAATAGGTACACCTCTGCGCAACCCCTCGGGGAAACAAGGCTTATTATTATGTGAAATTAATCCCGCTATTCTCAACACAACACAAACAAACAGACAGACCCAACAGGTACCTATCTAACATAGATTTATGTAAGAACAAGATTGCCGATCAAATACTACATATTGAGCGTTAAATAAAAACCGTTCGTAACTATTTTAACGAGTAGTAATACTAAAAAAGTTCGAATCAAGACATAATCGTTCAGGTATTCCGTGAATGAGTTTCCTTCGATGTGTTTGCGAGAAAAACTAACGGTTCAATCTTGTGCGTCGTAACGTAGAAACACAGAATAGTACTAACAGAAGGGCGGCTCCGTGTAACCATCGAAAATAGGCGCACGCACACATATATGCATGCGGCGGTACACATAGTTCATCATCATTTCAGACGAACGACACCACTACGGTTTGCCATAATTGCCACGCTTGGCAGGCGGGTTGGCGATCGCAGTATGGTGGGGGCCATCCATAAATTACGTCACACATTAAGGGGGGAGGAGGTCGACGAATTGTGACATTGTGTGACAAGGGTGGGGCCCTATATTTTGTGACGTCACATTTCAACGTTTAATACACATATTTAAAGTACTATGAAAAAAAAATTCTATGTCTACATGTAAATTTGCAAAATAAAAAAAAGGGAGGGGGGGGGTCTCACAAATGTGACCAGCTGTGACAAGAACGGGGGGTCAAAAAATCATGAAATTTGTGTGACGTAATTTACGGATGGCCCCTTGGTAAAACGCAAAGAGATCGCTGCTGCCCATTCTCTAGAAAGTCCCTTGGTCGCCTCTTACGACTCCCATGGGAAGAATAGTGCTATTCTTCACGCCCGGCGCTACGCGGAACGTAGATACACAATATGTTAGCTGACCTAGTTACTATAGTTCACTTACTCGCACCGTGTGACTCACATCATCAACTTAGTAAGCCTATCGCTTACTAAGCATATCGTAGACCACTGCTGGACTCAGGCCTCTCCTGTCCTACGCCTTCCTCATCCTCCGGTCTGTCTGTCTAACGTGTGACTGTTTCAAAACAATTAAAAGACACTACACAGCACACGGTGGCAGCCACAGCTTCGAAAGGTAGTAATTATATTCTCATTCTTGTTACGTGTCCAATTTTTATCTGCTTTATCCGTTTTTCTCATATTAGACTAAATCAAGATACGTTTTTGTGTTACTACGGAAACGGTTTGCTCTCGTTGTACAGACGCCAGCGCATCAAGCTACCCGAAACTGTCAAATTTTCTCAATCAATCTTAATACAATAAATCATAATACTGCAGCGATAAAGTTGAAAAACTATTAAAGATATTTGACAGATTTTAGTAACTTTTGTGTTGGCGTCTGTACGTGAAGTGTGGTCTATGTGTGCGTGCATATCCACTTGTTGTATCGAACCGGCCTTCTGCACTTTCTGTCTCGTATATTATTCTGTGTCGTATATTCAATGGCTTCTTTGCACTTACTATGATACTGCAAAGCGTTAATTAGGTAAGATTTTTTTTTTGTTTTGACAATAATTGAAGTAGTGGAGAAATTATTAAGTGATTGCTTTGTGAGCTTCTTGGATATAATGAGGTGTTAGGTCTCTGTCCGCGTGTTTGTAGAAAGACAGTTATTTTTTATTCATTCGGATAGAATGTCTTACAGTAAGTAGATAAATCACTTCTCATTAGATTTTTATGGGATCAGTGATTATATTGAGTCAATTGGCGAGTATAATGCACTAAAGTAAATTTTTAAATTTTCATTATTTGAATATGAAGCTTTTGGCTACTAAGTATGTGTGTATTTTGTTTTTGTTTTGGTGGCCGTTTTCTTTGTGCAGAATCAACACTATTTTTACGTTACTAAGATCCGATTGCTTAATGCGTGGCAAACGAACTTAGCAAAGTAAAATACAATTTTGCTTTGTAGATATGTAAATCTATTGCACTATATTTTGTTTGTGAGTTTTGTGACATAAAAAGAAATAAATAACACTGTTTTAGTATCACAGAAGCACGTACATCTGAAAAGACGAGGATAATGTTTTATTTTTCTATTTACTGTTCGTAGTAATATAAAGTCCGTTACAAATATTAATTCGCTGCTAACTTCGATACTAGCAACCCTTGCTCACTCCAACTTTCACACTCAATCCAAGATGATAAACGTCCAACAAAATCTATTTACCTATTTCCTTCCTTATTAACACAACATCTAGAAAATCGGACCTGCACCCACAAACCATTACCATTCAAATTACATGATTACACCACTAATCCTATTGGCATAAAGCAGGGGTCAGACCGTATTATGGTATACAATCACTTTCTAGCGATGATTTACAGATCGTAGCGTAAATTAGCCGAGCCTACGCGTTACTAGGCAACGGTTCCTGTAGTGTGACCTCCGCTTTCACCGCTTGTGGGAAATTGATTCACTTTCATGTGAGATAGGGATGCTAAGATTTCTATACGGATCAGGGGTCTACTCTCTAAATCCAGGTTCGTCCGAAAGTAGCTCGACTAACAAGTGTTAAATTAAATTTTTCGGACGGGCAGACCTATCGGGAGTACTGACAGCAGTCAAATCGTATTGTATGATTGTCATTAATTCTTAGTTCGGGGCCCAAACCAATCTTATATCTGTTACTGCTACGGAGTAGGAAACTCCCTTAGAAGTAGAAAACCCTTCGCCCACATACTCTGGCCATTTTATTATAACTAGCTTCTGCCCGCGACTTAATCTGCGTGAAATTTCTTCTTTTTTTTGCGAAGGACACCCGTAGTTTTTCTTTAGTGGTCGTAACTACTTAACCGGGTTTGCCTGCGAATAAATTAGGGCCTCCAGCCAGGGCTTAAAAACTGTTAAAAAAATGCTACTACTCGGTAAGGGCACCACCTGTGGGGTACGACCAAGAGACGGGCTGGATCTGAGTGATTATTGTTATTTGGCGACGAAATTTAGAGCTACAGGCTCAGCTACGGCGCGGGCTGGCACTTCTTCGAGCAAGGGTCGGAGGGGGCCCGCCTCAGTTGCGAATTCGCCTTATTGCGTATAGTGAATGTAGACCTTTGTAATATTCTGCCTAAGTAACAGCTTTAACCACTGGATTATCTGATATCTTCCCTTCTATCTTAACAGATATAAATGCCAGCTTACGTAATATATCTTTATAATGTTAGTCAAATGTATCCGCGTTACGCCAGTAGTTCATATCTGACTTGACAGATGGCGCAACCGTTTCAAGCCACTTACATTAACTTATAGTATCTATGCATAATATTGGCATGTAGGTCGGCTCATTGAGGGTTCCTGTAGCGTTTGTAGGTTGTGGTATCTTCTTTGTTCTGGTTGACAAAGTGTAAACCAATCCTTCCAGATAGACTCAGTTGGACAGTAAGAAACCAATCGTGGTGATTGTTATAATTTACAATAACAATTCATAGATACAGTAAACTAATATAAATGGATATCTCTTTCTATAATCTTAGCTTTAACTAAGTCTAAAAAAACCTGCTTATGATAAACAAACGTCTTTTAAGTCCTACATTTCTCTTAGATTTAACACTCGCAATATCAAAAGTAACTATTTGAATGTTCTTACTGAATTTATCAATATTAATATAACCAGCCCAAAACATTCCCAAAGGGGTTGCTGGGACAATGACCTCTTCTCTCTGAGAGTTTCTGGGCCATAATTTTTGTTAATCCATCTCATTAATTTTCTAAGAAATTTTTGCACAAATATTTTAATTTTAAACCCAGATATAACCACAACACTCCAATGTACGAGTAGAATAACAATTATCACAGTAAATAATTCATTTTCCGTGCCGAATCCGTCTCCCACCTATCTTTAAAGAAACAAGCCTACTCCACACAATTCCCTGCGCCCTCAGGAACACACAGACAGACATAAATATTCACGAGCCGCGTGTTATTGCATAATCTCCGTTTTATTGGACACAATAGCATTATGCGTCTGCGCATTTAAAGTGCGCAGAAAAAAAGGAAAAGTGTTAATTTAAAACTACGAGAATGGGTTTAGTGTGTGGTGTCATGAGATACTTGTGTCCTGTATAAGAACCTTATGTGTGAAATACTTTTGAGAAATGTTTTTTTAACCGAGCAGGCATACGAATATCACACTCTTATATTGTTATTTATCTGTATTGTACACCACAAAAATACATAACATAAAAAGTAATTTCAAGAACTAGAACGCGGCTACTCAAAAATTATGCTCTAAAAAGTATGAAGCAAGAAAAATACCCTCATTTCAGCGGTGGTCATACGTCACATGTGCCTAAAAGCATATGACCGCTTACTACTATTAGAGTGCATTGTTTTGTTAGGTTAGGTGGCATTTACCTCCCCCCAGTGGGTTCCCGCATTGACGAGGCGGGAAGGCTCAGTAGGGGCAGGAGGTTTAGAACCCCACGGTGAAGCTAAGAGGAACCCGCCGAGGAGGGCCGCTCGTCAGGGCTTTTCCGCTCGAAGCTGACGATGTAGCGGTCAACGCGGTGTCGTTTGGCGACATCGTTTGGTGTTCTGGCGCGCCGTAAATGGGGGTACCTTATCCCCCAGAGGAGGGTCCGTAGACGGACAGCTGCGGCGGGTCCGCGGAAGAATTACGTGTGCTCATGTTCCCGCCACAAGCGGCACAGGAGGACACCGTGCAGTTTTAGTGGGTTGGAGTCCCACATAACTGCACTATCTCCCCGTGGTAGTGCAGCATGCATAAGCATTTCTCCACGTTAAAAAAAAAGGTGGCATTTACCTAGACATAAAATGAGGTGCAAATATTAAGTGAGTGGGTCATGACTGTGATGAGTTAGATATATCTAGATTGAATTAATATAATAATAAAGAGCTCAAAAAAAATGAATTGGGCAACAATTTCCAGATTTAAGAAGACCTAAAAAGCAACTATTAGGTCAAGAATCACCCACTTCAAATAAGCTTTTAGTCAGATTGAACTCTATGTGAACCATAATAAATTACAAAATAGCTCGCTTTCATCTTAAAATCCAGGTGAAACCTGCCATAAGGTGGACTATCAACAGTTATATATTAAAACATTTGCTTGCTTTCTTCAGTCGTGAGGGAAATAAATCGACACTGGAAAGTTCACGCCGCAGTAATCGTTGGCTTGACGTTTATTGAAAATTCTCGTGATTTTCTTAACAATTACTCGGGTTTTTTATCGGTACATCAACTATAATATTTGGCATGGCAGAGGTCTGCCAAAGCCCTGGGGAAATATAGTACATACCTACCTATACATACCTATGTCCATCATCATATTAGCATGTAATGTTTCCACTCATCATCATCATCATCATTTCAGCCGTAAGACGTCCACTGCTGGACTTAGGCCTCCCCCAATTTGGGGGGCTTTGCCATAATCGCCACGCTTGGCAGACGGGTTGGCGATCGCAGTACGGTGGTAAAATGCATAGAGAACGCTGCTGCCCATTCTCTAGTAAGTCCCTTAGTCGCCTTTTACGACACCCACGGGAAGAAAAGGGGTGGTGTTATTCTTTACGTCCGGCAACACACGGTTGATGTTTCCACTGCTGAGACATAAACCTCTTCTCAGTACGAAGGAAGAGTGTACCTCACACCTATGTTTCGCCAGTTATGTCTATGTTATGTCTGTATAAGTCTGATATACTAGAGAGCCCCTAGTAAAGAAATTTCATGAGGACCACGACCGCTCTGACAAGAGTGTTACGAAGAAGAAGAAGAAGAATAGAGAGCGAGCCTATAGCTGATGTTACAAATTTTGACTCCGAGCTGCTAATAAAGAATCGCCTGGGAATCAAACCCAAGATATCATGCTTAGCTCACCGCTTGCGACACCAGTCATAAACATTAGACAGAACTATCATTCCGTGCAGGACTTTTTAAATGACAATTTTTTGTAATATTTTTGTTTCTCTACTTTGTATGACATTTGCATGCTAGATTAAGGCAGAATGTACATGGATCCTATTAATTAATGTAACAACTTATATGTATGTACCTACATTCTAAGCAAATAAAGACCTATTCTATTCTATTCATCATCTGCCTAGCCTTTTGTCAACTATGTTGGAGTCGGCTTCTAGTCCAACCAGATGCAGCTGAATACCAGTATTGTATATGGAGCTACTGCCTATCTGACCTCTACAACCCAGTTACAGGGTAATACGGTCCCCTTGATAAGATTGGTTGTCAGAGTTTCGGGCTTCTGACAACCCGTAACGACTGTCAAAGATCGATAAATGACAGCCGGGGTCAACGGCTTAACGTGCTTTTCGAGGCACGAAGGAGTCTTGGTATGTTAAGATGGTCACCCATCCACGAACCAACCGCGGCCTGATCGATCTGTTTATGAGGCTGTTATTTAAATAATATCTTAGGACAACCAACACACCGTTATCTGATCCCAAACTAAGCAGAGCCTATACTATGGTAACCAGACAACTGATAAATATACTTATATATTTCTAAATAAAAATTATAGATAAATTACACCCAGACACAGAACAAATGATTGTGCTCATCACACAAAGATTTGTCCTGGGTGGGAATCGAACCCACGACCTCAGTCTTAGCACTCAGGGTCACTAACCACTAGACTAACAGGTCAGTCAAAATTATGCAGTCAATATTATTACTTAGTCACAAGCTCCTGTTAGACCGAACTAGTTGATAATTATTTATTTGGAAAAAGATTGCGAAGTAATTCAAGTAGCCCTTTGCCTAGCTGTAGGACAGCATAGCAATTAATTCAGCCAATTGAAGAACGCTGCTGAAAATAAACGTTTTTCTAAACGTTATGACGTTGATGTCATCTTGACGATATATAGCCTTCATTTATTTTTAAACTAACATAAACCTACTGCGTCCAGCATATTACGATAGGTCAAAGATCCCATAGGAAGTGACTATAAACTCTCTCAATGGAGTCTCGTACCCATTTTCACTAACACTAAGTGCCACCTAAAAATAAAAACAAACCGTTGGATTTTCGACTCTGAGGTTACCGCAGAAAGTGGTAAATCCAACAGCGCGTTTTATTTAGGTAGGCATTTAGGTGCCGGCTATTAAAAACTGGTGGCTACACCTACTAGTTTTCTTTTATGTAAAGGCTTACGATCTATCAATCTGTCGTTTATAGACAAACCGCCATTTAATGACGTCACTGTTTTACGCATTGCTGTGACGTTTATGTATAGTAGCTAGAAAGGCTTGCACCCTTTGCGTAACACTCTATCAATCAGAAATGTGGATTGTTTGAAGGAAGGACTTATTCATTACTTCATTTGTTCGAAAAATTTGTTTGCCTAACAACATTTATAACGCAATGTATGTTGTTGAACTATCAAAATAAAAGTATTTTTTTCTACTGTTAGTGTGCTAAGTAACTACCCTTTAACTGTAGACATTGAAATCATTCATCACAATCCACTGTTCGAGAAATATATAGCAGTAAAGAGTTTAAAAAAAGTGTAAAGTGTGTCACGGCTGGGCCAAAAAGGCCCAGTTCAGCAATTATATCAGAAAACGAGTACCTGACGCTGGTTTTCAGCTGAACCTCACCATCACGAATGTAACCTCCGAACGGTTAAGCAGAGTTTTACCTAAGTACACGCAATTCTATTCGCCAGTTATAAGTAAGTTCTACCTAAGTCCAATGAAATAGGAGAGGAGCCTATTGCCATCAACCGGGCTCAGATCCAGGCCATCAACATCATCATTTCAGCCAAAATACGTCCACTGCTGGATATAGGCACCGTCATTTAAATAAATAAATATCTTAGGACAACCAACACACTGTTATCTGATTCAAAACTAGGCAGAACCTGTACTATGGTAACCAAACAACTGATAAATATACTTATATATTTCTAAATACATACATATTATAGATAATTTACACCCAGACACAGAACAAATGATTGTGCTCATCACTCAACGATTTGTCCTGGGTGGGAATCGAACCCACGACCTCAGTCTTTGCAGTCAGGGTTACTAACAACTAGACTAGACCAGTTCTGTGCTTCTCGCATCCAGCGGATTCCTGCGGACTTCACCAGGTCATCGGTCCATCTTGTGGGAGGCTTTCCGACGCTACCTCTTCCAATACGCTACCCAGGCCATACCCAATCCAAAATTCGTACAATTCCCGTTACGTAATTTCAAAAACTATTTTCAATAAATGCACAGTGCAACTAAATCATTTGTCCCGGCCGATATTAGACCATTTTGTCGAAAACTAATTATTATTTTATACAGTTTTTGTAACATTCTATCTCTGACGAAGCTGAGTTTCAATCTAAAACCATTAGTATCGCCACATTTATATTCTATTCGAGTGAAATGAGAAGCAAAAATAGACCAGTGCATTGAATAGAACAACGGTAAATGCTTGAGACTACGTTAAGATTCCTTCTAATATCGCAAAGCTTCACTAGTTTATGTTTGTTTATCACGGATTGTTCTGGCCCATTATCAAAGGACGTAGGTTAGTTCGAGTTTTGACATGTCGCTCAAAGTTCAAGTTCGTATGAGAGCAGTAGCATCAGATCGAGAAGGTATCAATTCACTTTGTCAACACTTTGATCTTCATGCATCAGATCGAGAAGTTAAAGTCATCAATTTACTTTGCCAACACTATAATACTGGAATAATTTACATTTTGATGCAATTTTTAGGTCATTGTGAGGTTGTGTGTTGAAGAAAATATGATTCGCGAACAACAACCATAACCATAACCACCGTAACAAGTATGTATATGTAAAATTATAATCATTAAAGTGCATCCGTTTCTTCCCATGGGTGTAGTAAAAGGCGACTAAGGACTTACTAGAGAATGGACAGCAGCATTCTCTATGCATTTAACCACCATATTGCGATCGCCAACCCCTTTCCAAGCATGGCGATTATGCCAACCTCCCTTTGGGGGAGGCTTATGTCCAGCAGCAGGCCTCTTTTAGCTGAAATGATGATTATGGTGAATCATTACAATTATCAATACTTTCTTCTAAGTTTTTGTAGACAACCGTGGCACTTCCACTTTCCTAAGGTTTCATGGTGACAATTTTACAGAATAAGTCGGCTAGACTCTGTAGTCTGTAGGACTACTATCACATAGTAGCCATATCAAGAAGCTTAAAAGAATGCAGGTACAATAAGGAAGTCACAGGCCGTAGCTAGTGTTGTTCTAAATTTGTATGCATTGTACAGATTCGTCCAGCATTAGTTCGTCAATCGATCTGCAGTTTATAATAGTGTTGTGTAATGTCGACGAACTGCAAAGAATTTGCGAACAAGTGAGGTTATCGCTTAGTATGCGAAACGTGTGCACGGCAGTGCATCCGCCAAGTTCTTTTAAATCTATGTAATGTATTGAAATGGGTATTTTGGATTGTTACGTGTTCTATGTTGACTGATATAAGTAAACATTGTAAACTGTAGTACGACTAAATGTAAACTTACTATGTGTTGCATTACATTGAAGTATGAAGGGCGTGCTCTTACCTGTAAACAAAAAAGTATGGTCAGTATTATAATTTACTAACTGTGCTCCACGGTTTCACCCGCCTAAGTCTCGTTCCCATAGGAATATCGAGATAAAAACATATAGTATATCCTAATTCAGGTCATGGTCTACCCATGTTCCAAATTTCATCCAAATTCGTTCAGCAATTTTAGCGTTTAAGCGCAACAAACTAATATATAACAATCAATCAACTTTTGTTTTTTAACCGAAGAAAAAAAACGGAGGAGGTTATCAATTCGACGCGTATATTTTTTTTAGTTTTTTTTTTTATGTATGACCACGCACAACTTTTTACAGAGTAGTCCGATTTTGATCATTCTTTTTTCATTGGATAGGGTATACCTTGCCAAGTATTATTAGTACATTAAAGCCACAAAAAATACAAAATAAAAACTTTTTAACAAAAAATTAAACCGCCGAAAAAAACAAAAAAGCAAAAAATAATAAACCTTAAAATTTTGAGTCGGAAAACTCGAACTCGGAGCTGAAAAATCAATGAACAAAGATCACTCAAAGCGCCGACTCATAATTTTAAGGTTTATTATTTTTTGCTTTTCTGTTTTTTTCGGCGGTTTAATTTTTTATCAAATTAGTTTAAACAAAAGAAAAATACTGTTAATTTTAAGTACTGTCCCAGTAGTGGGAACAGTATAGGCCGATCATGCTATGCTATTATGCTAATCTTAATAAGTGAAACATATAGCGCGCAGTGATCAACGCAATTGCATTCTCTATTAAAATGTAAATGCGTTCTGCTTAACTAAAATAAAAATAATTTTTATTTCAGAAAAACACATTTACGGCTAACACAAACATTTGAGAACGAAGTGTATCGCTGGGGGCGTGTTGAGTTTCTTAGAAATTACTTACTAGCAAAAATTAATTTGTTTATATTTCTGAGAGACAAAGAGCCTATTCATGCGTACGCGCCTGCCCTCCGTTCAATCATTCATTCGTCCCGTTCGTGTGATAGGAACTAGTCACATTACTCTTCTAAATAACATAAAGGTTAAAATAAAAGTTCATATTGAAAGTTAACCTAAAAAGTGAAGTTTGATTATTCCCATCACCTAATAAATTAATAGTGTTGAGTTTCTTAGAAATTACTTACTAGCAAAAATTAATTTGTTTATATTTTCTGAGAGACAAAGAGCCTATTCATGCGTACGCGCCTGCCCTCCGTTCAGTTATTCATTCGTCCCGTTCGTGTGATAGGAACTAGTCACATTACTTCTAAATAACATAAAGGTTAAAATAAAAGTTCATATTGAAAGTTAACCTAAAAAGTGAAGTTTGATTATTCCCATCACCTAATAAATTAATAGGTAATAAATGCAAAAATATTTTTATCAAAAACACCAGCGCCTTCCAAACTAGGTGACATACAAAACAAAAAAAAACTCCGTGCTAATAATACAACTAAAAGATACTCTGGAGACATTCAAAACCAGAAAAGTCATATTCCATCACTCAAACCGTCAAGCAACACATGACTAAAATTTCCCTTAATTCTGTCATCTTCTAAAAGGGTGGAGTCGCTGAAACACCGGATACAACGAACAAGACTGTCGCATCTGCAATTCATATTAGTATAGTAAATACACTTAATTAATCTTCTGGAGGGCGTGGACTGCGAAATTTAGTGCCTTTGTTCTGAGACATGTTTTAACTTTGGTTGGCGTGGGGTGTAAGGAAAAAGAAAGATGCTTTCTGAGGCTCTATGTCGAACTTTTTGAAGGAAGAATTTTGTCAGTTAACGTTAAGAAAAGCAGTAATAACTAAATTCTCTATTTATTTCATTATTTGTGTACACACATTTAAAACATTGGGGTACGACATTCGAAAATTTTGAATAGCAAAGGTACTACTTATTTTTGCAGATTTTTTCCAGCAAAAGGAGAAATGGAAAGACATCTAGTCACTGGTATGTACAACTATTCAGCAAAATAACCTTGAAACCTGTAAACACAAAAAGCAGTTTTTAATAAAGAGCAAAAAGCCATGTTTAATACAACAAATACCAATCGTAAGTACCTATCAAATTTCATTTAAAATAAAATATGAAGTTCAGTATTGAAAATTAAAAGATTTAACAGGTATTTTTTTCCGACAGCAGGCATTTTGACAGTTTCGTAAAGATGTGTTACCACAGCAATAAAAAATACCAAATAATAAGTGTGTTAGTACATTTTAATCAAGTACTTATCGCACCCCTAGATCTAAAGGGAACTAACTCAAAATTCTTAATTTTTGAATTATGCACACATTCGAGTCTGTCATTTCAATACCTATCGACCAATAAACCAGATTCAAATTCAAATAAGAATTTTGAGTTAGTTCCCTTTAGATCTAGGGGTGCGTTATGTCTAAGTTCAAGTAACAAACACCACACAAGTTCATACCTTGTACTTGTACCACAACCTCTAAGACGCAAACGCATCTGCAAATCAAATCGCGGGCACGCATGCGCGCGGTACCACGCGACGCCGGATGTCAACATTAGTATGTCGAGGGCTCGTTACATATGTAAGTGATTAACTTAGGTATACAATACATTAGGTGTCACGGAAAGACTTTTAAAGGTAAATTACTTTACTGTTAAATGACTTTGACACGATTTCCGCTTTGTTAGAAATTTTATTGGCTACTGTAATATAGAATCTAGTTGTACTCAATGCAGAGCCATTTTTTTTAATATTTTTTTTTTTCAATATTTAACCAACTACCACTTGACAAAGACTAAATAAAGTAACAAAAATTTGAATTTCGTATCAGAAAACCACAATAAACCAATGATAAGATAACTAAAGTAAACTACCATATCAGAATTGTGTTCCTAAGCAAGTTTTATCGTAATATTTCCAAAGCTTTATTACTCAAAATCTATAGAATTATTTGCCTGTTTTGGACTGATAGTCAATAACATAATAGTTGGCCTATTATTTGTTGATAAAATTAACATAGTATCAGCATTCTTTGAATACAACCGGATATAATTAAATGACAATTATTATCTACTTTAGTAAACAATTTACGCAAGATGGCGTCTATTGTGAAATTCCAATGTAAGTAGCCAACTTTAAAATAGAGAATCAACGCTTTCAAGTATTTTAATTTCACGCCATTAACACCTTTTGTGCGAAGTTACTTGGATATCGAATAATGCCGACTGAAAAAAATGCCAACTACTTTTTAAATAGTTCGCAAGAATCAGTGAACTTAGTTCTTTTTAACAAATAAATTGCACAGGCAAAAAAAAATGGTATGTCATTTGTGGTGTGAGAAGAAGACAGTTATTCATGAAATTAACGTTCTTATGTAGGTTTATATGAATGTATTGACGCCAGCATATCAAGCTACCCGAAACTGACAGATTCTGCCAATCAACCTTGAACCTAATGATTTAGCGATAAAGTTGAAAATTTGTTAAAGAAATTTGACAGATTGTAGTAGCTTGATGTGCTAGCGTCTGTTCACTACAAAATTGGTAGAGCCGAATAAATAGTTTATAGCTTGACAATCTGTTCTTGAGACGCTGCCGCGCTGCGTAAAGCTGCGAACCTTTGGCACACTGAACCCAGTCGCAGCCCAGTGGTATCGGCCTCGACTTACGAATTATAGGCCGTGAGTTCGAACCCAAGTAGACACTTTTGGATGGCATTGCACTAGTCTTAAAACGGTGAAAGAAAACGTCGTAAGAAATCTGTCATATCTTAGAACCAAAAATTCGAAGATATGTGACATCCACACAGAGGCCTATGTCCCAGCAGTGGTAACATTATAGGCTGACCTGTTAAGTGATGAAGGCTAGGGTACTTCCTCATCAACGCTCAGCCGTAGCACTTGCAACCACTAGACCAACAACGAGGCAACAATTTGTCAATATAAATTCCTATAAATTACACAATAGTAAAAGAACGTGTACATTTACCAATCAAATACTACACAACCTAATCTCAATATTAAATTGCCTATACACTACACAATTCGCCGTCATAAATCTTACACTACACGGCAGTTATACGTAAAATCAACATCGACACAGATCCTGCGTCCCTTGCAACTAGCTAACACCTTGTTATATTTCCAAACAGCCAATAATCACTGAACTCGTCACGAACTTGGCTCTTATAACAATAATATCCATATTTCGTTGCGAATAAGGGAATAACGCGAGCCGAGACGCGAATTAGGATGGGGCTCGGAGATGGGCGGTAGGGAAGAAATCAATACTTTGTGGCCTGTCAAAATGAAAATGAAAATAAAAATATTTTATTGGACATAAACCTACATGAGCACTAATGAAACGTCAGAAGCTATTTGCAAGAATGCCTTTTTTTTCTGGGTGGTGAATCATCAAATGACGTCTCCCGCTCTGGGCGGAGCGGGAGCGCATGTTAGACTTTTACTGACTAAACCCCATCAGTGTTTGTTCAGTTGCCTGTGTCAGGGCCACGATAACTCATTGAAGGTACATACTCGAAGGTGTAAGAATGCCTGTCCCAAGATTGCATTTGTAAGGGGTATCCAGAATTCCGAAGTGAAGTTAGGTACGTTCTTTTTCAAATTAAATTCAGTGTAACCCCAAACCGGGCTTCTTCCATACCGGAAGGAATATCCTTTTCACCGCTGCAAGGGTTGTGGCTGGACAACCTGCGAGCTGCCTACCTACTGCTGGAAGACCTACCCACCTACGTGGCTGACACCGGTCACCTACAACTTGAGAACTACCAGGATAGTGGTTTTCTTCAGGCGGACTAGAATTAAATACGCGCTCGATATTTAGAACTCACGCCAGCCTTCTGCTGGAGCTAGCTATGTTTAAATATTGTTTAATTTTCAGAATCTTAATTACACTTATGTACCTTCCATCTTTTTGTTTCTTTTAAACGTCCTGCCCTAACAGGCACATTACAGTGGCGCCAACAACTGAACGTCATCGGAACATCTAAACTGCGTTCAATATCACCCAGTGTCAATATTGGACACAACAATGATGACACTAACAGCTCTTTAAAACCGTTCACATTTATACTGATCGCGTTAAGTTTTGTTGGTGAAATCTGCCCTTAGTCACATTTTATAGCGTACTAGCTGACCCAGCAAACGTTGTTTTGCCGGGTGAAAAAGAGTGAAAATTTAGAGTTGTAGGTATGTATTTTTCAATGCCAAATCATAATAAAATAAAAAATAAAAAAATTGTCAAAAACTTTAAAAAAAAAATTTTGGGGTGGACTACCGCTAACATTTAGGGGGATGAAAAATAGATGTTGGCCGATTCTCATAGATACCGGATAAGCACAAAAAATTTCATCAAAATCGGTCAAGCCGTTTCGGAGGAGTATGGCAACGAAAACTGTGACACGAGAATTTTATATATTAGATAGTAAGTTTAGTAAATACCTAAAGCTACTGCTGCGCAAGAGGTTCTATGTTTAATTTCCAGGTCGGGCAAAGTATTATTGGGTGTTTTCGTTTGGAATTTTTCAGTAGTAGCAAGGAGTCTAAATATGAGCCCATTTGATGGCAAAAGGCTTGCCCCCTATTATTACATGGGGTTTTAACAAAACTGGTGAAATGTGGGTGTACTATATAACTATTGACACCTCTAAATAACTATTCGTTTGACGCCTGGAGGCGTGAAGAAAACATTTTTTTTCTATCCGTTGCTGCTGACTGGCCTTTATAAACGTTGGTCCGCAAAACATAACATGGGTGTGGTGTGAATGCATCTGAAGAGTTTTCACGACTACCAATGTTCCAGTTTATCGAGTGTATCTTGCAATTAGACTCTATTTCTTTGCTGTCAAACTTGCTAATTGAACATTCTTTCATCTAGGCATTTTCTTCTAGATACCTACCTACGTAGGTAGAGGCGATGATCAATTTTATCTAAATTTTTTTCGTATTTGAAAAGAATGAATATAAATGTAGACATTTTTCACAGGATGACGCAATGATCGGTTTTTCCGATAAAAGTGATATTTTAAAGACAACCTTTGAAGAGAAACAAAGGTAGTTTGTGTTGTACAATTTCCAAAAGGCTAACTGGTAGAAAATGCCTATGGCCTTAAGTCCGCCTCTGTACATCAGTGTGCGTAAAGTATTAAATAAATAAATAAACAAACAATAAATACATACATAAAGTATAGTAGCAGCAGTCTTCCTAACGCCTAAATAGTATAATACAATTCATTGCGATGGGTATAGCTTTGACGAAAGATTCATAATCATTGGAATTGGGAATGACATCGTCTTAGTGGCAGGATTCGGCGTTATGACTAAGATCCGTAATAATTTTTTTTTGTAAATTATCATTCTACATCTCACTAATTTCATATTCTGTAGTTAACCGTTTACATAATACCTAACTACTTTAATTACAATTCACAAGCCCAGTAATAGCATCATTGAGGAAACATGAATATGCCTAAGATTACATAGAATTCGCATCGCAGGTCTTTGGGCCTTTAGCTTATGTAACTATTTCTTAGAAAGGCCTTATATTTAGCGTTACCTAACCGAGTCCCGGGTTTATTTATGTCATTGTTAAGTGAATTAATGTTTTCTCAGCTCGCTGTCAGGTTGGTAAATATATCTTCTAAACATTTGGGTAATGCGAAATTGTTTCGATTGATTTATAGGGTAATTATTGTTGATTTCTTGTGTTATTGGTTCCTTGATATTGATATAGGACTGATATGATATGGTTTGGTACGAAATAAGTTGTATTATAATTAGAAAATAATTCTATGTAGGGTGAAATTTTGAAATTCAATTCGCTGGATGCGATTGATTTATTCGACATTGGTACAGATTCCCTTGTTCACAAACTAAACTAAATTTAAGTTCAGTGCATCGTTTTCTTTGTATTTCATTAAGAAGAGGACAAAAGAAAATTTTTAGTTTACTCCTGTCAAATTAATCAGCGCCTGTCACTACTCCATACAAGTTTAGACGTGATTAAAAACTTGCCTACTAAAATTACGTCAATTTACGTCAAGCGCTCATTAATTTGACAGGACTAAACAAGGAGTAACTAATTTAATTCGGTACTATTTGGATTACAGATTTAAATTAATAAAGAAAAAAAAAATATAACCTAAATTAACTAAAACTATTTACAAATTAAAAACATAGCGTCTAAAAATCATCTGCATCGCTGTCGAAGTTGTCACCAGTCTAGGACACCACGGCCTGTCTTGCAGCCGAAGTGCGGGTCGATTAGCACGGCACGCAAACATTAATGACATAATCCGACGAGCTCTTGTCACCGTCGGCGTCCCAGCTGTATTAGAACCCAATGGCTTGGCACGCGACGATGGCAAGAGACCGGACGGTATGTCTTTATTTCCATGGAAGTTGGGTAGGCCTTTAGTGTGGGATGCGACGTGCGTCGATACTCTTGCGCCATCCCATCTTCCTGGCATGGCGTGCTGTGCTGGTGCCGCTGCTGCGGCTGCAGAAAACCTCAAGCGGCGTAAGTATAGTAACCTTATTGGTCATTATATTTTTGAGCCGTTTGGGGTTGAAACGCTCGGGCCGTGGGGTCCGAGTGCTCTTATCCTATTTAAGGAAATTTCTAAACGGCTGGTGGACACTTCCCGTGACCCAAGAGCTGGTTTTTACCTTGGCCAGAGGCTAAGCATTGCCATACAACGTGGTAATGCCGCCAGTCTCTTGGGTACACTACCAGTCGACAGCGATGCGGATGATTTTTAGACGCTATGTTTTTAATTTGTAAATAGTTTCAGGACTAAACTAAAATTTATCTTCTGTCCTTTCCTTAATGAAATAGAAAGAAAAAGATGCACTGAACTTAAATTTAGTTTAGTTTGTGAATAAGGGAATCGGCACCATTCTCCTGCTGTATACTTTGATAAATTTGTGTTAAAGGGTTGACCGAGTTCAAGTCTATCCAATGGAGTAATTGCGTAACACACAAACAGTAGAAATGGCTTTCATTCTGTCAGTTCAACAACATTCATTGCGCTATGTACGTTGCTGAGCAGACAAATTTTTAGAACATATGAAGCAATGGATTAATCCTTCAAAATGATACAATTTCAGATAGTAGTGCGCAGTTTTGGGTGGATGTGATGCATATTTTCCCACACCTTATTTTTTATTTCTGTATGTTTCTGGTCTGTCTGTGCGTCATGTTTGCTGCAAATAAACGTATTTTCTTTCTTTCTTTTCTTTCAATTGGTTTTCAAATCTTACACAAGTTACGCCACAACTGTCAATCCTATTGTTTAATTAAAAAAATCAGTTTAGTCATGCTATAATGCTATAAGGATTTTTGACGCGTAGTCAAAATAGGAAACAACGCCTTCATCTTGATTTTCAATATAACTTCTGTGACAATTTCATTAGTGTTAACCCCTTGTACAGACGTTCCTAATTCTTGCACCAAAAGAAGTCCCTAGTTTTAACAAGAAAATTATACTGCCTTTTACAATTCGTCAACAATTTTTAAACAAACATTCATCATTCCAGTTTCCGCATTCTCAAAACGCACCTACCCACCACTTAACCCTAAAAAGCCCGACACCACCCCGCTCGCTTCCTAGCCACGCACTAAAACTTTGTCGGCGCTCACGATTATCATACAATGCCCACTTGCGATGCAGCCGTGTTGACAGATACGCGTTTCCTGTAACCGAAATGGGCGGCAGCCATTTTGTTCTGCGTTCGCGAAACGAAATGGCGGACGAGGTGCGACTAGAAGTCGGGTGTTTTTAGCTTGTTTGATATTGTTTATTGTTTGTGCGTTAAGATGGATTGATGGTGGAAAGAAACGTTAATTTTAGTTCCTGAGTTAACTGTTAATGACTTTAAGGCCTACTGTGATGCGTGATGGCGCCTACCAAGTAAACCGACAATGTTATGCCTACATATTAGTTATAGATTTTATTGTACAGACGCCAGCGCATCATGGTACCCGAAACTAACAAATTCTCCCAATCAACCTTGATCCTAATGTTTTAGCGATAACGTTGAAAACCTTTTAAAGAAATTTGACAGATTGTAGTAGCTTTTTGTGCTGGCGTCTGTACCTAACAGACAGTCGTGTTTCTTGGAAATGTGATCTATGTAGCTTCTTTTTTTTTAATGGGAAACATCAAATGACTTTTCCTGCTCAGTAAGAAAAGTCACGGCTTGTCAATTTTACTGACTAAAACACTCGTGGTGATTTAGTTGTCCGTGCCAGGGCCACCATAAGTATTTCGAACATATACGCGACCCTGGCAGAGCTTCTTTTTCAAACTTGAAAAAAAAAAGGCCAAGTGCGAGTCGGACTCGCGCACCGAGGCGAGGGTTCCGTACAAATCTGTAGGTATAAAGTTTAAAATTTTATTATATTTTTTATTATATGATGTAACTAAAAATTTACGGTTTTCGCAATTTTTCCTTTATCTGTGCTATAAGACATTGCTTCGTACCAAATTTCAAAATTCTAGATCGACTGGAAGTACCCTTTTGGTTTTGATTCCCTTGCGAGTTTCTAAAATTTGCGAAAATTTGCGGCATAAACGGCTATATCTTTTGATTGCGTTAGCTTAGAAGTTTGATTTTTTCACAGCTTCAAGAGACAGTAGACTTGAGTATTTGATATGAATTTCAGCTTGATACCTCCACGCGTTCTTGAGAAAAAGGGTCTTTACAGACGGACGGACGGACGGACAACAAAGTGATCCTATAAGGGTTCCGCTTTTTCCTTTTGAGGTGCGGAACCCTAAAAACAACCGAAATCAATTAATTGAGATATTTTCCAGCCAAATCATAAAAGCACCTTTGCATATTTAAACCCGCAAACATCAACATGACATTAGAGCCAAAATTGCATAACAAAACAACTGATCACTTGACTGAAATCTAGTCAAATCCTACATTTATAAATGGTACGTGACTGTCACCCTTTCACCTTACCTACATGAAGTCTCATTCATAGCAAGGAGATCGAGCGTGAAGGTAGGTAAGTCCGAGCTTATTATGATGAAATATCACGATATGTTCATATAATATGGCGTCGCACGTGACGCATGCGCACCGTGACTTCGTTACGTCATTGCAGGGTTGCTAACATGCTGTCTAGATGTTGCTCCAAGAAATATGTTTTTTCTAGAGTAAAATGGGGTTTAGTTAAAACTGGCTTTGTTTCGAAAAAACTTATCTTTGGCACCAAGCTTTGAAAAGCTCACTTTCTCAAATAACATTGCATTTACCACTCCGGCCAGCAAAAAGGTGAAAATATCAGTAAGTAATGTTGTTGTTGTTGTTGACAATGGTAAAGAATGAAAACAGTCAACAATAAAAACGGTTTGAAAGTTCAGATTGAAATGGAAAAAAAAATACTCCTGACGTCATCCAATTATAATAACCAATAAAAATTCTTTACATTAAGGAGCTTATTTATAAGCGTCGCTTAAAATGAAGAGACGATTACACTTCAGAAATGAATGCTTAAACAGTTGCCGACATGTATATATATATATATAAAGAGTCTATTAAAGTCCTATAAAAGTCTAAGAGTCTGCTAAAGTCCTAAGAAATGACGGTAACCAATTAGTTAATGTGTCTATACTGAAACTACAACAATAATCGAAACATGCCTATATCAACCAACCATTTACCTATTACTGTCATTCCTAGATACATCACAGTGTGTTTCACAACCCTAACACTACCGTAGGACTGCACACAATTTGATACGGCTTATTAAGTAAACTAGGCGGTAAGCCGCGAATTGTCTAGCATTGTTCATTTTATTAATGTACAGTGAATTATGAAACAATAGACACCTTATGGGGAAATAATCAGTAACATCATGGTTGTTAGTTTATAAATGGATAGACAGAAGTGTACGGTGTTAGCAATGTTTTCATTAGGTAAAGCTTTTACGAGTAACGAAACTAAACTATGCGTTGTGCGCTCGCTAAACAGTTAGGTAGTATTGTATAATCAGCCTATGCTATGACGTACTGCTGGGAAACAAAAGAGTGAGTGGGGTATAATTCACCATATGGGCCCACTGCGGATTGGTAGATGTCACATGTTTTCAGTTTTGGCCAGTTTCCTCACGATTACTTGACCAAGCTGTCTGTCAATATTCTTGCCACGAAATTTGATGTTCGGTCTTTGAAAATTTTTATTTTGCTAAGATTGTGTTTTATATCTTCTAACGAGCTTTTTTGGTTGACACTTGGTTTTTTTTTTGCTTAGCTGTCCCTATATTTTTTAGGACTTAAAGTGCTTATTGGTGATGTTTGTCGTCAACTGTCAACTCGTCCTATGTCCAGCAGTGGACTGCGATAGGCTGAGTTGATTGATAGTACTCGTAACCAGCGTACGTGTAACGTAAACGTGGCAAAGAGACAAAAGGAGTATGTACCAAAGGATCGAAGCAGGCGACACAATGTACCTCTCAGAGATTACTTCGCCACTTACCTACCATTTTTTATGCCTGACAAAAAGAATACACGTCCAAAATTAAAAGTACCGTATAAAACAAAAAGTCGTTTTGAATCGTCGAAACTCAACATTTGATTACACGAAACCTCTCGTCATTACAATACTTATAACATCGTCAAAAACAGTTTTGTTCGTGAGATGATTTTTTGTTTTTCTTGCGGTTTCAAATTGTTCTGTCGCGTCTGTTTGTACGTTTTGTCATTATACCTTTGAAATGTTTGCGTAAAGTGGTGTAGTTTTTACATTTATTTGTTCTTAAGGCAATTGCCATTTGCTAGTGATATCTGCTAGGTTTTTTAACTAAATAATGTAAAAAGATTTGTTTTTTTTTTGTATGCTTGTTTGCTAAGCTTTCCCGCTAAAATTGCTGAACGTATTTATATGAAATTTGGCATATAGTTAGACCACGACCTGGATTACGACATAGCATACTTTTCATCCCGATATTCTCACGGAATCGAGCTCACTAGAAAACGTAGGGTTTGAATGCCTCACACAAGATGGACTGATGGCCTAGTGAAGACAACAAGAATCTGCTGGATGCGTGAAGCACAAATTCGGTCGAAATTATGCTTATGGTAGGCCTTTATCCTGCAGTTGACTTATTTTGGCTGAAATAATGATGAACCTGGCTCTTTTGCTGCGTGGGAAATCATCAAATGACTTATCCCGCTCTGGGCGGCGTGTCAGACTTTTACTGACTAAAACCCACCCATGTTTCTTTAGTTGTCTGTGCCAGGGCTATGGTAATTCTTTCGATGAAATCGGCAACCCTGGCAAGATGGTGTAACCGCAGGACATATGCCTTCCTAATACAAAGAACGAGAACTGGCCACCGCGCTTGCACACTGCGTTCTCAATTTTAGACTACAAAATTCAAGTTTTTTAAACTGTATAAATATCTAAATAAATATCTTAGGACAACCAACACAACGTTATCTGATCCCAAACTAGGCAGAGCCTGTACTATGGCAACCAGACTACTGATAAACATACTTATATATTTCTAAATACATGCATATTATAGATAAATTACACCCAAACACAGAACAAATGATTGTGCTCATCACACAACGATTTGTCCTGGGTGGGAATTGAACCCACAACCTCAGTCTTAGCAGTCATGGTCACTAACCACTAGACTAACAGGCCAGTCAATATGTCAATTTATGTCTATATGTTCTCACTAAGTTCTACCCTTGAAACAAAATAGATTTATACTAACTAGAACTTGAAACGTAACAGTCAAAAGCTTTTGATAATTTTCAGCCAAACACAACTAAAATTTTGAAAATTTCGCGTGTTTTTAGGATGAAAGCAAAAAGTTGGCTCGTAACGGTCAATCTTATAAACAATAGGTGTAGTAGGTACCTTATATCCAATTAATTGGTAATCTCAGCCATTTTATTGGTCATTTCAGACCGTATTAGGACTCTCTGACCACGCTAGTAGCAAATCGTAGCTACCTCGCTTTTAACTACACTAACGGGTAGGTAGACCCTGTCATTTCTAGCCAAGTACATAACACGTTGTTGGGTTAACTTGCTTAATGAATAAAATGAAAATCTCAGATTAAATGAAAAACCCGTGTACTTCGTTGCTCATTGATTGGTACAGTGCACAGATAATATATTATTACAGTGACATTAAAATGACGTATGTATTTGACATGACCTCTAGGCCTTTGTGCCTTATACTAAATGTTGTGTTGCCAACACACGTGAAAACAATTAATTTATCTACGATGGGTGTAGGGTCGACTGTCTTGTTTGTCTAGTGGTAGCAAACGCTACTACTAAGCACGAGGTCCTGGGTTCGTTTCCCAGGTCGGGCAAAGTGTTATTGGGTTTTTCCATCTGGAATTTCTCAGTAGCAGCCCGGAGTCTGACTTTGTGCCCGGTGGATGGCAATAGGCTCGCCCCCTATTACATGGGACTTAAACATAACAGGCGAAATGTGGGTGTACTATAGGTACACCTCTGCACAACCCTTTGGAGAAATAAGGCGTGATATTATGTGTATGTGTGGGTATAGGGTCTAAAACTGTAGTTGGATTTTTTTACACGCTTTATATTAGCTTCACTTGTGTTTGTTTGTAACCGACTCCTTATAGCGCGATTTTAAACGACCAGATTTCATTCAAACTTTGCACACCTGTCAAGGACCGATGACAATGCAATAATTTCATAAATTTGTGCCATTATCCTTGCCAGGGTTACCAAGACAGCAAAAAAACTGTCTTCAAAAACTACGCTGACATACGTCACAAACTAATTTGTGCCATTATCCTTGCCAGGGTTACCAGGACAGCAAAAAAAACTGTCTTTAAAAACTACGCTGACATACGTCATAAACTACGCTGACATATGTCTCAAAATTCGAAACACCCTAAAAAATAGAAAATAAATAATAATTAAAAAAAACTAAAAAACACGCTTCCAATGAAAACCGAAATAAAAAGTACAAAAAAGTACAAAATAATGGAAAAAAAGCGTGGGGTGCCTGATATCAATTAAAAAATACCTTAAAAAGTACCCCACGCTTTTTTTCCATTATTTTGTACTTTTTAGTTTGGCTTTTTAGTTTTTTTAAACTATTATTTATTTTCGTCTATTTTGCTGTATAAAGACTGGCTCGTTGATCTAGTGGTAGCAAGCGCTACTACTGAGCAGAAGCTCCTATGTTTGATGACATGTGACGTCTACCTACCCGCACTGGGCCCGCATGCTGAATCATGGCTCAGTCCCTCTCAACGGGGAAAGCCTTTGTCCCAGCAGTGGGAACATTATTGGATGATTATGTATGATGGCAGTAGGCTCGCCCACTATTATATGGGACTTAATCGTAACTGGCAAAGTGTGGGTCTGGCAAACAGACAGATGTATAAAGCTCACAAAAGATAAATTATTTTTCTAAATCTTCTTAACATTCGACGATAGATTAGAATAAAGTCACGGGAAGCAGATAGTGTGTCTACTGTAGAGGAATTTCCCGTCCAATAAAATATTCCATACGTTATGGGATATCACGGTGCCTGTGGGAATCGTGGGGATCTGGCGGAGTCGTGACCACTGATGGACAATATGTGGGTACCTATATTACTAAAGGTAGGTAGTTGCTTAATAAAATCTAATACTCATCTATTGGTTTATAAGTACGATGAGCAACATAAGTCTCCTTCAATTTTATAGTACATAAGATTTGGGCATATTATACTGCGTCAAATTAAATAATACAGCAAAATTCAGCAGACTTGATTGGTATCGATATGTAAACACGATTAGACAATAAAATGTAGATTTTATTTGCTTACTTTTTGGGACCACTACTGCTGGTAGTGTCGTTTCTTGAAGTATGAATTTAGAAAATCTCTTTTCTTTATTTTATAAATGTTTACACAACAAAACAAACTGGTTTTGTTCGTGTATAAAACAAACTCTTAGATATAACATGATGCTGAAAAGAAAACAATTCTGTTTCGAATAATTTTAGGTATGTTTAGATCACAAGTAAAAATGGTAAATTACCTCTGTTACTGACAGTACCTCCCTCAAATAGATATTCTCAGAATATTTTCTTAAATGAGTCCATTAATTAATTATCAAATTTAATAAATTGCATAGCTCTAAACTAAACTTGCAACTCAACAATACCGATAAGATAAGATCTAGACTTTGACTGATCATTGTACTAACTTAACCTAGTAATCGAGGGTAGATACAAAATATGATAATTTAATTGGCTCATAATTAATCAAGTGTCCCTTTGTTACGTTATTTGTAATCTAAGATCAAACCGGCGCCAGAACTCCAAACATTTTGGACCCTAGTTTGAAGTTTTTGCAAGATGGCCGGCGGATAAATGTATGTTTGGATGTTGAATGTTTCTTACTCAATCGCGGAAAAACGGCTGAACGGATTTCGCTGAAGTTTGGCACACAGATAGTTTATAACCTGGATTAATACAAAAGATCCGATACTTTTTATTATCTCGGTAGTACTTCTAATCCACGTGGGCGAAACCGTTGGCAAATGGTAGTGTGGCAGTTGAAGATTTGTAACAAAACAATAGAAATTTTCGAATGAAATTTATTATGAAATTTTCATTAATAGACATCAAATAGTTACTTTATCAAATTAAATTTCATTCGAAAACGTCCATCGTTTTCTTACTAAACTTTAACTTCATACAACGAACCCAGTTACTTATCTCTTTTGGCATAAAGAGGTATATAATGCCAGTACAACCTATAGCATAATTCCAAACCCCGGATCCAAATAACTCATACTTAACAACACTTTCAAGTGAACCAACTACAAACTAAAACACGGTGTATATTAAAGAGAAACCTCCATAATTTTGTAAGAGAGAGTCCTCCAACATTTCCCTATTAAGTTATGTTATACACACGTTGAGTACAAGTTCAGGATGGTGCCCTACGAGCTACGGTCGGTTCAGCTAGTGAATAGTGAAATCATAATATAACTGTGAGGTTTGCGTTAGATCTATGAAATACTTTGCTGGCGTGGAGTTGGGAAAGCCTAAATGGATGCGACGTTTTTACGCTTGTCATAGAATTACTTGTATTCAGTTTATTGGATATAATGTTATTGGTTTAGTAAACAACGTGGAAAACGGTGAAGGAAAATGTCGCGAGGAAACCTGCATGTCCTAGAACTAAAAATTCAAAGACATGTGATGTGATGACCAGCACTGAGCCCGCGTGGTAGATTACGGCCCACTCTCTCTCATCAAGAGGAGGAAGAATGTCGCAGCAGTGGGAACATTATAGGCTCATTATGATTTATTATGAAACTGCTGGTTTTCAGTAGACCACGTATCGGAAAATTTTGACGAGGCCTATGTCTAGCAGTAGACTGCAATAGGCTGAGTTTATTGAGTAAACTACGTAACTGATAGGATAATTATTTACGTTAGTATGTTTTACGTGATATAATGAATCCCATTGATTTGGCAAAAGTTGTGAGAGTTCTAAGGGCTATTTAGCCCTCAACTCGATTGTTTTTTTCAACATCTGTTGTTATATACTCCGCTGTTCCAATAATTTTGCCTTTTTGGAAACCATTTATATAGGTAACAAAATCTGTCAATGGTATTTTCATCAAGACGATATTAGACTTTCAACATACATACACCACACCTGTTATCCCCAAAGAGTTAGGCAGAGCTCTCCCTATTACACGCGACTTAAATATAACTAGCTAGATATGGGTGTACCTGGCCTAGGCCTTTAAAGCTTATATACAATTTATCTGCCTTATCCACAACTTCACAGTTCGTTCACTCTGCAACAGCCAGACATACATTATCAATAACATACTATCGTGTACCTGTTTAAACCGCATTGTGAGACAAAATATTAAATTTTCATCTAAAACTTTCCGCCATATATCGTTGGGAGACAGATCCCACGGTGTTCGCGATCACGACCACATTTTTGCCATAAACAATGGTATTACAATGTTCGTCTGTTGGCGGAAATAATATTAATAGAGATATCTTTTGTATAATATCTATTGTGTTTTGGAAAGAGCGAGAATCTTGAGGACCTACAGTTTGTTTCAGCGCTGTATATCAAACCTGGAGTTGTAGTTAATACGCCTTCTTCCCATGGTGGTAGTCAGATACTACAGAACGCTACCTGCTACGGTAATTACAGACTTTCTTTGCCTCGTTTACGTTCATACACGTACACACGTACGCTGGTTGCGAGAACTACGCATCTGACCTTTCTAAAGAACATCACCAATAAAGTCACTATATCTGCATCTAGGGCCTCCTCTCCCGGCGATTCCACTCACATCTGCCTTGTAAATATCTAAGTTTTCTTTGCTTTTTTTTAGCATGCCTTGAAATCCATGCTTCTTCTTTGTATTAGAAGCCTTCAACTTAGGGCGTCGCCTGGGACAGCAAGGGCCGAGCTGCATCGGAATCATAGACACAGGCACAGTGGCTCTGGCTTGCTCCAGCAAGGGTCGGGGTGGTAAACAGTCTTAGTGGAACTAAACGTGTTCATTTATTTCCTGACTAAAGCCCCTTTTAAACGATACGAGTTTTTTGCCTGTGGCGTGCAATAAAATTCAAGCAGTAAATGACTTGCATCGTCTGAATAGTGTTTAGACGATGCCTTCTCCTCTTGATTGTTTCAACTAATAGAATGCAATTAATTCGTGCCATGTTAATCAAGCTTTAGACCTTAAGGAACTAAAGGCATTACAGTAGCATTAGAAACATGTTTAATTTATCACCACATTAAGATCCATTGTTATTTAGAGAAGCACCAGTAGTATTTGTAGGTCTGTGTCAAGCTGTTTGTTGAACAAAATTATCAAAACCATAAATTCGGGTTGAATTCCACGCTCTAGTTCATTTAATTCATTGAGGGTTTTTTTTTTATTGGCCTACACTGTCCCACTGCTAGCAGAGCAAAGGCCACCACACCACCAAATCCCAATAATTTTATTTCATTTTATAAGAAAGATATTCAATGGCATTAAATGTCTAAAACCTGACGCTGACCCGCAATTTACAAAAAAATAAGTAAATTTGCATTTCACGGGCATCCACCTTAATGAAATAAAATAAGTAGGAACAATCAATATATTATAGAAAAGTATATTAAGGGTTAGAGAGCAAATAGAGTAGTATATTAAGGAACTACTTTTTCTCCCGACTTGGAATACCAGTAGGAAAAAAGTAGTAGACGAAAACATATTTGAAATAGACAGTCCGTCCATACAAAAATTTCTATCCACATTTTTTCCGCATCCAACTTGGCATGACAACAACCATATCCGTTGATACGATAATTGAAGGAAATTACAAGCATGTTCGCGTGTTTGACTAGTGTGGGAAACAATAAACTTCGGATCACAATGAGGCACGATTCAGATCGGCCATGATGTATTAATGACGTCCATGACAGGGCGGCTAACTCGTGGTAACTTGTGTTCGTATGTGGCACGCCATTTCCTTGACGACGGATTTAAACGGTACTCCGTATAATTAATTATTTATTAGATAATGAGTTTTGTTGGTGAGAAGCAATCGGGTTTGTTTCCCTTACTATGTGCACTTGCATTAAATAGGTACGATCAACCACGGATTGAAGCAACATTTCAAAAGTTAATAGGGATGTGTGATGTAATTCAAATGGATTGAATGAGAAATGGTTTACAGCTGGCAGGGGGGACTTCGACGATGATACCTTGAATTCAGCCTTAACTCTTCACCGCCTAGCGACGAACAGTGATATGGCTAGATAAGGGGTGACTACGCAGGTAAAGACTAATACAAACGACTTTTTAACTCAGGCAGTTACCAATTTGAATTTAATTTATATTTTGGATTATTTTATTTTTCTTAATGTTTGTTTGTGTAAATTCAATAATAATAAATAAAATGTGATTTGCATGCCCATTGTGACAGTAGAACATGGAGGACCCATAAACTTAAACACCTATGTATTGTATTACCTACACATGTTTGCAAACCAATAAATAAATAATAGTTTAAAAAAACTAAAAAACACGCTTCCATTGAAACCAAACTAAAACGTACAAAATAATGGAAAAAAGCGTGGGGTGCTTTTTAAGGTATTTTTTTATTGATATCAGGCACCCCACGCTTTTTTTCCATTATTTTGTACGTTTTAGTTTGGTTTCAATGGAAGCATGTTTTTTAGTTTTTTTAAACTATTATTTATTTTCTATTTTTTAGGGTGTTTCGAATTTTGAGACGTATGTCAGCGTAGTTTGTGACGTATGTCAGCGTAGTTTTCTAAGACAGTTTTTTTTGCTGTCCTGGTAACCGTGGCAAGGATAATGGCACAAATTAGTTGGTGACGTATGCCAGCGTAGTTTTCGAAGACAGTTTTTTTGCCGTCCTGGTAACCCTGGCTAGCATAATGGTACAAATTTATGAAATTATTGCATTGTCATCGGTCCTTGACAGATGTGCAAAGTTTGAATGAAATCTGGTCGTTTAAAGTGGGTCAAAATCGCGCTATAAGGAGTCGGTTACAAACAAACATACAAACATACAAGTGAAGCTAATATAAAGCGTGTAATGACTTGATTTGATTTGCAGATTCTGATAAATTTGGATTGGGTGAAGCGAATAATAAAGCCAAAAGGAACAAAGTGACTTCGACAGCATCAAAACTGGTTTTTAACCGACTTCAAAAAAAGGAGGAGGTTATATGTTCGACTGTATGTATTTTTATTTTTATTTTTTTTATGTATGTTAACCGATTTCTCCGCCAATTGTCAACCGATTTTGAAAATTCTTTTTTTATTCGTAAGGGTATACTCCTGAGGTGGTCCCATATTAATTTTGTGAAGATTTGATGTATACTTTGGGAGATAAACGAAGGAACTCCTCAAAAACAAACAGTACACGTAATGTGATTTGGATATTGTACTAAAGATCAAAAATAATTGCTGGTTCTATCTATCCATCCGTGGTGAACTAATTATAGTCTTCGAAGATACCGCATGGAACTCCTCATCGGTGAACAGTACATATAGGAACTTACAGTGAAAGGTTAGAAGGTTAGGGGATAATTCTTTGAATATTATAGGCACGTTTAGACCGTTACTTGTATTCTTATATTCCGTTGAGCTGATGATGGAAGGTACAACTCCTTATCGATCAGGAGTTAGAAGATATCTTGTCCTAGATAGACATACTCGTTGACATCGAGAATTGATTCCTCAGCAGACACTAGAGTGGGCTCTTACCCACTCTACTGTCTGCTTAATAAAAAAAAAAGCAGCCTTAATCATTTTGGCCTGGCCATTTATTATATTTTTAACCGACTTCAAAAAGGAGGAGGTTCTCAATTCGGATGTTTATATGTTTTTTTTTTTTTATGTATGTTCGGCCATAACTCCGTCACATATAGACGGATTTAAAAAAAATGTTTTTTTGTTCGAAAGGGGTTTATTCCGAAATGGTCCCATATAAAAAGGCAAAATAAAGATCATCATCATCATAATTTCAGCCGTAAGACGTCCACTGCTGGACTTAGGCCTCCCCCAATATGGGGGGCTTTGCCATAATCGCCACGCTTGGCAGGCGGATTGGCGATCGCAGTATGGTGGTAAAATGCATAGAGAACGCTGCTGCCCATTCTCTAGTAAGTCCCGTAGTCGCCGCTTACGACACCCACGGGAAGAAATGGGGTGATGCTATTCTTTACGTCCGGCACCACACGGTACGGTGTTTGGAATTAGTGCAGGGTAAATACCACAACTAAAAATTTAAAAATAAAAACTTTTTTACAAAAAAAAAAAAACCGACTTCCTTAAAAACACTACAAAGTGAAAAATAACTTTAATTTCGGAAGTCGGTGGCAAAATAACCATAAATACAGATCCTAAGACACCGACTTCCGAAATTAAAGTTATTTTTCACTTTGTAGTGTTTTTAAGGAAGTCGGTTTTTTTTTTTTGTAAAAAAGTTTTTTAATTGTTCAACTGTGCACTTAGGTGCGATTGACTGTACTTAGGTAGAAAGAAAGGAGGTAAATAATTAATACAGGCGTCTGGACTTTCCTTAAAACGTCACCGATTTACGGTGAAAGAAAACGTCGTGATAAAACTTAATGAGAAATTGGCGTCTCGCTAAAAGTTAGCGTAGTTGTTAATGGTTGTGACTTCTCGATATGAGAAGAGGTTCCTTCGTTTCTGTGGTACAATTTCCGACTGGTGTTTATCAAAAGACAAACAAGCAGGTAAACATCTTTTTGGTAAGCTTTGTATTAGTGTGTATACTATGTCCGTTAAATAGGGTTTTAGGGAGATCGCCAGTATCGCCACACAATCTTTAAGCATTGATTCAGTGCATGTTTCTGAGTTTCTTTCGTTGAAATTTTCTGTCAGTTTTAAAAAAGAAAAAAATGTTGATCCATAAATTTTGATCGCGTAGGAATAGCACATTACTATAATATAACGGCTAATTTTGTTTCGTAACTGATGAGAAATTTCTACGCTAGGGGGTCTAGAATCATATGTTGAATTCATGATAAGTTTGCACGTCACTGTTCCTGCCACCCGGTAATGTGCGTCTTATTTCCGCAGAATAAACAATTTATGGTCCAAAAATATCCACAGAGAAATGTGCAAAGAAGAAGAAAGGTCTTCTCCATGCACAACAAAGGCTAAAAATAAAATAAAACTTGTTTTTTTATTATAGTAATTAGAATAATCATAATTTCGTTTACAATATCCTAATTAACCTGTAGATCTTGATATAAGATTCGAATCTTTAAGTATTACATCAGAAAAATCGTAAAACAAGTACGATGGTCTCAACATCCCATAATAACACCATAAAAATCTATATATATAAAAGAAAGTCGTGTTAGTTACTTCACTTATAACTCAAGAACGGCTGAACCGATTTAGCTGAAAATTGGCAGGGAGGTAGTTTAGAGCCAGGAGAAGGACATAGGATACTTTTTATCCCGTTCTGACCCCGGCATTTTTACCAAGATTTTTATTTATCCCGTTCGACCGTATTCCCGTGTGACGTGACATAAAACGTCAAAGAGAATACAAGTCACTTTAAAACGTGGAATGACAAAAACGTTGCCTTTGAAGTACCAGGTGGTCATAACTTGGTAGGAGCTTATCAAACAGCAGTGTCAGCTAGAAAACGTTTTTTGCCTTCGAAGTACCAGGTGGTCATAACTTTCTGCCAGGGTCGCGAGATTTGTTTGAAAGAGTTACCGTGGCCCTGACATAGCCAACTGAAGGAACAAGGGTGGGTTTTAGTGTAAGAGATTACTACTGATAGTGTATTATGCAATTACCCTCTGAGATTGATGTGTTAGGTAGAAAGCGCTTTATACCGTCGACGTACCAGGTTATCATAACTTGACAGGAGCTTACCAAACAAAGGATTGTCAGCTAGAAAACGCTTTATGCCTACGAAGTACCAGGTTATCATAACTGGGTAGGAGCTAACCAAACAGATGAGTGTCAGCTAGAAAACGCTTACCAGATCACCACCGCATACGAGGTTGTCAAACTTGGTAGGTTTATTACAACATTTACTGAATCTGAGGCGATACGAAGTTCGCTGGGTCAGCTAGTATAACAATAAAACAGTCTTCGCTTTATGACATCACTTAACACCATAACGATTTTCAAATTAAAAACCGTTCGGGCATCTTCGGGAATACGAACATTAACGAAGTGTACCAAGTTCATAATTATATGAGATATTTTAACCGCTATTTGTGATTATTTTTCAAAATTCGAATAGATTATTAATATAACATTCATCATAAGCATAATTTCTGATGAAAGACGTCCATTGCTTGACATATATGATCCCCCAGTTTGGGGGGGTTAACCATAATCGCCAAGCTTAGCAGGCGGGTTGGCGATCGCAATATGGTGGTAAAATGCATAGAGAACGTTGCTGCCCATTCTCAAATACGTCCGTTAGTCGCCTTTTACGACAACTATAAGAAGATATGGGAAAATAAGATTATTTCTATCTAAATTACTTATATATTTAAAACAAAATTCGGACGTGCCGAGGATAACATCGAAAAAAACGAATTATCGATGGAACGCCTTATATGTTTCCTATGAATAATAGATGGATCACTCAGACTAGTCTATGTAGGTCAGTCTATTCTTCACCAAAGACCACACACTGCCAAAGAAAGTTACAGAAGTTCGAGTACATTCATTGGCAAATGCCACTCTACCTCCCAAGGGACATAAAGTAAATAAACGGTTATTCACAATATTAGTACGATTGCGTATGTTAAACACGCGCTCACTTTACTCTTTTGCAATACGATAACAACGTAAAGGAGATTATTATGACAGCCTACAATAAGGATAAAATATTACTCTGCTACAACCCTGAAAATGACGACATCAAATCACGTGGACCTTAAGAAGAAAGTCGTGAGATTCAAAATCGAATAGCAGAGAGTTGTGTAGGGTAGAATAATGTTTGTAGAATATTGGCGGCATAGGCCAACTTTGCATGAATGATAGTTACTATAAGTTAAAGCTCGCAAAATGACAAGCTAAATAAGCGTATTGTGCTACCGATGCTGCAGCACGGATTATTCCAATTAATTGTGATTCGTATCGGAAATTAAAAATAGTCATTTTTAATACTTAAGTAAGTAGCTTTGGCGTATATATAATTATTTTAATTGAATGTCAGTCATCTTGATAAATGCTTAACTTGGTAATGTACTTTGTATTTTTAGTTATTTTTACAGCATTATGGCGTTACCTTTTCTAGTGATCGATCTTTACATTTATGATATAGGGTGGCTTGCTATTAGACATATTTCTTCCAGGATATTATAGATTCACGAATACTTAAATATGACAAAATAATTGTCATAACCATTCCATTTTGTGTACATAAAAAATAAATAATCTATTTATTTTCTTTTTTTTTGACTCAAGCTTGGCTTTCAAGAGATCACACATCGACCACTTTTCGGTGGAGGCCCACTGGTATCGGCTTCGACTTACTTGTAGTAAGTAGATCGTGAGCTCAAACCTAGGCAGGTACTGCACTTTCATCACCATTGCTCTCAAAATGGTGAAGGAAAACATCGTGAGGAAACCGGCATGTCCTAGAAACAAAAGTTCAAAGTCCTGTGACATGCACTGACCCGCATAGGGTTCGGGCAAAGAATTATGGCCCACAGAGAAGAGAGTAAAAGAGGGTCACAGAGAAGAAGCCTGTGTCCCAGCAGTTGGAACGTTAGAGGCTGATAATGCTTGGATTTCAATGAAACAGGATAGACTACATTATGACATTGATAACTGCTGTAATTTTTCTGGCAACTCTCTATTGTTATACGCTTTATATTAGCTTCACTTGTATGTTTGTATGTTTGTTTGTAACCAACTCCTTATAGCACGATTTTGACCACAGATATAGTGATTTTGACCCACTTTAAACGATCAGATTTCATTTAAACTCTGTACACTTATCGAGGACCGATGACAATACTATAATTTCATACATTTGTGCCATTATCCTTGCCAGGGTTACCAGGATAGCAAAAAATCTATCTTCGAAAACTACGCTGACATAGCGTCACAAACTACGCTGACATACGCCTGAAAATTCGAAACACTCTAAAAAATTGAAAATAAATAATAGTTAAAAAAAAAAAAACTAAAAAACACGCTTCCATACTTCACACTTTTTTTTCATTATTTTCTACTTTTTAGTTTGGTTTTCTATGGAAGCGTGTTTTTTAGTTTTTTTTAACTATTATTTTACTACCGACATCTTCTATAACGGTAATAGAGAAGAGAGAGAGAGATGGACGTATAATACAAAACAAGACGTCAAATAGTTTTCTACAACGGAGTTATGATGTCGCTGACATTTCATTACCTAAAACTTCAAATAAACCTCGGCTATAAAGATGATAACTGCGCATAGCACACTTTAAAGAAAACCATTTACGGATGCCTGCGAAAATAAAATACGAATCTTTTCCTGTTTTCCCATTTTCGACGTGTAATCGTAAATATAAAATGGCTGCTAAAGCACATTTCATCTTTGAAAATTTATGTCCCCAAGGTCATCGGCTAACGGCTGTTTATTTACTAATGAATTAATAATGCCATTAAAGGTAATTAAGATACAAAATAACAGAGCCTTTGTGTAATATCTTTCGAACAGATGGGAAAATCATTTAGCTCGGCATGTTATGAGGAGGGAAGCAACACATGTGAATGGAAGAGAGATGGATATGTATAAACGTTGATGGAGAAGGCAAGAAAGGCCAAAAAAAAAGTTGGATGGATAGTTGAAAGAGAAGAGAATGAATGATATAAGAGGACAAGGTAACATGGAATAAAAGCAGGAAAATGATGGGTTATGTAAATTTCGTATTTCCAGAATATATGGCTATTTCAATGTTTCTCAGCTCGTCTTACGTTGGTAACAGTAAAATCAAAATCAAAAGTCATGTATTCAAACTAGGCTGAGAGTCAGCACTTTGTGAACATCAAAGTTACTTAACACAGTCCCCCCAAAACGCCCGCCCTTCGACACTTCCTAGTGCTTTAGCTGGGAAGAAGAAGTGGCGGAACAAACACCCCAGCAGCACAGCTGTCTGTTAAGTTAGAAGAACTTGATTCTATACAGTATTATGTAAGTAATTAATATTATAAAACAAAACATACATCAAATTATAATTCGCCATATATCAGCTAGCACACGCCAATATACCAACAAAACATTGAAAACTAAACTCAAGCTGAAATAATAAAATCGTAAATACGAGTAGAACTTAAAACCTAAATAAGAGCCTCCAGGCATAAATGGCGTGCCCGCTTACATACACAACGATGCAAAATGTTAATAAAATGTTAACTATTAAAACATTCAACAACATCAACATTTCAGCCGTAAGAAGTCCACTGCTGGACATAATCCTCCATGCACCGCCAATTTGACCGGTATATTTTTTGGGGGGATTTGCCATAATCGCCACGCTTGGCAGGCGGCTTGGCGATCGCAGTTTGGTGGTAAAATGCATAGAGAACGCTGCTGCCCATTCCCTAGTAATTCCTTTAGTCGCCTCTTACGACACCCACGGGAAGAAATGGGGTGGTGTTATTCTTTACGTCCGGCACCACACGGTACAAAAACACGGTAAAAAAACAAAGCATGGTGTTAAAACATTGATATACCAGAAAAGGATCAAAGGTCAGACAAGGGTCAATTCAAAAATTTGTCCGATCTTTGTCAGTCGTTAAGAGTCGTCAGAAGTCCGAAAGTCTGACAAACAGTTTCAAGATGTATCGTGCTGCCCAGTAACTGGGTTATGGAGATCAAATAGTTAGTTGCTTAAAATACTAATATTCAGATGCATCCGATTAGAAAACCCAATCGTTTGGAAAGTGCTAGGCAGATAATAAGATTTTAAAACTTGTTTATTCAACTGTACTACGTTTATCCATCGACCATTACCTATATTTATTTTTTTATTTCATAATGCGCATCATTACCAGCAAACATTTTTTCACCTCACAGAGAGGAAACAATTGCGTTTAAACCCAACAATAATGGCATCACGCATTGACAACGGCTGCATCGATAACCACCGATTAAATTATACATAATCACACCAACCACGGCCGATTGTCTCGAAAAATCTTAAGGAAAACATATAAAAACCAATTTGAGGCTTCAGAAAGAAAAAAAAGGAAAAATTCATTTATTTCTTACGATTGTCGGCTGTACGATTACTGTACCGACGTACCACGGTTTCCGCCACTATAACAACCTCTAGAGGCTTTCAACACCACTTCCAACCAACCAACACCGTGTTCGAACCCACAAGAAAATTCTCTCACTTCGGACGTCCAAGAGACACAGTGTTCATAAATGGAATACCACCTAATGATAGTCCGGGTTGCGGTTAGACCATTATTAATTCTATCTCGCTCGCACTCGAATAACGGTCGTAAATTAAAGTGAGAGGGGTAATCAGAGATCCGAGGCTACGTGATCTCCATTACAGTCTGCTGATGCGTTTTGGATTCTTTTGTTCTTTTTTTCTGGTTTTTAGATTAGTTATACGTGGTTATGCGAGATTACAACGCATGGAAACAATTGTTTTATATTTTTGGGGATATGCTAGACGTGTTTTGGCGTGAGAAACAATGATCTCTTAACGAAATTTAACAATGTATATTTTGGGAGTTATTTCGGGTGGCACGTCAGCCTTGAGAGCTGTGTCCATATTATTATTTCTATTGACAAGCCTATTGCATAGTAAGTTTACAAAATTAAACACAAACACGTCCGAAATACATCTACATTCCAGTCTTAGATTATTTTAAGAGTAGATATACCCATCGGTAAAAAAATCAAAATCCGAAATCTAGAACCTTACACTTCATACTAGAAAACAATGAACATAATCCAGGATAAATATTACCGTAAAGAGTACATAAGGCAGAGAAACCAAAACTAAATTTGTATTAATGACTTAACCATTAGTACAAAACGAAGGTATCAACAAAATAATGAAGTTACACCTGGTTCTCCACCCGTAGCCCTTGACACTCATAGTCGCTTATAAAACAGGTAACACCTACAGCCCGGGCTAGATAAGTGGCCTATCTAAGCTAACAAACGGCGACAAAGTAGCCATAGAATTTGAATATCGTTGTGAAATAAATGATTGACTTGCTTAGCGAGATCTATTTTATGTCCTTAGAAATAAATTGGGTCATTTTGAACGTCTTACTGCGAACAGTCCTATATTTTACGCACTAAATGATGCATCTTGCTACTGCCTAATATGGCGAAAGATGAGAAGATTATCATGTATCTAGTTGTCATAAGTTTGATAGAATGAGGCCCTAGCACCGTTTTTGCGTAACACAAGATTAATCACAATCTAAAACATTTTGAAAAATAGTGCTTATTAAAAAAAAAAATGTCTGCTCAACAACGTAAATATCGCAAAGAGTGTTGAAAAATGTACATAATTAAAGCCCACTGTAAGTTAGAGTGTGATGCAATCACCCCGCAGATAGATTCCGAACACTATATATAGAATAGTGAAACAATATATAATATAAAAAAATTAAATACAATGCAATATAACATTTAACCGTACCGTGTGGTGCCGGACGTAAAGAATAACACCACCCCATTTCTTCCTATGGGTGTCGTAAAAGGCGACTAAAGGACTTACTAGAGAATGGGCAGCAGCGTTTTCTATGTATTTTATCACCATACTGCGATCGCCAACCCGCCTGCCAAGCGTGGCGATTATGGCAAAGCCCCCCAAATTGGGGGAGGCCTAAGTCCAGCAGTGGATGTCTTACGGCTGATTATATATAACATTTAACACAACAACGAGGTGAATATGTTTCAACGAGATGAATATGTCTCATTTCATGTTTCACCAATCTGTAAAGCATCTAAAGCTTCATCATATTTTCCAGAAAGAAGCTTAAACCCGATAAACCATGACAGACTGATTCCATTGTAATAATAATATTTGCCAGGAAACCAGTAACCCATATTATAGACACGTCTAGACTTGAACCTAATACGTCTTTAGCCATAATAGAACAATAGCCTAATATCAATAAAATGACCTTGAACCGTCGGGAAGACCCATGTGAGTCTATTATAATTCTTGCCAACAACTTCAAATACCATAAGATCGGTCTTTGGAATACTAATACCTGATTATTTTGGCTATCATGTAACTACTGCATGTTGAAAAGTTTTGTGATGGGATTCCCAAAGTTTTTGAAGGCTTGCCGAATGACATGTTAAAAGCGAAAGCTGAGGAGGCCTGGAATGTAAAAAAATTGTGGATTTCTGGAAATTGGGAGCTAGAAATTCATGATTGTTTGACTTTTGTGTTGGCTTTTAAATGTGTCAGCTTAACTCCTGTCCTATTTGACAATGTGCAGGCCGCGTGTTTACAAATGTTCATGCAAGTAACACTTGTACGGGGCTGTGCTAAATATGCTTTTAGGCACAGAAACTTTGAATACGAGTTTTAAATTTTATTGTTGGTATGAAAATGCATTTGTTAAGACCTTTACGTAAAAACAGGGCGCCTTTTCTTCTTCGCCTCAACAATGTTTATGTGATGAGTCGAAAAAGCACACGCAGTTCGTATATGCAATTTATTTACCCAAACGATATCTGTTGTGTCGAACAGTGGCGGCCCAGTAGTAAAAGAACCAAGTTACATACTGTTGAGCGTGGGTTAGAACCCAGGCATGCTCTTTACGTTGTATAAATAACTTGATGAACACTGGTCTTAAAACGGCTAAGAAAAGCACCCGACATGTGGTAGCACCGAACTTTCGAAGACATGAGACATCTACCAACCCACACTGGGCTGGCATATACAGCCCATTCCCAAAAGGAGACCTGTGTACCAGCAGTGGGAACATTATCGGCTGATTATATTATCTGCCCAGAAGCTTCTTAAGCACGAAACCTGTACAAGTGTTGTAGGTAGTGACCTATATGCTTGTTTATAACCGCCTATTGGCATATAGTCTCATAGACATTAGTTTATGCCATAAAGCAGTCTGTGCAATGAAGAGATCCAACGCAAGTCTGATAAATATTCATTCAAACTACAATTTGATTTATAGTTCCTTATAAATCCTTAGATACTAACAAAACTGTCGTTTTGCAACCATTGACGATAACCTGGTTATTCTATTGGCATAACGAAGTAGTACTAGGCTTGGTCTACTGTTGGGCAAGTGGAACTTCTTGAGAGTTTATGCTTTGAACACTTGATCGAGACAAAGACTAAAGAGAATAGAGCGTTCAGTGTGGTGCCAGTCTTGAAGAATAGAGCCATCTCATTTTGACTGGCCTGTTAGTCTAGTGGTTAGTGACCCTGACTGCTAAAACTGAGGTCGTGGGTTCGATTCCTACCCAGGACAAATCTTTGTGTGATGAGCACAATCATTTGTTCTGTGTCTGGGTGTAATATATCCATAAAATGAATGTACATAGAAATATATAAGTATGTTCATCAGTTGTCTGGTTGCTATAGTCCAGGCTCTGCGTAGTTTGGGATCAGATAACATTGTGTTGGTTGTCCTAAGATATTATTGAAGATATTATTTCAATTCTTCCCGCGGGTGTCGTAAGAGGCGACTGACTTACTAGAGAATGGGCAGCAGCGTTCTAATTTGTAGTTTACCACCATACAGCGATCGCCAACCCGCCTGCCAAGCATAGCGATTATAGCAGAACCCTCCTAGGGCCAGCAGTGAATGTCTGTCAGCTGAATTGATGATGATGATGAATGCAAAGTCACTAACACAGACCAGACGAGAGCAAATGCGACTGCGAGCAAAGAACAGAAGGTGACGATGTAATAGAAGACGAAAATGCAAGATTTTTATGAACTTGAACATAAAAAAGAGACGAAAGAAGATAGAAAGAAACGGATCTTGAAGATACATACATCCACTAACTACCTCGCTACGATCCTTACACACTCCTTTTGGTCGTTTACGTTCATATACATTTGGTGGTCATACAAGCACACCGGTTGCGAGTACTACGCACCTTGACTTTTCCAAAGAACGTCACCATTAAAGTCACTTTATATCCTCCTATGGTGTTTCCACTCACATTTGGCATTTTTTTACCTTTCATTATAAAGATACATACATAACAACAATCATTGTTCCTCCGAAGCACTTCGCCAGTTATGTTTAAGTCCCATGTAAATGGAAGTGTCCCTATTGCCATCAAATGGGCACAAATCAAGACTACGATTTGCTACTGAGAAATTCTAGATAGAATAACCCAATCAAGGACCTTATGCTCAACAGTAGCACTTACGACTACTAGACCAACGAGACAGTCATCATAAAGGTATCTATACATCTATATACAAATAAATAAAATTGAAGTGTCTGTTTGTAACAGTTTTTCACTAAATGCATATGAAATTATATATGGTACTTACATCAAAAAATCATTGTTTTTAAATTTTGTCTGTCTGTCTATCTGTCTGTCTGTTTGTTCCGACTAATCTCTGAAATGGCTGGACCGATTTTGACGGGAATTTAGCTGATGTTATAAGGAGTAACATAGGCTACGTTTTGTCTGAGTAGCACGTCCCTGTGTGATAATTTCTGAACACCACGCGGGTGAAACCGCGGGCACAGCTAGTTGTTAATATAAAAGAGAACATTTAAGCTTCCGCCTACCTTCATATAAAGTAACAGGATATACCTACAACCCGAAATCACGCAAGATGTCCGGGGTAACCCAACAGGTTAAGGTTACCACAATTTAATGGTAATCGCAACCATTGGCATCCGACCACACCCGTCTCATATGAAATACCGTGTTCGATCAATTGCGATGCGCGTACGCAACCCTGGGTAAAGCTGGGTGCACATGAGACTTTATGGACTGAGAAAAAATACCAAAGAAATATTCGTTTTGAAAATAGTGTTTTTGGAACCAAAGGTATACAAATCAAAATAATTATTGTGTTATGTAATTTTTGGCGATCTTTGAAGAATGACATAAAATCACGAAACACTAAAAAAAAATGTGTGTGTCAGCTCCGACGCACGACTAGAGTTTAATCCTTACGAACGATTATAAAATAATACAGGATCATTTTTTATCCAGTGCGCAAACTGTAACCATGAATTCAGAATATCATTTTAGACCACCCAGCGTAGAAAATTTTCGTTGGTTATACAAAAAAAAAAAAATCTGCGTTGAGTGGACAATCTTTGTAAGACGACTAAAATGTCACGGTGTATAAGCCCGGGGTATGAAAATTTATGGGAAGTAAAATTTATCTTTCTCCGTTACGTTATGCGCTATGTTATGTTTAATAATTTAATACCTACCTGGATGCCCGAGCTCTGCTCGGTTTTTTTTTGGTAAAAAGACATTTTCTAAAAATGAATCCTAGCTAGATGCCCCCGAAACTCCCTGTATACTAAATTTCAAGAAAATCGTTGGAGCTGTTTCCGAGATTCAGATTATATATATATATTTACAAGAATTGCTCGTTTAAAGGTATAAGATATACAGGATAAGTTTTTATCCATAAAAAATGTTACCATTAATCAAATTAAGATAATAGGTCTAACAAAAATGCATTACAATTATGAAACATCCTGTTAATAATATTTACGTATCAGATGGTAGAAAACATAACTACCCAGCGCACGAGTCGACAAGATCATTCCATTTTCCATGAGACAAAATATCAATTACAAAGTACGTCATGCGTCATCATAATGAATAATATGTATTTTTTTTTAATGTTTTTTTTTTCTTATGAATGTGTAGTAGTCATTGGATACATGAAGTGGGCTGCCATTGTAAGTCGATTAAAATGTCACGGTGTATATGAAAATCTATTCTTAAGAAGTAAACTCCAAAAATGAGAGTATTTCTGTCATCATAAAATACTAACCTCAGCTAGACCATGATCTGAGTTTAACAAAGTGTCCTTTGTTAGACCCACGTTTTGTTCTATCTGTGTGAGAAATTTAATTGAAATCCGATTAGCCGTTTAAGGGTGTAAAGGTCGCAGTTATTTCGCATTTTCAATATTAAGTATGGATCAATATGGATAAGGCACTAAAACCGATTCGGATAATTGTTATAGAAAATCCTTTCCCAATGTTTCTCTCTTCCTTAGCTTTCATGAGCGTTTTTCAATAAAATAACGTAACTTCGAAACAATGTTGTAAAAAGACTGATGAAATTCCCGTTCCATTCTTAACAACGGTTACCATTATATTCAGTACAATTTATATTACGTAAAACATTTTCTTGGGAAACATAAAATTTTACGACACACCGATGAAGCTGTATCGTCTGGTGGACTCTTAATATCCGCTATGATAGACGTGCCTTTAAACTGATGTTTTTCAAAACATAATTAGTCTATTCTGTCTGTTGTAAAATCAATTATCTTTATTATTTATGTTCATTTCCTAATGGAGTTTATATTTCTATATATGAAAATACAGACAAAGTTTTGTGATTTTACCTCTATTTGAAGGCTTTAAACTAAAGGCTATCGTAGATAAGCTCGATGCGAATATGCGACGCGATTCTGGTAGAACAAATCCATGCATATCGCTGCTGTCGCGCCTGTCTGAGGTAGCCTTAATACAAAATAGTTCAACAGTAAATTGATGATTTTAGTCACCTATTATCAGGTAGGTACTGTTACTTCTTTCATATAAACATCACAGATAATAAATTTCAAATCCATATACTCAGATAGGTCAGCCTGTAGACGTACCTCTTATCACACATTTACCCAAAATTCTCATAAACACAAACATAAAAAATCATAACTACACTCACTCATATTACATCATGTGCAATTCACTTTAATTAAAAGGGGGTGGGGTTATTAAAATAATTACGCGCCGCCCCTTGTCCAATGAGCAGGCGCGGCGGTAGAACTACCCAATTAGGCGACGAGACATGCCTGGAACATGTGCAGGCGCACGACACGGTTTTTGCGCATTAAAACATGGCGGTGATGACGTAACGGGCCGAAAGTTGCCGAAGTGTTTTTGGGAATTGCGACGAATTACGAAAATGCTTTTTTTCTGGTTCAAGAATTTGTGATACATTATCGGAGCACGGTGGAATGATATTGTTGGGAAAAAGTGGGAGGAAATGATGATGAGGCGAATCAGATAGTGTGATATCAAGATATTATGTCATGTGTTTAGAAAAACCCATAGCTAACCTACCCAATGCGCAAATCAGATAAAAAAGACAGTAGTCGTATATATAGCAGGGAGATGTCTACTCTGTCTGCAAAGCCTGTGGACGATAAAGATATAGCGTAGCTGCCCAAAAAGCAGACTAGGCTACTAACGAAACCTTAAGAAGTAATAGGAAAGACAGAAATGATTTCTGTGTGCAGAAAAACATAGACATTCAGAAATAAATAGTCGCCAATTTTGAGTAAGGTACCGTCAAAGTCTTAACTACCAGATTCATCTTTCAAAATACATTTGCCCTTTATATTTAAACTAAAAAGAAACCCTGCAACTTCGAAAAACAACAAAACCTTGTCTGATTATTTATAAATATTAAATATGAGTGAGTTTGGTTACATAGCATCGAGTTTCAGCGGTTTGCGGCAACCAAATACACTTCCACACCAACCTCCTTACCCTCACTCCTGTTTTAAAGACCTAAGGTTCAATTTCCCTTGTTTTGTAGTTTTCGGGTAGTCGGATTTAAGTTTGTTTTTAAGTGTCGGCGTTGATATTGTCTTTCTTGAAGGGAATGTGCATTGACATGTAAGCTTTGTTACTGTGCTCACGTAGTAGACCTTGTGTTATTTTCGTAAAATACATTGCAAAGAATATTACAACATACCTAATTGTAAAAGGAGTATAAAATGTTTACGTAGTTAATTGGCTAGTAGAGACACCTTAAAACATTGTTAAAATACGTTAATTTATCAAGAAACTTATATGTCTTAAGGATAGGCTTTGTCAGAGTTTGGTGTTATTTTAATTGAGCTGTTTCTTAATTATCTTACAGTACAGAAATTTATATATTGAGCGTTCATAAGACTGAATGTTATGCCACAATGTTAGAAGCCATTTTCCAGCATTGTATTTATTTTCTTAGCCTGCGTTTTTACTAAGGCAAATGTTCTATATGTTGTGTCTACTGTTTTCAGTTGTGCTGCTGGACAGTTGGTTGCACCACTTCTGCTTTCCAGCTAAAGCACTAGGAAGTGGTGAAGAGCGGGAATTTTGGGGGACTGTCATTAGTAATTTTGACGTTCAAAAAGTGCTGACTCTCAGCCTAGTTTGAATTAATAAATTTAGATTTAGATTTTACGTTTATCTCTTGCTCTTAAAACAAGTTGTTTAGACTACAAAAGGCTGTTAAAAATGTCGAAAAGGTGAACAAAATTAACAACAAATGTGTTCGAAACAATGTCTTAAACATGATATGCTTTTAACACCTCTTTTACAGGAATGATTGATAACGGGTTTCACAACTGTTGTATACGTGTAAGGCGTTGAGTAACATTGTAATGGATAAGGGGCAGGTTTTCGTCAGCTTGTATATTCACACCCTTATCATCAAAAGACAATACATTACCATCAGATAACAAAGTATAATCCTTAAACCAATATTCAATAATCAACGTCTGAAATAACGAGACGAAGCGATTGAATCGATTTCCTCTCGATTCCGATCTCTTATCGATTACTCGCTGATCAGATCGCTCAATCGATGGTCATTGTCAACGTTGTATCCATGTGACATCTCTCATACTTTCTCTATTCAAATTTCAACCTTATCAATTCCGAATAAGGTTCTTACACTCATGGGTAGTTAATGTAAGTTTATATTTCAGTTGTGGTATTCAGATTTGGGTTTTATGTCATTGAGATAAGAGTTATAGAGAGTGATTAAGATTGATGGTAATAACGAACAAAACCTCTTTCGTATTGAGCATTACGTCCTTAATTAGTGTCATGTACTTGTCACATCAACGCCTTCGTTCGTTATTTATGAAAAAAAATATGTCGATATATTCGTTTTTTTTTTGTAAGCGATTCAACTTTCGAGTCGGCTACATATTTTAAATCTGACTTTGAAATATATGAATCATATTTTAAATGAGATATTTTGCATACATTATTTTAATATTTATTTAGTTATGGAGCCGCCAATTCTTTTTGTTTTTGCTCCAATGATTGCTTTATTAAACTTAAATTCGTATACTTTTATATATAGGTATAAATAGGTACGTACTTTTGATTGGCTGATTAAGACCCCATAATACGATCAAATGGGATCCCTACCCACCCCTAAGGAAGGTAGGTTCTTTATAATCTACTGCACAGTTAACCACGCCCCCTAGCGGATACACCGATACAATCATTGATACACACGTACTTCATAATATACCTGTTCTCGCCTTACTTGCCTACCCACCCGATGTTAATAGCGCGATAAGGTTTATAGTCGCCTTTTTATCAGCAATTTGCAGTTTAATACGTGATCATGTGGAGACTGATTAGTAAATACAAGTTGGAATAGATGCTGTACTAGTAGAATGCAAAAGCTCTACTGAAAGAAGACACCCAAGAAAAAAAGAAAGAAAAAGAAACAACCAAAAATATTTTTTGTGAGACATGCACTGATAAAAAAAAATTACATAAAAGTCAACAAAACCGTCTAAAAAATTACCCGTGCAAGGCCAAAAGGGTTCGCATCTATAGGCATAATGCTGCAATTAAAACAAAAACCTCATGAAAGAGTTACCAACAACCAGTCCACCAGTCAACTAGAACTTATTGAGGGGTATCGTATTACCCAATAACTGGGTTGTGCAGGTCAGATAGGCAGTCGATTTATGAAATACACTGGAATTCAGCTGCACCCAGTTAGACTGGAAACCGACAACAGCTAGTTGGGAAAATACTGGGCAGATCATGCCCTCATGAAAGAATTCACTTAAGCTACGTATATACAGTACTAGCTACTGCCAGCGGCTTCGCCCGCGTAGATATCGAAAAATATCCCACAGGAACGTGCTATCGAAATTAAAAATACCCTATGTGTTAATCCAGGTAAACAATGTCTTATCGCACTGCTTGCTTTGTCTTATCCGACACCGAGAATAATAAGTTTCAAAGAAAATTCAACTCCTCATTTCACCCTCTTAGGAATGGAATTTCAAAAAACCCTTTCTTAGTGGATACCTACTCCTAACAAAGAACACACCCCCCAAATTTCATGTCTCTAAGACCAGCGGTTTAGGCTGTGCGTTGATATATCAGTCAGTCAGTCAGTCACTCAGGACTTTGAATTTTATATATATAGATGTCCGGATATGGACTAGCGATAAATTATTTTAAAGTACAATTACATTTTAATATTGGTAAAAACATTAAATAAAACTTAATATGAATGTTAGGTATGTGTTTTTAATGATTTCTTGTTTAGGATTCCGACAATGGCCTTTGGTGATTGCTACGCTATGTTCAAACAACAATAACTCTTAAAATATTAAACATACGGTTATGAATTTTATGCAGTATAGTGTAGTTAAATGGCAAAATGTTTCAATGTAGTAAAAATAATTAAAAAGTTGTCGTGGGTGTTTTTGGAGTAATTAACAATTTTTGATTGAATTCCATAATTTTTCGTTATTTTTTTCGACTTTCACAATGTTTTTCAAAAGTTATGGAATTGTGAACACATTGTTCTGTAATGCAAACGGCAGACAATATTATTGTCTTTCGAAGAAGGTTATTTTTATCTCAGTATGACTAAAACTTTGAGCGATATGATTTTTTTTGTACACGCATGGAAAATATTTAAGAAAATGGCTGCCACATAGCGGGGTAGTGTATTGGACCCAAGCTTAGAGTGTAATTGTACTTTAAAATAGTTTATATTTAAGTATTTAGAATATCGGTAGTCCATGTCCGAACATACTGTATGGTTTTTGACAAAAGTTGTTCAATGTTCACCATTTTGTAAGATCTGTACATTCTACCATGATATACCATCCGTGTGGTGGCGGACGTAAAGAATAGCATCACCTCATTTATTCCCGTGGGTGTCGTAAGAGGCGACTAAGGGACATACTAGAGAATGGACAGCAGCGTTCCCTATGCATAATACTACCATATTGCGATCGCCAACTCGCCTGCCAAGCGTGGCGATTATGGCAAAGCCCCACCAATTGGGGGGAGGCAATGTCTTACGGCTTAAATGATGATAAATGATGACCACGATATAACATGAAATGAAATGTTTATTGCTGTGAGTAGATCTTATAAGACAATTTTTCACGTCAACATTTTTTGTGAATATTTAAAAAACTGGATAGCGCATCTTTTACGAATATTATTTATATGTAAACTAAATACAATGAAAGACTAAGTGTTAAAGTTTTTCTCCAAGTATTCCCTTAGGTTCTTCAAGGTATATGGTTTTAGGAACCCTAGGGAATTCTATTATTCAAGTCACAGTAATTGTTAAACCTTCTATTCTAATTCGTACAGTGGTATCGGTAAACGTTTGTCGATAACATTAGTTTTACTAATCTTGGTTTGAGTAGTTCGCATTATCATATTAAGACCTTGATGTCCTAGACTAAGTGGAGATAAGCTTATTGCTAACTCGTTTCGAGTGACGTCATTAACAATTTATGTATTAAACCTTGTATCCAATATTATTTCTGACGAAAAATTTCTACGCTGAGGAGTTCAGAACCAAAAACTTAGTACCTGTTTTTACGAAAATTACTTGTCGCATGTGTTTGGCACAGCTAAAATTTTAAAGTATAAAAGCTATTGCCACTTCAGTTTAGCAATTCTTCGGGCTATGTCGGATACCTTGGTTCTCTTACGGATCTCTTAATTTCTGGTTGGATCGTTTAGGGAAACTCTAAGCATAACTCTTTCTTCTAACACTAACACTTCGACCATGACATCGTCTGCGTGAAATTTATAGCGCACTAGCTTTTGCCAGCGGCTTCGCCCGCGTGGAGGTCGGAAATTATCCCGCGGGAACATACTACTGGGCTAAAAAGTAACCTTTGTGTTATTTCAGGTTATAAACTATCTATGTGCCAAATTTCATTTAAATCGGGTCAGTAGTTTTTGCGTGAAAGAGGAACAAACATCCACACATCCATACATCCAGACATCCATACATACAAACTTTCGCGTTTATAGTAGGATGTTACTCCGGATTAATGCAGCTTTCCAATTTCAAAACAATCTTTATAATCGGTTTAGGCTTTATTGAGTGTATTCATTACAATCAGTCACATTTTTCCTCTTTATAATATTAGTTTATAATACATTAAATTTAAAATGAATAATGCTCGAAATCCGATTCGAGGAACAATGGTGAGCATTGGTTAATCACTCTAGTAATCATTAAAACCATCAATACATCCCAGAAGTTCATTAAATGATCTTTTCATGAAATGATCTTTCCATGGAATTAGGTATATTAACTTAGAGAGTTGTATTGATCATATTTTAATCAACATACAACTTGACAATGACCTGCAAACTGCAAAAAAAAACCGGTCAAGTGCGAGTCGGACTCGCGCACCGAGGGTATGCATAAACCGTGAATACCCACAGGTTTGTACGGAACAAACCTGTGGGTATTCACGGTTTATGCATAAGGTTTATGTTTATGAAAATAAATGTTTTTTTTTTTAATTTTTATATTTGAGTTGATTGAATGAAAGGTAAATTGCGGTTTAGGATTTATGACGTATTAAAAAAAACTACTTACTAGATCTCGTTCAAACCAATTTTCGGTCATCATATATTTTTTTTTTAGTTTTATCATTCTCTTATTTTAGAAGTTACAGGGGAGGGACACACATTTTACCACTTTGGAAGTGTCTCTCGCGCAAACCATTCAGTTTAGAAAAAAAATATTATAGAAACCTCAATATGATTTTTGAAGACCTATCCACAAATACCCCACACGTATAGGTTTGATGAAAAAAAAATATTTTTGAGTTTCAGTTCTAAGTATGGGGAACCCCAAAATTTATTGCTTTTTTTCTATTTTTGTCTGACAATCTTAGTGCGGTTCACAGAATACATCTACTTACCAAGTTTCAACAGCATCAATCTTATAGTTTCGGAAAAAAGTGGCTGTGACATACACGGACAGACAGACAGACAGATGACGTATTTATAAGAGTTCCGTTTTTTGCACATGGCGACGGAACCCTAAAAACAGAAAATAAAATAGAATTTGCCTAGCTACCTTAGAGAATCCTTCTTAAAGTTATAAGAAATTATAACCAAGATTCGCAATAAGAGCTGGTTTTCAAGTAAAATTGGCATTGAAACCATAAAAACTATAATAAACCCTCATTAGACAGGAATCACTGAGTTTCCTTCATAAAGCAATGAGATATATATTTAAATGGTTTATTTCGCCTGCGGTCTACGGAAGCTCGGTACAGTTAGTCTATATACTTTTTTATTGGTCGTAATTCCATGCCTGGTTGGTCTAATCGGGTTTATATCAAACAATTATATGTTTCAGAGTCTTATCGACATCTGTACGTACTCGTAGAGTTATGTGATAATAAAAGATTGGTAACTGTTAGGTTTACGCCTGATGAAACTTTTCACACGCTTCGGCTCAAAGATACCCAGTGGAGAAATGTGTGGATATTTTTTGTTCTAAAGGTAACTTTTTCATCTAAACTGTAAGCCTTATTTGTCCTACTTTGAGACTGAAGATAAACTAATTTAGATGGGTACCTACTAGCTAGAACCTTTTTTTTTTACTAACGAGGCCCCTGCCCTCCTTCCATCTTTCGCGAGCCCGTGCCTCATTCTTCCAGTGTTGTCGGAACCTATCCTGTTCATCCCACCATCTCCTTCGTGATCTACCGCGACTACGCTTTACAGTCTGAGGGCATCAGTTCTGTGTTATTTGGGCTCAAAGTTTCTCATACGTGAGACATGTCCTGCCCAGTCCCATTTCATTTGGGTTGCCTTTTGAGCCTCATCATCTATCTAACACACGTTGTTATACTACTACAAATTGACTTCAGCAACTCCTGCAACTGTCGAACCTAAGAGACAAAAACTTTTTCACAAAAAATTAAACCGCCGAAAAAACTGAAAAGCAATAAATAATAAACCTTAAAATTTTGAGTCGGCGCTGAAAAATCAATGAACAAAGATCACTCAAAGCGCCGACTCATAGTTTTAAGGTTTATTATTTATTGCTTTTCAGTTTTTTCACCCTCGGAGTATACCCTTTCCAATAAAAAAATAATTATCACAATCGGACTACTATGTAAAAAGTTATGCGTGGTCATACACAAAAAAAAAAATATATATTCCCGTCGAATTGATAACCTCCTCCGTTTTTTTCGTCGGTTAAAAAGTGTCTGTAATTTCAGGGGTTCCTGTTAAACTTGAGCTGAGTAATACTGTAAGGCATTAGAACTGGTATTATTGAATTTTTTCTCTGGGAATTACATCTCGCAGGTCAACCTAAGGGTGGTCGCCTGCCTCAGTAAATTGGCAGCAACGGACGGGCTGAATCAGAATGCTTTGCTTTGCTTCTCTTAAACAGTTTGTCGTCAAAATAAACCCGAGGTAGCCATTAAAGGATACCAAATTAGTATCCTCTATGTACAAAAAAATACATTAACTTTATATACAGTCAATTGCTTAGCCAGTCAAGCTCTTACGCAAAGACCGCAGAGACGATTTAATAAGCTATTTAAAACTGGTTAAACTGTTTGAAAGTGATGTATGGTGTCCACACTTGGTGTTAAAACGAGCTATAAATATACCAAGCTTGTATGGTCTTTAGGTGGGGATGTTTGGGCTAATAGTTGGGCCAACATGTTCGTCAACTTATTGGGTAAGTCACGGTAAAAATAATAATAGCTACGGACATTATTTGCACACGTTTAAAAGAAGAAACCACTACAAATGAACTAGTTTCATCTTTCTAGCTGACAATCTTGTTTCATAAATTGTTTTGTTAAAGAACAATCTTTGAGTTTTGTTTTTATTGGGAAGGAAAAAGACATTTAGGGAACTTAAAACGGAGTTTGAAATCGTCAATTCACAGTGAGCGCAAGCATGGTGCTAAATTTCTAAAGAGGTCCTTGACTGATTTCTCATTAACCAACGGACCGGCAACAGCGTGTTGAGTAGGTGAAAAGTCTGACAGTAACTACAAGTTTGTATTTTCGTTAAAACTTTACGATTTGCTATAAAAGTTCTAATAAAAGTTCAAGATAATAAATATAACAGTCTCTCAGATTTTAAGTACAGAACAAGTTAATACTTATTCTAAATGCAGTCTACTTTTATTTCGTGACATTTTTTTGGCCATTTTTAACTTGTAGGCTATTTAGGGTGGTTCATGTTAGTGCTGATATGTATATAAATTTAGCACTCACACACTCATAAAAAAGACTAACAAAAAAAAAAAATACTTTGTCATCCAACAAAAATGTTCGACAGTCAGCTATCTGTCCTGTTCACCCGTATGTCCAACGATTAGATGTAATTAACTTGTTGGGCCGATATCTCATGCAGGTGTCTCGTCACTCCTCGTGAGCTTTTGCGCTAAATATCCAGTACTATTTTAATAGAGTTCTATAAAAAACGCGCAACCTGCGCTGGAGTCTCCTTCTGCGAACATTTTAATGTTTAAGTCATGAACTCGTAAACTGATCTATGTGTGCTATCCTTAATTTGTAATTTGTGAAATGTGTTTGGTTATTTGCCACTTATGTATGTCTGAACTGCTGCAAAGTGTATTTTTCATATAAAATCCTTTGAGCCATTTAGAGTTTTAATTTTTTTATTTTAATTTTAGAATATAGCTTAATAGTCGATACGCACGAATTAACTCGCTCGAAACGGAACGGAATCGACACTTATAAATAAAATAATATGTTCTGTACGAGATTCGTATGAATTCAAATTATTTTTATTAATTCAAAACGTGCGAAATGCTTACCACGTATTTCTTGAGTTGTTGATTCGCCCGTTTTTGCGAGTCAATTCGTGCGAATCGACTACTGAGCCTACAATACAGGTGTTTTTTTTTTCTTTAATAATCAGTACTCACAAGATATTATTTCATTACGATAACTTTACTGAACTGCGGAAAGTGTTCAATTTATTTATATTTCGTTCATTTATTTTATCATATATACTCGTACATATTAAATCAATTTATAAATATTTTTTTATAAAAGAAACACAATACAAAATGATTACATTATTTATAGTATCTACAACTATTTTATTGCGAAGGATACCTTTTCTTTTATTATTTTAGCAAGTATTCCTGAACACTCAAGTCCTATTTCACAAACAGTAACCTAACCTAAACTCATGCTGTACTATAAAGACTGCTCTTAGAATTTCAACACTCGTCTTAGCGCGGAAAGTAAAACATCCAACAACAACGTCGCTTTCATTTATTTTTAGGGTTCCGCACCTCAAAAGGAAAAAGCGGAACCCTTATAGGATCACTTTGTTGTCCATCCATCCGTCTGTCGAGATCCTTTTTCTCAGGAACGCGTGGAGGTATCAAGCTGAAATTTATATCAAATACTTAAGTCTACTGTCCATTGGAGCTGTGCAAAAATCAAACTTCTTAGCTAACGCAATCAAAAGATATAGCCGTTTATGCCGCAAGTTTCCACAAATTTTCGAAACTCGCAAGGGAATCAAAACGAGGGTACTTCCAGTCGATCTAGAATTTTGAAATTTGGTACGAAGCAACGTCTTATAGCACAGATAAAGGAAAAATTGCGAAAACCGTAAATTTTTAGTCACATCATATAATAAACAGAACAAAACACAGACAGAAATAAAACCAAGCCAAGAAACAGAACAGAACTACGACTCGATTGTCGTGATTGGTGAACTTTTACTTATATACCTACAGGTTTGTACAGAACCCTCGGAGCGCGATTCCAACTCGCACTTCGCCGGTTTTTTTTTTATTTAGGTGTCACCTTGTGTTAGTAAAAACGGACATAAGGATATTTAAAACAAAACACAACTTAACAAGAACTCATAAGTTACAAGTTAAGAGTGAGAGCTAAGCACAAGTGTGAGTTTTTAACAAAAGTTTATCACTTAGCATACAAATCCTATTGATTCATACATTTAAGGACCAAAGGACGTAAAGGTTTATAAGTTAGTAAGTGATTAACAAACACAACGATATAGTGTTTTTGCCGCTAAGCTGACTATACTGGACCTAGCACTGGCATAAAATTTATGGTAGTGCAAGTTCACAGGCTAGTATTTTTGGTTTCAGCGATTTGTAATGTGCTGGTATTTATTATATAACCATTTCAGCCGGAGGATGTTGCCACTACTGAGCTAGGCCATCTCCAAAGGGGTGTATTTGCCATAATCGCCACGCTTGGCAGGCAGGTTGGCGATCGCAGTCTGGTGGTAAAAATGCATAGAAAATGCTGCTGCCCATTCTCTAGTAAGTCCCTTAGTCGCCTCTTACGACACCCATGGGAAGAAATGAATTGGTGCCATTCTTTACGTTCGGCAACACACAGAACCATATCACTACATAGAATAAAATAAAGTCACTTCCCTCTATCTGTCCCTATGTATGCTTAGATCTTTAAAACTACGCAACGGATTTTGATGCCGTTTTTTTAATAGATAGAGTGATTCAAGAGGATGTTTTATACGTGTAATACGCGGGCAAAGTCGCTGGCAAAAGCTAGTTTATAATATAATCAGCCTGTTTTGACCCACTGCAGGACAAATGCCTCCCTTTCCTATTTCCACTCAACTCAATCCTGAGCCAATAAGGACCAATCCCTCATTATAAGCGTCAAATTCGTCCCACTATCTACGCCCGGGTCTTCCACGATGCCGTTGGTCATTTTTAGGAGCTCATAACGTGGTGGTTTTGCCCACAATGGATCCGACATGTAGCAAACATGTCTGGCCCAATCTCATTTGAGCTTGGCTGCTTTTTGTATGACGTCTACGATTTCTGTCTTAGCGCGCAGTATCGCGTTTCGCATCTGGTCGGTAAGTCAAAACTCAGGCCATGTCTTCTGCTGATCAGTCAAAGAACAGGTTGGATACTTACCAACCTATATCATAAACCTATGTCATGAAAATATAACTTACAAGTACCTCTTTCCATATAACTAACTGTTTCTAAGCTTCTCGATACTGTAGCTATGGTTGATTAATGAGTTTTTATACCTATCATTAAACCAGCAAAAAAATATCATAAAAACATTCAATCTTATACGCTACTTGAAATAATACTTGCCGGGATATCTCCAAACAATAAGTTAAAATCTAACAAAACATATTCATTTATTAGCACTGATAGATAGATTCTATATTTTATTTCAAAGAAAAATGAAGATTTAAAGGTAGAAAATCTAAGAACTTGTATATAAAATAATAGGTTAATTATCATATTCGCATTAAACGTTACTAAAACTAGCCATCTTCGGAAAATGCCGAAGAAAAACCCAACGGCCGCCGTAAAACCGTACTTTTTTGTCCATAGCGCGGCGATCGTAAAAATAATCGTAAATATACAGTTGTTGCTCTATAGGTTTTGAAATAAATACCTTTTGGTTAAATGTATTTCATTTATTGGTCGTATAGACGAAAAATTACAAGTTTCTTAGATAACTATAATGATACAGATGGTGATTCTGTTTTTTATTAGAAATAAAACCTTGTCGCTAAAGTGACACTGAAGACTTTTGTAGCTTATTGGTTTACTTAAGTAGTAAAGTGAAATCATGTATTTAAAACTGTTTGGTAGTTTCCCCCTCTTACCGAACTAGGCACTAATTTATTGTACTGCGTTTGCGCAAGTGTAAAATGCGACGATTCATGTTTAGAACTTGCCCTTAAATACGATTTGTTCATTCATCCGTACATAAATTAACTTAATGCCGACGCCCCGGTCGCTTTCGGGATTCGATAGCTGTCTCCTGGCCACCGTAGGCGCGAGCTTGCGGTAAGGACCAGGCTCGTGTTGAAGGTGCGTATTGTTCCACGCGCGCCTCAAAGAGATGTCAGCAGCACTGAAGGGGTCTGCTAGGACCGATGCCTGCCGGGGTCGCGAGATTGTTCGAAAGAGATACCGTGACCCTGGCACATGGGCAACTGAAGAAACACGGGTGGGTTTAAGTCAGTAAAAGTCTGACACGCCCTCCCGCTCCACCCAGAGTGGGAGAAGTCATTTGATGATTTCCCATCCAAAAAAAAAATGCCAATCGCCTATAGAAAATAATAAATTATTAAAAAGTTTCGATTTGGCCGAATAAAATTTGGGCGAATCGACTACCCAGCTATAGTGACTCAAAAAAGACTGGGATCGTCATTAGATAAACGCAGTTTAAATTACCGTCGCATTGTCGTCTTCAAGTTCCGTGTGGTGTCGGACGTGAAGTATAGCACCATCCAATTTTTCCCATGTGTGTCATAAAAGGCGAATAAAGCGACTCACTAGAGAATGGGCAGCAGCGTTTTCTATGCATTTTATCACCATGCACCCGTCCGCCAAGCGTGGAGATTATGGCAAATCCGCCAAATTGGGAGAGGCCTATATTCAGCAGTGGAAATCTTTCAGCTGAAATAATGGTGATGATGATTGTCATCTTCATCTTTTTCAGTTAATTATTATCGTACTTTTTATCGGCCTGACGACCGACTGTATTCACTAGTAGAACTAACTAATAAATAACATATAACATCACGCCTAGATACGTACCGCGACGACTGATTTGAGGTGGCGTGGGACAAGAGTTCCTGGAAGAAATTGGGGGAGGCCTTTTCCCAGCAGTGGGACAGTATAGGCTATTAAAAAAAAACATCACGGCTTGTTTCCCCGAAGGGTTGTGCAGAGGTGTACCTATAGTACACACACATTTCGCCTGTTATGTTTAAGTCCCATGTAATAGGGGGCGAGCCTGTTGCCATCAACCGGGTACAAACCCAGACTCCGGGCTGCTGCTGAGAAATTCCAGATGGAAAAACCCAATGACACTTTGCCCGACCTGGGAATCGAACCCAGGACCTCGTGTTCAGCAGTAGCGCTTGCTACCACTAGACCAACTAAACTAATAAATGATTGATAACAATATCCTTCGCTGGGTTGTGGAGATCAGTCATTCCATGTAAAATATGGTATTCAGCTGCATCCGTTTGGACTAGAAGCCGACCCCAAGATAGTTGGGAAAAGGCTACGCAGATGATGATGAACAATATCCTTCGCATTATATCCCTTGCCTGAAAAGACAACGCCATATTTTTTGCACAGCTGTCACAATACAAGGGACATTTAATTTCAAACAGACGACGGACATGGGCTATTAGTTATTTGTTACATGCTCAGGAAGTATGATGCTGTTGTGTTATCTATTACCTTTGATAGTGGTCCTGTTAGCCAAGAGGATGAGCATGTTAGGAGGCCCAGAATAGCCAGAATGTTCTCGGCTCTAATCAGCTTAAGGGAAGCTTATGAGTACAGCTTTTGCCAGCGTCTTCAAAAAAAAACTACCCAAATTTCATCCAAATCCGTTTAGCCGTTATTACGTGATTGAGTAACGAACCAAATTTCCACATCTATACTTACTATAATATTATAAAGCTGGAGAGTTTGTTTGTTTGTTTGATTGAACGCACTAATCTCAGGAACTACTGATCCGAAATGAAAAATTATTATTGTGCTGAGTAGCCTATTTATTGAGGAAGGCGATAGGTTATATAACATCACGCTACAATCAAAAGGAGCAGAGCAGAAATGACAAATGTTCGAAAACTGGCAGGCAATTCGATGCGACGGGAAGGGTCAGGAGAGCAAAATATGACGCGGACGAAGTCGCGGGCAGAAGCTAGTTTATAATATTTATAGGACAAGGTCTCAAGTTGTGATGAAAAATATTCGTGAAACGGTAAAGTGGTATCGGCGCTGACGGACGTAGGGTACGCTCAATCAACTTTAGCACCTATATGTATGAGTGTTCAACTGCTCATGGCATATATCAGCGATACCTATGCGTCAACCACTGCAGACACTGTTCTCATACGAGCGCCACTATTCACAATATAACCCTCCTACAGGAGTAGAGCAAGTCCAGCCAGCACGCTCAGAATCAGACAGAGACTGCCATCCTTCTGTCCTCGCCGCTGGGCTTCAAGCCTTGTTCGAGTCAGACCGCGCCGCTGAACCTGTAGCTTTAAATTCATCCCTAAATAATTTCGATCCAGCCCGTCCCTTGCTACCCGTGATGTCGCGTAGTTTTTAAGCCCTGGATGGAGGCCTATATTTACTGACGTCACCACAGACGAGTGCGGTTAAGCAGCCGACACTTTGTTTACGGTAACTGTCGATGCGCGTCGATAGCTGCAGTTGCATCTGCTGCACACTCACATACCCATGCCGTTCATGTGTATAAGCACTAAGTCAAGATTCACACGGTCGTCATAAAATCACGGTGGTATATTTTCGCGCACTGAATTTTCACTGAAGTCTCAGTGTTGAACTGTATCGAAAATCAAACAGACTCTCAGCACTTCGAAAAAACACTGTGTTCGATTATACGTCCAGGTGTATGTCGACTAAGGCAAACGACTTGAAAAATAAAAACAAGCTTCATTTTAATGGTTTTTTTCACCAAGAAGCCATAGCTATTGAGGCAGCTAGAAAATTTTCTGCATACGTTTCAGTAAACAATTAATTTATTGACAGTCAAAGATCATTTAAGACAATGGTGTTGTGTACTCAACAAATAAGATGCAGTGAAAATGAAGCATAAAAGCAAAACAGCAACATATTATAATTTTCTTCTAAATAAATTGCTCATTTGTTACAACTCCGGTGTGTCCAACAAATTCACAGTGCGGGGAAATTTTGACATCAACTCCTGATTTGTGGCCTTTGCGGAGAAATTTAGACTCAAACCTCAGCCGGAAGAATGCCTGTACCTAACAGTGTAATGGCTAACGGTTTGTTTGGTCAAGCGCAGTTGGGTAACAGAATTATGTGTAATGGGTTTGCGCTCAGCGTGCTGCGTGAAAATCTAGCGACGTACTCGTAAGGCTGCACGTGAGTTTGAGATTCGCGATTGTGGTTTGTTGAAGCAATGTGAAATTTTATGACAAGAGGGTTTGAATTATTTCTAATTACATCATTATCTATTACATGGGACATAAGGGGAATGCGCTAAGACAGTCCGTGAAATTAAAATTTTGTTACGTTTTTTTGCAGTTTTCAGCTCAGTTTCAGGTTGTAAGGTGAATAACTTTTTCACCATATAGTATTTCAACTGATTTAAATGAATTTAGAGAATTATATTGAAAATTTTAACTATCATAATTCTGTATAGCCATGTTTTTTACAGTCGGGAATCATATTATTTTAATGAAAATACAACCAGACACTGACCTACAAATTTAAAAAAAAAAACCTAAGAAAAATTTGTTTTTCACGGGCTACGTTAGTGGTTCTCCCTAAAAAATTACTGGCGAATATTAGTTGTACTAAAGACACTATACCGCCGAACCTTTCCAGAAAATCATGTACGTACATTAAAAAAAAAAAAGAATATGATGTAAGTATGACAGCATTTCAAACAAACGGAAAGTTCTAAACAACAAAACAATGGTCTCGATGATAATAAGGCGGTTACTGACGTTAAAGAGGTCGCAAGATCAACTCTACCTCTTTAGTAAACATGCATATTCATAATAAAGTACGCGCTAGAGGAATTTACAAGAACGTTACAAACACCAATACTTCAAAAAAGATGCTCAAATAATTTTCGCTGAGTCATCATTTTCCCAACGGTCGGCATCCAGTCTACTATTTATACGACCTCAACAGCCAACAACAATAACAATCGCCCTAATATGATTTGTAGATCATTTTCTACTTTATTATGTCAGATACATACTTATTGACAGGCCTACACTGTCCTCTATTTACACTGTAATCTGAAAGCAGTGTAAAAGTATTTTTTAAATAGTAGCCGTGGAGTGTCTTGCTGGCTCATCTCCATAGGAAAAAAGGAAATGGAACGGTGTACCTACCATCTATAGAAAATGGCTGGGACAGACTTAATGCGGAAGACGGAGGACAGGGTGTTGTGACGCAATAGTGGAGAGGCCGATGACCAGCAGTGGACTGCGATAGCCTGAGTTGATTAATCTACCACCTTCAGACGTTTCATAAGTGCCCATGTAGATTTATGTGCAATAAAATATTTTAATTTTAAGAGTTTTGCTTATTCGATACTTCTAAATCGCTTTCTCCGATGAAAGGAAACGTCCTAAAGTCAACAAAATTAAAATAAACCAACACTTATTGTCATACACTCACCATGTACCACACCAGCCCACAACTTAGCAATAACATAAACTTCTCAGATGAATCACGGCCAACTATTTGTTTTGCGTATGCATCGTAAAGTCGACAGCGAACGTGTCCGTCATAAACTCGGTCTAGGCAGGGGGCTTGATAAGCTGCACATTTGCATATTCTTCTACGCTGTGGCGTGACGAGTGAGCCGACGACTGATAGTGTCTGACCGTTTCTCATTACACATTATAATGTGAGATTGACAATTTATAGTATTGGTTTGTGTCTGAATAGTTGTGACTGATAACTACGTAATTTTTTATAATTTTGTTTTTATAATCAGCTTTTGCCAGCCTCTTCGCCCATGTGGACCTCGGTAGTGATGCCAAACCAAAACTTACTATCGAGATAAAAAGTATATAATGTGTTTATCAAGGTTATAAACCCTTACTAAACACATATAACTTTTTCGAAAAAATCCATGACCCTGGCAGGTATCCGCTCTAGCGGACCCCTTCAGTAAACTGTCAAATTCTTAAATATTTTCTTTATCAACGTTATAAATATTCCTGTGAACCAATCCATTTAAGTTAAAAATCTGTTCATTACAACGCACTATTAAAACAAAATACCGTAACCATAACTTCAAGCCTTACTCAAGTAAAACTGTCAATACTAACTGAGCGGTTGCGACCAGCCTTACCGATATTACTCCTAGTTATTAGACTGTCGGATTCCCGAGCCAAAGGTCAGGGAAGCGACCGCAGACTAACAATATAAACTGAAATCGCACCATTATCGTCACTGTCGCAGGCTTTCCTTATGGCTTCGATATACATATTTATTTGGAGGACCTCAGAAGCAAAAGGGTGCAAGAGATCTGACGGTTCTTTGGTCTGAAAATGCGTGTATGTGTTTATGAAAATTTAATTTTGTTTTCATAATTCGATTTCAAATGTTATTAATGTTATTTAGTGAAAATATCGTTACAAAATTAAGCGTTTTTTAAATATTACCGTTATTCATTCAAAAAAAAAAAAAAACGTCACACCACTGCTCTCAAAACGGCGAAAGAAAACATCGTGAGAAAACATTCATGTTCTAGAACCAACAAGTTCAAAGACATGTTACATACATCAAACCGCATTGAGCTCGTGTGGTGGATTATGGCCTAATCTGTCTCGTAGACAGAGGGCTGTGTCCCAGCAGTGGGAACATTATAGATTAATTACTTATGCATTTTTTTATATATGGTCATTTCTGAATAGGTGTGGGATAAATATTCGCTCCAAGCAACGCACAATGTTCTAAGGTTGATGGCATTATTATATTAGTACTAGGAATAGACTACTACAATTCAATAAAAATCAAATTATCTGTAAACAAATCCATTCAACGTTTCTTTCACCCGTTTAAAAATAGTCAACACAATAGACCCACACAATTCACATACGCCCTTTTTCCAACAATCTTACCACCAAAGCCTTCATCGGTTATACCAGCTTAGCATTAAAAGGTGGTTGTATCCTGTGGGCAGATATTTATGAGTAATGTCCCTTTGGGGATTATCTTGGCTCAGTGACAGCTCCTGACTGACCATGCTTCCTAGTATGGTGATTTCGAGGGGATACTTGTGGATAGGTAGCTGATTGGACGGCTTTTGTCTTGGTGCACCGGTATATTTAAGATGATATTTTCGTATATATGGTCTTTGAGAGATCTATGTTTACATATGGGATGATATTTAAAGATGATTTTTAAAATATTGACCAGTAAATACAAACTTACGCTTGAATTTTAGACAATTTATATTGAAATGTCAACTTTAGTCTTCCGTAGTCTATGTTGAATTTTGTGTGACAGTTATAAGAACATCCTAAATTGTGTGTAATAGAATTTGAACTTTATTAGGTATGACGTTGAGTTTGCTGTCGATAATTATTTGAGGTTCTGAATGGAAGTTTGGAATTAACTGTGAACATTTTTCTAGCTTTATTTCTATTACTAGCTTCCACGGTTCCGCCTACAACTTTTTCCGCGTGAAATTTTTGGTTCTTCCAATCCATAACCCTTCAAGCACATCGCATCGGTCGTCCATGTCACGTTGTATTCGCTTAAACGTTCTATCTGACTTCATACCTTTTGCTCGGCTGCTAAGGGTCCTAGAGTAATGTAAAATAGCCTATAGCCTTTCTCGAGCGTTCGGGCTATCAATTCCAAAAACAATTTATCAATCTGAGTAGTAGTTTTAGAGACAAGCGCGTTCAAACAAACAAAAAATTAAACTCTTAACAGACAATGTTCGCTTTTTCATTTCGAACAATTCTCCTTAACACTTCCTGAAATTGTATGCAAAATAATGATTACCTATGATCTGAAATTTTACATCAAAACTAGGAACCTATCTAAGTTCTTACAAAGAAGAAAGTACCGCATATACCCTTATAGTTACCTTGAAAGAGGTTAACGTAGTCTTTACGACTTATCAAGTATTATAAAAGCCATCCAATCACAGTTTTGTCGTCTAATCGGTTAGTTTGATCTCTGCCTTTTATTAGTACTAAATGTTTGAAACGTCTTCTTTATCTCGCGTTGTACCGGTTTATTCCTAGATTCTGATCATATCGGCCAATAAAAGGGGGTGCGACTTTCTGAGAGGCTGCGAAAATGAAGTAAATCATTGGAAATAAAGCCAGTGAACGACAAATTACATTATCTTTTTCTTATGTAAGTTACCTGCCGCTTTTGGTGAAAACATTGACAAAATTCTATATCCATAAGACATGTCTGCAGTAGAGTTGGGACCAAAAGAACATGGACACAACTCAAACGAATAGTATTTATCTATACTAATATTATAAAGCTGAAGAGTTTGTTTGTTGGATTGAACGCGCTAATCTCTGGAACTACTGGTCCGAATTAAAAAAATATTTTTATGTTGAGCAGCCTCTTTATTGAGGAAGGCTATAGGCTATATAACATTACGCTACAACCAAGCGGAGCGGAGCAGTAATGAAAAATGTTGCAAAAACGGGGAAAATCGCACGAGTAGGCGATTCGACGCGACGGGAAGGGTCGGGGCAACAAGAAATTTAACGCGGACGAAGTTGCGGGCAGAATCTAGTGTCAAATAAACCAATTACAGGCATTTTCGAATTGTCAAGGGGTCCGTCAGCTGGAAAGATGAAGGTAGTCTGAAACACAAGCATTATATTCCACGAAAAAACCAACAGAACACACAAACATATTTTACACAAAAATTATTTGGAGTATAGAATGAGTACTAGAACGTAAGTTCATAATTTTACCATCGACTTCATCAGAAAAGTTACAACGAAGGGTGTTATTATTTTATTCGAATATTCTACTTTATAGTTTATGCTCTTGGTTGGTGGCGCTCACTCAGTACATACAGTAAAGCCATTTCACTCACCTTATCCACACTATTTTGACGCTTCCGTAGTTTTCCAATATGAATAGGTGAGCTTACCTGTAAACAAAGAAATATTCATTTTATTAATACTCATACACATTTAAACACCAGCATATGTTTACACACAGAATTCGCTCAAAGTATAAACTAAAACGTTTCTCTCATTTTAGTGTTTTCAAACAGACGGCGTCGAAATAATAATAAGTTTTAATTATAATAAATTAAATGTCGAGACAGAATATTAAACTTAACTTCGCAATATTGACTACCAACCGGACTTACGCACCAAACTCTCCCTCCACCCACTTAATACATATAGGTACAAACCTAAGCGATCATTTTCCCTCAATCCGATCCGGCCCATCCCCTGCTGCCCTCCACCAGCGTTGCCCTAAGCTGAGGTACGTACCCCACAGGCAGAACCTTTAGCCAGTAGTCGAGTAGCTTCAAGTTCTTAAGCCCTGGCTGAAGGCCTTTATTTATTAAGGTAGCTACAGGCAAGGCCGGCTAAGCAACCGACAGCCTCATAGGTTGACTTGCGAGGTGTCATTCCAAAAAAACAGAGCATTTTCTGACAAGGTCCAACTACTTCGGCGGCTTCTTGAAAGTCTTTTAACCGCCCCCCCCCCAAATGCGCAGACGCAACCTATAACCTTGTTAACCGGAGCTGGTAGAAGTAGTGTTGGTATATAATTAAGTTTGATGGGTAATATTTTATCGGTTTTTTTTTTTTTTGTATTCTTATAATATAATATAAATTTTATAACCTAACCTAACGGCTCCATTAGACTAAAGGTGCCTAGGTACTGTAGAGAAAAATAAATACTAGGCCTGTTAAATCTTTTAGCTTCATTATAAGTTAAAAGATTCAACAGACAACTTAAATATTTGTAGAATCTCAATTTTCAGTAGTATGCAATATAAATTCAATATAAATTTTAATTTGATGAAAATGGAAAAAATTACGCCAAATTTTTCATAATATGTATCAAAATGTTAACGATAAATAAAAGAATTTTGTTTCAAAATATTTCTTATAAATACGTTTATTTTATGGCATAATTTATAAGGAAAGATAGTCTGCGCTGTTCCTAAGCCGCCATCTTGAAAGCTGCGCGCACGCACGTGTTGATGAAGTTTTCGTGTCGAATCGAAGCGACCGCAATTTTCTTAAGCGACGCCTCAACGCCGGCACTTTGGCTCCTTTCGCGATAATTTTTAAATGACCTTTGTTTTGTAATAAGGAATAAGACTTGGGATTTTATTTAAAAAGAAAAAATATCGAGTCTATTACATGTAAATAGGTACATTAGGATGTTATGTTTTCACCTTTTTATTAAAATATTAAAGGATATTTAGTTTGGTGCCTTTCACAGGTAGGCAAGCACATTATGATTATTTTAAGTACATCTTTCCTCCCCATCTAATCTAATGAAAGTACATCTATCATAATATTCGTATACAACATGTACCGTAATTAACGCACACCCTCTTAAGGGGTCATTGTACTCATCATTATGAACAACTTTTACTATAGGACCAAACCTGAAATCGCGAAAAAAGAATCTGCTGTTTCATACAATAATAAATACCTACTCGACCAAAATGTATGAAACAGCTGATTTATTTTCGCGATTACTGGTTTGGTCCCTTAGTAAAAGTTTGTTCATAATGTTGAATACAATGACCCCTTAAGAGGGTGTCCGTTAATTACGGGACATGTTGTATAATAAAGATAAAATATTTGATCTGGGTTGCTAGTAATTCACAATTCTAAAAATATTTAAAAGTAGGTACCGCCAGGATCGTCTAGTGGTCGCTACTATTGAGCATGTAATCCTGGGTTTGAATCCCGGGTTGAGCAACAGATTTGTTTCCTTGTTTTTTTTTTTTAGTAAAACCCGTTCTACATTTGTTCCCGATTTATGGCAATAGACTCGCCCTCTATTACATGGGACTTGAACATTAACTGGCGAAGGATGGGTATACTAAGGGTACACAGCTACCTAACCCTTCGGGATAATAAGTCGTGATGTAAAGCTATGTTAAACTAGCTTTTGCCAGCGGCTTCGCCCGCGTGGCGGTCGGAAAATATCCCGCGGGAACGTACTACCGGGATAAAAGTACCCTATATGTTAATCCAGGTTATAAACTATCTGTGTGCCAAATTTCATCCAAATTTGTTTAGTAGTTTTTGCGTGAAAGAGGAACAAACATCCACACATCCATACATACAAACTTTCACGATTATAATATTAGTAGGAAGAAGGTTAACTTGGGTTCCTATAAGATTAACCCTATGGAGCGAACCGGTTATTACCTAGATATAAGAAAATACCGTAAACCCAGTTAATATTGTTAAGACTTGCTATAAAATCCAAATAAAACGAGCATCATGAAACTTATAATAACCATTACTATTAAAATTTACCTGAAACTGTATTTTCATCACCTTGATAATTATACTGGTAGTATGTTAAGTGCAAAATACCTACTTGTATTTATATAGGTATTTTGATTAAAATAATAATCCAAACCTTAGATAATATTATTTTAATATTAATAACTGCTTCATTCGTGCTTAAAACCGAGTCCTTATACCTAAGTATATAGAGCGCTCTTCTTCATAGGTAGCTACGCTTGGAGATGGAGAAATAAACTATAATAGTGTTTTTAATTGCTCTAGGATGGATTCCAATTGCTTTAGACGCCGTTTTTAACTTCGCCATCGCAATTAGCCTATAATATTCCCACAATAGGGACACAGGCCTCCTATCTTTAAGAGGGAGTGTGCAGGTTGGTAGTTGTTACATGTCTTCGAATTTTTGTTCTAAGACATGCCGGTTTCTTTTTTCTTCGTAGTTTTGAGAGCAATGGTGAAGAAATATTTCACACAAAGCAAAGCGCCAGTCGGTATTTGAACCTGTGATGTATAACTCGTAAGCCGTGGCCAGTACTACTGGACCACCATTGTTCACTACTACTTAGAATAAGTACCAACTTTTAAGTTCATTAAAATGTCTAACTAATATTTAATATACTAAACACCATTTTGTAAATCTTATAAATTAGCTTTTATTTAATACTACGTTACAAAATGTATCATATTATAATTCAACCGGATACAAAATAAAACGGTAGAGAACGTAAGTTTTAATTTTACTATAAGCTAGTTGATGTTCTTTACATAGACATTTAGACTACCTAGGACCTCTGGCAGACCTAGGTCCTTTCAAAGCGAGTCATTCCTCTCCACGTTACTTAATAATAACTTTGCACTTATCTGTGCCGCTTCTACCGGGTACGGTCAGCAAAAACAAGACGTCATACTGTTCTATTTAAATATTGATTAGCTATTTTATTAAATGCAATTATTGAAGTATAAACCGTTATATTTTATCTCACAAAAAAACTCGATGCCTTTATTGTTTAATTATGTCAGGAAATACATTTGTTATATTTTGTTAAGATTCAAAACTTCAGACTATTATATACAAAACATTAACAATAAGATACATACATACTTCCCATTATTAAAACAAAAATACTTATTGGTTCACAATAGGTTTTCTTAATTACTATAAGATATAAGGTATAAAGTTTAAAAAAAAAGAATTACTTACATCAGTACTAAAATTGAAAGCAATTTCCAATATGAAGTACCACCAAAGGTATTACAAAAATTGAGAAGTGTTAGAAGTATTTGAATTTTCGTTTCATTCAACTAGTTAAGTAAATTCCAAACCTAGAAAAATCACCACATTTCTACTCCTTCTGACCTTACTAGTTTCTCTATCCTACAACATTCTAGACCTTTTCCTCCAACCGTACTCCGCCCTTCCGCGCACCGTATCTAATTAATTTCCTGCGCAATGTACGCACGACAGAGCGCTGTCCATTACTCGACGCTCCACTATGACCGTTTATTAATGAACTCTTTTGCTAACCGTACCCATGTAGTATCAGAACAAAAGTATCGATATAAGGTTCAAGTGTTGGAGTTAAAGTATCGATAATTAGGAATATTTTTTCTTAGAAATAATAATAATAAGCAAGGAAGTGAGCACCCTAGGAGAACATATAGTGACTTTATTGGTGATGTTCTTCAGAAAGATCAGGTGCGTAGTACTGGTAACCGGCGTGCGTGTATGACCAGATGTATGAACTTAAACGAGGCAAAAGGAATATGTAAGGATCGTAGCAGATGGCGGTCTGTAGTTTCTACCTACCCCTATGGGAAAGAGGCTTGATTTTATGTATGTTTGTAAAATCAAGTAATATTTGAAACTAATTTTTAGGTAACTTAGGTGGGTGGCAATTTTCCATTACTAGGTTTTCTCTGCTTTAGTATAGCTGCACCCTTGCTTTACCATACAGGAAAACAGATGTAATGTTATGCTATATGATTTAATAGAAAAAGCCATTATCAAGGTTTCAAGACAAAGTATAACTACATACAAATCTATCTTTAATTAATCAGATTTTGTAGCAACCGATGTATTGACCCATCACTATATTCTTTGACATCTGTCAAATTGGAAGTTACATTGACGTGAAGAAGTATCGATATTGTACGCATATCGATACATTTCCCGATCCCTTCCCCACATCACCTACATGTGAGAAAATAGCGAAGTACCGCAAGTTTAAATGGTTCTTCAAGACAATATCAGTTGACCCGTGTTTCTTTATCGCCTTTAAGAGGCATTCTTTGAATATATCAATGTTATTACCTACGTTGATGTGGGAAAATCTCCGAGATTACCCCTCAGCAAGATCTGTTTCTGAAAATGGGCGTTGGAAATCGTGTAGGATGTAAGAGTCTAAACTACTTACGAGTGGAATGTTGCTTTATTGTTCGCCATTTGGATAAAATACTGTAAAAGGCCTTTATACCGTTGTTCTGTTTCCGTATTAAAAAAAAACATAGCTGAAAAGTTTTTTTTATAATTCTAAAATAACACAGTTTAACGAAAATGTTTCACTTTGGTTTAAAGGCGCATCACTATGTGACCAACATGAAATGTTTCACCCGTCACTTTTCTCATCATTTTACGTGTTTGTGTTAACTTTTGAAACTAACATGAAAGGACTCAAGTCGTCCTCTGCCTGGCTTTTTCCCAACTACTTTGGGGTCGGCTTTCAGTCGAACCGGATGCTGCTGTATACCAATATTTTACATGAAGCGCCTGCTCATCTGACTTCCACAACGCAGTTACCTAGTTAATAGGATTTCACTTGGTAAGACTAGTTGCCAGACTTTTGGGCTTCTGACGACCCATATAATAACAACTGTCAAAATTCCAGTAATGACAAACTTTACCAACTGAATAAAGTGCTTTCTGAGACATGGAAGGAGTATAAGTATGTAAAGATGGTCACCCATCTACGGAATAACCGCAGCAAGCTCTATCTTCACATTCGTCACTAAAACAGACAAAAATCGCACTCAATTAAATCGATCTCAATCCATTACCGCAACAAAGCCAATCAGAAACTTCAACAATTTTAATTACATCAACAAAGTCGAACAGAATCCTGCAACACATAATCCCGACTTCCCAAGCCCAGCTCCCTTCCAACAAGATTATATGAATTAAGAAAATTACACCCTGTATCCTTGACATGGACGGAGGAACAAAAAATGACTATCTTCATCGCATATTGTGCGTTAGAATTATACAGGACGGGGTTAGAAACTCGTATTTAATCATATATTTTTAGTGTTTGCTTTGGAATTTGTGTGATGGCTTCTGAATTAAAAAATTAATATGAGTATGATAATATTGTATTCACAGATCTTTCGGTCTGAGGTTTACATGCTCTAAAGATAAAAATAGGAAGATTTAATAAAGATCAAACTTGATTATGAGTAAAATATCGTATCGTATAAGTAAGTAAGCGTATAAATGAAGATTTTGTGCTTAAATGCATAGATTAGGTTGCTTATGAATACTTAAAATAGCAGACCCTGTCAAAATTCCGAAAGTTTAATAAGTAAGTAAGTAATAAGTTTGTTTGACCACAAGTCGATCTATAATCCCACTAATATTTATATGCCAAAATTTTGGATATTTGGATGTTTGTTACTCACTGTGTCAAAAACGGAAAGAACTGATTTGGATTAATTTAAGCACAAATGTAGTTTTATAAACCTGGATAAGTTACTATTTATCCCAGCGGGATAATTGCCGACCTCCACCCTCCTCCTCTATTTCTCTATAGCAAAATATTGCAGTTACAGCAAGTTAGCAGTTGCACCGAGTAGAAACCAAAAAGTTTGCCTTCTCAATAATTCAGTACCAACAGGTAGATACGCAAATGTCAGTAAGAATTACTTTCTACTAATAAATAGATTCTTACATACAGATATAGTTCAAGCAAGCGATTTAAATCAAGAAGTGATCGATCAATTTATATGAGTGAGTAAATTGCGAAACATTCAAATACACTGAGAAAGCCGGAGGCGGAATGATTTATGAATGTTTTCTTATTCAGGTCATTAAAATCAAAGAGTGCTAATCAAACTTGCAAATTGATTGTACCTACGCAGTTTATAGCTGAAGTTAGGACTACTTGTATGAAATACTGTGAACGAGAAACTACTATGCTGTTGGTTTGATGCATAACCGATTTTAGTTGAGGAACGAACTTCGTCATCATCACGAGACTACAGCACTTCACTGCTGGACATAGGCCTCCCCAAAAGCACGCCATTCAGCTCGATTTAAGACAACTCATCCAGCTGCTACCAGCCAACTTCTCCCGCTAAAAAGGCGTGTCAGACTTTTACTGACTAAAACCCACCCGTGATACTTCAGAAGCCTATGCCACCCTACGAAAGTTGTCGGTCCACCACCCTGAGGGTGTCCTACCCTACGTTTTCAGATTCGTGGTCTTTACTCAAAAACACGTACCAACCTTGCTAATCTAGGATGTAAAGACAATTTCCTCAACGTAACTTGAACTATAGTAGCCTGACCAAAGGAGCTTCAACCAATGTAGTCTTAACTAAAGTGATTAGAACCACATTCAAATTCCCAACCCTTGGATATTCGTAGCCAGAATAAAAAATAAAAATAAATAAATAAATATCTTAGGACAACCAACACACCGTTATCTGATCCCAAACTAGGCAAAGCCTGTACTATGGCAATCAGACAACTGATAAACTTACTTATATATTTCTAAATACATACATATTATAGATAAATTACACCCAGACACAGAACAAATGATCGTGCTCATCACACAAAAATTTGTCCTGAGTGGGAATCGAACCCACGAACTCAGTCTTAGCAGTCAGGGTCACTAACCACTAGACTAACAGGCCAGTCCAGGCCAGGCTAGAAGGCCAATTCTCGTAATTATCCTCATCTCGGCGACAATCAAATGTCAAAAGCTTATCAAAAATGTATGGAAACTCGAGGCATTTTTGACAGATTGAGACTAAAATCCAACTATTTATGCAGACTTTTTTTCTGTTGAACAACTGTGAACATTCTTAAAATTAAGAGCATTGTCCCTCTGATGAAGGTAGGCTGACTTTATGAACGAAAATAAAAAATCTTGGGAACCAGGCAAAGCCGCAAATCACAGCTAGTTCTTCATAATTTAGTGCCCAGAGTAAATCCTAGGTCGTAAAACAAGTCTGAAACACACTTAATTTACTAATGTTTATACAACAGACATTAATTTTTAAAGAGACAATAAATTATAATCAATTTGCGCAAGTTTTTTGTGGGGCAATAAATTTTAAAAGGAAATTTTCTGGGCAACTGCAGTTTATGGTCGCCTACAACACATATTTGCATAAAATGGCGGAGTTTTAGGTAAACGAAATGCGTACGAATAAAAATCGGTGTCATAATTTAGCAGGAACTTTACATTTCTCAAAAATACAGGTACATATTATCAAAACTAGGATTTTTTATGATTTAATTACAAAGTTTTTAAATTTCTCCCTATACTTGTAGTATAAGATGGTATCACTTGCAAGATTTCATAGTTCTAGGTCAACGGGAAATACCCTATACATTTTGACTCCCTTGAGAGTGTCGAAATATACGTTTTTTAAACGGCCGTATATTTTTTTCACGTTAACTTAGAAGTTCGGTTTTTTCACAGCTTCAAGAGACTTTAGACTTGAGTGTACCGTAATTTCAACTCGATACCTCTATGCGTTCCCGAGATAAAGGATCTTGACAGACAGACAGACGGACGGACAACAAAGTGATCCTATAAGGGTTCCGTTTTTCCTTTTGAGGTACGGAACGCAAAAAATGGCGAAATGTCAATACTACCCTCATTATGATCGTATAGCACATACTTCATAGAAAATTATGTCATCAAAAACTCGTCATGGTTGGCACTACCTTTGTGCTGTTCCATCAATATGAAACCATTGTAGGTCAGTAAAAAAATATGTAATATTAATTTAATGGTGTTTTTATCAGCTTGATCGTGGATTCGTAAGTCTCCGGACAAGGCACAGCTGTTTGTTAAGGCGAAGTTTAACACTGGTTTGAGTAAAAGATTTTTGAAAAAGAATGTTTAAAGCAGAGTCTGGGTGGATGACAATAGGCTCGCACCATATTACAGGGGACTTAAACATAACTGGTGGCATTTGAGTGTTCGTTGTGCGAGTGCTCTGTTCAACCCTTTGGGGAAATAAGGCGTGATATTATGCTTAAAGCGTACGCATGAGCTGTATAATTACAAGCATTTAATTTTACATTTACAGCAAAATCATTTACAATTTTGCATAGTAATTGCTTTGTGAGAGTGTACATTATCATATCCTAAAAAGGATCGACAAAAAATGTTCACCCGAAGGTTAATGGGTTAAAAAAAATGGTACCTACCGTAAACACTGCAGTTGTTGCAAATTTTAATGATGACAAAACAAAATTGTAGGTATAAAGTAGACACGCATAGTTAAACATATATTACCAAGTTCGGTGCGATAAGTAAAAAAATACAAAAAAGAAATCAAATCAATTCATTCCAACATAAAGAATAAACATAATGTTGACTAACCTCTTTTAAAAAGTCACCTTACAACGCACGCGCGTCGCCTTAACATTCAAACGGAATTTTCTCATTGTGTATACATTGTATGGAGTTTTTGTAACACTTCTTTTGTAACAAAAACTATTTAGTATTAGTACTAAACACAAGGTCAAACACATGCAGATGATTTTGATCGATGACACTCCGTTTTGAACGCACACCGCTATTTCGACCGGTTTTTTATTTTAGCACCAGCAACATTGACGCTTTTAAAATTTATGCAGACTTCTTTTCTGTTTTTGAAAGCCGGTCAAGTGTAAATGATATATTAATTTTGTTAGTGTCTAAGAATAAAGGTTTACTGTTATTTTTAAATGCTTGTGTATAAAATTTGAACATTAATTTAAGTGGTCTGCTTGACATAAGCCTCCCCCAAGGGGGGTTTGCCATAATCGCCACACTTGGCAGGCGGGTTGGCGATCACATTATGGTGGTAAAATGTATAGTGAACGCTGCTGTCCATTCTCTAGTAAGTCCTTTAGTCATCTTCTATGACACCCACGGGAAGAAATGGAAAATGGGATTTTAAGTGTTATATCCGCTATAATTACAAATTGGCGCTAATTTAAATGAATCGGACAATAAAACACTCGAATGCCAACTTAATAAAAGTAATTGCATTTCATGTCATTTATTCTCTGCCTTACAAAAAATAATGACTCAATTGTAATAAAATTGTTTTTTCCTACGTGGGTAGGCCTGTCATAAACACATAATTTTGTAGCTTCCTTAAATAATATTTATTTTAAAATAGTTATTTGTTCTTTTTAACTATATTTATGTGCTAATTAACTTTTAAACCCACCTTCGCTTGAAACTTTCCTTTCACTTTCACTCTTCAACAACCACAACACTCAAAATATTCCAACTAACTATGGACAGTCAGCTTGTGAACAGTATGGAAGAACTGGAGAAGCTGTTTAGCTCCCGCATGCGTGAGTATGAAGATAAGCTGCAGAGAGCTACAGCTGGAACTGACCCTGCCCACTCAGATCTTGCTGCACTGTCCCTGGACTTTTCTGAGTTTAAATCATTTGTCTGCAAAACTTTATCTCACTTTAAAACACAGATCGAACTCCTGACATTGAGTCTAGACGCACATGAGACTGTGATGCGAAGAAAAATCCTGCTGTTTCACGGTATTGCTGAGACACATAATGAAAAGCTGGGTGATTCAATTCTTCAAATAATTTCCAAACAGCTGATGATTGACAACTTTAAATTGGATCATTTGGACGTATGCCACAGACTAGGAGCCCCCCAGGGTAAAACTAGACCTGTGCTGGTTCGATTCAATGGAATGGAGCATCGTCGGTTAGTTTGGGATAGTAAAACTACACTGAAGGGCAGTGGCATCACCATTTCAGAGTTCCTGACTAAAACACGGCACCAGTTATTTATAGCGGCTCGCAAGCACTTTAGCATTAATTGCTGCTGGTCTGCAGAGGGAAGAGTTATTGTCTTGACACCAGACAAGTCTCGCCGGAAGATAGCATCTATGGGTGAGCTAAATTCATTAATCGCGCTATTCCCGACTCCAGCCAGTGCTACTGTCCCTGATGATCCCGTGCCGGTTGCCTCTACCTCGTCTATCGCGGCATCTACATCGCCTGTAACAGCAACCCCCAAACGAAAAATTGTGAGGAAGGCTCGCCGCTAAGTTTTCTTATTTTTTATAATATTGTTCCTCATTCACGCTTTACTTTGACTGTTTTGTGTTACAATCGTGCGGTGTCGGTACACTTTAGATTATTATTTCCTTTTTGTTAATTTACCCACAGTATTTATTTGTAGTTATTCTTTGCTAAAATCTTCATGTAGTTTGCCGGTACATAAATGTTAATATTTTTCTGTTAATGTCAAATGTGACGTGACGTATGACGCCTGTCAGTGTACTTTTTTGTTCGTAATGACGTTACGTTTCGTTTCACTATCCTTTTGTTATAGTATGTTTCTAAATGTTGTGGTTGATATAATCGTTAGTTAGCTTTTAATATTTGTTTTTTTTTTTTTGTTGATTAAGTACCTTCTGTGTCTCTTGTTAACATAATATTTTATGTCTTGATTTATTCCATTCACATTGTAATGTTCATTCTTAGTTTATATAAACGGTATGTGAAAATCTCTACCAACAACAGCGAATAGGTGCTTTTATTAGTTGAGCGTATTTAATAATTAGTAATATTGTTTTGTTTTTATGTAGATTAGTAGTTTTTGATATTGTTAACTATTTATTTTATTGGTATTATTTTTAGTCGTTAATTTATTCATATAAGTACATATTATTATTATTTTTGCAAATTATGTTCGATGCGGACATTGATGATGATTTCTTCTCCTGTTCTTCCTCTTCTAGCAATTTCCTGAGTGCGGCGAGTGATTCTTCCTCCCCTGTTACTCTTGGCGATCAGATTTCCTCTTTACTTACCCACCTTCCCAACAACCTCAACATAGCCCACATCAATGCCCAGAGTGTTCCGTGCCATTTTTCTGATCTTCTGGCTTCCATTAACTGTGCACATATAGATGCTTTGCTGATCTCGGAGTCCTTCCTCAAGCCCTCTCTTTTATCTATTCACTATGCCCTTCCTGGCTTTGTTCTTATCCGTAACGATAGAACCGGGAAGGGGGGTGGTGGTGTAGCCATTTACTTGCGTAGTGATATCCCCTATAAGATTATCAGTACATCACCATCTTCCTATTCCGGGTCAGCGGAGCATCTATTTCTTGAAATTTCTCCGCATCATGTTAAAATGCTCCTTGGAGTGGTGTACAGTCCTAATCTCAGTATTGATTACTTTGATTCTTTTGATTCGCTTTTAAATGATTTCTGTCCCTCCTATGACCACGTAGTCTTGATGGGCGACTTTAATACCTGCCTTCTTAAAAACGACAGTCGTACTCTCAAACTTCAATCTCTAATATCTTCTTTTAATCTTAGTATTCTGCCTCTTTCTGCTACTCATCACTTCCCTAACTGCACCCCTTCTCTTCTGGATTTGATGATTGTCTCTAATCCCCATAATGTATCTATCCACGGACAACTTACTGCTTGTTTTTCCTATCACGACCTCATTTTTATGTCCTACAAGATTCGCCCTCCCAAGCGTAAGCCGCAATATTTTTACCTTAGGAACTATAAGGGCATAGACTCGGAGGCATTGCTACGCGATGCTGGTAGTATCGACTGGACGGCCATCTTGGAGAGCACTTGTGTTAATGACATGGTTCACATATTCAATAGCAAAATTCTCAGCTTATACGATCGTCATGCCCCCACTCGTCGAGTTAAAGTAAAATATGTCCCGGCTCCCTGGCTCACTCCGGCCATCAAGGAGGTGATGGCAAGAAGGGACAGAGCCAAAAGGAGGTGGAAACGCTGTCCTTCCGAGCTTAACTTGCATGCGTTCAAGATACTGCGTAATCGTTGTAGTCGTATGTGTAGAGATGCAAAGAAACGCTACTTACACAATTCTCTTGACAATCGTAACTCTACAGAGGTCTGGAAATTTTTAAAAACTGTCGGCATTGGTAAGTCTCCAGTTATTTCCAGTAACGACACTGACGTGGGTGCTCTCAACAATTATTTCTCACATCCCCCTGTTACGTTGGATCCTCACGTCAAATCAGCTACTTTAAATAAACTCTCCTGTATGCCAGCGCCGCAGTCTCCTTCTTTCGAATTCAGGCCTGTAGATGAAAGTGAGGTTAAAAAATCTATTAGTGCTATCTCTTCTACAGCAGTTGGTAATGATAATCTTTGTTCAAGAATGATTTCTCCTATCCTCCCCACTGTACTTCCTGTTTTGAGCCATATTTTTAATTTCTCCTTGTTTTCTTGTACTTTTCCTGATGCTTGGAAACAAGCCCATATTATCCCCTTACCTAAAATTTCAAACCCCGTTTCACCAACCGATTTCCGACCCATTTCTATCTTACCATTTCTCTCTAAGATTCTTGAGCACATTGTTTATCAGCAACTTTCTGCCTTTTTATCTTCTAATGACGTTCTTAGTCCTTTTCAATCTGGTTTTCGACCTGGTCATAGCACAGTAACGACTCTTTTAAAGGTTACTGATGACATCCGCTGGGCTATGGACCACAAATCTCTCACCTTACTTGTACTTCTGGACTTTAGCAGTGCCTTTAATTCTGTTGACTTCGACATCCTTCTTGCGATCCTTAAATCTCTCAATTTCTCTTCTTCTACTATTGGGTGGTTCGACACTTATCTTAAGGGCCGCTCGCAGCGGGTTTGTCTCGAAAAGTCTTCTTCTGACTGGTGCTCTCTTGCTGCGGGTGTGCCTCAGGGTGGCGTTCTCTCTCCCCTCCTCTTTTCTATTTTTATTAACTCTGTCACCAGACTCATCTCTTCTCACTTCCATCTCTACGCCGACGATCTGCAGCTTTACACTCACTTTTTGGCGCAAGATGCGGATGCCGCTGTATCTGCCATGAACAGAGACCTGGATGTAATTAGTGAGTGGTCGCGGTCTTTTGGACTGCTGATCAACCCTAAGAAATCCCAGGCCATAATTATCGGCGGCAGATATATGCGGAATAGGCTCAATGCTGCGTCGCTGTCTCCACTCTGTCTGAACGGAGTTCAGATAGAATACGCGAAAACGGTTAAGAATCTGGGGGTGACCATGGACTCTTACTTATCGTGGAGTGCCCAAGTTGCTCAAGTCAGTCGCAGAGTGCACTTCACGTTTCATTCATTGAAATGCCTCCAGAGCTTTCTGCCCTTCAAAACCAAAATTTCCCTTGCGCAAACTCTTATTCAGCCCATTATTGACTACGCTGATGCCTGTTATTTGGATGCCACCGAGGAGCTTTTAAATAAACTTGAGCGTTTGCAAAATATCTGCATTCGTTTTGTTTTTAATCTTAAAAAATATGATCACGTTTCTAACTTCCGCAAAGTTCTCAAGTGGCTCCCTATTCGACTTCGCAGGAACTCTCGGATATTGTGTCTGTTATTTAACATTCTCCACAACCCTAAGACCCCATCCTATTTGCGGGAACGCTTCTCCTACGCCCGTCCTTTAGATGTACCTTGCAGGTCGCATCTTAGAAGTCTCCTCAAGTTCCCTCCCCACTCAACCGACTTCTACTCCTACTCCTTCACCGTGCATGCGGTTCGGTTATGGAATGCACTTCCGCCTGACATAAGGAACTGCCCTACTATTGCTGTATTTAAAAGAAGAGTGAAAGAACACTATCTCTCCACTTTGTCATAATTGCTCATGAATGTTTTTATTTCAATTACATTATTAGTATAATATATATTTAGTGATATTTATTCTAGAAGTATTTATGTATGTTTGTATGTATGTATATTTTTATTTTGTATGTTTATATTTAAATTATAGTATTATTTTTCTTCTACTATTACACACGTTGTCTACATCTCTTTGTATATTCTCTCCTATTGCAGGTATGCTGGAAGAGATTTCTATAGAAATAAGCATTACCTTTGTACATATTTTTCTGTTCCTTTCTTCTTGTCTATTTATATGTGTGCATAAATGGTTAAATAAATAAATAAAATAAAAATAAATATATTTCTGCATTTCATACTAAAATAAATTGCTGTCATTAATTCACCGTAACCAAGAATCTTGTCTAAATTATTCTCATAATTATTTTCTCATACACATTGTGCGGAGACACTAAAATAGATTTATCAGTTACATTAAGTGTTTTAATTAGGCGGATCGGGAGCTTATTAGTCCCGTCAGGAGCTTATTACACAGTAATGCGGCATTTACGCCTGTAATTATTTGAAATTAGTAAAATCAGATAACTGCTGGATTGGACGTTTATCACCTTTTTCAAAGAGCGATCATTTGTTTGCCGATCGCGTGCGAATCATAAGCGATAGCGAATATTGATAATGTTCTTATGATGTCTAGTAGTATAAAAAGTATTAGATGTAGTGAAGGTTAGTGTCCGGTGTGTTAAGTAATATTGAATATGTATTTTTATTTAACTACTATAATTTAAGAAAGAAAAAAAATTCTTATAACTTGATGACATAATTTTCTATGAAGTATGAGCTATACGATCATAATGAGGGTAGTATTGACATTTCACCATTTTTAGCGTTCCGTACCTCACTCGTTCGTGTACCGTGTGGTGCCGGACGTAAAGAATAACACCACCCCATTTCTTTCCGTGGGTGTCGTAAAAGGCGACTAAGGGACTTACTAGAGAATAGGCAGCAGCGTTCTCTATGCATTTGACCACCATACTGCGATCGCCAATCCGCCTGCCAAGCATGGCGATTATAGCAAAGCCCCCTAAATTGGGGGAGGCCTAAGTCCAGCAGTGGACGTCTTACGGCTGAAATGATGACGATGATTTTTATTTAAATAACTACTATAATTGAAGAAAAAAAAAAAAATTTTCTTATAACTTAGTTATAAGTGCAAATTTAATGCTATTTATTTTAATTGTGTCCACATAATTATATTTGTTTTATACTATATCAGTTGCAAACATTCATAATCGGACTACAATGTTCCCACTGCTGGGACACAGGCGTCCTCTCGGAGTGAGACGGTTCGAACCTACAATCTTTTAATTCATGGCCGTTACCACTAGGCCACAATTGCTCTATTGCACACATAGGTACTTTGATTGGAAATATAACTGTGAGAATCTAAGAAGTGTCAATATTAACTATACTGTGTAAATAACTGAACACAGTCTACTTAACAGTGCAACACATAACATTAAATAACTTACTCACCCTTTTTTATTTCCTTACTTATTTATTTCTTCTTTCCTGCCTCTAGCTTAATTAAGGCGTCTATACAACTTAAGCCAACATATAATTTAATCCGAGCTTACAGTTACTTCAAGTCCTTCGTATCACGATTTCCTGCCCCCAATCAGTGTCCCTTGCACCAGCATATTTATTTCCGAACAGTCGCGTTATTTCACGAACAGTTGTATTATAGCAATCTTTAATCAGCACACCATAAGTTGCCTTTAATACTTTTAATTACAAACGACCAGCGATGGAAACAAGTGATATTTTTAAACCACGCTTTTTTTTAAACACGCTTTTTAGGGTTCCGTACCCAAAGGGTAAAACAGGACCCTATTACTAAGACTCCTCTCTCCATCCGTTCGTCCGTCTGTCACCAGGCTGTATCTTATGAAACGTGATAGTTAGAGAGTTGAAATTTTCATAGATGATGTATTTCTGTTGCCGCTATAACAAAAAATACTAAAAAATAGAAAAAAAAATATTTAAGGGGCGCTCCCATACAACAAACGTGATTTTTTGCCGATAATGGTACGGAACCCTTCTTGCGCTAGTCCGACTCATACTTGTCCGATTTATTTAAAAACGAGAAACAAAATTATGAGGTGTCCTTTATAATGCATGTGCAAGTCCAAATGAAATTAAATTTGTGCTTTTGGCTCGAGAAATAAATGTTGAGTCTGATGTGATTAAGTTTGCCTGTATTTAGCTGTCCTGGCAACTATGTGTGAAGTTAACAAATTAGGTAATATTTTGGATAAGTGGTGGTGTAGACTTAGTATTTTATAAGATAACATGAGGTTTTCAGATGGATAGCCACAATAAAAGTCATCGTCATCTGCCTTGCCTTTTCAAGTAAGGGTCGGCTTCCAGTCTAAGTGGATGCAGCTGACTAACAGCATTTCACATGGAGCGACTGCTTATCTGACCTCCGGAACCCAGTTACTGGGTAAAACGATACCCCTTGGTAAGACTGGTTGTCAGATTTTCGGATTTCTGACGAGCCGTAACGACTATCAAAGATCTATGTACTTTCTAAGCCACGGATAACCACAATAAAAGTATTTGCCAATAAGAACAAAAGGTTTGATTATTTAATCATTTTACACAAAAAAATTAATATAAGGATTTGTGTAAGCATTATTTATAGAAAAAAGTACCTTATTAAATGTTTATAGGTTATAGTTTCAATTTCACCTCGTACCCTGACGCACCTACCAAAATAATTACTGATCCCATGATCCGAGCATCGAACCTAATATTTTAGCATACAATCAGAGTCGTTTCAATGTGAATAAAGGACATTGCTTAGCAGTCGCCGCCATTTTGTATTATTTACATATGACAAATAAGCATACAAATCACCGGTACATCAAAATACGTGGACGATGTTATCATTTCCTTTTAAAACGATTCAATGCGACGTGTGCGCAGACAAGCAAGCAGTTAGAAATATTGCAGCTGTTGGAAGCAGGGTCTAGGCAGTTATTGATAGACCAATATAGATAGAATAACTTAATCAGGTTTTTTTAAAATAAGTCATCTTAACAGCCGAAAGACGTCCACTGCTGGGCATAAGCAACCCCCCCCCCCCCCCTTGGAGTGATTTGCCTAAATCGCCACGCTTGGCAGGCGGGTTGGCGATCGCAGTATAGCGGTAAAATGCACAGAGAACGCCCATTCTCTAGTAAGTAGTCCCTTAGTCGCCTCGTAGGGCAACCGCGGGACGAAATGGGATGGTGCTATTTTTTACATATGGAGTAAGGATTTATTCTGAAAGCTATACTGCAATTCAAATAAGTTGCATACGAAAAAAATAAGTCAATTAAAATTATATTTTGAATAGATAAGCTTAGGAAAATTTATTTAGTTAGAATAATGTACCCTTGTAACTGATTAGTACCTACATTCTATACTAACATTTATATAAGTGGGTGGAACATGATAATTAGCGTTAAACGCTGAATAAAAAGTTTAGAAATGATTGAATGACGAATTAAAGTGTCAATGAAAATATTAAACAGTAAACAAAAACCACTTAATTATGCCAAAAAAACGAGCTTATGCATAAGACAACTTGCATAAGCTTGTATAATATTTTTTGTCACAAGTAATCCGTTGAAATATTATCATATATAATAAAATTATTATAAATTTGAAGTCATCTAATGTTTAGTTTTTTTTTAAAGTGTCACTCAGTGGAATAACAAAAAAATATTGAACATTATACGAATGGCGACGGTCCATGTATTTTGTTTTTAATCCTTATTTTTATTTTGACTTTGATTAAATACTTTTAATGTGCGGCCTTTTTTTAAATTCTGCTGTTTTGAAGTTTGCTTGACGTTGAGTTGAGTTCTAATGATGTGACCTTTTAACCTCAACTAGGTTCAAAAGTTCGTGACGAACTAAATATTGGGTTAGGTTATGATGTAATTGATTTATTAGTCGATGTTTACACAGACGTAAAAATATCGCGGCTGGTTTTTATCGAGCATTGGAATTTGAACTCTCGGTGTTCTATCGAGGATTGAGAATGACTAACAGAGTGCATAATATCAGCAACTTAAAAAAAACACACTTCGAATTTCAACTCTGGAAGCTAATCAGTGCAGTGAAGATCGAGGGCGCGAAAAATCCTGCCGCGTAGAAATATGGGTATGTATTATGTATGGAATATCATATTTTTGTTCGTCATATTCTACACCTTCCTAACTTAGGTAAATATTAGGAGAATCTTTTCTAGATTGCTGGCCAAATGTGAATGGTCATTTAAGAATTTTATTTGTATTTTACTTTTTAGTTTTACTCGTATGCAAAGACTTCCTTATCAATTACATAGTACTAGCTTTTGACTGCGGCTTCGCCCGCGTTTAGGTCGGAAATTACCACAGGAACGTAGTACCAGGACAAAAAGTACCCTCTGGTACCATAGTACCATACTGGTTATAAAGTATAGTGTGCTAAATTTTATCCAAATCCGTTCAGTCGTTTTTGCGTGAAAAAGTAACAAACATTCATATATCCTCAAAAACTTTCACATTTGTACTACTAGTAGGAAGTAGGATTAACATGTGGATAATACCTTTTCTTTCCCACTCCCTGTTAATTAAGATACCTATTTATGTACCGCTTTGGTTTCCCGAATTAAATAAATAAATATTTGATAGTAAATGTTTGCGAAATGTGAAAATAGAGAAATAGGTCAGCGTCATCATATAAACCCAGCATTTAAAACCCATTGTTATTTCTAATTAGCCCGTAAATATCAGATATCAGTACTAAAGTTAATTTATTAACATGTTAAGACTTATTTATTAGCATGTACGGTTATTACAAGCCGTATCTGCCTGCGCATAACGGATTCAATACGGTACACGCAACGAAATCTAAGATTCCCCTTTCGCGCTCCAATCTAGGAAACAGGGCTCATCAGAAATGAGGTAAACGGGTTAGGATGCTGTGCGTGGATTTGCATCGCTATAAGATGTCTATTACCCCGTTTCCATATTTAACTGATCGTCAATAGTTTATGTAACGTCTTGGTAACAGTTACTGCTAGGGATGACTCGATTAACGTAAGGTTGGATCATAGGTTCTGATTTTTATGGATTGCTAAAAATAGATATTATTCCCGACCTTGCCACAATATTAATATAATAACCGTTTAGTTATGAAAAGGGGCACATTTACAACGTAACTTAATCATTGAAATAGAGCACAGTTGTTTATTTGTCTGAACTAGGTTGAACCTGTGCTTCAGGCTAGTAAGTGCATAAATACTTAATTTAATAAATTAACAATGAATATAAAGACTAAATTAAAATTAGAAAAGTTAAAGTAAAATAGCATATTATGTTAGTCGTTCTATTTGCAGACAGCAAGTAGATCTTAATATTAATTAGCAGTTTAGCTTTTCCTTCGAACCAGATGATAAACATTTGTTTATCAAAAAGAAAAAAAATACCGTGAAAGGGCAAATTTAGAAATAGCAAGGCACAATCATCATCACCATGATCATTTACCTAGTCTTTGCCCAACTATGTCGGCGTCGACTTTTAGTCTAACTAACTGGTATCTAGCTGCATTCGGGCAGCTAAATACCAATATTACACATAGACCAACTGCCTACCTAACCTCCACAACCCAGTTACTGGGTAATACGATACCCGGTACCAGACTTTCAGGCTTCTGACGGCCTGTAACTACTGTCAAAGATCAACGAAGTCGGAATTAACGGCTTAATGTCCTTTTCGAGGCACGACCCCTCCGTGCTTTCTTGGTATGTATAAATGGTCACCGGACCACTGATCAACCGCGGCAAGAGTAGCTTCATCATCATCATTTCAGCCATAAGGCCCCCACTGCTGGACTTAGGCCTCCCCCAATTTGGGGGGCTTTGCCATAATCGCCACGCTTGGCAGGTGGGTTGGCGATCGCAGTATGGTGGTAAAATGCATAGAGAACGCTGCTGCCCATTCTCTAGTAAGTCCCTTCTTTTTTTTTTTGGATGGGAAATCATCAAATGACTTCTCCCGCTCTGGGCGGAGCGGGAAGGCGTGTCAGACTTTTACTGACTAAAACCCACCCGTGTTCCTTCAGTTGCCCATGTGCCAGGGTCACGGTATCTCTCTCGAACAATCACGCGACCCCGGCAGGTCTAGTAAGCGGGGTGGTGTTATTCTTTACGTCCAGCACCACACAGTACAGAGTAGCTTAACTTGATCGATTAACTGTTATCAGTGAGCCCCAAACACTATAAATTAGAAAGAAAGAAGAAAAAAAAATACGTTTATTTGCGGCAAACATGACGCACAGAAAGACCAGAGGTACAAACATAAAAAATAAGGTGTCGGAAAACACAGGTCACATCCACGCAAAACGGCCATCACTCAGCATAATGATGTGACCCTATACGAGACAGAGCCCCAGCGCTGGTTTTCAGTGACAGCCGGCGCTGACGTGATGACGTCGACAAGTGCAGCAATAATCATTAATTACATATCTATACGTAACTACCTACCTATTATTGCAAATACTTACTACCATTGTCAAGAAAAACAATTTATCTCCCAATATACGTACGAAACCTACAGCTATTCAAAAACTACTAATAAATCCCACGAATATTAAAGTGTGTAAAAGCTACAAGGTTAATTAGAAGAACCGTTCAGTAATTGACTCGATCTTGCATGCAGTGAGAACATGAATTGTACGAGTTTTGAAGTTAAAGCAAGCTTGAATGCGGTGATAGTTCGTATTGTCTGACTTTAAGGATGAAAAGAATGAATTTCATGGGAGTTTGTTAATTGTAGATTGTATTATATGTTGAGAGAACTATGGTGCCCCTGTGGTCCCGAGTTTCATATCGAGTCGAATCCAGGCATTTGCATTTTCAGCACCACTGCTCTCAAAATGGTGAAGGAAAACATTGTGAAACACGTGAAATCTACCAATCCGTGCTAATGCCGCGTGGTGGATTACGGCCCACTCCCTCTCACAAAGCAGAAGCCTGTGTATTAGCAGTGGGAACATTATCGTCTGAATATACTAGTGCATTTTTTCATCGTTCATAAATTGAGCTTTTTCTTTCTATCATGAACCTACCAAGACCACACAGCGACTAGATGTTACTTTTATAAATAATGATAATGTTGAAATTTATACCCATGTCCCAACCACACTTTATAGTCTTCACATTCACACCATAACGAATTACAATATTTCCTAAGAGGCAAAAACTTTCAAACTTTAAATAACAGCTGCCTATTTTTTCTTTTCGTATAAAGCAATCTCAAAATTTCATATAATTCCGTTTGATATAAAAACTTGTTTGCACTGGAGTATTGTAAAAAATCAAGAGTTTAGATTGAAGTACTCGACATTGATAGTTTTGATATAATATTATTTAGATACGAAGATGAATACAAAGGTGTGTTTAAGAAGATTGTTCTTTTTTTCGTCACTTGATTTCTATATTCAAATGTTTTCCTGCTAATTTTTGGTTTCTTCTTGCAAAACTTGGTTCATTTTGTAAAAAACAAACAATTAGCTATGTATATTAACGGTTACTTTTTAAGCTTCCGTAAGAAAAATAAGAATTGCATCAAGATTCATTATACAAACACAATACAAAGTAAGCACAGAAACATCAATTTCATGCTAACTCAATAGCTTGCTGATAGCTGTGAAATTAATTCTTAACTCCTCCTAACTTCAAATTTATTTATATATAATACCACTTCAGGTAAACGAATTCTAAAAACATTTATAACAAATCCTCATCGTTAAATCTATACTAATATTATAAAGCTGAAGAGTTTGTTTGTTTGTTTGGTTGAACGCGTTAATCTCAGGAACTACTGGTCTGAATTGAAAAATTATTGGGTAGCCTATTTATTGAGGAAGGCTATAGGCTATATAACATAACGCTACAATCAAAAGGGGCGAAGCAGCAATGAAAAATGGTCGACAACGGGCAGGCAATTCGATGCGACGGGAAGGGTCAGGGGAGCAAAAGTTTTACGCGGACGAAGTCGCGGGCAGAAGTTAGTGATTTTACAAAGGGCTTAAACCTTTACCCAATATGTCGAAAGTGTCGAAGGGTGGGCGTTTTTGGGGGACTGTCTCATGTAACTTTGACGTTCAAAAAGTGCTGACTCTCAGCCTAGTTTGAATAAATGACTTTTGATTTTGATTTCTTGATTTTGAATGTGTGATATACATGTTCATCATGATTTCTGCCTAGAATCACCAACTGCTGGGTAAAGGCCTCCATATCTTTCTCAATTTAAAAAAAAATGTCATACACAAAATGGCCAGATGTTGACGATGACTAAATTACGAAGTAAAAGGAGTATTCTGTGATTATAGCAGGTAGCGTTCTTTAGGTTCGGTCTACCCCCAAGGGAGGAACCCGTATGTTTACATACGGTCACCAAAAGAAGCCAGGGTCGTTGGAGTTCAAGTTTGTAGAAACCGATGGAAGTTTTCGAAAAAAAAAAAACAATTTCTTTAAGAGAAAATGTATTGTATCCGACGACCCTAGTTACTAATCACTTTTGGTAACCGCATATACAGGGTGTGACGTAAGTAATGGTCCACCGTTCAGGATTCGATGAACCAGATAATTAACTACAACAATTAAAAAATTTTAACCATTTTTACCCAAGGGTTCCGAAAATATTTCATTTTTGTCTTTTATTTACGAAATTTCTACCTTTTATTACATATTTGTTTGTAGTTTTAACAAAAACCATTATTTTTTCAATCTGATTTCTGTTAATGACTGCTGAATACTAGAGCTATCATGATAAATAATGATTTTTTAAATTCAGCTCTTTTGAAGAAAAAGTTGGTTCTTCTCTAATTTTAACCCCAATTTTTAACACACCATCAAGTCCAAGAGCGATTTTTGTAAAAAAAACGTACTACATTGTCAGTGGCCAAAATTTTTAATTGTTATAGTTAATTATCTGATTCATCGAATCCTGAATGGTGGACCACTACTTACGCCACACTCTGTTTGTACTTAAAGTTACGCCATCCTCCGTAAAACAACTCCCATTACATACATGTGGGTTTTTTCAACAAAAAACATTAAGATGATTGAAATCCAATCAGAACCCATAAAATATGACCCTTTACCCTAAAAAACTCAATCAACCCATAGATCAACCGGTCTCCTCACCTCTCAAAGACCTCGGAGAGATCTATGTCACTCAGTCTCCAACTACATCAATGTCAGTTCGGTGCTTAAAAAGGCTCCTCAGAAAACGTACGATTGTCTCAAAACAGAATAGCTTGAGATAGCACATTTGCGCCGCACACTGTGATACTGTATATCATCTGCTAGCCACCACAGATCAAGGAACAAAGTAAAATGGCGGCTGATATAAAAATCATACCAAATTTATATTAAGAAAAAAAAATTGGGGTGCTAGAAAATATTTATTGAATTTAATTGTATGCGTGTGTAGGTATTTTTTTTTTTTTTGAAATGGTAGCTGATATAAAAATTATAGGAAAGTTAAGGTAAAAGGACTGGTCATATAACATAAGAATTACATACATCCGAGAAAAATTATGGGAAGCTAGAAAATATTTAGAGACCTGGACTGAATGTGTATTTAGATATATTTTCTTAATTGGCGACTGATATAAAAAATTCAGGAAAACGAATGTGAAAATGCTGCTCATATTATCATAGTAAAAGTTAGTGGGATGGTATAAAAAATTCATTAAATTGGACTGAATTTGTATTTGGACATTTTGCATTTGTGTTGTAAAAAAAAAAAATGTTTAAATTCTGGAAGCGGCTTAAGGAACAATAAAAATAATTGTAGAAGTCTGTTTCATAATTAACGACTAAGCAGAAACAGATAAATCTAAAATTGCATCTGTATTTCCAAGAAATTATTTGTCAGATACAAGTAAGTTCACCGGAAATTATCTATCCTGCGGTAGTGAAAAAGGCAATTAATATTTCAATACATTTTATGTTCTTTTGATATCAAACGAGAAATTACGGTAGTTAATGTTCTCTGTGCTGAAAACTGTAAAACTAATTGATGTGTATCGGTTAAATCTATACTTAATATTATAAAGCTGAAGAGTGTGTTTGTTTGTATGTTTGTTTGATTGAACACGCTAATCTCAGGAACTCCTGGTCCGAATTGAAAAATTCTGTTTGTTGGGTAGCCTATTTATCGAAGAAGGCTATAAGCTATATAACATCACAACTAAGAGGAGCGAAGCAGTAATGAAAAATGTTGCAAAAACGGGAAAAATCGCACCGGCAGGCGATTCGACGCGACGGGAAAGGTCGGGGGAACAAAAAATTTAACGCGGACGAAGTCGCGGGCAGAAGCTAGTTAAGTAATAAAATGCTTCCATTTTACTGCAAGAAGTTAATTAAGTTCTTAATGTTTAACTGAATCAATATAGGAAACCGTACTTTTAAAATGCCAAGCAATTATAGGTCACTTATTAACTTAACTAACAGTGTATTAATTGGACATTTACTATATTACTTTTGTATCAGTTAATCAGCTGTCAGAAACTGCTGCATCAATTGAACGATACCCTAATGATTACAAAAATAGAAGCGCCATTTCAACTCCAATTAATACCAGACTCCATATCGAAAAAATACACATAATTCAAAAACGTCGAATAATTTATTATACGTGCGATAATTAATAGAAATCATTAATATATGTTTCAATTTGTTTTTCGTTCGCTCTACGGCTGTGTTGGTCTGTGGGAGAGGTCAACGCTCTGACGGAATGCCGCCCCTCCTCGCGTCCGTGCACCATAGAAACATAATTAGTGTTCTCATCTTATCCTCGCGGAGATGCTATCGATGCGTCGCTCATCCATTGAAGATTATGTACGCATTTTAATAAACTTAATCCACAATTAACCTGCAATGGATTCACGCTATTTCTTAGTAATTGTTCATATTGCAACGTTTATCTATTAAGTTGATGTGAACGTTCAATTAATTAATATCTACTGTAAATTTTTCGTATACTGTATATTTCGGTTTCTTGTAATTATGTTAATGTCCGACTTATCAGATTGGTGATTAGAAGATCGTCGTATATTAATATGTTAATGTGGAGAATAATATATAAATAAAGCGCACATTTCAAATATTTTTACCGATGTTGTTGGTCCAGTTTTTTTTTTTGGTTTTTTTTTTTATGGCAATGCGCGATGCATCTTTGATATAGGGTCCATCTTCGCTAGAGTTTGTCTTAATGGTGTAATAGGGTCGGATTTGAAGTCACGACCTTTCGTATAGGTATACACATTCTGATTGATTGATTGTTGGTACCCTTGTACTTTTATTTTCGCGCCAAGTTTAATTGCTTAAGTTTTTAATCTTTTATTGGTGGATATTTCTAGGTAATTGGGGCTCAGTAGATATATTTATAAATCTATCAGCGTTTTTTTTTTATTTTTTCTGCAATTTTCAATCCGTTAAATCTCTCTGTATTCCTTTAGTTATTTTCAAAAATAAAAGTCTCACAAAAATCACAAATCCAGCCAGACAAAAGAATAAAGTTATAAATAAAAATGCCGAACATTATCCATTGCCGAACGTGTGTATTGCAAATCACAAATCCGTGAAATATACTGGCCAGCTCGCCACCATTTGTCATATGCGTGAATAATCGACCGGGCCGAGGACTGATAAATTATTTTTGGCACCAAGTTTAATTTGTTCAATGATGCATCGGTCAAAAATTATGAACTCAAGAACACCCAGAGTGGGTCCGGGGAATTGTTTTAGGGACCTTTTGAGATAAAAGACGAATTAATTTGAATGTAAAAAATAAAACAAAGAGTACATAATAGTAGAAATAAAATGTTCTAACACAATATAAAATCGAATCACGTCTGTATTCTCCTTAGGGATGTGCAGGGGTACACCTATAGTTACACCCACATTTCTGCAGCTGTTATTGAGCACAATTCAGACTTTGATCTGCTACTAAGAGAATTCCTTATAAAAGCACGGAAAATGAATATGATGTCTACAATTTCGTATTATGAGGCTTGTGGCTTAGTACTAACAACCGGAAGGTTTGATCGATCAGGTTAAGCTACACTTGCCGCGGTTGGTCTGTGGATGGGTGACCATATTTACGTCCGAGATATTTTCTTTGGTTCTGGCTGTCATTTGTGTATCTTTGGCAGTCGTTTCACCTGTAACGACTCAGAGTTTCGGGCTCCTGACGACCTCTTCAGAAGTCCGAAAGTATGACCAGCCAACCAGTCTTATCAAGGGGTATCTTAGTCCCCAGTAACTGGGTTGTAGAGATCAGATGCCAGTCGCTGTTCTACTTTTACTCAACTGCATCCAGTTAGAGTGGAACCGACCTCATGACCTCATCGCTGGGAAAAGGCTAGCCAGATGAATTTTGTATCATCAAAATACAATTTAACGTAACAATCTTAAATCTGTAATTTAACTCTAAAATCCATCAAGATAATACATGTGATAAATTAAACCCCAACAAAAGCTACAGAACCTCTACTCCTCTTCCTCTCGGTTCCTCTCACGGATCCTCGGTTATTTATGAAACGGTTACTGCTAAAATGGTCATTTAATATCGTGGACCGATGACGGCAACGCTGTCGTATATTACATCAAGCCGTTATGAAATACTTTTTGTATCCTTACCGGGTTACTGATTTTGGCAATAAGTGTAGAGAGGTTCCTGTTGGAATTTATAGAACGGTATTTTGTAGTGCGCGTTTTAACCAAAGGGAAAATATCCAAGCTCTGGTTTAATCAAGGGTGAATATTTACCCTTTATTATCAAAGAAAAAAAAATATTAGCTTATGGTATCAAAACTTTTTGGAAATGTATCTAGATACAATAAAATTTAATTTACTCCACTTTGTAGTTGTTGAAACTATAATTATCCATTACATCGCTGCATTATCATATTTTATGAGTCATTAATGTTTTTCTTTTTTTATAGTCTCCTCAACATAATTTTAATTAATCATATTTTATAATCCTAAGAAACTAACTACGCTAAAATCAATTTAAAAACAATTGCAATCCACAGACAACTGCAAAACTCATTTGTTTCAAACAAAAAAACTTTGCTACTACAAATCACATGCGCTGGCGACGCTCGCAAACAATGCGCGCGGTTCAATTATATGCGCCGGAGTTGCGAGCGCACGCGCTCGTGTCACTGGCCTGGGCGGAGACAGTTTTTGTGTTCACACCCTGTTATGCTGAGGGTATTTTGAAGTTACGTACTTTCTATGGTTTTTATTACTTCCTTTTTATGTGGATGGAAAATCATTAAATGACGTCTCCCGCTCTAGGGTGGAGCAGAAGGGCGTGTCAGACTTTTACTGATTAAAACCCACCCGTGTTCCTACAGGTGCCCATAAACCAGGGCCACGGTATCTCTTTCGAACAAATCTAGCGACCCTGACAGGCATTGCTTCTTTATTTCTTGTATCTTAGGATAGTTACTTAAATTGTTTATAATATTTTAAAGATAGGCTAAAGAATGATGTTATTATCCAACGGTGCGGTTTAAAAGAAGATGTAGTGACAAAAATTGAAAACAGTATGGTTAGATGGTTTGGCCATGTTGAAAGGATAAATAAAGAGCGGCTAACAAAAGGTATTTTCAAGGCAGGTGTGACTAGACACGCAAGAAGGGAACGCCCTAGGACAACATATAGTGACCTTATTGGTGATGTTCTTCAGAAGGATCAGGTGTGTAGTACTGGTAACCGGCGTGCGTGTATGACCAGATGTATGAACTTAAACGAGGCAAAATGAATCTGTATGGATCGTAGCAGATGGCGGTCTGCAGTTTCTGCCTACCCCCATGGGGCAAAGGCGTGATTTTATGTATGTATGTATGTTATTTAAAAATCAAAATCAAAAGTCATTTATTCAAACTAGGCTGAGAGTCAGCACTTTTTGAACGTCAAAGTTACATAAGACAGTCCCCCCAAAACGCCCGCCCTTCGACACTTCTTAGTGCTTTAGCTGGGAAGAAGAAGTGGCAGAACAAACTCCCCCCTCAAAGGTTGTTGACAGTGCTTATGATGCTATCGGTACCTAAGGTTTGTGAAGAGGACACACATGGAAGAGTATGTTTGACTAAGTAACTAGGATTTAAACTGGAACAGAGTGCATTCTAGCGCATTGAAAATACACAATGGTGCCGATTCCCTTATTCACAAACTAAACTAAATTTAAGTTCAGTGCATCTTTTTCTTTCTGTTTCATTAAAGAAAGGACAGAAGATAAATTTTAGTTTAGTCCTGTCAAATTAATCAGCGGTTGACGTAAATTGACGTAATTTTAGTAGGCAAGTTTTTAATCACGTCTAAACTTGGCAGGCGCTGATTAATTTGACAGGACTAAACTAAAATTTTTCTTTTGTCCTCTTCTTAATTAAATACAAAGAAAAAGATGCAATGAACTTAAATTTAGTTTAGTTTGTGAACAAGGGAATCGATACCAATGTTTGGTTTAGATCTCTCGGGGCTAAAAAGTCGGTCTCAGGGAAATTAGTGCAAATCTTGATGTTCATTCGATTAAACGAGTCTCGACATCACGCTGGGATCGGCGCATTTCATTCATTCGGGGCTTAACAGTGCGTTGGGGACGTCGACTTAGGATATATCAGCGGTAGCCCTGTGTTTTCGCTCATCAGTTCGGCTGAAAGACGTCCTCTAGTGGACTGCCTCCCCCAAAGGCGGTTTGCCATAATCGCCACGTTTGGCAAGTGGGTTGGCAATCGCAGTATGATGGTAAGATGTGTACGGTGCACGTACATGAGTTTTGAAATATATTTATTACAATAAGTTAGCCAGTAGGCTCGCGTATTTGCACTTTGGACGCGACCTACATTTGGCAGTGCACTGACACTTACATATTGCATTGTACTATGCATTTTATATATATTACATTTTAGTGTTCAATTAGACGTGGTTTGAGTCGGACAACTTGCAATTTTATTTAGATTCATCCCGTTGAGCATTCACTGACATTTTCTGCATTTAAGCTTAAGTTTGACATTTTACATCTGCATTGACATTACTTATGTTAGGGAAGCACCCTACAAGATGCATAGAGAACGCTGCTGCCCATTCTCTAGGAAGTCTGTTAGTCACCTTTTACGACACCCACGGGAAGAAATGGAATGATGCTATTGTAAAGAATAGCACCAATCCATGTCCGCCAACACGCGAAACGTTTTCACTCAGCTTTAAATATTCAGTAGCTCAGTGTATGGCACTGATTTCTCAGCTACTAGGTTAGTTTAAGCTCAGGTCTCAAGCAGTATCAATGTCAACTATCAAAGGATCGCTCGAGGTCACATCACGAACGTGTTGAGTTAAAAGTTCACGTTTATCACGAAGTTTTGCTACATTTGAGTCCTACATACATATGCTGAATGTTAAGTACACTTGTGTTTTTCTTTCTGTGATGATTTGTTTCAATAAAGTGACAGTTCCTAAGAACAAAAAGAACTTGTGGAAAGACTCATCATCATCATTTCAGCCGTAAGACGTCCACTGCTGGACTTAGGCCTCCCCCAATTTGGGAGGCTTTGCCATAATCGCCACGCTTGGCAGGCGGGTTGGCGATCGCAGTATGGTGGTAAAATGCATAGAGAACGCTGCTGCCCATTCTCTAGTAAGTCCGTTAGTCGCCTTTTACGACACCCACGGGAAGAAATGGGGTGGTTTTATTCTTTACGTCCGGCACTACACGGTACCCGGAGTGGAAAGACTATTTTATTATTTTTACCAGTTACTTCGTTGGTTTTAAAACGGAATATCATATGAAATACTTTCTTCTTTTTACTGATAACTGAAAAGTAGGCTTAAGTTATATCTTTGGGAGTAATTCTAAAATAAATTAAATACCTGCTATATATTTTGCCCCTTTAGAGTTTATAGCAGCCGAAGCCTTCTCAAGCCGTTTCTTATCACCCTATCTTCAGCATCATCTGCCTGCCTTTTACCAACCATGTAGGGGTTAGCTTACAGTCTAACCGGATGCAGCTGAGTACCAGTTTTTTACACAGAGTGACTGCTAATTTAATCACCCTATAACATTTATAATTTATAAGAGATACTAGAATCTTAGTAACCCCCTAATGACGGTTCCCGCTCTGGGTGGAACGGGAGGGCGTGACAGACTTTTACTGACTAAAACCCACCCGTATTTCTTCAGTAGCTTGTGCCAGGGCCACGGTAACTCTTCGAACAAATCGGCAGATCTTAGTTACCCCTAAAGATAGCAAATAAACATACAACATTGTACCAAAATAATCGTTTGCATCATATCAAGGATCGTGACTTTACTAGCAATAAGCCCCGGCCTGTCAGCGCCATTCAAATTGTCTTATTTATAGAGATTCGTTGCCAGAATGACGATGACTAAAGGCTATGTACATTGTGTATAAGTACCTTCTTGGTGGAAACTTTTATGCGTATTTGTGGCAATCCGGGATGTGATGGTGTGTGGTCGTTTTTCGGCGCCATATTGTCAATAGTTTTTGATAAGGTTTTATATAGTTATTCAGGTTGATAGCATCATTTGTTGGATTATAGGCTGTCTTAAATAAAATTTTCCAATACAATATTAATAGTTGAATAAGCGTTAGTGACTACAGTAATACCCAACCAGCACTGGGACCAAAAATGTAGTCCTCCAAACCATATTTCAGCTATGTTGGTCAATCTTAATGAAGAGTTTGGCGCGGGAAATATTAAAATGCACAAGTACGAGTATGTACGCAGACTCAGGCACTCTCTTTTTCCTCACTCTCATAGTCCGATGGGAAAGCAATTCGACACAATTGGAGAAAGATCAAGAGCAGGACCAACGGGTTAACGTGCTTTCCGAAGCACGAGGGTATCACACCACCAACTTCCAAACTCCGGGCAAATACTAAAAAAATCCTGATGGAAAAAACCAATAACACTTTACCCGACCCGAGAATCAAATCCAGGACCCCCAGCTCAGCAGTCAAGCCCAGGAGTACTGCAGAATCAGACCATCGATAGGTTGCGGGTGGCGAGCAATGGGTAGCTCGCCGCCCCGTAAGGACCAAGCTCGGGTCGACGGCGCGTAGTGTTCCACGCGCGCCTCAAAGAGATGTCAGCAGTACTGAAGGGGTCTGCTAGGACCGATGCCTGCCGGGGTCGCGTGATTGTTCGAAAGAGATACCGTGACCCTGGCTCTATAGGCGCTATAAATCATCAAGAAATTGGTCAGTAACAAAAATGATGATGATGAAGCAAATTCTCACAAAGAGAATATCTTCGTCCAAGCAATGCATAAGGAACATTATAAGGTTATGTTTTTTAAATGGATTTGTAACTGTTTAAATAGGTAGGTTTTTATTGCTTCTAGAACTACAATAAATGAATCCCGAAAATTTGCACACACATCCTGGTATCTTTTTCCATTATATTTTGCAAATCTAAAGAGAAAATATTCAACACCTAACCTAGACTATTAATTCCCACTTAACGGTAATCCGTAGGTTAATTTCACCACAATCAACCACTTAGGGTTGACGGCTGGTAACCGAACTCATTACACTGCCACTCATGGTGACGGGCGAAGTCGGCTAAATTAATGATAGTCAAGATACGTTTTGCCCCTAATAGGTGGATTTGAAAATGAGGTCTTACGACATTTCCTGGCTTATTAATTTATTATGGTACAAGCTGCTGCCTATGGGATTTACCATCGGCAAAAATGACGAAGTTCCATACAAACTTCCATCTGTTGGATTCTTAATGCTCATTTCAACCCTTTTTTTTTGTGGGTGGGAAATCATCAAATGACGTCTCCCGCTCTTGGGCGGAGCGGGAGGGCCTGTCAGACTTTTACTGACTAAAACCCACCCGTGTTCCTTCAAATGGCCATGTGCCAGGGCCACGGTATCTCTTTAGAACAAATGTCGCGACCCTGGCAGGCATAGGTCCTAGCGGACCCCTTCAGTATTGCTGACATCTCTTTGAGGCGCGCGTGGAACACTACGCGCCGTCGACCCGAGCCTGGTCCTTACCGGGTGGCAAGCTACCCATTGCTCGCCGCCCACAAGCTCGCGTCTTCGGTGGCCGGGAGTCCGCTATCGACTCCCGACGCCCGGGGCGTCTCTTCCTGTGGCGGCTCGGTTCAACCCTTAGAAATGAAAATCCAGTGCGCCATTAATTTCACCACGATATTTTAACGTGGGTGACTTTGGTTTTAGACATCGATTTCATTTAGTCGTAAATGAATGCTAAATTTTTGATAAAGTTAAAACTTTTTTCAGTGTTGCTTGGATCTAATCATCGGCTGCAAAAATTCTCCGATCCAAAACCTACATCTGATTTTGTGGTTGTTTAGATAAAAATCTAATCAAACAACAGCTTCATCTTGTTTTATATAGGCGAGAATTTGTTTAACAATAATTAAAAATTGTCGATTTTATTTTGTTGAATAGAGAGTGAGAAGTAATTTATTGGTTATTTTTTTAGGTTGTCCTTCACGTAATCCTAAAAATGGAGGACTGTCAGATAATGATATTGTATCTAAAATTACTAATAATTAAACCATACATACACACACGGCTTTTTTACATGAAGATAGGCAGAAACAACAGAACGCTACCTGCTAAGATCCTTACAAAGCAAAAGGTGCTTTGTTTGTATTTATACCGGCGTGCATGTATGACCATCTGGTCTCCTTGCGAATACTACGCACCTGACCTTTCAGTATGCTTCGATAGTTTAATCATGTTCAGAGAATGAATGAAGAGCGGCTAACAAAAGGCATTTACAATTTTAAATCAATTAATGTTAAACTCTTTCATAAACGAAAGCGAAAAGACATCAAGTTAATTTTTAAACCATAGCGCTTAAACTTAACGTGTTAAAATCAGAGACCGTCAATTAAAACGTAATAATAATCTATTAAAATGATATTCAAGTATCATATCAGCATTATATGACCTTCCACTCGGTGGACAACTAATCAGACGATCACGGACTCTAAGTCGTAAAATGGCTATAAAAATTTCTTAAGACAATCTTTATACTACAAAATATTCGAGCTAGAGTGTTATCTTTGGAGCATATCTGATTTAATGTGCCTGGTTTATTGTGAATGGGCTTTTTATTGTTAAACTAGGTGGACACGCGGATTCACTTGCTTTTAAACTTAACTGAAAAGTATTTTTTACTGAAGAAAATATTGCAGAAGTTAGAAAGTCATCACTGATTTTTATGAACCAGACATTAACATTTTATTTGAAATAAATCGATGCATTTTAATACAATTAATTGAAGGCAAGCTAAATGAAAATAGAAAATAATAATTGTAAAAAAATAAAGGCAACTCAAGGAATTTCGGTCTATGTACACCACGGTGTTTTCGTAACAAAATAGATAACGTAGTTGCTTATTAATTTCCTTGTCACATTTCTAGTCTTATTGATACGGTAAAGCTTTACAAAACACAAAATAAAGACATAACACACATTCGCGCCAAAACCTTCCAAAAATTTCATTTCAATGTCAGCAGGAGGTACAAATTTTATACCGATATTTAATACAAATCTACCATAATAGTAAGAAATTGCGTAGGTTGTCTTTTTATTAGAATTATTTGAGAACTAAAATATACAGAAACAAAAAAAAAACACCGATATTTATGTTTTATATTTCTCATCTGCTAATTTACCTACTTCTTATATACGTAAGATACCTAACAACCACCGGAATTCTGAACAAATATACGAACTAATTTAACTTAGAAATAATCAATATTCATGCGAAGATTAATTAAGAGTGCAATATTTTTCCAAGAACATGATCAGGAAGTCCATAAATACCTATAGATTCTTAAGAATTAAGCTACATATGTCAATTATTAATAAGGAAACATTCAAGCGTTTGACTGCCTCGTTGGTCTAGTGGTAGCAAGCGCTACTTCTGAGCATGAGGTCCTGGATTCAATTCCCAGGTCGGGCAAAGTGTTATTGGGTTTTTCCATCTGGAATTTCTCAGTAGCAGCTCGGAGTCTGCATTTGTGCCCGGTTGATGGCAATAGGCTCGCCCCCTATTACATGGGACTCGAACATAACAGGCGAAATGTGGGTGTACTATAGGTACACGTCTGCCCAACCCTTCGGGGAACAAGGCGTGATGTTATGTTATGTTGTTATATGGTACCGCGTGGTGCCGGACGTAAAGAATAACACCACCCCATTTCTTCCCGTGGGTGTCGTAAAAGGCGACTAACGGACTTACTAGAGAATGGGCATCAGCGTTCTCTATGCATTTTACCACCATACTGCGATCGCCAACCCGCCTGCCAAGCGTGGTGATTATGGCAAAGCCCCCCAAATTGGGGGAGGCCAAAGTCCAGCAGTGGAAGTCTTACGGCTGAAATGATGATGATGTTACCTTCAAGCGTTTATATCGGCGCTTAGATCATCTAGGATTCCGAAAACGACCGACCTATGTGATGCATCCAGAAGACATATAATGTACATAAATCTTACATGTATAAGACAGCATAATCAGCCTAATGTTCCCACTGCTGGGATACGCCTCCTCTATGTGTAGGGAGCGCACCGTCATCCAGCACGTGGGTCCAGGTCGGGTTGGTAGACGTCACATGTCTTCGAATTTTTCGTTTAAGGATATTCCGAATAATTTACACAAAAGTAATCGACTTGACTGGGTTTGTATTTTTTATAATAATAAATATCTTAGGACAACCAATACACCGTTATCTGATCCCAAACTAGGCAGAGCCTGTACTATGGCAACCAGACAATTGATAAACATACTTATATATTTCTAAATACATACATATCTATACTAATATTATAAAGCTGAAGAGTTTGTTTGTTTGTTTGATTGAACGCGCTAATCTCAGGAATTACTGGTCCGAATTGAAAAAATACTTTTGTGTTGAGTAGCTTATTAATCGAGGAAGGCTTTAGGCTATATAACATCACGCTACAACCAAGAGGAGCGGAGCAGTAATGAAAAATGTTGCAAAAACGGGAAAAATCCGCACGGGTAGGCGATTCGACGCGACGGGAAGGGCCCGGAACAAAAAAATTTGTGCAGACGAAGTCGCGGGCAGAAGCTAATTATAAATAAATTACACTCAGACACAGAACAAATGATTGTGCTCATCACACAAAGATTTGTCCTGGGTGGGAATCGAACCCACGACCTCAGTCTTAGCAGTCAGGGTCACTAACCACTAGACTAACAGGCCAGTCAATTGTTATCTGTTACTTAGTTGACGCCCCATGTGGTGCCAGACGTAAAGAATAGCATCACCAAATCACTTCCCTTGGATGTCGTAATAGAAGACTGAGGGACTTCTAGAGAGCGGGCAGCAGCGTTCTCTATGCATTTTACCTCCATGCATACTACGATCGCCGCCTGCCAAGCGTGCGATTATGGCAAGCCCCCCCCCCCCCCTCCCCCCTCCAAATTAGGTAGGCCTATGTCCAGCAGTGGACGTCTTATGAATGAAATGATGATGATTTAGATGACAAAATGACGTAGTAAACACGAAAAAAACTGTATACATTCCTTACCCCACATCACTTACCCTATCCCTAAATGGGGTTACCCATATAAGCCTAAAACCCATACAGGGTAAAATGAAAAACGAACAGGTTTCGAAAACGTCAACAATCTCGATTACCCAATCTTTGTGGAGGTACACACGGCGACAAATCAAGCTATACATTTCCAGTATAAGCTGAGTTCTCATTGTACGAAAAGCCTATACAAAGCGAGGTCAGCTAAAACTGGTATAAGCTAAACTGTATACCAACGGTACAGTCGTCGTATGCAAATTTTGAAATTTATCGCATGTACGACAGGCGACTTTTGTCTTATTATGTGTTTACATGGAAACTGTATCGGCTCTTTAAGCTAATTCCTAGGAATTTCAATGAATAGTTTCGTGAATAATGACTTCTGGTTTGGTAGTTCGGTTCCAGTGTAATTTGAAACCGCTGTTTAGATATTTGTCGAAGTTACAAATAAACATGGAGTGACATTTAATTGCAGAATCCTGCGTGCTATGTAAATTCATAGTGTAAATCCGCAATCTTTCTGCTCTAAAATTTATGTTTTTTTTTTTTTAATTAAATAAATCTTCCCAACCTGTAACCGAATGATTAATCCTCATGTATTGCAGTTAATTCTATCCAAGGCCATCTCCTTATACATATTTGTCTTTTGTTGAATCTAATAACAGTTACTATATTTAAATAATATACTACCTAACTCTTAGTACATATATTCAGCTTATAACATTCCCGCTTCTGAGACACAGGAATCCTCTACTTAGGAGTAGGCTGTAATATACCACGTGGGCCCAATGCGGATTGGTAGATGTCACATGTCTTAGAATTGCTGGTGCTAGGACATTTCCTCACGATGTTTCCCTTCACCGTTTTGAGAGCAGTTATAATGAAATTATTTACACAAGGCGGAGCGACTGCCTGGGTTTGAATTTGCGACCTACAATAAGTCAGGGACTATACGACTGGGCTACGACTGCTCCTCCTCTAATAAACTACACATATACAAAAAAAAAACGACTTTTAAAATCGAGCTTCAAACTGCCAAAAAACTAAAATTCGAGGCCTACCAAGCAAAATACTCCTAATCAACGGCGCCTCTACAAGAACGCTAAAAGCCCAATCAACACCCTACCCCTGCAATGACAGCCTATTACACAACTCCAACAACTCCTCAACAACTATCGAGTTCATCAACACAGTATCGATCATTAAAAGCAATTTATAGCAATTATATTGACGATGTATGCCACGGATCTATTACTGAGCTAGGTTACAGGGGTAACGAATTTATAATATGTGTTACGTGTTTGAGCATGCCGCTTCTGTTAAGGCGATGTTTTGGGGTCCAGTGTTGGGGTAAATTTGGGGTTGGGTAGTTGGGTTACCCTTTTTGGGAAGGGTAATACTGGTTTTTAAGTAGGTGAGTATTTCTTTGTGTTTCGTGAAATATTTTGTCAATTTTTTTTATAGCAGAATTATACTGAAGAATTAGCTTTATAATTTGTGGTAGTACAAAATATCTATCAACATTCAGAATTGAACCATTTATTTTATTTGTAAATAACCCATAATAAATCTTTCAATCAATAATAAATTGTTTCTTTAGGTTTAATCTGGTAATTCAAGCTTCTTAAACTCCATGAAATAGACGATTTACCGGAAACTTAACATACAATTTGAATAGCAATCGTAGGCCCACAATCAAAACAGCGTCTTCGCCTTAACAAATCATAAAAAATATCAAAAACAATTTGGCCATAAAGAAATCAATCGAATACGATACCGTTATCTGACGGCGGCCATTTTAGTTACTTGGTTTCCCATGAAACATATTTGTTAGAGTCGAAATTTTTAAGTAAATGCCGTGACTGAATCGATAATTTCTGTTTGTAATACTATCTATACAAAAGGTATAGGTAATTAGATATTTTTGTACACCATGAAATATACGGGTTTAGTCTTTAAATCAAGGTGTGTGACTAATCGGTTGATTTTTGATTTTTCTCGTTAATTAGTCAAGTCACACGGTTTAGAATAGGAGGTTTTATGTACACGTGGTTATTGTTTGGAAAAAGAGAAACAGATCTGCTCAATCAAGCCCCAACTTACGATTTGTCGGTCGTGAGTTTGAATCCAGCACTTTATTCTATGTATTTAATTTTATTACCACTGCTCTGAAAACAGTGAAGAAATCATCGTGTGGAAACCGGCATGTCCCAAAACCAGGAAAATCGAAGATATGTGACTTTAACCATCCCGCACTGAGCCCACTTCCTCTCACATAGAGGAGGCTTGTATCTCAGCAGTTTGAATATGATGGCTCGTGAATCAAGTTTTGAAAATGAACATATATTTTTAACTCAAAAATAATAAAAATGACTATTTTACGAGGTAGAGAAAAATACATTCAGTTTCACATCAGCGAGCTGAGACTGTCTATGCCCACTGGAAACAAAACAACATCACTTTTATAGCTGAGTGATGACGGTAAGAAAATTAAATTAGATAGATCCATGTCCTACACAATAAAGATTTCATAAAATAGTTTATTACTGACGGGACAAGAAGCGCTACTGATCCAAAAAACATTACGACTCTTCATAATATACTTCTTGAAACATAAACAAATATAATACATACCAATCAATTCTCTCATTTACTGCTATGAAATTACAGTCCACATTCGCAAACCTCGCCACTATCGCCATAGCAATTACGTACCTGAAATGACAAAAAAAGAAAATTAAAAAACCGGTTCGTACATCTACCTCCATCCGTGCTCAGCCTCTAAATGTACCGTCGTAAAGAGCCGTAATGTTATTAAACTTGAATATTAAAACCGTATTAATACGACCAAGTAATTGACTCGCAAAGTTTGTAGTCTTTGAACCTCTCTGCCGCTGAGTAGGGTAGAAGAACACTTTGTATTTTAATGGTCTGGGAACATGTTTCCATGAAGGCGTAATTTTAGAAAAATGGCAAGAATTATAGGAATTTTGTAGGAAAGAATGTCTACATGCATATTAATGACGTGTAGGTACCTGCATAAAATGCAAATTCTTAGGATATAAAGCAACATGAAAACGAGCTGAATGATATTATTCTAAGAATCAATAAGGAAAGTCCCTTTATACTTTGGAGTCTGCCTTTTGAAGATAATTATCTGTGTCAGCCTACACACGCAGTCAGTATGACCAGTAAAAATTATGATTTATTCTAAACCACGTCGATATAACAGGCTTAGATAAAAACCTTCAAGTAAATGATGAATACAGATAGTCTTTCCAACATCCTGATGCAAGCGGATGCAAACCTCATTCCCAAGTTGCACTTAAACTCCAGCAATTGAAAAGAGCAATTTTTAATACAATTATTACTGACTGAGAATTTAAATCCTCGACTATTTTTATTCTCAAACAATCATAGAGCAATAAAATTAAATCATCCAGCAAAAAATACATCAGAATTCATATTCAATTTGCATATAAATTAATTTAAATAATAATCTTTGCTCTTGCTGTTGACAAATACGTTAAATGAAATAAAAAAGTGTTGTATGTTTATTCTTCGTATGTGCTCTGTGGTTTTCTTGCCATAAACTCTACCTATTATCTCAATTTATATCTACTGCTTTAATTATTATTTTATTATGATCACCACCCTTAGGCCAACTGTCCAGTAGAGGACACAAATGCAATGCTAGAAAGATATTAATTAATTTTTCAAAGCTTCCTCCCAAAGTTTTCTTGCATAGCACTGATAGGTAGCATGACCATCTGAAGATTCTTATAATTGGTATAAGAAGGCAACCGCCGGCTACTCATCGTCTACTCGGCATTTTTTTCATAATCACCCACAAAGAATAAAGAAGGTAGCCAATCCCTACTTTACTGACAATCACACATCGAATTAAAATTGTCATACTCAAAATTACATTCGCAACAAATGACCAAATTAACCAGTCATTTCTCGAAATGACGCTATTAAATACGGCTACCATATCACGCGATGCTTGAATTAAAGTAAATAATACTTAAATTATAGAGTAGTATGTTAGACAAACGAGTATGTCGCTAGTGTTTAGCTCTTTTTGCTGAGTTAATTTTCTTCCTGGGTGTAGCATGTAACATACCATAGGCGATAATGATACACTTCGACCGGACTTGGCTTTATCTTGACTATTCAGCGTTAAAAACTTGTATACCCTAAAGTTTTTACAAGCTTTTATTTAGTTTTTCAGAATTAAAAATACTTCCCTGAGGCATTCCAAGAACATCATCTAGATAGACTAAAGGCGACCCTTGTTCTATTAGTTTTGAACCAGTAATCAACTATTCCATTATTTTATAATAATTTTAAGGAATACTAATATTATAGAAGTTTTTATTCGAGAATAGTTTTGTTCCAAATGACATCTAACTCTGTTTTAGTTTTCGGTGTGCAGAAGCGTGACATGATGGAAGTTACACACCATGTCAAGCTTTTATTTTTTACTTATAACTAATTTAATGGCGAAGGCCAATACAGCCTACACGCTTAGAGCTTTATTTTTTTTAACCTTATTGTCAATCTAATCTGATCTCTTATTTATTTTATCTGATAAATCAATTAATGCTTAGTGTCAATCATTAGACTTTACTTGTTCACTTTTTTTTGCAATATTATTTTAGAGTATTTTTAATTCAAAGTTTTTTTTCATCTGTCTGTACATCTATACTGATGTGTATTTGTGTGCCATATATTTATATTCAGGAACGATCTTATTGAGATTTATGGTACCCTTTCATATGATTACATTAATAAGGAATTCTACAATTACCATTTTTTCAAATCTGACCTCAACCTACCCTGTCCCATCGTCCTCTGATTTTCGGACCTCAAAATTGGCCTCAAACGTGTCATTACAAAGAAATTAGTGGTTTATTATTGTCGAATTAAGTTTCGGAGTAGCGCGTCCGTGGTTCATTTTTTGTGAAGGTTGGATAAAAAAGGTCGATCCGTCAGTCGATAGAGTAGGCGATTAGATGCGTGAGATACAGGCTGGATTTTGTTTTAGTTATTGTGAATTTAATCATGGATTTTAGAAACTTTCAAGACATCTGTAAATTGAATTATTATTTTCCTATTACATATTATTATATCGGTACAGCAAACTCCTTTTGATCTAAGCTAACTCTTGATTTACGACTTTGTCTCTTCGGAACTTAGGATTACAAATAATATATATATATTGACTTTATACTTCAACATAACAGAAGTCGTTGATAAAGATAGCACGTGGTCAAAGATCAAACGTTCACAAAGAATGACCTAAAACCTACCAAATAAATCTAAACAAATACCGGTGTAACAGCGACAGATCTCATAAGCCCATAACGAAATGACAAATAACAATGCAACGACTACCGTCATCACCTCTAATAAAAGAAAAACTTCAAAAAAAGAACTGACCGCTAGACAAAGATGGCGGGTAGTTTTTTTAAAGTAATTATTGTTGTTTTTTTCTCGGCTGCCATTATCCGTTCGGATCCCTCGATGGCCGCAGTAATGATATGAAACAAAATTACATGGCTGGGTTTCGGCCGCCTATTAACATACCTAGCGATGTATCATTCGGTTCTCAAATAATGACGTTTCGTCACAATTATTTCGTATTTTTTATATGGCTACAATTTGTGTTTCGTGAATTGTATTTACTTCGCACTTGGTAGAAGAATTACGAGTCACTGCTAAAGTACGCAGACGGTTTAAAGTGCTCAATTTGAAAATATTATAGAATCTATACATTTTAAAATGTATTGCAAACTTCTTTAATGAATATTTCATAGATAAATGGGACAGTAGATGCTATTAATTTTAATAACGACGTTGTTGCTACATAAAAGTCACATAATTACATTTACTTTAATTTCAAACACAGCAATAAACTGAAGCCTGATCTAGTTCTCTGAACATCAACCGCAGACACATTAGCGGCGAAAATCTTTTTACCACTAGGGCAAAGATCGAGATCAATTAATAACCACAGGACCAGTGATTAGGTGATTACCATCACCAAAAAAACTTCAAAAAGAGCTTAATTCGATCTATCTATCACCACTATTCGAGACTTTGAAGTCATCAGTCATACGCTACGTCTATTACTCATTACTAACTTTGAAAAAGATGAGTAAAAGCTTTGGGCGTAAGAATATTTTGAGGTTAATTCTAGAGGCAGCATCTATGTAATCGGTCTTATTCATCATTGTGATGTTTTAATAGTAAATGTGTAGGATTTGTTTGCTTCCATGAAAAATGTTGCGGTAATGGGTGATTTGGAAATAAGCCTTAGGTTATAAATATTTTTGTAAGTACGGCTTAGTTTCATGTTGTTTTTTGTTTTCTCTAAAAAACGTTGAATTCTTCTGTTCCTATAAATGTAACCTCCTGCAAGTGAATTATGAACAATTCGTCCATGTTTGCACCTACGTTAAAATATCGTGGCGGGATTTCTTCGTACACTGTATTTTCAACTCCTGGTGTTGAACAGAGTATTGAGAAATCAATAGAGGGCATCCCAACGTGTGACAAACTCATTCATTTATATTTTATATCTTCCGTAAGTACCTGTATGAATGGAATTCGTCTACCTAGAACGCTGAACACAGTAGGGTCAATTTAACCATCTTCGTTTACCTAGGTAGCGCCTTTTTTACACGCCAAGATTATTCAGAAGTTGGTCCTGGTCCTAAGAGCCGATGGACAGAAATAGGACCATAAAATGTCGGCAATTCGTCACCACATTAGACAGCTATCCGTCAATATTTCTCCGAAACACGAAGCTAATTTCCGTGAGGATAAAAACCTCAGGAAACAATCATTATTACGCATCACAAATAACACAAACATAATCGCTGTAATATAAAACCTTGAGACAGAACCATAAAACCGAAAATTCACCCGAAACCTCATTTTCAATCAGCACAGAAACTGAGAATCAAAAAATTCCATATTTTTTTCAATTTTGTTACGAGTTAGAACAGAGATATACAGACAGACAATGACACAGGCTGCCACTATAATTACCCCTCCCTCCCCCACACTCCTGCAGCCAAAATTACCAAGCCTCCCATTAACCATCATCCCGTGCTTATAAAAAGGCCTGGGCAGAATAAAAAAGTCATCCTCACAACCAATAGCGGACGGTTCCCAAAATACAATATAATTGAAACCTTAATTTCTCGGAACTAAAGTCCATTTTTGATTGCTGAAGTGTGGTAGGAGTCATCAAAGAATGACGCACGCATTTTAAAACTATGAGGATTTGTAGATTTTTTTTTTCTTATTAATTTGTTAGGTATGTGAAATTAGCGTTTCTTGTATATAGATTTTAGATTTTGTTTGATAGTAAAAAAGTTGTGGTTCATGTTACATAATGCTTGTTCGTGCAAGATTTATAACATCAAATTACTGGCTCTAAGTATAGAAGAAACACGCTAACCTATTGATCTGAATTTATTCGTAAAACTTGATCGATACACACGCCTTATTCATTTTTTTTATTTTACTGCTCCAACAGCTGAAACATTCTTACATTTTACAGAAATCTTCGATTTAACGTGGCAAACTAAAAGAATTCTAAAAGCCAATAATATAACCAGAATGGTAATAGCTTAACACACTACCGGTAGGAATGACTTTCATTTTGACAGTTCAACAACATTAATTTCGTTATTTACGTTGTTGGGCAGACAATTTTTTCTAACATCATCACATATCAAATGCAGAGAGAACGTGGCTGCCCACTCTCGAGTTAGTCCCTTTTAGGACATCTATGGGAAGAAATAACACGGACGCTTTACCTGTGTAAATTATTATATGACATTAGTCATCACCAATGCTCTCAAAACGGTGGAAGAAAACATTGTGAGGAAACCGACCTGATCTAGAACCAGAAATTCGAAGACATGTGACATCTACAAACCCGCACTGGGCCCGCGTGGTGGATTACAGCTCTCTCTCTCTCTCTCTCTCACATCGAGAGGAAACCTTTGTCACAGCAATGGGAATATTACAGGCCGACTAGCCAATCTTTACTAAGTACAATCAGTAAGTTATAGGAACTCAGCATTACACAATACATGTAAAGAACAAAAAAAAAACTTAGAGACTGACTTTCATCGATCAAAGGGTCAGCAGTACAATCACAGTTGTAAATAACACATTTCTTACTTCGAAATAAAAAAAAAACGAAATGATTTTTATTGACGCTAATGCCCAGCTTGCGAACGAACCCAGTCTCTCACGTTACCCCGCGTTTATTACCTACTGCATCTTTTGTCTCTTTCTAATCATCTTCATCAACAGCATTTTTGTATTTTCCGTCCCTTTCGAATCATCATTTCGACGCAGCAACTGCCAATTATTACATCGGTGTAGGAAAATTTTTATGTTGATTCACTGAGTTTTTACTGAGTTGATTTACTTTAGTTTTGGGTACTGTGTACTTGGAAGTAAATTTTAAGTGCCAGGATATGTGTATATTTTGGATTTGAACTTGTTTATAATCGTAACATTTTTCAACTGTTCATGATATCAAAAAGAATGAGTCATCGATGGAGATCGTCACCTTGTGAAAATGTAGTATTTTAATATAAAATTTCGGTACATAAATAAATTTAAAAGTTTGTACTTAGATTTTTGGATCTGATTTGATTATGATTTTTGATTATTTCATCACACACCTTAATTGCGTAACACACTATCAATCGCAATCTGAATCATTTTGAAGGATATTGCTTATCCATTGCATCATATGTTCAAACAATTTGTCTGCTTAGCAACGTAAATAACGCAATGAATGTTGTTGAACAGTCAAAATGAAAGCCATTAATGTGTTACGCAATTACCCCACCGATTTGACAAAAATGGTCCTTTGATAGAATACAAAGATTCTGAATATTTATTCTTCTTAGGACCAAAAAGTGATACACTCTGTTTAAGTTTTAGTCTTTCGTAAATAATAGTTATTTCCGTGACAAATTCTGACATAACCTAATGATACTCAAAAAACCCATAAACAACCACTTTACAGCACAATTAATACATAAATATGTATTTATTACACTGAAAGAGAAAACAATAATCATAAAAATACATAATTTTCGCAATAATAACGTACCTATGAAATTGCTCGTGCCACTTACGCTATTTTTATCTTCAATGCAAGAAGCAATTGAATTATATGTAATAAAAATTTATTCATGTTAATTGGAGAGTGGTTTTACGATGCGAAGTCATTGCTGATGTGGAAGGAAATGACCAGCCATTATCCTGACGATGACATTTAGGTTAACTAAGAATAACAACGAAGTATACTTTACAAACCTATTAACAATTACAGTAGAATGAAGACCTCCTAATCAAGTCGCATGATAATTGGTGAAGCAATAATGTAAGTCTTGGCGAAAGGATTAATGATCGCAGTAAGGGTTTATTGCTAAGGAAAAATTACTAGTGTCATTAATCTTGACATAATATGAGTAACATCAAAAGAGATGAGGAGTCACTCGGTATATAAGCTTTCTGTTTTAATCCGCATGTAGAACATAAAACTAAAAATTATAGGAAAAGTGGAAAGGACGCTCTAGGAGGACATATATTGACCTTATTGGTGATGTTCTTCAGATAGGTCAAGTGTGTAGTACTCGCAACTGGCGTGCGTGTATGACCAGATGTACGAACGTAAATGAAGCAAAAGGAGTAGGTATGTAAGGATCGTTGCAGGTGGCGTTCTGCAGTTTCTGCCTACCTGCCTCATCATCATCATCATCATCATCATTTCAGCCGTAAGACGTCCACTGCTGGTCATAGGCCTCTCCCAAATTGGGGGTTTGCCATAATCACCTCGCTTGGCACGCGGGTTGGCGATTGCACTATGGTGGTAAACTACATAGAAAACACTGCTGCCCATTCTCTAGTAAGTCCCTTAGTCGCCTCTTACAACACCCACGGGAGGAAATGAGATGTAGCTATTCTTTACGTCCGTCACCATACGAAACGGCATACGGCATTTTAAATAAAAATAAAAGTATCTGCCTCAAAATATCCTCAATTCTAAAAGTAACCCTGTATAATACTAACAGTGTTACAATTCCCATAAAATACTAATTCCTAAAGGATGACAGCGTTTACTTCCCCGCGCCAATATCTAAGGAACAAAGGTGCATACAAAGCACTATATTATACACCTCTTAGCATAAACATAAGTTTTAGATTTACTATATGAATTCGTTCTAACTCCGATAAAATCTTTGTGGAGGAAAAACAAGAGCTTTCACGGAATCGATAACGTTTGTTACCAGTTACTAGGCAGTGATAAATAAAATAAAGCTTTGAAAAAAACGACGTAATAAAAATCTGTAAAAACAAAAATGGAAAAAATCGAAAGTATTACAATCTGTAATCTTCAGCAGTTGGGTATACTTTAACCACTAGACAAATTTCAGGTCATGACGCCAAAGTATGTCTCCTTTTTACGAACATTTAGCGCTGGTCGACACTTCACGTGACCAGAGTGCTGGGTTGTCCTTTGGCCAAAGAATTAACATTGCCATTGAACGTGGCAATGCTACCAGTCTAGGCACTATTCCAAATGATACCGATGTAGACGAGTTATTGTTATTTTTTTCATATTTATTTGTGTAGTTAATTAGTAATACATTCTGATAATTATAATTGTTATTATTTTAGAGTAGACCTGCAGTGACCTTTTCCTTAACTTAATTACTAAAAAAATCAAAAAGTGGCAATTGCCTAATACATACGAGTACATACTCGTATTTCTCAAGTGGTCGATTCACTCACAAATAAATTAACTGTCCTACGAGTCACTTTTAGAAAATTTATTTAAAAGTGTCGATTCGCTCGATTGGGGATAATAAATTTGTGTGAATTGACTACTAAGCCAAAAAAATATATATTCAAAAACCCCTCAACAATATACCATAGCACACCATAATTCTAAAAACCGTGAAACGAAAACCAACATGCTAATAACGCTCGTGATCTCTCTAGGGAAGGCCTTAATTGTCGCTAGCTGCTAAATGGGCCCTGCCTAACGCCTAATATGGGCCGCCAGAGGGAACGGAGTCACGCCCAGGGTTAAGGATTGTAGGAAATATGGGCCCAGGCATTGTAAGGCTTTAAGTGATAGCGTTTGGGGTAATATCCCACAGGGTAATGTAGCTAATATTATTGAGGAAAGAAAGTGGAAATAAAATAAAGAAGGAATTGTAAGTTCTAGCTGTTGAAACTGATAATGAAAGTTTTTTAATGTTTCTTGTTGTAGTAATTTTACACAACTTTAAAATGTACCTTTATGAGATGAAAGCATTTATTCAAATAATTGTAAATTTAAGAAAAACACACATGTGAATCGAGAAACCCATCTGTTCCCGTGGCTGTCGTAACAGGCGACTAAAGGGCTTACTAGAGAACGGGCAGCAGCATTCTCTATGTCTTTTATCGCCCACCCGCCTGCCAAGTGTGGCGATTATGGCAGATCCCCCAAATTGAGGAAGGTCTATGTCCAGCAGTGGACGTCTTTCGACTGAATTGATGATGATGACATCGTGATCGATAAACCCTCCTTTTCTGAGTCATTTAGATTGTACCTACAGATTTATAGTCTTGGAATCGATCATGGCACCCAAACTCTTCATGTTTGCTTCACATCATCATGACAGTATAGCACTGAAAATTAAGTTCACAGCGTACGTTCTATAGAAATACCTATTGCTCTCTACTATTAGCATTGAATTGAAGGGCATTATGTAAGAAAAATTACAAGAGAATTTTCAACTTAATCTTTTTCAAGTGGGGCAAGGTAACTGTGACCTGGTGGTAATAAAAAACAGTAGATATTTTCAAGTACTGTTGCTACAAGACACCAATCAAAAGAACATGAAATAACTACTAATACACGCCAATAAAGCACGTATAAGGTTAACAAAAAGGAATTAAACAATATAATTTAAGTATGTTCGTAAGATTCTTTTTACTGTCTGTAATAAATGTTTCGTCTAATCGACTTGTAAGTCCCCTGATGATATATACTAGCCTTAATTCCTAGATCCTAAAACAAGATTTAATCAGTTCCTAACTAATACTTTATCCCTTTCATTGAATGGCGATCTGAAAGCTAGGCTGCGTACATACCCGCGACTAATCGCAAATTCGCAACGGAATTATTCGTTTCATATTTCTACTATTAATGTGGCTGCGTTAATGGGTACATGAATATGAAATGTCATTTGATAGAAAGTAGTTGCTCAGGTGTTTGAGTTGTAATTAGGTCATATGTAAATCTAGTTTTCTCAGGGCTTCTGACAGAAAGCGATTTGAAATCGAATGCGACCCTTTTTTTTTGGATGGGAAATCATCAAATGAATTCTGGAGGGAGAAGTGTCAGACTTTTACTGACTAAAACCCACCCATGTTCCTTCAGTTGCCCATGCGCCAGGGTCACGGTATCTCTTTCGAGCAATCTCGCGACCCCGGCAGGCATCGGTCCTAGCAGACCCCTTCAGTGCTGCTGACATCTCTTTGAGACGCGCGTGGAACACTACGCGCCGTCGACCCGAGCCTGGTCCTTACCAGGCGGCGAACTACCCATTGCTCGCCGCCCGCAAGCTCGCGCCGACGGTGGCCGGGAGTCCGCTATCGACTCCCGACGCCCGGGGCGTCTCCTCCTGCGGCGGCTAGGGACGTGAGGGCGCAGAGACTGCCACTCCCTCACGCGCCCCTGCTCCTCCATTGCGAGCATTACTGCTTCGCAGAAGGAGGTGATGGATTCCCATGCCCTCTCGCTCCGTACCATGGCTCGCACCAGGGCGACCCTTTTTGTGACATTCAAACAGATTACGATTCGCACTTTAATGGCTCATTTTGTTGTTATATGAACTAATTAATCAGTCTATAACGTTCCCGCTGCTGGGAAACAGGCCTTTTTTGAGCGGGAATGGGTTGAAATCTATCACGTAAGCACCAGTGCGTGTTAGTAGCTGGCATATGTCTTCGATTTTTTGGTTCTAGGACATGCCGGTTTTCTCACCGATTTGAGAGCAGTGGTGCTGAATTAATGTACACACAGTAAAGCGCCTATCTTTTCTGAGTTCGAACCTATGACCAACAAGTCGTGTCGTGACCATTACTACTTGGTCATCACTGCTCCCTGTAAGACCTATAGCCCTTGTTAAATCCTTGGATTAAACAGCGTTGAACTAATATTTAATTATTAAAATACATTCTACATTTTTACAGTAGCACGCAAGTCTTCACAATCACATATTCTTTTAAGACAAGTATACTAATGTTGCATAAGAACACTCGCGTTTAAAAATCGCACCTTCCGCACCCAGCCTTACAGTGCGCCTTACAATAGCCAATGGCCCAATAAGGCTGTAATTGGAAATTCTAGGGAATGCACACCATGGCTGGCCAGGAACATGTAGCGTTCGCCTCTAATGCGACAACTACAAGACCTCAGCCTATTTAAATCCTATTTAGATCCCATTTAGGGGTTAGAGGAGGGAGTTTAACGGTATCAAAGAATATTCATCTGAGTTTGGATTCGGGAGTAATTGGTAAAGGATCTAATGTGGAAGATTTGATCTTTGTTGGGTTATATGGCCGGTTGTGCGGGCTACGTAAAAGGTTGACTGGGATGGGTACAATAGGCTGTGGCTTATTCTCTTAAATCACCTAGGTAACGCTGGTCTTTGGATGGTCCAAAATGAAGTTTAGTGACAGTTCTGAATTAATAAGCAAATGTCCACTGATTTACAAAATACAGAATGGATGGTTCAATTCATGATGGTTCATCAAAAAATTAGTTCTTCAACTTTAGTAGCTTCAAACAGGGCTAATTTTTTGATAACCTTGTTTAATCATATTTTATTCGCACACTCAAAAGCATTACCATGACTGGCCTGTTAGTCTAGTGGTTAGTGACCCTGACTGCTAAGACTGAGGTTGTGGGTTCGATTCCCACCCAGGACAAATGTTTGTGTGATGAGCTCAATCGTTTGTTCTGTGTCTGGGTGTAATTTATCTATAATGTGTATGTATTTAGAAATATATAAGTAGGTTTATCAGTTGTCTGGTTACCATAGTACAGGCTCTGCCTAGTTTGGGATCAGATAACGTTGTGTTGGTTGTCCTAAGATATTATTATTATTTCTAGACTTTCGGTACCCATAAAAATCTGCAAGCAAAAAACCAATAGTCTGAAGTATCTACCGTCATATTTTAAGCGTAAAACAAGACGCTATCCATATCAGGAACTAAGATACTAATGGGCGCAACAAGATCTGCTAGTAATGCCTTACTTATTCACGAAAACAATTGAATGAAGCGGAGAAGAATGTATAGGTAAAGGCTTGCACAGATTTGTTGCACTGAAGCTGCGGTCTGCACTGTGTTTTACTTTTCAAAGGAAAATACCTATGTAACAATTTGTTGTATTTCTGTGCAAATATAAATGTAAGAGTTATAAATATTTCTACAAATGACCCACTATTCTTGATTTTCTTCTTAAAGCTACTACAAGTAAGAAAAAAAATATTTGAAAGTTAGATTTTATTCCAACCCACAGAAAGCCAGCGTAGTTTCAAAGTATACATTTCAAATGAAAGACGATAAAGTACAAAACTTTAAATAAATTGTGTTGAATTCTCGAAATAGTTTCTGAAACCAACAAACAAATTACTTTTAAGAAAAAATATTTTTAAAACTGCAACACAGCTTCGGTTGATGCAGTAGGGTTTACGACTGCCAACTTAATTTGCTACCGAACCAAATGAATATAAGCCTTGTACCTTTGTAATAAAGGTGAAAACAGCTGCATACTTATTTTAATTCGATGTCGGTCTCAGTAGGCTTTGTTGACATTTTCTGTTTTTCGTTTTTTCTATTGTAAGAAATTGTTTATTATTTATTAGGTTGCGGCCATGAGAGCGGCTATAATCGATATTTTATTACGTTATCGAGAGTTTTTTGGCACCGTAGTGCTGTTTTTTTATCGATATGTTGTATCCGAATGCGGATATTACCGGAGCTTTTTGAATTTCATATTCAACAATGCCTTTATCAGAAGCGGTCATAGTATTAGTGGTTCAGCAGCTTCAATGTCATCAGAATCGAGCCAATATCTAACAGTTTGTCGTGGACATGTTCCAACAGTGGTTCTGCTGATATCATCTCTCATCAGAAGACAGCCGTTATGCAACCATCGATGCGACGTTCTGCTACAGTGACTGTCACTAGCCAGTATCAGTCATATCCAACCTTTTCGTATTCCGAAGATTCCAGTTACTTCGTAACAAAACTAGATGGCGCTTTGCTACTTGCTGCGCCAACATATTATAGCTAAGCCAGGTTGTTACCTATCAAGTATCGATGTGTAACCAATCGATTTTATACTTTAATCGGTTTTTATCAACGTCTAATCCTACCAATGTTGAAGATACTTTATTATAGGCATTAAAAAGTCTCCTTCCAGTTTTACTATTGCTATTTTCAGGGGATTAATCACAAGTTAATTATCGACTGATATACAACTATAATAAATATGTTAACGACGAGATTTACACGAAGAATGAATGTGCTCTTTACTTTTAATTGCTGATCATTATTTGATTTTTATTGCTCATTATTGACTTCCGCTCTACATTTGATTTTAAAAACAGGCTTATAAGTGACCCTTTAAGATTTGTAGGAGATTAAGTGAGCAGGTACCTATTGATCTTAAAAAGTGCATGGAATTTGAGACAGCATAATGTTCAGCAATTTATGGCAAAACAAAGGAAATTATTTTTAATGACCACATAAAGTGGCTCTCAGCCCTAATTCCAACCTTTTGAGTCGCTATTAATATACCGAGATTTAGTTAAATTCTTGACGATATATAGAGACGATAGGTAAAGGATATTTGCGTTACAACACTACAATTCTTGCGTTACTACCCGCGTTTCTCGCGGCCCCAATCCTTGCGCAAGGTTTATAGAGCAAGTACCAAAGGTACGAAGCGCGGGCGCAGGTTATTATTTGCCACGGCTGTTAATGTTCATTGTTCATTAAGTTTCTTTAATTTGTTATGAACTAAAACAATACTAATTAGACGTATTCGTTTGAAATAAATGCCTTGCTCGCAGTTGCTCAGATATCCGAGTATTATATTGTGTTTGTGGTCATAATAGGTCGGTTTCTAGGGAATAAAGGGGCATATAATAAAATGTAGCGAAATGAGTGGGTTTTCTTTAGTTAAGGTCATGGGGTCAGTCCTCTTGGTAACAGTTTGCATGGACTAATCTCTACATAGTAGGTACAAAAAAAAGTCGCATCCCGCGTGCATTTTTACACGCTTAATATAAGCTTCACTTGTATGTTTGTTTGTAACCGACTCCTTATAGCGCGATTTTAACCCACTTTAAAGGACCAGATTTCATCTAAGCTCTGTAGACTTATCGAGGACCGATGACAATACTATAATTTCATAAATTTGTGCCATTATCCTTGCCAGGGTTACCAGGACAGCAAAAAAACTGTCTTCGAAAACGACGCAGACATACGTCACGAACTTCGCTGACATAGGTCTCAAAATTCGAAACACCCTAAAAAATGGAAAATAATAGTTTAAAAAAAACTAAAAAACACGCGTCCATAGAAAGCCAAACTAAAAAGTAGGAAATTATGGAAAAAAAGCGTGGGGTGCCTGATATCAATAAAAAAATACCTTAAAATGCACCCCACGCTTTTTTTTCCATTATTTTCTACTTTTAGTTTGGTTTTCTATGGAAGCGTGTTTTTTTGTTTTTTTTTTTTAGCTATTTTAACTATGTAACGGATTTTAATGCGGTTTTCATCTATACTTAATATTATAAAGCTGAAGAGTTTGTTTGTTTGTTTGATTGAACGCGCTAATCTCAGGCACTACTACCCTGAATTAAAAAAATATTTTTGTGTTGGGTAGCCTATTTATCGAGAAAGGCTATATAACATCACGCTACAACCAAGAGGAGCGGAGCAGTAATGAAAAACGGGGAAAATCGCACGGCTAGGCGATTTGACGTGACGGGAAGGGTCGGGGGAACAAGAAATGTAACGCGGACGAAGTCGCGGGCAGAAGCTATCAATATATAGAATGATCCAAAGGGGAAGGTTTAAATGTATAAAAACTTTCAAGGTGTGTGTGTCAAGGGACACCCGGATGGAACGAAGTTCCTTTCCAGGATTCATAATTGTTATAATTTTTTTATTATTTATTATGTACAAAAAACCTGTATACACTCAACGAAAATATTCTCTCTCTCTCTCTCCCTCTCTCTCCCTCTCGCTCCCCCTATCTCACTCTCTCTCCCCCTCTCTCTCTCCCTCTCTCTCTCTCCTCTCTCCCTCTCTCTCTCTCCTCTCTCTCTCTACTCACAACAAAAAAAACAACAACATACAAACAACAAAATATATACGGTCGAATTGAGAAACCTCGTCATTTTTTTGAAGTCGGTTAAAAAGTGTCGTTACAACTTTTCGTGAGATTTTTTTCCGTCTAGCCCCCTTTCACAACGCGCGATAAGGAACTTCGTTCCAAAAATTAGGCGAAGCAGCTGATAAAAGCTAGTATTGTTATAAAGCCTGGGGTCGCAAAATAAGGAGAGAATGGAGAGAGACCTTTGCTAAGGAGTGGGACAGAACAACACATTTTTTGTCTGGTTTATGTCTGATAGTAAGTCCCGATGTTTCTTTTTGGATTTTGGCTTTTATGTAACTTGATTCTTCACCAAAGATACCAATGCTAAAAGGAAAATAAAAATACCATTAAAGTTACTGCTACTTATCTTGCAAACATCGTAAAAGTCAACGAGAGAAAGTTACAAGAAATGATCATGTACTCATTAGTACAGCTGTGAATGTTTCTGGTTTAGACAGAAACTTGTGAGGGCTGGTTGTCAAAAACACCAGGATACCAAGTCATCGGTAGAAAATAGTGACCTTGAGCAATACTTGAAGCGTTTAGTTCAAGCTTTTGCGTTTTGTTTGAACTGCTTATGTTCAGTAAGTAAGTCGACAAGGATGGGTCTATATGATATCCAGTTCCAAGAGTACAGTCAGCGTATTGTTCCTATTGCTGGGATACAGGCTTCCTCTCTGTGAGAAATAGAAGACCGTAATAGGCAACGGCCCCAGTACTGATTTGTTGATATCTGCGAATTTTTACTTTTGGGGCATCCAGTCCTTTGCACGCTTGAAATAAATGATACAGGATATACTATAAGAACATGATGTTAACTGATCTACCTGCCTTGTTAGTATCGCAAAAAATATCGAAATCTGCACAAAAATCTAAAGCTTTATTAGTTTATCAAATAATTTGCCTACCCCACTTCTTGTCATCACCTTACCTTGCTAAACGTATGTCTGCTCAGACTCTTTCGACGAGTTTCAATATCCAAGTTTCGAATACCGGGTAAAACGGGGTGTATAGGACGCAGAGGTAAATCAAGACAAACCCGTTAATAGGGTTTTACCAGAAGTTTGATTATAAAACAATAAAAAAGGACGGATACTGCTGCATAAGTCAGCCCTGACTCACTTTCAAATACATTAAAATAAGTCGATCTTAACAGGAAATCACACGGTGCATTAAACTCCATACATTAATAGACAATAAAAATCCAGACTTAATTTGTAGTCCCTAATTACGAATAACTGTTTCGGCGGTCCTTTTAGCGAAACAGTTAATTACTTTTTCCCTTTTTTCGCAATCATAAAAAATGTCCTTAAAATAAATTTATTGTTAACAATAAAAGTTCAAGTAATGATATCGCCTCATCGAACTTGTAATCGGTAACATTAATTTGCCCGATTGTGGGCTTATAAAAATGTACTGAAAACTAAAGCTTTGTTTAAAATATCGGTGCCTTTTGGATTTATTAGAATGTAGAATTACCATAACCAGTGAAATTAGATTTTGTATTTTAGTTATAAGTACAAATTATAGTAAAATGGTAGAATGTAGGTACCGGGAACAAATCAATATTATGGACCACCGAAACAGACCACTTGTGTTATCTATATTTAACGCAATTGTGTGAAGGAAACGAATAGAACGAGGGTGATCACCGAGATGACGACTAATAGAGAACTGTGGAAGAAAAACACATGTTGCACCGACCACAAATAAATTATGATGATAAAATATTTTCTACTCCGTTCACACTGAACCATATTGACGTCACGTTTTTTAAACTCCATTCCATATCGTATTATAAAAATATCCAGCACTCTAATTGCGTAACGCACTATTAGTAACAATTTGAATTATTTTAAAGTATATTACGAATCCATTGCTTCATGTGTTCGACCGTTTTGTCTGCTCAACAACGTAAATATGGCAATGAATGTTATAGATCTAGAAAAAGCCATTCCTACTCATAGTCTGTCAATTACTCTGTAGATTCAGCAGTCTACGATACGATTTTACGTCCTCAGTATGAAAAAGGTTTTACCAAAGGAAATTATAAACATACAACCCAAATTCTTGGAATATTAATAAAAATGTTTGCGGTACTCGTAATCTCTGACCACAGATACTACGCAATTGATACGGATTGGCTGTAAAGAACTTTTCGTTTTAAAAGTAACGTTTTTATAAGGTTGATACTTTCTGGCGTCTCGTGTTACTGGTTTTATTTTAATTGACAAAAGCCTTTTGGTATTGCAATTATTAAAAACAGAAGGCCCCGGCCGGTTTATTCTTCAGTCAAGGTTGAAGGGGAAATGAAAAGACGTCTATACCCAGCTATGGGTGATTCCAGGCTGAAATGACGATGATAAATGATAAATGATTTTATTTCTGTAAGTAGGTTTGTACATAATAATAATATCTTAAGACAACCAACACAACGTTATCTGATCCCAAACTAGGCAGAGCCTGTACTATGGTAACCAGACAACTGATAAACATACTTGTATATTTCTAAATACATACATATTATAGATAAATTACACCCAGACACAGAACATATGATTGTACTCATCACACAAACATTTGTCCTGGGTGGGAATCAAACCCACGATCTCAGTATTAGCAGTCAGGGTCACTAACCACTAGACTAACAGGCCAGCCACACGATATACACTAGACATGTACTTTTACACGTCAATTAAATATTTTTTTAAACTAGATGAGGTCGGCGTTTCCTAACTGACTACTCTGAGAAGAAAAGCTGAAACAAACTCAGAGGTCACAGGATACAGATGATGAAGGATAACCAATATTGGCTGCTGCGTTGATGTTTGTTAAAATCAATAAATACAATTTCATCTTTACTACATTTGAATATCCGATAGCAAAATTCTGACAGCCTATATTTTAAATCTTATAAAAAAAACACCTAAATTGATTGTTGCCGTGGTGGCCCAATTGTATCGGTACCAACTTACGAGTTGTAGGCCGTGGGTTCGAATCTGGGTAGGCGCTTTATGTTGTGTAAATAATTTCATCGCCACTGCTCTCAAAAGAAAACATTATGAGGAAACTGGCATGTCCTAGAACCAAAAATTCGAAGACTACACGTCTTCGAACTTTTGGTTCTAGGACAAAAGCCCAAACTGAACTGACATGGTAGATTAAGGTACACTCCCTTTCTAAAAGAGAAGACCTGTGTCCCAGCAGTGGGAACATTTTAAGCGATTTATGATGATGAGATTATTAAAAAGAAACCACTACATTTCCGTGTAAAGAATGTTGGCAAAAGCAATGAAGGAAATACAACCTTACAAAATTATGCAAAATTACATGAAAATTTAAAAGCTATCAACTAACTACTTTATCTTTAAGTCATAAAAGCCTACTGGCAGATATAGCCCATAAAAAGTAAAGACTGCCCCACCTTTTAATCACACAATGTTGCCGTGATGTTACTATACAGAGTGTCCCAAAAATCAACGTCAAGCCGAAAACGGTTGATAGGCCAGGTGGTGACAGTTATCAGAAAAATAATAAGAAAAATCTAAGTTAAGCATTTTTTTTTTTCAGTACAGTCAGTTAAAGTTGGGCGATGTAATAATTTTTAGTACATGGTGGAGCAAAAAGTGATGTTTTCTTTAAAACTGAGGTAGTTTTGTTTTAATTTTGGACTGTAGTTTACAGAAGGGTTATTCATGGTTACATCACTCACAAAAAAAAATGTCAATAATTTGAAAAGTACTTAACTTAGATTTTTTTTATTATTTTTCTGATAACTGTCACCACCTGGCCTATCAACCGTTTTCGGCTTGACGTTGATTTTTGGGACACCCTGTATAATATACATATACTACATTATATATAATATATATTATGTGTTTTTCTGTTGTACTTATAAGTCATATATTTTTGTTCTATAGTTGTATTTTCAAGAAGATAATTTAATTAAGCATTACATGGACTAGTAAATATACAAGAAGTAAATTATAAATTGTTATCTTCGTAATATGTAATTTGTCTCAAATTGTGATACACAATGAAACCAGATCTTTGTACAATAAATTAACTTGTAATTTTTAAATTGAATATCTATCTCTTATTAAATAAGTTGTTTGTAATAATTACTTAAATATATTTTTATCAAAATATAGTTTTTAGTGAAAAATAGAGATAGAGATAGTTTTATGGAAATATCTGACCAAATATGTTATTATTTATGTTATTGCTATTAATTTTTATCCGAATCCAATTAATCAGTTTTGTAAAGTTTTAATTTTTAGTTACTAAGATTTTGATTTATTTTTTATTTAACTTTTAGAAATAATAATGTATCAAATAATACCTTTTGTACCCTAACAGGGTCTACAACGGCTCTTAGCTTTAAGCTTTAAGCTCTTAGCTTTAACCTGTTTTACCTTGTGGAACGCAGATGCAGAAGGGGCAGACCCAAAAAGTGCTGGCTTGACGTCGTAGCGGATGACATGCGTACCAACAAACTCACCATAAGGGATGCACAAGACCGTCCGAAGTGGAGAGCTAAAAGCAGGAAAGCGAGCCCCGGGCTCTGAAAAGATGCAACCGGAATAACGCAAGGATGATGATGAACGCAAATGTATGAATATGCAACAAGAAATATGAAGTTAAAACTCATGGTGAGGTTCTTCAGATGCTAATTATGATTAGATCTTGAGATATCATCTACTTTCCCTTATCCCAATGCATTTGGGGTAATGAAGTATATGTGTTTTTCTTCCATGTGTCTTTATTAGTCGTCATCTCAATAGTCACCTTTTTTCATTCTTGGTTGCCTAAAATAATGGTCAGCTCAAAGTTGCAATTACTCTCTTCAAAAGGCCTTTTCAGACATGGCTCTGCTTTGTTAAACTCACATTAAATTCTAATAATATAATAATTATTTGGACTTTTAAATAGAACAAGACTACTGAGTTTTTTCGGCATATCTTCCCAGGGAGCACTCAGGTAGGAAATGCCGGTGCCATCTAGTTTTTAAAATATTGACGTCTAAAAGTGTCTTATAGATCTACTTGCATAAAAATAACATCATAACACAATCTGTTCACGCAACTGCCTTGCAGAACAGTCGCCAGGGCTGAATCGCCTGTATGTCGTACATTGAGGGTACTCAATGCCCTCCTGACGGCCAACCCTGAATGTGATGTGTTTGCGGACGAATGGAGTAGAATTATGCGCGTATGTCTGATGTTCTGTGAGAAACAGTATGCCAGGGTGTCCACTATTCCAGGTTAGTAAGTAGATTGTTAATTGTATAATTTTGTTTTCTTTATGTTTCTATGTTAATTAATGTAATTGGTATTGTACCGTGTTAATTAACTATAAATAATAAATATAAAAATAAATATAACATTTCATTTTATTTCAGTCACCATAACCGAAATCGGCATACGATTTAATTGTAATTGCTTTCAAATACCAACCTGACTCGATTTCCGCAAATTATATTTAAAAACCGGCTATATCACACTCCCAAACAAAACGAAATCATACATGAGTACCCGGAAATAACAACTAAACATTAAAATGACTTGCCGAAAAGCAACATGTAATTTGTTTGTTAATTCAAGCCGATAGATACTGGTTGAAATGGCGGACTAATGGGTCGGCTACCGCGCATGCGCGAGTTTTTGCCGACCAATGGCACCGCTGCGCAGGAGACGGCGACGATCGCAATTTGTTAACGTGATAAAACGGCATTGCTGTGTACCTATTAGGGGTTTAGGATTTAAGTTTTTGTAAAACGGAATTCTCTGAAGAAGGCGTAGTTTAAAATTGAGTATGGACTTCTGGGGTAATGGGGTATTCGTAGATTTGTCGCTAAAGTTGATCCTTTAATCAACTTAAGTCTTAGCGTCTGTCTATGTACATGTAAGTAGATGTAAATACCGTGTGGTCTACTATGCTAGAACATCTGCATGAGGTCTGATTTCAATATTTGACAGACAGTTAGTGCCGTTCAGGGGGCCACATTGTACTCAGAAAATTTCCTAGTTGAGCCAATGTTCTATTTTTGTAAGTACGAGTGACTTTAAAAAAATAAAAACAATCACTGCGATAAACGGTCATAGAGATATTTGTCTATTTTCAAAAGTCTCTTAGTCCACGTAAAAATATCGTGACAGGATTTTTTTCACGCGATCTTCAATGTGCTGCTCAGCACTGAGAGTTGAAAATTGTAGGTAGCGTTTTTCCGACACGCTAGGATGCACTTTGTTGGATACTCAATGCTCGGCTTAACACCCAAAGTTGAAAATCCAGTGCCAGAAAAAATTCCGCCGTGATGTTTTGACGACCATGCAAAACTGGTCTTTAGTATTACGAATTAGAGAATGTAGTGTTAACATTAGCACACAAGAAGTATCCACTGCTTTTCCTACTGCTACTAATAAAACACTAACATAATTGGACAACATCGAAAAACGTAGGTATAACGCAACAAATTCTATTTATAAAAAAAAACTAAACTCCGTACTTCTTATTTCACGAAGTACATTTATGGGAGATCATAGCACAATCTGTGATATAAAAGGTTGAATTCAGGAGTCATTGCAGGCGCCATAAAATCAAGATTTATTATGGTGCTAACCGTTCTAGGCCTATGGGGTTCGCCACCGGACTGCTAAACACCATAAAAGTAAGATTGACGGTGGTGGAATGTTGTTCATATGCTTGTAGCACATTTTATTCATTCGATTTCGTTTGCGTACTAGTTTTTTTAAGGGGTAAGTTATGGAAGACGGTTGGTTATAAAATGTGGAGGAAACAAATTGCGAGCATCTTGTGCAAGAAGTTTGAAATTCTTTGTAAGTACCGAAATAATTATAGGCTTTATTTATACGTTGACTTGTTTGAAAAAGAAATTTTGATTGGTACTCAAAACAAAATATAGCCGACGTGGCTAAAAGGGATGCCCAACTTAAGTGGGACTGGACAAAACATATCTGCCGCATTAACTGTGGGTTCAAATAGTACAAAATCGGTGCCCTGAGACAGTCCGGCAGGAAGGCTAGTAAATATAAAAATAAAATTTGTTAGTTTCAAAACAGCTGCTTAGTCAAATAAATCCTACGAATATTATAAATGTGAAAGTTTGTGAGGTTATATTATGATAGATGATGTTTGATACTCTTTCTCGCAAAAACTGCCGGGGAAAATGCTTTAACACAAAACTTTTAACGACCAAGAATTATTTACCGTTGTCTATAAACCGAGGAAATTGCTTATACCCTCTTCAGGATTCCTACAAAGAATAACTACCATTAACGGAACACAGTACAACTTTTGACACAAACGGATACCTAAATATAAATATATCTAGGAATATTACAGACGAATTGCGAAAAATATTAAAAAAAAATCTGTTAAAAATTAAAACAACTAAAATTTACGAGCCCATTTTAAAAACTGAAATCTCCCTCACCCATACAATTCGATCATCACCAATACCGTTTAAACGTACATTAGAACTCAGAAGTCATCAACAAACGCCGGGTAACAAAGTAAACACACACTGACATTTGGCTCGCAATCTTCTAACCGATCAGTTGAATACATTAGACTTAATAAAGGGAGCCAAGTTCTTTTCATTAGCAAGCCACGAGAATATCTTGATGGTGCCTGAAACTGCAGGGCTGGTAGGCAAGGAGAGTTTAGTCACAGAATTTATGGAGTTATAGAAAAAAAAATGGTTATTTTGGAGTATTGGTACTCATACATACAGATACATAAATTCATGCCTTTTTCCCAGGATGCAGTCAGATACTACAGAACGCCACCTCCTGCGATCCTTACATACTCCTTTTGTCTCGTTTAAGTTCGTATATCTGGTCATACACGCACGCCGGTTGTGAGTACTATGCACCTGCACCCTAATTGCGAAACGCAAAATTTATCAGAATCTGAATGGGATTGAAGATTATTTCTAAACCATTGAGTCATTTATTCGTATAAATTTTCGGCTCAGCAACGTAAATAACGCAATGAATGTTATTTCACTATCAATATTAAACCAATTCCTACAGATAGAAAGTTACGCAATTACCCCTCTGATTTTTCTGAATAGTATCACCAATAAGATCTGCCTTGTAGATACCTTTTGTTAGTCGTGCTTCATTCATCCTCCAATCCTAGCATACTCTTTTAAAATTTAGTCACTACATCTTCATTCAACTTTTATTCTCTTCATCACCTCCTTTTTTTCTTTTATATTGGTATTTTTCTGAAATGGTTTCAGTTCTAACAATTGATTTCCCGAGGATCAGAAACTTAGTTCTTCCCGATGAGATTTCGACCGAGAATCTTTAATTAGCACTTACTATAGCATAGCTATATTCTCGTCTATATCTTATAGATTGACAGTTGTACGACAATGGCCGGAGTAATCGTTATTACTCCGGCCATAACGCTCATTCAGTGTATGTTTTTCAGAGTTAGAAAACTCGTATTTTTATAAATATTACCCAGTAATATTTTAACCACAATATGAGCCATTGTCCTCTGCCTCGTGCCGACATGGCAGAAGAGTTGCAGTGGTATGTTCTCATAAAATATGTTGCAAATCATGTTTGCGAAGCAAAATAGGACAGGGAGTACTTTTTCTAGCTTTTGTTAGGGCCTTGTTTTGCTATATTCAATTTAACAATGTTCAGCAATTATTCTTCGCCAACCCTAAGACTACCGGGGCTACCCGGAATTGTCCACACTGATCGACGTCTCTTCTTTAGTTTTTTCTTACTAATTAGTATAATGAGGTGTTTTGTGTTTAGTTAAAACGACAAATCGCTTTTTTGTTACTAATTGGTGGTATGTGAGCTTCTATAAACTTTTTGCTCTTCAGTCTAATGCGAAACGTGATTTTTCGTACTTACAATCTAGCTTAAGATACGGCTAACGGTGTAAATGAAAGGGGAATTAAAGGAAAAGCTGAGATTTTACTTCAAATTAAGACGGCACTTAAAGCGTCGTGCTATTTCATGTCTAGAAGACCTTTGAGTAAGTATTTGTTATGACTAAATTTGAGAAAAGCTCTTCGTAAGTTACTAAAGATATGTATTATATATACTTCTATACCTACATATTATAATATTCAATTAATCAAGCACGTTAAACCGTTAGTTCCGTCTGTCACTCGTGGATCTTTGACAGTAGTTACGGGTCACCAGATGTCCCAAATTCTGTCCAGTCTTAACAAGGGGTATTGTGGTACCCAGTTGCCGGATTGTGGAGGTCAGATATGCAGTCGCTTCATGAAAAATAAAAGTATTTAGCAACCCCAATATAGTTGGGACAAACATATGGCAGATGATGATGGCCACATATGTTAAATATAAGTATTAAAAATTGGCTGTTTATATCCCTCTATGTGACCGCGTTGTTCATAAGTTAGAAAATTGATTCTAGAAGGTTTATGTGTATACCTATGCTTAATCAGACTTTAAAGTTCCCACTGCTTGAAAACAGAGCAGTAATTGCGGAACTTGGTATTAGTAGGAATTTGGTTTCATTTTGATAGTTAAACAACATTCATTGCGTTATTTACGTTGCTGAGCCGACAATTTATTCGAAGAAATGACGCAATGGTTTAGAAATAATCTTCAAGCCAATTCAGATTCTGATAGATAGGGTGCAGGCCTTCACTCTTCAAGAGGGAGTGGATTATAAATTACCACGCATGCCTAATGCGAGTTGGCACGTTGGCGGTGTCACATGTCTTCAAAGCTCTAGTTCTAGGACATTTCGGTTTCCTCACGATGTTTTCCTTCACAGTTTCGAGAGCAGTGGTGATGGAATTATTTACACTAAGTAAATCAAGCAGCGATGACCCAGTGGCGAAATCAGGCAGGCGCTTTACTTTGTGAGTATACTTAAATATATTACTATAATTGAAACTTACATCTAAGTGTCTTGTTTTATCAATTCGTATACAACGTGCGAAGCAGGATCACTAGTAATATAGTCATAGAGACGGCAAACTATCAACTTTATTCTTGTTTAAAAAAGTAATGGAGCTGATTCTTTTATTCACTACCTAAGCTAAAATAAGAGTATTGCTATCTCTTACTAACAACCCGCGAATGAAACAGACAAGCTTTAGAACCGTCAAACTAAATGATGTCTCGATTGCCTTAATTTTGCTGTAATTTTAAGCATAATGAATTAACATCGTCTTATTTGCGTTGAAGAAAATTTTAGTTCTACTAAATTTGGCAGCTGTTATTTATTTCCGTCTCTTTCTTGTTACGTGAGAAAGAAAAAGATAGCAATAACCTGAATTCAGTTTAGTTGGTGCCTGGTGCACAACAGCGTCAAATTCATCACTAATAACCAAGTTTATAATTTTCGATACCATTATATGATGTCATATATTATAATCTCGTTCTTCATTTTTCATCCTTACAATTACATGAATTAGAAGAGACAGATTGCATTACTAATTGCTTTTACGTTATGATTATGTAATTATGACGATATCGTCATAACTATCTGACCATAACATGAAGCAAATCAGTACAAGAGGAACATAATAAGTTAATTACGATTTCTATTTTAGTATTGAATTAATTATGTTCCTCCACTACTTTCCAGAGGGTTCAGAATCATAATAATTGCCAGCTGATTGCTGAAATGAAGCATTTTAAGTTACTAAAAGACCTCTCATAAATTAGTCTTCACAACTGCCAAGAACTGACGATCATTCTCTGTTACTTTTTTTAAAATATTCCATTACAAATTAATCGTTCTACTGGTTGACTAAGCAAAAAATTGGTCGACTTAATATCTTAGATACATTTACTTGTAAAGTTCTCGACTTTGTCTTACCAAACCTAATTGTTCCCGGAACAATCACTATTCAATTAACTGAAAATATAACAATACTTATCTAAACCAGTCCGACAAAAAACCAGCCAAGTGTCGAAAACAACAGAGCAATAATACTTAAGTACAGACAGCAAAACAGTGAGTAGACAAAATTATTTCGCAACGAATGCAATCCGCCGACCGAAAACCAGATAATTGGATCGGAATCCACTGTAGAACTTACAACAGTATATAGAATCGAGTTTTTACCCGCGTATTTGGTAGTATCATAATTTCTTGTCGGGTTTTATGCTTTTTTTTATTCCTTAAGTTGGGTCGGCCTTTTTTGATACTCCGCCAGATAATTCCTGCCTCGCCCGGCATTCTGAATAAATGTTGGCTACTTATTGTGCTGACCGTACCACATATGCGTTATGTAAGAGGGGACTTGGCTGTTTTTTTTTTTTCTTTTTTGTGCTGGATTCCAGTTATTGTTCCGTAATGGGGTGTGATAAAGCATTTTTATGAATTTAATTCCTTTTTGTAGCGTGTGGTGATTCTTTGTTTGGTGCTGTGTTGTGGATATCACCAGGTTAAGGTGGTGATGGGAGACGCGGTGCTCCTTCATTTAAAAGTTGAAATATAAATAAAATTCGCATTATTTTAGTACTCTGTTGAACTGAAGCAGTGTCAAAACAATGAGGAATGTAAGGCTTGGAAAAAAACTTCTGTAATCATACTAATCAATAATTTATGTGGACGTTATCATATCTACAATAACTACTCTGAATTGTATCCTTTTCCAATTCATGGGAATCTCTTAGTGATTTTCTTCATAGGAAAAATACGATGGAACTTTTATTCATTCAAGAAGCCTACGGTATTATTGCAAAATAACACGAATACGCTTTATACCGAATAACATAATTTAAACCAAATATTGGCATCCGCGATCTGATAATAAGCTACTCGATGGTACAGTCAGCGAAAAAAGTGTTATGAATAACATGTTTTTTTAACAAATGATCAAGGTTAACCTACATATTTGGAACTCTTTGTTGTATGTTTTTTTTTTATTACTGATACCTATTATTTTATTGGACTCATTAATTATGAATCACAAAAGTTTTTAACTAAAACTTAAACTTTCGGAACGCCTACTTCAATATACCTAAAAAGCAAAAGATATCCAAAGGGATATTATGTTTCAAATTATAATAAAATAAAGGTTAAAATAATTTATAAATAATCATAGTGTGCTGATAAAACAAAATAGTTGCGGCTTCTTAACATTTTTATTATCGCGATAAGTTAGTTTTTATGCAAATCGACGAACAAACGATTCGTGTTCACGACAATACATCGGAATGTCTATAATGTGCTAATATGGGATTCGAATTTATTTTACTTGAAAAGGAATTCGGTTTTTCCGATTTACAAATCCTTTTGTGGTTAGTACAGACGCCAGCACACAGTCTGTCAAATTTCTTTAATAAATTTTCAACTTTATCGCTAAAGTTTTAGGTTCAAGGTTGATTGGAAAAATTTGACAGTTTCTGGTAGCGTAGTGCTGGCGTGTGTACACTGACAGCACGGAATTTAAGATGATTCTCTAAAGGGGTGGGCCCTGCATCAGCTTTTCCATTCATAAATGCATACATTTAGATGTAAAAATCAGTAAGTCATCATCGAAGTCATCATCTGCCTAGCATTTTCCCAACTATTTTGCGATCGGGTTACAGTCTAACCGGATGCAGCTGAATACCATATTTTACATGGAACGACTGACTGTCTGACTTCCACAACCCAGTTATTGAGTATTACGATACTCCTTGTTAAAATAGGTTGTCAGCGTTTCGGGCTTCTGACGAACCGTAACGACCGACAAATCGGAATAGGTACTAACTTATAAAAATAGTTTCTAAAGACCAAAAAGTATGAATAATAATTCTTAAACGTTTATATAATATTTTGTTTCGTTAGTATTACAAATCTACGTCATGTCAAAAGCTTTGCCATGGATTTGTAATACTAACCAAAGCAATCATTGATCACTTCAGTATTTCATGACAGATAACTTAAACACACTATATTTATCACCAGAATTTCTGGAAATCTAGTCTTTTCAAGCCCTTCATCAGTCAACGTCACCCATTCACGATTCTTTGGCCATTGTACACAAAATTTCGCAAATTAAAACCCGAAACCGAAGCTGTCACCTTCGCTTGTCTCCAAAAGCGATATACCATTGTCTTTGAAGTTGAATACTTGATACCCTTTACGTACCTCCCAAATTCACCACACTGAAATTTCAACTCTGCATCCCAGAAGATAGGATTGGTATTGGATTGGAGAATAGTAGGAGTTACGACATTCATGGATGTTGGGAAGTAGTATTTATGTCATGTACCGGGCTTTTCGTCTGTCGGGAGCCCTATTTATTGCCGGTTACCGAAACTCGAATGAATTGATAATTCGAAACGTTTTGTTAGGGTTCTACGCAGATCTGGGAATAAGAATGTTATGTATCCAGTAGATTTAGGAAAACTGGTAACATTCATCAATTCATCATCATCTGCGTAGCCTTTTCCAAACTATCCATTGGGGTCGACCTCCAGTCAAACCGGACACAATAAATTCCAGTATTTTACATGGAGTGACTGCCTATGTAATCTACAAATCCCAGTTACTGGGTCAAAAGAGTAAAGATGAATGTTGAGAATTCACTGCTGAGTCTAACGCCAAAAATGAATGAATACGAAAGAAACTTGAGTTGGAAATAATAGCGGCGGGCTGATCAACAACACAAAAGGTATTAAAAAAAAAGTACTGCCCAATATCCATCTATAATTTCTGTTAGATTTTAAATTAAGAATTCAAGAAGAACACTGCCCAAGTTTTGAGGAGACAGTTTTGATGGCCAGTAACTTCCTTCAATTTTTTTTCCCGAATTCCAAACCGTGAGACTAACATAGACAAGAGTAGAGTGTGTACCTATATAGTACCTACCTACTTCAAATTCTGTGTTAGTTCCTTTGCAAAAAAAAAAGCATGAAATTGAAATCTTCAAAAAGAATGTTTGATTAGTTACGCATGGAGCAGCCTGGCTGATAAAAAATAAATTCGCTTGAAGGTAAATGACTAGATATTTTAATCTATTGTTACCGTTATTTCTTGGTGAATTTGAAATTACATTGATGGTTCCTTTTAATATAAGCTACTGTAATGGTTTGTTTTATGTCCATATATTTCAAGGTTGATCATCTATTTTCTTTTTGAATTGCGCAGTGTATTTTATTTGTTATGTTAGGTAAAAGGTATGCTCAAAAATTTTGCTCATCGCCCAGCATAGTACTCATTAAGGCTCTGTGTTTAATGTTACAGAACCACCACTGTTCCTTGATTATTATTTTTAACGGGCCATTTTTTTTACTAAGACCTCAACATATTCAGTCAGATATTTATCTACATGTAAAATAAAGCCAGTACTATGTCTTAATCAAATTCTGGTAAGAGCATTTCAGAAAAACTTTTCGGTAACAACCTTTGCACTTATGCCAACCGCAACCACATTCCCTTCACACCTCAAAATCTCCCTGCCTCGCAAAACAAAACAAACAAGCGAACATCAAAAGCAAAGGCTACAACGGTGTCAATTAAACCGTGCGCGCACAATTAACGAGAGGAGAATGTCCCGATGTGATCCTATCGTGTGACCTAGGGCTATCGGTAGCAAGTTCAGTCCAGCTACCGTTGTTCCAAGCTTGATATATTCTGTGAACGTTTATTTTGCTCTTTGGGGGTTAATTGAATAAATTGAAAGTTTAATAAGATCTTGGTTGGTGGTACTGGTGTTGGTGAATTATTTGGTTCGAATGCGTGCGTATTGTTGTATCTCTAAACAAATTCAAAATCTGGAAATATGTTGCAATTAATAATATAACTAGGAAAAAGACTAACCACTTCAGAAATTAAATTTGCAATTTGGGAAACTTTTATGAAAAGGAAGAGATTGAGCACAGAACGGATGATAATAACTAAACAAAGTGCGCATATACAAGCACGTCAACGCCAAAAAGCAAAGCTGGCTTCTGAACTGACCAACCCTCTAGAATACCGTTGATTGATAATACAACACATTTATGACTTAGCTTGGATCTAGTCAAGCAATAAGAAGAGAGACGGCCCTCGAGGGCCGTAACCGAAACACCAACAAACACAGAAGACATCTGCTAATGGCTTGGGAACACTTGCAAGAATAAATAGAAAAAAAAACTTTAAAGTTATCATTATCTACATGTGATTCTTTTGCAACTCGTTCTTTTTCTGTTATAGGCATCTTGGTTATATCATCTACATATTCAATTCAGGAAGCTATATTGCATTATTAGCATTACCATACTTCATTACCCTATCTTCAGCTTGACCTAAAGCTTAATTTTCTATATTAATTACATTGGATGACAAGCCTGTAATGCAGAGCATGTTTTTCTTTCCCATAACTTCATGGGAAGGCATATTGTGTTCATGTTCGCACAATTTATAGCCGTCACCGCGAGCATTGTTTAGTAAATTATTTTTATTATTAATTACAAGTTTCTTTACTACGGTTGTTATAGTTCAATTTGTGTTTTGCTCCAGTTTCTTAATACTGTGTTTGTTTGTAGATTTTAAAGCATTCTTTGAGTCTTGGTAAAGAGGAACGTCAATATTTATGATAACAATTTTTTTTTAATTATGAGTTACATTATGAGTTTCGATTTCACCAAAACGAAAACCAAGTTTGAGGGTCTCTTCCAAGAGAATCTTTTACATTTTATTAGACCCAAGAATAATTGTTTTTAGCTGTAAATAATTTTATTGGTGTGAATACGAGAGCGGCAGCTATGCATGATGAGCATTCAAGAATTGTCATGTCTCTCCATGTTCTACAAAATTATGTAGGAGTAAACAAAAATGTCCACATTGTAACTCATTCACTTTTACATAAAGTTATAAATAACGATCTATGAATAAATATGCGGTTTGTAGTACTAAACCGAAACCTGCCTATATATTTTTATAATAAATCGGTATTTCATCGACCTGTCATATTTATTACAGAAACCTTATGACGAAGTTATAGAGTTCATTTTAGTAAGTTCTCAACTATTTAAAACAATATTAATAATAATTTATGGAGACACATAGACCTATTATACCGATTAAAAATCGTCAATATGGTCAAAAAGATTCGGAGTTTCAGATTGGCGTAAAAAAAATAACCGGTTTGGTTCTGTGGAAGGAATTTTAAAACTATTCATTATTTATGTGGTGGGTAAAATTCAGTTTTGGTTGATGTGACAAATGGCTGGTGGATATATACAACTGCATTTCTTGTCCTTAGTTACATATTCACATGTTTTTTTCTGCTTAACTGTAGTTATCAAGATAGTAAATCAACGGATATCATCAAAAATACGAAAGTGCGATACCCATTTATTGGAGCTTCCTCTTGTTTCTATTCAGTATTCTTACACAAATAATCATCAATTGAAACTCGACGATTGCTCAATTCTTTGGTTAGATTAATGTTACGAGTATAAGAAAGATCTTAATGGTTTTATTGCCATCAAGTCTTCTGTATTACAAATTTTATTGTATAAACTTTTTTGTGAATCGAAATACACCTCTCAACAAGCTGTTGATTTTATTCAACTTCATAAATGAAATATTTTTTCATAGAATAGGTATATGATTTGTAGTGTTTCTTCTGTATCTTCATTGAGGTGATAAGTTTAGCTTAACAAAGATACTGTAGAAATTTTTATCTAGGTAATAAAAACGTAGGATGCATTTAGATCTTTATACAACGTTCACTCACTAGACCACATTAAGAAAAGTATAGTTAAATTACATACTAACAGGTGAAGGAAAACTGGTGTTTCATAAAACCACCCAGTTCTTCCCTGAACAGCAACATGACAAAATACGTTTAGTATTCAAAAGAGTAATTAAGATCAAGCATTGGAAATCTTTATTACGCATATTATACCTAGGAACCCGTTCCACGACTTAACTTAATCTTTATGCTTTTTTAACTGGACAAAAATGGTAAAAAGGTGCAAAGAAAAGGATATATCTGCAGGTTTCTTTTATTGAAAACCTTACTCTTTTACATAGTAAGTTATCTTAACAAGGTCTAGTGATTTCAAATTGTTTTATCAGTAAATTGGTTATACTTATCTTCAATGTTGTTTTGCTGGTCCTATTATCAAAATTATTATATTGCATATAATTAATTATTCAGTTGAGGATATTTTCTTGTATCATACTTTTTAGAGCGTGACTTTTCAGCAGCATGTTTGTTGATCTTTTTAGTTAGTGATTTAAACTCAGTTATTATGACTATGACCAGTGTGACTGTGATAATTTGTTTAATGTTTTTTTTTCTTTGGAGCGTATTCTTGTATGAGGAATGTCTGATTAATTTTATGCCTTGCTTGAAAATTAAGAACAAGCACTAATAAATCAAAAATCTTAATCAAAAACACTCTGTGACCATACAAACAAAACGCCCAGCGAATAACTATAGGCATTATATCATTAATTTAAATAAAAAACCAGAACGAACCACTACATATACTACAAACTCCAACATTATTCAAACGACGGACACACCCGTTATTATTTTATTATACAAAGTTTTAATTTGGTAGCACTGGTCAAATTTCAAAACATCCAACTTTTTGATTGACAATTCATTTTGAATCATGTATTTCTACTTCGATTGACGATTCTTTCTTCTACTCCTCTACATTTAAAATCACATTTTATAACAGTGTAGTATGGTTCACTTTCAAATGAACCCGCTATAGCATTCTAATATGTAATAACTATAAAATTATTCCAATACAAAACTACTTGGCGAAAGGTAGACCGTATCACGTGGCGGTCGGAATCTTAATACTATTTTGGAGTGCATCGTGAAACCTGCCCTATTTCAATTAATGTAGAGCCTAGATTCAATTGTTGCTGCATTTTATTCCTCATATTGATTTCAATGGGGAGTTCTGTGCTTTATTTTGGAGAGAGTAAAGTTGTTTTTTCAATAGAGGGCTGTTGTCCCGGGGTATCAAGTTTCGTTCTCACTTCGTCAGGTGTCGCTGGCGGCGTTGCTTTGTTTTGCTCACTTTTGTTCTACGTAGTGTGAACTTGATAAAAACTGAGAGGAAACGCGCGCTAACAGAATAGGGACCTCTTTGTGCATTCCTTTTTTATATTTTGGTTCGAAATGTATGAAAAGGCATGTGTTTGGGGTAGATTCTCATTTTGTGGTTGTTTTTTGTCTGAGTGAAAGTACGTATGATGCTCTTGTGGATTTCGTGCAAGCTTTTAGCAGTGATTGATCGAAATGTATTAAGAATATCAGCTGCTTGTGATTTTGCTTATATCTACATTATGGCCTTAAAGAATAGATTCGATATCGTTTTATAAAGTGCTTGGTTGGTATATTTAGGTATTATTATGACAGGCTAAAAACGAAAGAAGTAGATTCTGTTGGTTAGTTGAATTATGATGAGAGCTATCTGTATCTATTACTAGACTATTGGAATCCTTCCTTAACTCTAATTTCCGACAGCATTACTAGAACATTGGAGACTTATTAACAGCTTTCGACTTCTTTTCAGTTATTTAGGCTGAGTTTCCAATAGGAATTGGAAACTCAGCCTAAATAGAAATTAAAAATAAATAGGTGATAAATAGGAATTTCAAGACAAAATCATTCAGAGTTAAAAGCTATTATATTTAATGGCTCCCAAGACGAATAGAGTCCCTATATCCTCTTGTCAAAAACTTATTGGATTAACATAACGGAAAAAAACGATGTCCAAATGGACATGGAACACCCAATAAGAACTCTAACAACAAAAATCATTTCCTCTCTCTCCCAATTTCCCACGCCAACTTAACAAATTAAAGTATAACACGTTTAAATAACAGTTTGACGTCATCGATCATCAGTGTTATCAACATGGCGTTATCTGATCCCGGCGATACGTAGTGTTAAATAGTACCCATTGTGACAGTTTTACTTTGGGCATTAGCGTCTCATGAGCCGGTTGTAGAGTGTACAGAGAAAGGTGCTGAAGAAATAAATAAACTTAAAACATATACCCACCTTGAGAAACTACTCGATATTAATAGGAATGAAAACTATAAATATGTAGGATAATAAATCTGGTGTAGGCTTTAATGCTGGATGCGAGAAGCACAGTCAGTCAGTCTTAGTCTAGTGGTTAGTGGCCCTGACTGTTAAGACTGAGGTCGAGGGTTCGATTCCCACCCAGGACAAATCTTTGTGTGATGAGCACGATCATTTGTTCTGTGTCTGGGTGTAATTTATCTATAATATGTATGTGTTTAGAAATATATAAGTATGTTTATCAGTTGTCTGGTTGCCATAGTACAGGCTCTGCCTAGTTTGGGATCAGATAACGGTGTGTTGGTTGTCCTAAGATATTTATTATTATTAATTGGTCCAAGTAGCGGTGCTTGGGGGATGCAAGTGTCCAGCAGTGGACCTCTTTTGGCTGTAATTATGGAGATGACGTAGACGCTTTGAGGCGACTATTCAGCTTTAAAATAGTGAGGCACTTCAGATACTTGGAGATAAACTTTTACTGACTGAATGTTGAATTACTCTGAGCTTTCATTATTTACATAATTTCTGATGAGTATCTAAATACTGCTTATACTATTAAAGTTTTACGAAGGGACAAAGAATTGACGATGAAACAAGAATATTCACTTGTCTTGGGTGAAAGGAACAGTATTTAACACAAATATATTCTAAGATTCCATGCGCTCACTAGAAAGGAATTTATTTCTAAACACAAGTTTACATTACATACCTAATTTATTCACTCAGTTAAAACACTCAGAATCATTTCAATTTCAACCCAACATTCTTCAAAGCTTTTTATGCAATCAGTACATCAAACATTCAAGTTTTAATCCATGCTTCGTGTAAGTATTTCAACACGCCTGCCTAGCTGGTCCAGCGACATACATCTATCTCTGTCTGTCATGTTAAGTTAGAAAAGGATGAAAACCCACGGCACTGACTTACAAAGAAGGTACGGTCTTATTAACATGAAGAGAATAGGTGCGGTGTAATGCATTCTATTGATAATGTTAATCCTAATCTAAAAAATAACGGATAGTTGACTGACTCATCGCCTATCTCGGCTTAAGAAAGTGTTTCCTGCTGTTCAAATATTTTGATGACAATAGGAAGTGTGTGAAAGAATCTCAAAATAATGATTTTTGAAGTAACACAGATGGTTTGTCGCTCTTAAATTCTAATTTGGTTAACATCTTACAAACCCGTATTGAAAATCGTATTGTTTAGAGAGATACTTAAATAATAAGGATGAGAAGTAATTGCAATGTAATTAAAATACCTTATGAGTCTGTAGACAGTCAATAGTGATTCTTACCTGAAAAAAGAAATAATAAACTAATAAAAGAATCATAAAGAAAATATTCTTTGTCGATATCAAAATGGACGCGTAGTAGAGTAGCATAAGTTACTACCATATACATATTGAACTTTTTACTTTGGTATTTAACTTCAGTTTCACCGTTATAAATCATTATTTAATCTCCTTCCTTTTAAACCTAAATGAAAACCTAAACAACAAATATGTCTCCTCCACCTATACAGTCACATCTTAATTTTTACAAACTCGTGACCAAGACATTACGATAAGTGATCCTTTTAACGCAAGAAAAAATAAACAGAACAGCACATTTATCAACTAGTCGCTCGGTAGGCAGATTTTTTTGTTTTATTTCAGAATTATCTGGATTAAACTAACCTTACACATGTTATATTTAAATCAAAATTGAAAGAAGCATTCGACACCATGATAGGTGGGGTAAATGAAGAATGTTCTATGAATAAGTGAGTCCTAAAGAATCGGAATTAAAGAAGGTAGGTCATATTTATAAATCCTGGGTATTTTAAGTTTGTGTTTGTTTTCTTGGCATGAAAGGAGCTCTCATTAAAATAGGGTCCGGCAAGGACCTATTCTCGCACCAAATAAATTTCAACGTCAAAAGAGCAAAGCGAAAACAGGTCCCTCGGTTATGTTATTAGATAGGCAATCTTTATTAAAATCATACCTACTTTGAGTCCTCACCGGACAGCAAGAGATAATAAAAATCCATTTTGCAGTCAATAAAATTATTAATCCCCAGTATTTTCAGGTCTTTCTGCATATCATATGACTGTCGGTGAGTTTGAACGACTCGCCCATAAAAACGGGGACTCTCCTTATTTTAATCACCTATATTAAGTTAATACGGAGTTTTTACGATTATAATATTGCCGTTGTAAATATATACATAGTTAGTCATTATTTCAATCACATTTATTTTTAATTTTGTTTTAAGTGGAGTTTAATAATTATTCAAAAATTTAGAGCTTTTTGTCTTAGATGTCTACTTTTTTGTTTTGCGTCCATCATTATGTCTGTCGGTACAAGCAAACAAGCTGATTTTCCACATAACACGAATTAGTATTTTCACATATCTTAAATATAACACTCATCGTCCATGCTTCTAACAAAACATCCATAAATTAGCAACAATGTCATCGATATTCTCAATTTGAATAATATAACAATAAACTAGATTTTAGTCTAAAGTTATGTCTAGCTTTATTTGTAATAAATTCGTATTCTTATCTTTTATAACGACGTCGACAGTAGCCAAAACCTCAGAATATATTCTGCATACACGATATGTCAATTATAAACGTTATAATTAAGCTTTATAAAACTATAATAATGCCTATAAAATTCCGTTTAAATTATTTTAATTGTGAAAAGTATTAATATTATTCTCAAATATCACAAAATTCTCAGAGGGTGATGCAAATTTCGTTATTATGTAAAGAGTATCATGATAATATCGTACACTAAAATCTGGTTCCCTAAGTTGCAAAGGTCAGTCGGCAGTCATCGCGTGTAAAACTAGAAGCTCACAGTTTTACGGATAAAGCATTTTGTTCAATAATAAATGTTAGACCAATTCCCAAACAAGTGGGATTGTTAAGAAAATATCTATAACCTATTAGTAAGATCGTCACAGCTAGCAGAATCATTCTCGAGAAAAAAATATTTCAAGGTAACTAGTTATATAACATCAAAGCTACCAGTAAATAATGAATATGATGAGCAAATCAAAGTTATTAAAATAATATTTAAAAGATTCATAAGATAATCACTTTAACCAGCCTATAACGTTCCCACTACTAGGACACAGGCCTCCACTCGTCGTGAATGTATGGGAGCCCACTAAGGGTTGGCAGATGTCACATGTTTCGGAACATTTGGTTCTAGGACATGCCTGTTTTCTCACAATGTTTCCCTTCACCGTTTTGAGAGCAGTGGTGATAACAAAGTGAAGCGCCTGCTTTGGCTCAAACCCACAAGTCATAAGTCGGGGTCAGTACCACTGTTTCACCTATGCTATTTTGCTTATTTAAAATAATGCTAAAGTAAAATGGAGAGATTTCCATCTAACACCAAACATGATAAATTGAAGTGAAATCTCTGAGGCCTTGATTGACACGTGTAAAATTAAGAAAAAACCCGTTAGCTCTGCCTACCTTGATACTGTATGAGGTTTATAAAAGTTTGTTTGAGTAATTGAGCTCAATATTTATGATCCACATAAAAATATTACGATCAGTTAATCAGTAGCCACTTATTATCGATTACAAATATGAAACATAATATAAATCAAGACATTTTAGTGTTGTGCCGATCGCCGTAGTCGGAAACTTGGCAACCAGTTTGAAGGAAAGCGTACCACGATTTGGCAACTGATTTTATAAGGTTTTGACTAATTCATACATATGTTTACCGTGTTTTAAACTCTATTGGTCTTGGTTTTTCTCTTGATGATGATTTAAATGTGAATTTGGAAAATATACAGGGTCAAATAAAAATTAGTTGCCAGTAGTTTACCCATGTGTATCTATATGGAAAAGAAAAGGAACAAAAAAAAAAATTTCTTTAATCCATTAACGAAAGCCAATCGTGTTTTTGTAAAGGAGATGTTTCATTTTCGGCCATCAGATGTACATTTATCAAAAAAGAGGAAAAAATACTACAAATTAGGGAAAAATATTCTCTGGTTAACTTGCGCCTGATTTGTTGTGTACAAAAAATAATAGTTTGTCAATTATGTATTGCCATGTTTTATTCAATATGGCGTCCCGTTTGCTTGCAGACTTCATTCGTTCTGAAATCATGTCTCATCAAATCAATGTTAAGTAGAAAATAATTAAAAAATGTGTGTATTCTTGTAGTGTTAAAAATAAATTACTATTATTCTCTTATAAATATTTTTGAGTAAACATAATTAAGTGTGGCCATTTCATCGTTACAAAAATCTTTAGTCTCCATTCTCGAAGTGTGTTTCTAAACGAATTCAAAATGAACACTTGCTAACTCTTAGGACAAACGTCAAACATTTTTAATTTTTATTTTGTACATAAAAACCATTTTATATTATGAAAAAAATGTTACTTTATTCTATTCATGAGTAATTTACCCAGCTTCGCTAAACTGTACACGTTATGGCCGGAGCCCCATATAAAAATGAAACATCTCCTTTGCGTGGAATAAAGATATTTTTTTACGAGTTTTCAAAACCAAAATACACATGTTATTTATTATTTTGAAAATATGAACGGTGAAAAATTTGTTAATATATAAATTGTTATTAGTTTTTCATGTCGAAGGTTATTCTTAAGGCATGGTTTAAATTATCTAGCCTGTTTTAAAAATAAGAACCTAGCTGAAATCGAAACACAATTCCTTTTACAAAACTTACAACTTGATCCGGTGCTGAGTAATCGTTTACTGTGTTAAAAAATTTACTGAAATAGAAATGAAATTGGAAACTTAAATTAGATCTAGTACAAAAAGACGGTCAGAGTTGACACATTTTAACTCAACCATATTACATAATCAGAGACTGAATTCATCGAACAAAATCAAAAACCTTAAGCACATCACTACACCACATATGGTCTTCTAATTAGTTTCAGCTCAATCGCGGAAGAAATTCTCGTTGATTGATCAATAAACTGTTTTCATCATAACTCAACTATTAAAAACCTTTTAAATAACAGTAACTGTATTGATTAAAGTATCGATATACTTTGATATGCCGATTATTGCTACCAGTTGTTCTAGAGTCGCTATTATAATTACTATGCTAAAATTTTGCTTCTACTCTGAGGGAATTAATAATTTTGTCATAATTAAAAACTGTATCAATTAGTTAGCTGTCAGCTCTACTACTATAAGTTTCATCCCAGATAGATCAATTCAGCCTATCGCAGTCCACTGCTGGACATAAGCCTTTCGCAAGTTGCTCAACATCACCTTGTCTTCCATTTTCCGCATCCAGTCTGTCCCCACCTTCGTCTTAAAGTCTTCGGTCTATCCGGATGGGGGGCGACCTATGCTATGCTTACCACTACGTGGTCTCCACTTCGGGTTCGTCTTTTCCACCAGCCATCAGTTCTTCGACAAACATGACCAGCCCACTGCCACTTCAGTTTGCTTACTCTGCAAGCTATGTCGGTAACTCCGGTTCTGTTTCGGATAATTTCATTTCTGATCCCAGATACAGTGCTTTTTTATTATTTTCTTTATATCTTGGAGTTGTTATAACATTTTTATAAACAATTTACTTCGTGTGATTAGGTATATCAGTTCAGTTACTTCTAACTTCTTAATTACTACATTAATAACTTCATTTATAATCAATTTGCTAACCTTGTCTCAACTATATTGGAGTCCGCTTTCAGTCTAATCGGATTCAGCTGAATACTAAATATTTTACTTGCCACGATTGCCTATATGTGTACCACTACCCAGTAACTGGATAATACGATACCCCTTGAAAAGACTAGTTGTCAGAGAGTCGGGCTTCTGACGACCTGTAACGAATCTCAAAGATCCAGGAATGACAAGCTGAGCCCACAGCTTACCATGCTTTCCGAGGCATGCTGTGGTCTTGGTATGTAAAGACCACACATCCGAGATTCATTTATTTATAAATAATTTATTTGTTATTAATTTCATGTTACTCTTAGCTATTAGCACTTCAGTATCCGGCTTTTTAACTTAACTCTAAATTTCATCGAAAACTGTTGCTACTGTTTCACCCAGGGATTTATTGCACAGACATCTCTAACGCCACATACGACAAACGGATTAATGATTGAAAGTAGTAAGCAATAATTTAATAACCCTATAGATCAATACTGCCAATATCGGACACAACCCTTCGCCTTTTACGATGTCAACCTGAAAGAAACAGGAAATGACATAAGGAATTAATAAGATTACTTATATTGGATGATTCTTCGCCACAGACCACACCAAGTGTAATAAAAGCTTTATTCTAAGAACGTTTGATAGGACTGATTCATGTTTTACAACTGGCACGACATAATTAGGTTCTCGGACCAGCCATTATGAAAGCAAACTAAAAATAAAAATACTAATTTCTTTCAAAAGCTCTTTCCAATTCACTCATGTGGGTGCTATAGAAATAATGACGTTATTAAGTACTTGTATCAATACAAAATACAATACTATGACAATTAATTCTCTGTCATGTAATATGACCAGCTCGCGACACTACGAAAAGGTTATAAATGCAGGTCCAATTCAATCAATTGTGGACTTTATTGCTGAAGAGGTAGATCAGGAAGTCGAGTGAGGGATTTACCGCAATATAAATTACACAGGATCTAAGCAACAGGCGGAATGTAGAAGCCTATCGACAGTTTTTGCTAATACAAGAGATGGGAAGTTTTATGATTTACGACATGTCTTTATAAATAATTACCTAAAAATAACCCTTTTCTTATAGTCAATGTTACACGCATAATATAAAACCTAAAAGAAGTCTTCTTTTACCAATATTGCAGTACAATTGATTGGTAAAAACATGTTTTCTTGGAATAAATTATTTATAACAAAAATACAGTTGTATAAAAAGGGATCGCTGTAAACAGACATTAGACATTAAATCAATATTAGCACATTCGTATTCGGAAAATCGGACCACAACATCGTAAAACAAATAAAAGTCGATATATATCCACATTTATTAGCCCTAAACCGTAAAAATAACTATATTAAGCCATAATACAAACTTTCAAATACAAAACCCTCTTTAAAACGAAATCGTATCGTAATCGTGTCGTAACGCGTAAATAAGACTCAATTTCTTTGAGATGCGACGTAAAAAAGTAATGTGGAGACTCTCAAGATTTTGTAACCCTGATATTTGCACCTTACACTTATGACAATAAGATCGTATTTTCATTGTCAGTTTTGATGAAGGCTTTAATAGAGTCTTGTAGAATGCCAGACGCGTTCGGAACGCGCGTTTTTCGATTATTACAATTCGCGCGAAAGTCCAATCGTTTTGAGCTTATTAAAAAATTGTTTTTGAATTTTCGTTATTGTTCTTGTTTTCATTTTTCAGTGACATTATAATAAGATGCAATTTATTCAAGTAAATGTGCGATTTATGTGTTCTTTAAAAAGAGAATTTTATTGAGTGTCGAGATATTGAAAAAATATGGCGTTAAGATAAGCTTGATAAAGAAAAATACATAACCTTTATGACACGATTTTATAAACTAGCTAGAAGAGAATATTACATTTCGCACCCCTAGATCTATAGGAAACTAACTCAAAATTCTTAATTTTTCAGTTATGCACACATTCGAGTCTGTCATTTCAATACCTATCGACCAATAAACCAGATTCAAAACTATTTCCAATATTTGGAGTCGAATGTAGGAAATAGTTTTGAATCTGGTTTATTGGTCGATAGGTATTGAAATGACAGACTCGAAGGTGTGCTTAACTGTAAAATTAAGAATTTTGAGTTAGTTCCCTTTAGATCTAGGGGTGCGATTTATATCATCACCATCATTTCAACCATAATCGCCACGCTTGGCAGGCGAGTTGGTGATCACAGTATGGTGGTAAAATGCATGGGAACGCTGCTGGCCATTATCTGGTAAGTCGCCCTTTAAAACACTCAGGGGCAAAACTAGAAGTAAATTAATGTATTTAGGAACTTCTTCACTTAACGTGAGTATAGGTACTATAAGTACACTCCTGCCTAACCGTTCGAAGAACAAGTGTGATGTTAGGGTTTGCAACCTTGTACCTCCAATTTCTTTGATAAATATAAAGTGAAAAATTTACAGATCATAAAATCTTTTATGCAACATTCATAAACCCATTAGTCAAATTCCGCAATACTTAATCACATAATTTATACCCCACCAGCTTAGATGCAATCGTCTGCATTAATTAAAAATACTTTAAACAAATAAAATCTCCTTTTTTGTAAGGTCAACGACTTGGCTACTGATTGAGATTACAAGAAATGTGGAGGATATATCTAGACTAGATTTTGGAGAACATTACTAATATTTTTATAAATAATTGAGTGACATCATGGCTAAACAATTGATACTTATTTATAACTGACTGGCTTCCCATTGGATGAAATGAAAAGTTTGTTTGATGAAATGACACTTTTACATGTCATAGAGATCATGGTCTCTTTTAAAGAGACCGTCTGGCTCCACGTGAGTCTGACATTGCAGGGATATGTCTGGAAGGGCTTTATGAAGAAAGAGCCATTACAAATTTCAGCTGACCTGTCTATACAGACGAGCTAAATGCATCATTCATCATGCATCTCAACCCTATTCTAGAGAGATTACCTTTAGCTGCCAGACGACGCCCCACTTAAATTTTAATAATTTTCAAATTTTCCAGACCTTTGACTTCTCTTATTGTAAACTTAAGTTGAATGAAAATATGCTTGACAATAAGCTTCCCTTTCCTGGAAAACCTCTGGGTATATTTTAGTGAAAGACTATATACCCAGGTTAACTTAGACTAGGATAATTTATTTAGGACAACGTATTCTACTCTAAGAATACGTGTGGAAGAAGGAGCCAGAGCAAAACGTTTCCAGTATTTTTTTTTATTAAATCTGTCAATCAAAAAAAAAAAACTCCTGTTGTTAGTTCTACATCCTAATTGTGGAACACACTATCAATCAGGATATTTAAAGGTCCATTGCTTCAAATTCTCGAATTTGTCTGCTTAATAACGTACAAAACGCAATGAATGTTGTAAAACTGTCAAAATTAGAGCCATAACGACTGTTAGTGTGTTACGCGCTGGTGTCATAATATTAGAACGAACCAATTAATGGCCTGTTCGAAATATTTTCACTGTAGTTTTCCTGTAGCTTTTATGGAGAAGCTACTGTTCACCCGTACTACCAATTTTACATAATGAAAATTGTGGATACCTTAATTTAGTGTCTAATCGTTGCAATAACTTAAGAATCATTCCCGCCCACCATTCCCAGACTACCCACATTTCCATCAAACCCAACAAGATTTAAAATATACACTTTATTTGACGAAACGTAGATAAAAGATACAAAAAGCATGTATCTAAAATATGTTAATTTGACATAACATTTCTAAGTGAAAGCACGAACGCACTTATAAGGGCGGGGTCACAATGTGAGAGGTCACTTGACGCGACCTTAGAAGTGTCAACTGATCAACGGCCAGTGTATTAAGGTCCTTGGTTAAACCTTTTTGGGCCCCGTTTTGGTTGGTATTGTGAGGCTAGGGAGGGGGTGAAGAGGTCAAGTTGCGTTAGGTGGTCTCGGCGCCTATTGAAATGAGTCCCTTTGAATGGAGTTTAGAAATGGGTGTGCGTGAGTTATAGACTGAGGCGATTAGTTAGTTACGTTAACTTCCATGGGTTTATCTGATGCTTTGTTTTAATTGGGAGTACCTTAGTAAGTAGTTTTGTTTCCATGTCACCAAATTTCTTATGCTTCTTTAACTCTAATAATTTCTATATTTCTTCTATTCTTCTATAAGTCGTCGTCAGAGTGACTACATGTATTAACATGTCTCACTTATTACCTTTTCTTTTTCTAAAACTCATTGGACTTTATGAAATATTCTTCTCTCTCTATCAGCCGTCCTTTATCTATATTCTACTCAGTTATTTTCTAGCACATTACCATTTATTTATTTTTCGTCATCATCATTATTTTCCTGTCCTTGTGTAACGGCGCAACATTTTTTTTTTCCACTCTTCCTCGTGAACCATCACGCTAACATTCACTCCCTTCTTTTTCATATTATCTATGAATTCTTCTAACTTAAATCGATTATGGTAACATTCATCTAAATCAATCACCACCTGATCGTCTATTTCCTTAGTAACAATTTCTTCTTTCCCACCATTAACTCTTCTATAACTTAAATCATTTCTATTCCCGCTTCTCTCATCGCCACACCGTCATTCTCGTAATATTATGCTAATATGTGTTTATACCTTGTTGACTGGTAATGATTTTAACCCGTCTCGTATTGTGCCGAGTGTTTTTGATACCAGTAGCATTCCTGATTCGACGCGTTGTGCCACTCAATGGGTGTACGTCATCGTGATATTTTATGTGTGAAGGTATGTATAGAATGGAATTATATAGTGTACTATGTTTGTGGTAGAAGAAGTCAAATTTTTTGAAGATTTTGTCATGGTTGTTGAAGTGATGGCGTAACTAATAAATGCTTTAGAGTGTCATTAAAAACAGGTGTTTGAAGAACAAAACTCATCATATGGATGGAATCTTTACAACTTTCTGTTTAGGCTGTTCGAATTGTTCATTATTTGATGAAATAGAATACAACACATAAAAACACACACAAATAACTAATAAATATACTTCAGCCATATTATATCATTCGGCATTCGAACATTTATATCTAGTTCAATTAATTGATGCTTCATTAAAGCCTCAAAATGCTCAATACTTACGTTACCTCCTTATAAATGCTCAATTCCTGAACATTCAGTATTTAATAGACAAAAGCTCTTAGATATATCTGTCTTATCTATCTATTCCTCTCTTTCACCTAACCCTATCTCATTCAAATCTCCACCAGCACCATACATACAAGTACCTCCAACAATAACAGCGCGATCCTTTGTCCGAACATCCACATTAAGCCCAGCTCGACTACCCTCAAAAGAATCGTGATAAAATCAACATCAGAAACAAAGCTGGGCAATATTTAATTGCAACACTTAACACCGGCCGGAGGGTTGAGTTATACGCGTGTGCAACGTTCGACGCGCGAGATAAAATGTGATATAGAGCGCACTGTGGATAGAACATACGCGGTGGAATACTGGTGTAGAGTTTAAAAGGAATGGAAGTGGCAGGTGATTGTGTATTTTGGGCTTAAGGCTTATTGAAGTACGCCGTTGTAGTGTATGAATTGATCAAAAGAAAAATGATAATGAAGATGTAATAGGTAACGATCGGATTATTATCCAAAAGGAAGTTTTTAATAACTATTCTAAAGACGAGGATACTGCAGTGGATGGGAGAAGGTTAATGATGATGAGGCTTGCAATTATAGTTGCACCAGGTGAACAAATAAGTGACTACTGAGATGACAACTAATAGATAAGTAATGAAGAATATAAAAATTGCGCAAATAAATTGGAATAAGAGCAAAAGAGTGATAAGGTGAGCAGATGCGATCCTTAAAATATCGACTAAAGATTCGGGAAGTATATATGGCAACATAAAGCCAAATCTTCAACATTGAAAACAGAGCAATCGTCAATGCAATATTCATAAAATAGCACCTAAGTTCAGTAAAACAAGTTCAACAAAATATTTATTCGACACAGTTCAGCTCTATTGGACAAGGAAACACGTCCCGTCATGAACTTCGAAACTATTAATATGCAATATCTATGCATTAACAGGTCTGTATAGTACCTCTCTTAGAACCCATGGCCGATGTAAAATGTGGCCGTAGGCGTCCAAATAACAAGATTTTGTCCTTTAAACGACAACTATTGTAACTATATCGCGATATCCGATGGGATCTGAATGTTTCTGGATCTCTGGATTATCTGCAAAGGGTGTGTGTTTGTGGACCTACGGGTTCGAAGAATGGGTAACTGCACGATAACTGCATGATAGGTGATGTATTTGGTGCGGTTAAAAATAAAAGCTTTTGGGTGTAAAACTTTCCAAGTGGTATATGTTTGAGCGCAAAGTTATGTTTTTATTTTTGTATAATTTTGTGAACACTTAAAATAAACAGCCTATATAATGTACCCACAGCCAGACCATAGGTTTATTCTATTCGAAAGGAAGTTGGTTGTAATCTTACCACGCGGGCCCAGTGAGGGTTCATAAATGTCCTCGAATTTCTGGTTCGAGGACATGACAGTTTCTTCACAATCTTTTTCTTCACCGTTTTGAGAGCAGTGTTCATAAAATTATTTTAACGAATTAAAGCGCCTGTCTGGTTTTGAACCCACGACCACTAGGCCACCACTGCAATCAAGTACTTTTGACATAGTTAATCTCAACTCTAACTCCATCTCTCCAAGAATGGCTTTTGGGAAACGAACACCCCATTTTACTAATATCATACAGCCTCATACAGGTACTATGACCGACCGTCAAACATATCAATCTCTTAACGTGTATCAACTTAACTTTTAACGTTTCCTTGATCTACCTATTAACCAATGTTGTAAGTTCAGTTATGTCTACCCAAAATCCTAACTTTCTTACTTTTACTGAGAGTTATAAATTCAAAAAGCAATTATCACAATCTGCGGGAATGCTGTCCCACTACTTTCACTATTACCAATTCACGAAATTAACATATTTATTCAAATAAATACAAATTATTTCAACTAAAGTATAAATTAGTACACCCCACAAATTGAAACTTGCTTGCCGTTTTCCAAGTCTGTAAGTAGCAACAGACTTAAGGAATAAGTCTAGCAGTATGTGCAAAGTAACAAGGCGAGGGTACACGCTATATCCCGCTTTAACGACGCATTTGTTCTAATATCGGGACCTACGTACGGTGTATACCTGGCGCTATAATTGAAAATTTACAAGAGATTTCCGTGAACGAAGTGTGAAGAAAAATGCAAGGGAAGAAAATATAACATGAGTTATTTTGGCATTAAAACTATAATGTCAGAAATTCATTAATTATTACCTTTCTTGTAAATTTAATAACTTTCATCGAAATATGAAAAGAGGGAATGATCAATGACACTGACAGTTTATGTTATTTTTTTTACTGTACCGTCTGTCGTGGTGATTTAATGCTGACAGCAACCACAGATTTGAACGACGGATTTTGAATCGCTTTCAGATTTCCTTTAGACAATCATCAGTGCAGCTTACCTACAGGATGTTACTCTACAGAAGTTTTAAAAATCACCCAAGTTTGAGTCATCTCTCACGACCTACCAATCTTCTTCGTCGTAACACTCTTGTCAGAGCGGTCGTGGTCCTCATGAAATTTCTTTACTAGGGGCTGATGTGATTCGCCTCACGATTTCTCGCCATCCAATCCGATTTTTGGAATTGTGGGTGCACGTGCATAATGAATCGCCCACTGCGCATTTTATTTGGTCAGTCCATCTCATGGGTGACCGACCACGTGGTCTAGTGCCCTCCACTCTACCCTGCACGACAAGGCGTTCTAAAGAGTCACTGACACGCCTCGAGACGTACCAATATCACAATCTATTCACAAGGCGCATATTAAATGGTAGAATGTATAGGGGCCATTATAGTTTAAGACCATACATTGTAAACCTACATTCCGGCAAATAAATGCATTTGAATTTGAATACTATCTTATAAATAATTTTATTTCTGTAAGTAGTTTTTAACCGACTTCAAAAAGGAGGAGGTTATCAATTCGGATGTTTATATGTTTTTTTTTTTTTTTTTTTATGTATGTTCGGCCATAACTCCGTCATATATAGACGGATTTGCAAAACTCTTTTTTTGTTCGAAAGGGGTTTATTCCGAAATGGTCCCATATAATTTTCATATAGATCTGATGATGAGTTCGGGAGACAGACACCGGAACTCTTTAAAAAATGACAGGAAATCAACCGCGATTTCTGCTATCGCATAAATATGCATTGTTTGTTTGGAATTAGTGCAGGGTGAATACCACAACTAAAAATTTAAAAATAAAAACTTTTTTGCAAAAAAAAACAACCGACTTCCTTAAAAACACTACAAAGTGAAAAATAACCTTAATTTCGGAAGTCGGTGGCAAAAAAACCATAAATGCAGATCCTAAGACACCGACTACCGAAATTAAGGTTATTTTTCACTTTGTAGTGTTTTTAAGGAAGTCGGTTGTTTTTTTTTGCAAAAAAGTTTTTATGTATTACCAATTTTACACGTCAATAAAATTTTAAAAACTAGGTGAGGTCAGCGTTTCCTATTTGACTACTCTAAAAAGAAAGACCGAAACAAACTCAGAGGTCACAGTGTTTTTTAAAGTCCAGACATAATCTTGGTCAGATCAATACTACTTACATACACTAACAAGCACTACATATCACTAAAGACCACCACATCCACTCCCCTGAAGTTTATTAGACGTATAATATTTCTAAAATAATACCATCCTTAAATTGTCCAGCCAGTAATAATGTCAGCACAACTTTTATTTCTTCGCCCATAACTAATGGTGAACGCTGTAACGCAAAACCTTGGGTCGTTTGTTCAAAAGAATATTGCTGCATGTCTAGGAAAAAATATATCAAGACTAATTAAAGGACTGAGTTTTTGCCTGGGGTGGTTAGATCATGATTCTTGGGACTAAGTTGGGATTGATTTAGGCTAAGATCGTGTATTTTAAGTTCAGCCTGGAAAATTACATAACTTAGTCTCTTCCATTTATTCCCTATTGGTTAGCTGAATGAATGGATGACAAAATTTTCCGTGTGGGGCCGGAAGCAAAGTATCGAGCCAACACATTTCTTCCTGTGCGTGTCGTAAAAGGCGACAAAGGGACTTACTAAAGAATGGGCAGCAGCGTTATAGCTATGCATGATGACAACGAAAAGGTATGATTTTCTACAAACACATATTGATGGTCCTTTAAAAACTCACATATGTTAGATGTTTAAAAAATAAAATATTTTGAAAATATTCAAGCTTTTGAACAGTCAGGACATAAACATGAATTTATTTAGCAATAAAATTTAAATAAAGGGTTTAATTAAAGTACATCTTGATTGTGAAAAATTGCTGTAAGAAATGGCTTAGCAATTGATAGACGATTATATGGAAGAAATTATTGGTATCGGAGGGAAGCCAATAATTGATTTAGCATATATTATGACGGTGGATATTGTTAAGGGCAAGATTTGGACAAGGTTAAGAATGGTGACACAAGGATAAAATTATATTTTAATTCTAATTCCAAATGAAAGGGGCTGTAAAGCAAAGGGATTACAATATTTATTTATGGACTACACTTTTATCAAGAGTCCAAAATACGTAGGTACTTCACTATAAACGATCGATATAAAAGACATAACAGCAAGTTATTCATACAAACTTACAGGTAATCACATCACAGGTAATTTAACTAATTAACGAATGGTAATCCCAGCTCATATTGAGCCTGGCTTCTACCATAACCTACAATGTGCACCGCGTTGATCTCTGCCTTGTTCTTTGAGAATAAATCTGTCACTACCTCTAAGACCTTAGGGTTGGCAGGATAAATTTGACTAGTAGGACCAAAAATGTACTTATAAAGTAAGAAAAACGAATAGATCGTTACAACTGAAATGCTTAGATTAAGTGAATAAATTCTAAGATCAGAAATTTCGAATTTAGAAGACTAAATGCGGAGGTGAATGACGAAATTTGGTGGAAAATTCCAGGTTTGATTCCAAATTCTTTAACGTAGAGGATATGTTAAATGTTTATTTAGTAATTAAGTTGTGCTCAATGTTATGATGCTGTTGCAATTTTTATTAAAAAAATTGAGAGGGGTAACAGGCACCACACAAGGTTATAGGTCATAAGGTTCGATACCAGATATGCTCTTAACTTTGTGTAAATTATTTCATCACCACTGAACTCAAAGTGGTTAAGAAAATCATCGCAACGAAACCGGCAATAGAATCAAATATTTGAAGACATGTGACATCTACTAACCCACACAGGGCCCGCGAGGTGGATTACGGCCCACTCCCTCTCACCAAAAGTAGGCCTGTGTCCCAGCAGTGGAACATTATGATGATGGTGATAAATTTAGAATTCAAAGACTCCCAAATTATTTACGAAATTCAAGCTATTCTATCCACTTTTTCTATTCAAGCATATTCCGCCCTGCCAGCCCTACAAGTAACTATGCTCGTTTTGAGTTACACGCCGGGCCCAACTAACAAGCCTAGCTAGTTATACGAGGCCTTATACAGGGTGTTGTGTCCGCACTTATGTTTTCACGCATTATACAGCCTGTTAGCGTTGCTTACTGAATTTGTCAATAAGTGCGTATGCGCTCAGAATTTAGGCGCGTTCTATGTGATGTCACGACTTTTTCCTTAGATGTCCAGGTCTGTATGAAGATGAGATGCCTTGAAGGTGAGTCACGTTTTGCAATAAAATGTATCTGAGAGATCAGTGTAAGATATGTGGGTTTATCTTTACTTTGGCATTGAGTTTGTAATTATTTTTTAACCGACTTCAAAAAAAGGAGGAGGTTATATGTTCGACTGTATGTATTTTTTTTTTTTTTTTATGTATGTTCACCGATTTCTCCGCCAATTGTCAACCGATTTTGAAAATTCTTTTTTTATTCGTAAGGGTATACTCCTGAGGTGGTCCCATATTAATTTTGTGAAGATTTGATGTATACTTTGGGAGATAAACGAAGGAACTCCTCAAAAACAAACAGTACCTACACGTAATGTGATTTGGATATTGTACTAAAGATCAAAAATAATTGCTGGTTCTATCTATCCATCCGTGGTGAACTAATTATAGTCTTCGAAGATACCGCATGGAACTCCTCATCGGTGAACAGTACATATAGGAACTTACAGTGAAAGGTTAGAAGGTTAGGGGATAATTCTTTGAATATTATAGGCACGTTTAGACCGTTACTTGTATTCTTATATTCCGTTGAGCTGATGATGGAAGGTACAACTCCTTATCGATCAGGAGTTAGAAGATATCTTGTCCTAGATAGACATACTCGTTGACATCGAGAATTGATTCCTCAGCAGACACTAGAGTGGGCTCTTACCCACTCTACTGTCTGCTTAATAAAAAAAAAGCAGCCTTAATCATTTTGGCCTGGCCATTTATTATATTTTTAACCGACTTCAAAAAGGAGGTTCTCAATTCGGATGTTTATATGTTTTTTTTTTTTTATGTATGTTCGGCCATAACTCCGTCATATGTAGATGGATTTGCAAAATTCTTTTTTTGTTCGAAAGGGGTTTATTCCGAAATGGTCCCATATAATTTTCATATAGATCTGATGATGAGTTCGGGAGACAGACACCGGAACTCTTTAAAAAATGACAGCAAATCAACCGCGATTTCTGCTATCGCATAAATATGCATTGTTTGTTTGGAATTAGTGCAGGGTGAATACCACAACTAAAAATTTAAAAATAAAAACTTTTTTACAAAAAAAAAACAACCGACTTCCTTAAAAACACTACAAAGTGAAAAATAACTTTAATTTCGGAAGTCGGTGGCGAAAAAACCATAAATACAGATCCTAAGACACCGACTTCCGAAATTAAAGTTATTTTTCACTTTGTAGTGTTTTTAAGGAAGTCGGTTGTTTTTTTTTTTGTAAAAAAGTTTTTATTTATTCTGTAGTCAAAATTGTACATAATGTTTTTAGGGTGGGGCTTTGTATTCAACAATACGCATTGACTTAAAAATAATGCTTGCAATACTAATGATCCCCTGCACCTAAGGGGGTGATTCTACCCGTCATTTTAAACAACTTTTGACTGATAGGAAAAACCGATTCCCAAATAACAGCGGACAGATTATTTTGATGCATGTATTTTTTTTTTTAATTACTATTCGTTGAGTTGTTTAATTGACGTGTAGAATTACCCCTTAACAGATGCAGGTGACTCAATCGCGATCCTGTATGACACCTCTTCCTGGAACACTGGTCTTGTGTCTTGTAGCGAGGCTAGTGTTGGCAGTAACAATGACAGTAGCCTCAAAGCTTCGTATTTTATTTCCCATTATTTTTATCATCAATACAGATATATCAATTTGCATAGCCTTATCCCAACTATGTCGGATTCGGCTTATAGTCTAACCCAATGCAGCCGATTACCAGTATGTTACATAGATTGATGGCCTAAGTGTCCTCACCCATCCTAGTTATTGGGTATTACGCTACCCATTGATAAGACTGGTTGTCAGACTTTCAGTTTTCTGACGACCCGCAATGAATGTCTAAAATTCAGTTATGGCAGTCGGGACCAACGTCTTAACCCTTTCGTTGCTACCAACGTACCATTTGCGTTGATCGAGATAACTACGTCATGCCACCAACGTACCATATGCTTTGAGTGTATGTACTTTAGGACGTTTTTTGAAATTACATAAAAATGATAGAAACCGCGTGGAGGTCGGAAAATATCCCGCGGGAACGTACTACCGGGATAAAAAATACTCTATATGTTAATCCAGGTTATAAACTATCTGTGTGCCAAATTTCATCCAAATCCGTTCAGTAGTTTCTGCGTGAAAGAGGAACAAACATCCACACATCCATACATACAAACTTTCGCATTTATAATATTAGTAGGATTTGCCAACATACACGGCTAGAATCAATTGTTAAATGTGGAAATACTGTTGGTTTTTGCTTCGAATTGTAATTCATGTTTTGGTAAGGAAAAAACGGTTGGTGCTGTGAAGGTCTTGGTGAAGTAAGTGGCACCCAGGTGATGTTTTTAAAATATAAGTTGCAATGAATGGGTTAACGTGCTCGCCGAGGCCCAGAGGGGCATGTAAAGATGGTCACTCATCCACAGACCAACCAAGGCAAGCGCAGCTTAACCCGATCGATCGACCGGTGCGGCTTTTATTACTTTGTCACTACACCCATTGAGAAGAAAAAAGCTAATACGAATTTCAATTATGACCTTTCCTGTCTAAAATTTCTAATTTACATTCATCCGGAACCCATAAGGACCATCAGTGGTCCTAAGGCACATCACTAGTGTAAACCAGTGAGGTAACTACAATAGTGCGTAAATATTAATAAGTTGCGAGCATTTGCCCAGAGGTACTGTGCAACCCATTGCTCTTGTTTGATTTATAGCTTGCGTACGCGCATGACGACAAGCAACTTATATCACTGTGTATTATTAAACAAAGTTCTTGAGTGCATCTGTCAGGCCTGTGTGTTTGGTCGGGGTTATCTTGTAAACTGCTAGACGGATTTTGTTACAAACTATGGTCGGCTTGAAACCATTTTTAGATATACTGGCATTTTAACAAAGTTGGCAAATGTCTGCCCTTTATTAAAGGAGACATACCTTTAGAAATAAACCAGCCCTGAAAATGTTCTTTTATCTAGTTTTAAAGCAATCTATCTTCATCTTCAATCCTCATGGATGGGTGGCCAAATTCACGTTGGTTTCGGATATGTGTTTAACAGTCGTTACGGGTCGTCAGAAAACCGAAAGTGTGACCACCAGTCTTATCAACGGGTATTGTTTTACCTAGTAACTAGGTTGTCGACGTCAGATAGGCAGTCTTGGGCACGCCACAATTGCGGCGGTAAGTTCCTTCTTTAAGGAGTTGAGAGGCGCCACGGCGTCCTCACCTTCCGCCTGACGCAGGTTCTCACCGGGCATGGGTGCTTCGGTGGGTTCCTGTTCAGGATAAAGCGGGAGGAAACGCCCGGGTGTTTCCATTGTAAGGATCGTCTGGAGGACACGGTGGAGCATACGGTGGAGGTGTGCCCTGCCTGGGCGGAGCACCGTGCCCTCGTGGAGGCGATCGGCGGCGGCGACCTCTCGCGTCCGGCCTTGGTGCGAGCCATGGTACGGAGCGAGAGGGCATGAGAAGCCGTCACCTCCTTCTGCGAAGCAGTAATGTTCGCGAAGGAGGAGGCGGGGTGCGTGAGGGAGTGGCAGTCTCTGTGCCCTCACGTCCCTAGCCGCCGCAGGAGGAGACGCCCCGGGCGTCGGGAGTCGATAGCGGACTCCCGGCCACCGTAGGCACGAGCTTGCGGGTGGCGAGCAATGGGTAGCTCGCCGCCCGGTAAGGACCAGGCTCGAGTCGACGGCGCGTAGTGTTCCACGCGTGCCTCAAAGAGATGTCAGCAGCAATGTAGGGGGCTGCTAGGACCGATGCCTGCCAGGGTCGCGAGATTGTTCGAAAGAGATACCGTGACTCTGGCACATGGGCAACTGAAGGAACACGGGTGGGTATTAGTCAGTAAAAGTCTGACACGCCCTCCCGCTCCACCCAGAGCGGGAGAAGTCATTTGATGATTTCCCATACAAAAAAAAAGATAGGCAGTCTTTCCATGTAATACACATATATATACAGACTGGAATTAGCTGCATACAGTAAGATTGGAAGCCGACCTCAACATACATAGTTACGAAAGGGCTACGCAGAAATCTCCGTTTTCATTTTCAAAATCATTTGAAATTTATTTAGCTTAACTTATTAATACCTTAAGATCTTCTTATTATACTCCATGTCTCTTCATCTAGCTATGATAAGTTACTTATTTCCAATATTCTAAGTTATTCAGTCTGTAGCACTGGTTTAAACTACATTTTCCATTGTATACAAGTCATAAGTGTCACAACCCATCAAACTATGTCCCACAATCGAATTTTTCACATAAATATTCTAAAAACATCACTTCAAATAATGCAGTTGCATCATTATAGTGAAGTGACGTGCCCACATCGACATTCTTCAGGTTTTATCAATAAATAACTCGATTACCGAATAAATAAGTATCGATAAACAAAACCGAATCAACGCTGGACAAGCATTACGCCTACGAAGTAACGGAGAGAATTATAATATGAAGGCGATTTTGTGTGGTACCGATTGCTGACGGTAAAGTGAGGTTGTGAGTTTGGCAGTGTATGTACGTATGCTACAATGATGGACATACTCAAATGTCTTTGGTATTATTCGTCGAGTTTTTGAGCTCTGTCAGTTCTGAGCTACACGATTAATGATAAATGCTTGCACTGACTGGACAGGCCCACTCAGTTTATGTGAATTTCTCCTCAAAGACCATTTCAGACATCAATCTACACATGTCTGGTTTCTGATCTTCACATGATCTGATCAAGATGTCTGGGCTTTAAATGAGACTGTGACCTCTTGAGTTTGTTTTGGCTTTTCTTCTCTAAGTATTCAGTAAACACCGACGTCATCCAGTTTTTGTACAAACTTACAGAAATAAATAATCATAGTGCAAAATTAATTAATTCTTTTAAGGTAAAAAAAAAACATATTTACCATGGGTACGCTCAAACCAGAGCATAAAAATCAGTTTCATACATTAGGAATAGGAAAATCGGATAGTCTTACAATATTTGTAAATATTTGATCCCCATGACTGTTTCTATGAGATAATTTTATCCGCCATTGCTTCATTTTTAATTATTTTACCTATTGTGGCACGGCCATTTTATTCTAGGTGCACCGTCTTCACATTAATTCATATTATTAAACATTTTATGGAGTTTCTTGCCCAATGTTCTCTATCCGAAACTATCTTATGTTAATGTCAATGTTAACTTTCAAAACTATCTGTCTGAAATAAATGTTTTGACTTTAACTAAACGAACTTTTACACGAGAAAATATAGTTCAAAGCTGAAAGCTAGTACAATGATTTAGCGTTTTTGCTTCTTATTTAGAAAGATCTTGACTTCTAAGTAATAATTACCCCCCAACCCCCTCCCCATTACCCCCCTCAAACAAACTCTTGTCTACAACGTGTAATTTAAATACTACATATGATTAAATCCACAAAACCCTAACTAGCCAGCTACTTAAACTTTTATCTCTGACCTATGAGAACTAACAATGACGCTTAACTCATTGGTTATTTTGTTCCGTTACCTCGTAAAGTTAACCACCATTTTAACTATGAGTTATTCGGAAAACTATTGTTAGGGTCTGTTAAACAAATCATGCTTTCGGTTTGTGGGTAGTTCGAAGTGTTTTTGGTAATGCTTGTATTTTTATGGTGCATGTCTTCTGGGCTTCAAATGGATCTACTAGGTAGGAACCGAAATTTTCTCTTCCTCATAGACCGATATGCGACACCGTGGCAGACCAAGGTGAAGATAACGAGACGAGCTAAACTTCTGCCGAAAGACTGGCCGTCCGTATTAGCGCCGATTTCATCTAGCTTTTAAAATATTATTGACGTGTAAAAGTGTTTTTTACGAACCTACTTACGGAAACAAAATCATTTATCACTGAAAATAACCTACCAAAATCTTACATAAATCTGCTTCCTAAGATTTAGGTGCTGCAAGTACATTTAGATGGAAGACTTATCAAAATCTTTCGAGTAAAATGGGTCAATAAAATAGTTTCGTAATAACTAATATTAAAAATGCCTTTATCACTAAAAGCTGGATAATTGATAAAATCCTACCTAACCTTTCTGATGCGATCGAATCAAAGAATAAAATGTCCTAGCATTCTTCATAAGGACTACACACAACGTCACACGTCTCAACCGTTTTGTTAGTTCGCAATTCACTATCTATTAAAATACCTTTCTGCACAAGAGACAGGGTTCACAAAACTATAAACACAAGCGTAAAAATGTAAAAATAGACGCTCCACAGTCCACACACGTAATATAATTCGCGGCGGCCGCGCAACAAAACTAATGAGAATCCAGAAAACATTTTACAGCTTAAATGTCGCTAAATCCATTACACACTACAACCGCGAACGGAATCGAAACCGAGTTTTATGCATTTCATATTTCTACGTTTATTTGGTATAGCCAATTAGTATGATCATAAAATCAACCCGCTTTTACGGGAGGTCCCTTTATTGTGGACACACGGGACTGAAATGCGTCGAGCAACCGTTTATGATTGGGATACGTATTCAGAAAGATTGATGAAATGTGCTGGACTATGGAATATCTTGTAGCTCTCTTGCACTTCCGTGTAGTATTGTTATTTAAAATGAGACAGAACGTAACGTCGCTTAAGATTGTTGGTTGCTGTATTCAACAATAGGTACGCGGTGCTTGTAGCGCAAATTGTGGATTCCGGTGAACAATATTATTATGGTTATTCGCATAATTCTTTGGTGTTCGGAACATAAAATATTATTGCTTTCGCAGTCGGTTTCAAAGCGCGTGCACATCTTATTCGCATCTTTTATTCGTTTCTCTTGGTAATCTGCCTACTCTATAAAGACAAAAGGATTAACTATATGAAGATGTGCATCTTCTGTCATATACTGAGGCGCCCAGGAAAAGCCAAAAGTTTAAAGAATAAGAAAAACTTGGTCCTCAGAGGCGACCGTCTAGCCTTAGGAATCAGTATTTTCAACATGATACTGCTAATGGTGGTGACTGTGAATGTAACCACTCAAGGTTCCGTACCCATTTATGTCACGTCAAATACGAGCATTAACTCGACAACTATACTTTTATAACTTACTAACTTCTGCCCGCGACTTTGCGCGGTAGTCGTAAGACGTAACAATATGCATACTAAAAAAAAACAGCAACAAAATTCGTACATGCCAATTGTGAAATACGTATTATACGTATTTCTGCAGTTCGATTGGTCTACAAAAAAACTTCGTGCGAGTAGCCCACAAAAAAATAATATATTATTTAAAAGTCTACGATACTTTTAAATATTTTTTTTTTTAAATTAGAGTGGATCGACTAATACGCCGTTCCAAGATACCCCTTAGGTATCTCCGTACTAATAAAACATTTATAAATTACAAGATTTTCATGATTTAAAACCTAAGACTTTCCACTTGCCACACTAACTAGCCACCGTTATGAACATGGCTGCTGATTTCTACCTCCAGGCCATTACACACATTTATTGATTGCTGCGTAGATTTCCTCAATGTTTTCTCGTACTGTTTAAAACAAGTCATAAATAATTGTGAATGTAAGTTGGTTGACAAACTTTTAATACTTAGAATTGATTTGATTTCCTATTTGCATAACGTCATTACTTCTTAACATTTAGGCTTCACAGCTAAATTAGACCATGACCCAATGCAATGGGGTAACTTGAAGATGGGCTAAGTGGGCGGTCTACTAGTTTCAAGACTTGCATCAACAATACGTCCGACCTAAGACTTTTTAATGCCAAGAGTCTTAAGGACCAGAAAACAGCATGAGATTTGATAGGACCAAAACTAAAGGTCATGCCGAAAACAGAAAGTAACGGCAAATTCTTTTCCCTAAATTCAGATTGAATGAATGAATGAAATGCACTGACCTCAGCGTGGTTTAATCAGTATCGATTAATCGAATAAACCTCAAAATGTACACGAGTCACTGAGACCTCATGTTTCATGATGCTGCAGAGATCTTTGCATATCAAGAAGTAGACCGAAAGAGCTCCGAAAGAGAAGGATAGAGAAGGATTGCGTTCTTCACCGGATATCCAACCTAGAGTAGGCATTGGATTAGTCCCGAGACAAGTGATTTTTAACTCCGTTTCCTGAATTTAAACTGATGTGAAAATCCAGATAGATAGGTTCTTCTGTTGAAAGAGTAACCATGGAGTTTCTTGCCGGCTCTTCTCCATAGGAATGAAAAATTTGGAAGCGTGCACCTAGCTTCTGATCAACGGCTCGTCAAAACCAACAGACGTATACATTCAAGAATTGTAATCACTCCGAAGGTTATTACATGTTTGCGCATAAAAATAACCAAAGTATTGTTACACACTCAAGTGCAATTCGTCCTACAGTTTTTACAGTTGATTTTAATTAGTTTTTTGATTGATTTATGAGACCCTTCGTTTTTGAGGTCATTTATTTAAAGCATTTTTAAAGTACACTAAAATGTTCCGGTCAATTGTGTTTCCCAATGCTATATTGAACCCTTAAAACGATATTGCTTTGTGGTAGTATAAACGACTTATTTATTAGGTCTATATGAATCATATTTATGTCAGGAATGTATCATTCGACGAGGAAAAGAAATAAATTCATCCTGTTCTGCCTTGGAATTTCAAATTATGTCCTGAATTAAAACGGTTCAAAAACCGTTTGCAAAGTGAAAAACGAAGTTTTGGAGCCAACAGTTTGTATTACAAAAGGACCAAACCCAACATTGGCTTCAAGGACCAGCCCTAGGAAGAAATATCTCACTTATATCCTAACGGTACAAGCAAAGATGGTGCTAAAATATGCGGGATTTAATGACTAATGGTCGTCTTCATAGTCTGCATGTTTGAATTTAGATTAGAGGTACAAAGTTATTTCTACTGTAAAGACTGTCTCATGTTATTAAGCGTATTACAGTTGTCGGAGAAAAATGTCAGAAGAAATGAGATTCTCAAAGAAAACTCTTTATCGGACGCAGATCTACGCAAGAACAAATTCTAATTTAATAGTGTCTACGATCGCTAACGAAAGTTTTTAAATGCCATCGATAGATATAAAACTCCGTCGTTTCCACAAACCCCATTAAAGCAAATCAATTATTTAATAGCCGACATCCAGTTCGATCTAAAATCTGAATCAGCTCTTATCTAGCCAATAACGTTGGCTCTAAACATCTCACTTCCAACTTAAGTGTCCGGACAATGGCTCTGCTAAAATATGCAATACTTAATGTCAAATGACGCGGGCTGCCATCAAATCATCTGCATGTTTAACTTGTGCCCTTTATTATGGTTTACTGCGAGCCTTTGAACGGCTGCTTACATTAACTTTACTGAACGCTAAACCTTCTTCCGGGTGAATAGTAATCTTGGAAATGATGTTTATAGTTGGAAGTTGGGTGGTGAAATGTTTCGTTATATATTCGGACTTCTGATGTGTTGTTTGCTTGAAAGGAGGCTAAGCAATAACAGCCGTACCAGTCGATCGCTCAAGTTAAGCTACGCTTGCTGCGGTTGGTCCGGGGATGGGCAAACATTTTTACATACAAAGACTCCTCCGTGTCTCGGAAAGATGTTAAGCAGTTGGTTCCGGCTGTTTTTTGTGGATCTTCGATAGAGCGGTTACGGGTCGTTAGCAGCCCGAAACTCTGACAACCCGTCTTACCAAGGGGTATCCGAACTAATAACTGGGTTGTGAAGGTCAGAGAGGCAGTCAATCCCTGTAAAATACTCGTACTAAGCTGCATCCGGTTAGACTGGGCGCTAACCCCGATATAGGTGGACAAAGGCTTGGCAGAGTGATTTGATTACTTGTTTTTGTATTTTGTTGAGCTAATTTTTTAAGGTAGTTTTCGTGGAATAGGTTTTTCTTTATAATTTGAACCGTTCTTTTATACATGTTGATTTAGTATCTACCTAATATTTCTTCAACTTCATCTACTTTCATTCTCCTGGCTATTATCCCAATTTATTGGAGATCAGTCCTCTTAATACTTCTGCGCCACACCTTACGGCTTAGGCTAATAATGGATCGACTCGTACACCTGTTATTTCTTCGCCACGAGCCCCTCAACCAACACAAGTAACAAGCCCAAGGTCTTTTCATACACGCAACTTAACTAAACTAAAGTTAATCTTGACATAATTGGTTATTGTTCTACAAAGAAGCTACATGTTCCAATCTTTAGTTCTGTTCTTTCTTGCAACCTGTTCCTTACAATGTAGCGAACAATTGTTTATGGCAACCCCTGCCAGGATAAATTACAATTTTATTAAAGGATTCATAATGAAATCGGTAAATCAGCTTATCGATTAAAGTTTAATTTACAATTTATTTTTATTGGTGTGTGTTTTGATTGGTGGGTTGTTGTTTTAATGTTTTCAGCTTGCTTCCGTGTCGAATGAGGACGAGCGATATGTCTCTTTCTTTTTTGGCGGTATATGAATTGGTCTTTATAGCAATCTGTATTGTATGCATCTGTTTATCTTCTGCAAATAGTTTAATGTAATCATCTATCGTGGTGGTGTCCAATTTCTTCCCGTAGGTGACATAAAAGGTGACTAAGGGACTTACTAGAGAATGGGCGGAAGCAAAAGCTCACTCGCGGCAGCTCACTCGGCTAAAATGATGATTATGCTGATGGTCTATCATGGTGTCGTTATGATCAACCGAAAATGATAAATGATTTTATATCGGCAAGTAGGTTTGTACAAACACTTTTACACGTCAGTCATATATTTATAACAATATGAGGTCGACGTTTCCTATCAGACTACTCTGAGACGAAAGGCCGAAGCAATCTGAGAGGCCACAGTCCCTTTAAAAGTCCAGATATTATCTTGGGCACATCATGTGAAGACCATGTGGATTAGCGTCTGTAATGGTTCAATCAGTGCACGCATTTGTCAAAAAATTATCAGTTTGCTTATTTATAATCAGAGTAGATTTTTGGCTTACTTTACTGTTTCAGTTGTCAGATAATAATAAACTACGACCATAACTTAATATAATTCGTACGCCAACCAGATTTGGCGCACAAAGGACCAAGAATTAAACTCAAAGGACTCCAAAAACGCGAAATTTATTTAACAATATCGAACCAAATAAGTAAACATACTTAACAGAGTACTACTACCACTTATTTCAGTTAAAAAGGGACAAAATATATGTTTTAAAACGGAAGAAAGAGACAATATATCGCTCGTAAGATTGCATTAAAATGACAAGACGCGGTCGGAGGCAAACTTGTGTCGAAGTAATTTTTATTTTATAATCTTAATACGACAAACTGTGAAATACCCTAAAATTATTCAACAGTATTTTTCGAGATTATAACGTACATTTTTGTTAGCTTTTTTCAATGGAATATGTATTTGGTTTCATGTTTATGCAGCGTTGATAACGGATGTTAGAGTCGTATGATTTATAGAAAATGTATTCTAATATGTGCTATAAAAGGTGAATTTTTAATATCATCAAATAGCGTGATGCCGACGACAAAATTTTGGTCTTTTGCCACATTTGACTAATGACTATTTCTGCAAACGCAAAGACCATTTTCAAAATCTCGTTAAGTTTTAATACTTCCAGATTCGTAACGAAACGGGCGATAAACATCTGTTTTATTTCATCCTCAAAATATATGTCTGAACTTTTATGGAGCTAAACAAGCAATAATTTACTTAAAATCATACCTATAATGGAACAACGGTCATTTATTAACCGTGTCGCCTTACAGACAAAAGTAAAATTACCATCAAATCGCCATTACGAGGTTTGACACAAAATTTTTATATTAAACTTATATAATATTTTTATAAATGTTGCACAAAACTATGATAATTTACGTTTAATACATGAAATTCTTATATCTGGATGCGAAGGCGCGCTTTCTTTTGGGTACCTTCGTCGAAGACTGCCGAAGCAGCGGGGATCCTACGAGCCGAGGCCACGAAGGTAGCGGCGAAAAATAGGGGGGATATTAAATTTTATGGATAGAAAAGATGAATGCATACTTCAAGAACATGAACATGAGACCAATCTGATCGGATTGGTCTGACCACATGAGTTCACCCAAGAAACGATCAGTGTTTAGTTTAAATAATTTACCTACCCCTACTTTCTTTCCAACCATCGCGGAATCGTAGGAAATCAATTTGAGGTTGTTACAGCCACCAACGCCAGTTCTCATAGATTTGACAATAGAACTAACCATAGATAGTAGGTAGCCTTAATATAGATTAACGTAGTTTCAGTAATATTACACATTAGATTGCTTCATAGAATGTGGAATCAAAATTGGCTGCACCTCACAATTTAACAGCCAATAATGTCATTTTGGAGATTGGATTGGTAACCAGTGATAGTTTATTAACGTGGAAACGTTCAATTTATATTTCCTTTAAGTAATTAATAGAATTCCATCAGAATTTATTACACCTAGAGGCGCAAGAAGACTTCCCGAGTTGTGAGATTGTTTATATAACTTCACGAATAACACGCATATATACTGACCAATACCTGCACCGTAATAACGGGACAATTAGAAATCTCATTAATATTATAGAGGCACGAGTAAGATATTTCTTCCCTTTGATGTGAATCATTCGTCCTTTATTAACCAACGGGTCATGTCATTTTGCTTCCTGTCGTGTTAAGCTTTTCATTTTTCATGGCATTAATGATTATAACAGCGTTCGTTTTTAGTTGGCAATAATTTTATTTTTACAAATAGCTACGCTGTTATTTAATGGCTAATACATCGGCATCGGCACTGCGTGGTGGACTACGGCCTACTCCCTCACAGAGAGGAGGCCTATGTCCCAGCAGTGGGAACATTATAGGCAAATTACCGACTTTCTCACAGAGGCCTGTGTCCCAGCTGTGGGAACATTATAGGCAAATTACCCACTTTCTCACAGAGGCCTGTGTCCCAGCAGTGGGAATATCATAGGCTAATTACCCACTTTCTCACAGAGGCCTGTGTCCCAGCAGTAGGAACATTATAGGCTAATTACCCACTTTCTCACAGAGGCCTGTGTCCCAGCAGTGGGAAAATTATAGGCTGATTATGCAACTGGAAGAAGCTGCAGCGACACTATTCACACGTACATAGCCCTTGTTTGCGGACATTTTCGCATAGTCGCTGCGATGTGGCGTGGTTGTCGTCCGTGTAATCGGGCCCTAGTACTAAAAGATTATGGTACAAAGAGTGGCAGGGACAGGATCCAGTACATAATTCTAGCCAGAAATTTCCGTCAGTTACGACAAAATACTCGATGGTTTTGGTTTTTTATGACCGATGAAAAATTTCAACATGGTTGAGAATCCTTAACAACAGGTTGAGCATCGACGCCATCCTACATAATTATAATATTTTCATATCAACAGCCATTTGTTTGGTTACCCAGCCGATACCGATTCCAAGCCCGCTGTTTCCAAGGCCCCACAGTAACGGTCCGTTCGATTTATGAGTCGGTATCGGCAAGCGACGACTGTGCTAATTGGTGCGTGTTCCTGCGACTGCGCATATAACCGCTAAATGTATGGACATTGTTGTAAGGGGTAAGCAGATGTGGTTGTGGTTAAACTTACGTTTTACGTAAATTGAGGGAAATGGCGGATTATTTTCTATAGGACTTAGGTACTTAGGTATGGCGATTGGTGTATTGTTTGCGAGTATGTTCTAAGGTTTGGGGATGCCTTATATCCTACAGTGGAAGTCTGTCGGTTGAAATGATAATAATGATGCCCTAGGGCTCTATAAACTTTATATTCGAATTAAAAACAGTAATTTATTCGGCTATGCATTCTTTCTGCTATAGATCTATATCTGCATACATACATATACAAATTTGACAATTGTCAAAATAACAACCTTTTGCTAAATGCATATGAAAGTATATAATCCCGGTTCGCATATCACAAAAACAATCATTTCTCTCTGTCTCTTTGTTGCGGGTAATCTCCGTAACAGATGGACCGATTTTGACGGTATTTTCACTGGCATATTGCTAATTTTATCATTATAACAAAGGCTTTATGTCCCGGTAGCAAGTTTCCGTGAGATAATTTCTGACAACCAAACGGGGCGAAGACATGGGCACCAGCTACATAGTTGAAAATGTATACTAATATTATAAAGCTGAAGAGTTTGTTTGGTTGAACGCGCTAATCTCAGGAACTACTGGTCCGAATTGAAGTATTCTTTTTGTATTGGGTAGCCTATTTATTGAGAAAGGCTATAGGCTATATAACATTGCGCTACAATCAAAAGGAGCGGAGCAGCAACGAAAAAAGGACGAAAACTGTCAGGCAATTCGAAGCGACGGGAAGGGTTAGGGGAGCATACTTTTGACGCGGACGAAGTCGTGGGCAGAAGCTAGTGCTCTTATAAAATCTTTGATTCGTACCATTCTGATCGTAACTTGCTTGTGTAGTAAGATAGCTTACACCTGTTTCAAGTTAAGGCGAAACACAGAATTATTTACTAACCGATTATATCTCGATTTAAGTGTTACCAAAGCAATGAAAAGTGGCACAAACTGTCAGTATCTATCACAACTTTGCCTATAAGTAACTTAGACCTAAGAATTTCTTAATATCCCTTCCAACTCAGAACAGTACTTATCATCGAACAAATTCCTACAAAACCGTATCAATGGAGCTATTACCTAATAACTTCGTAATAATTCAACTCTTACATTTAATACACTAACACTTCTAGTATTCTAACGAGCCAACTAAATTCAGTCAAAAACTATTTATTACCAACTTAATTTTGCATATCCAATATGTAATTTTCATTTCTGTACAACCTTTACCACGTTTTCTTAGAGTCTATTTTTCATTGATGGCGCATTCAGCAAACTGCAAAAACGTTTATCGAGATCTGGTAGTTTCGTCTTAAATCTCTTTCTATACATTCTGTGCGTCTGCGCAGACCGTTAGCCGTTGCCATGGTTACCAGGCTTGTTGGTACGCATAATGTAATAAACAAACCGCGGGCTGGATGCTGGATAGTGTTGTTTTGTGAAGGCACGCGCTTGTATATCTTGAGGGGTAGGCAGCGTTAGAGGCGGTGGGAAAATGAAAGAGACGAGTTAACAGTTTGTCATAGTGTTAAGCTTAAATTAATAATACCAGTCTGTGGTTTGCTAGAAAACAATAGCCTCTCTTACCTTAGTAACAAAATATATCCTATAGTAAACTACATAAAAAACTAAATGTCTTATAGGAATCTAATAGAGGCTTTGACTAAGATCACCAATCTTACAACAGCATCATATAAATAAAATCATATATATAAATGTCGAATTCTGCTACTTGTTGTATAAACGTTTATAGGATAACTTAATGCGATTCTTATAAGAACTTGCAGTTTTCTAAGCGCAGATTTTGAAAACAGTTAGCAAAGTGTCGGCTATGATTTTGTAAACGCATTTAATGAGATGGTTTTACTTCTATTAACGTCTTTATTCTTCCAAAGACATTTAAAAAAAAAACATTCTCCTTGACTATTTAACGGACCACTTTGTGCTAATTTATTGGGATAACAAGGAAACATTCGTCACATTATTAATCTCAGACCATCACCACTATGATTGGTCATAAGCGCCACTGTTGAGCTTGAGTTTGGTTCCCAGGTCAGGTAAAGTGATGGTTTTGTCATCAGAAAATTCTCAGTAGCAGCCCGGAGTCTGGAAACGTGCCCGGCTATTGGCAAGGGGCTCGCTCCCTATTACATAGGAATTAATACTTGCAAAATGCAGGTGCTTCTGAGCCTAACCCCTTAGGATCTGCCAGGATCACGAGATTGTTCAAACAAGATACCGTGGCCCTGGCATATGGGTATTTGAAGGAACACGGGTTGGTTTTAATCTGTAAAAGTCTGACATGCCCTCCCGCTCCGCCCAGAGTGGGAGAAATCATTTGATGATTTCGCATCCAAAAAAAAAACCCTTTACGATAAACAAGAGTGATGTTATTTTACATGCAGGTTTCTTTACCAAACAATGTTTATTTATGTCTTTATTAAGTTACAATCCATGCTAAGATCAACCGTAACCTTCATCGATCCGTAAGATTTAATCACCTCAAAAATCTTCACCGGCCAAAATTAAAAGCTCCAATGGTTAAAATTAAGACAGCAAAATCGTTATCATTAGTTGAAAACAAAAGTGTTAGACGTTTCAGAAAATTTAATTACAGACCAAAATACTTTGTAACCGTATTCTCGAGAAAAAATTAAAGTTTGGCTTCTTTTAAGCATATAATTAAGTTAGCAAAGTTTCCGCTAAACACAATAATTCTAATTACAAACCTTTTGGGTTTTTGATTTTGAGACTTTTAAAGATAACTGTTAATGAGTGAGAGGGAGAGAATATGTCTCTTTATATCTCTCTTTCAGTATTCTGAAACCCTATTTCGAGTTTTATAAACTGGCTATCAAAAGAAATGTCCTGGGAGCCAATTTTACCAATGAAAATGATCGCGATTAGGACATTTAAACTGCGTTCAGTCAGTGTCGATTTTCTACAACAATAATCTTTATTTAACTCTATTTCTGTCTTCATACTATTACATCAGAGACAGGAATTCTATGGTTTTGATAAATTTCACAAAATATGATCCTTTGTAAGAGACTGGCATCCATACTAGAATGCCCTGTGTGACGGATCACCAGGCTCTCACCCCGATTATAATCTAATTAACATTGCAGTGGTCAATTTTAAAACTCTAGCAACATATTTATCGATGAAGCGAAAACAGTTCAATGTGAAAAATTATGACCCTGACAGATCTTGAACGCGCTTCGGATTAGCAAATCATGTACATGCAGCTCCAGGGAAATCTCATCCCCCTAGAAAAGTATAAAAAGCAACATCTATAAAAGGATGCTATACTATGATTTACGTGCGCGCCATCTCTTTGAAATCAATGAAGTTAGTGTTGTGTAGTTAATGACATCAATTCCACAAGTTCGTACGCGTTTCGTTTATTTGGTGAAATTCGCCCTTCGAGCTCGAAGTCATTGGTTGAACAAAAAACAAAAGCCAATCATAAAAAGTTACTCGGAATTCGACTAAAACACAAGGACTTCACATCCTTTTATACATTTCGATTCAAAAGCGTTAAATCCGATTATTTCTCATCGAATAGAGAACTCTTTTTAGAATCAATCTCCTTTTCAGCGTAGGCGCAAGTACTTAAATCAAACGAACCACTTATTACATGGGCTACGTTGAAAGAGGAACAATGTGAATGGTAATCTAATGCTTGATTCGTAAGGTCTAGAAACGAATCGTACCTATTAGTTAATTCTTACGGGTCGTAACTTTGTGGATTGATTAGCTGGAGCTTCGGAAACATTGTGGGAAGTGTAAAACGTTCTAAGAAATAACATGGTTCTGAATGGTGGTGCCGGACGTAAAGAATGTTTTCTTTGCTTTGGTTGAGTCCAGGCTTAGATATAGTATTGAGTTTTGGGGGAACAGCTACAACTACAATGTGCACTCGGCATTTGTAATCCAAAAAAGGGCCTTAAGGACAATGCTGCGTATGAAACAGACGGAATCGTGCAGGGACCACTTTATTAGGCTTAACATTTTAACAGTGCCTTGTCTGTATATTCTGGTGTTGCTAACGAACTTTGTCAAGAATTTGCATGAGACCAATGAGGAAAAACAAGTAAGAGACAGTTCTCGTAGAAAAGACTTACCTTCCACAATCCAACCAAAATTGAACGTGGTTCACCACAGTCCTAGAGTTCAATCTGTCTTTCTATATAATAAGTTGCCAGTGGAGTTTAAAAGCATAAACAGCATTAACTTATTTAAAATTAAATTGAAGACATATTTATTGAGGAAGGGCTATTACAGTGTCGATGAGTTCATTGACGATAAACGAAGGCCTTAACTAAATGATTTGTAAATTATGACTTGTTTGTATGAAATTTTTTCTTCTTTTTTTTGGACTGATTTTTGACTTTTTTAATCTAAATGCTGTGTTAATTATTATTTTTATTTTTTTGTTATTGAACTACTGAAATTTTAATTTCATTTTTTATTATGTTGTTCTGATTTTTTTTGTTTTGTTTCTGCTTTTTTGTTATGTGTTGCACTGATGTAGTTACTATTATTGATTTTTTTATTTAATTTATGATGATTTTCAACACAATGTATTTTGTTAAGAAATAAATAACTTATGAACTTATGAATAACACCACCCCATTTCTTCCCGTGGGTGTCGTAAAAGGCGACTAAGGGACTTAAGGCGAGGTTGCAGTACTTTTTAACTTTTTTAAACCTCTGTAAATCTAGCAAAATGGCTAGTTTCCGTAAAAAAAAAAAATTTAGGAAAATTGAACACATTTTTAAGCGCTGTGTGAAGATAGAAACGTGAATTAAAACAATTGGCTCGATAAAAAATAATCATAAAGATGACACTAAATCGCCATTTAAAACGTGTACCTTGAAGAGATTCCATCATTAAACCATGTAAAACTTATACCAAAAGATAGGTTTTATTGTTTTTTAGGGCATGGTGAGAAAATATTTTATAATTTCCTTATCATTTTGTCTCCACGAAACAATTATACACAAAATCTAGCAGCTCAAGCGCTCGCAACGACCGGCCAGTGTTCGCCGTAACGTCTTCAACTACAAGAGGGCCTTAATAGAGAATGGACAGCAGCGTTCTCTATGCATTTTACCACCATAATGCGATCGCCAATCCGCTTTCCAATCGTGGCGATTATGGCAAAGCCCCCCAAATTGAGGGAGGCCTAAGTCCAGCAGTGGACGTCTTACGGCTGAAATAATGATGATGATAATGATGATGATGGTGAGGTATGGAGACCATACGATACATAAACTGACGTTTTTTTTTTTTCGAAGGGGTAGACAAAAACTACTGAATTCGACTTACTACATACACGCACGCCGGTTACGAGTGCTATACACATGATCTTCCTGAAGAACATCGTCAGTAAGGTCACAACGCGAAAAGTAACCATTATTAGAATTGAATTTGATTGGAATTCCTCAGTAGCATCCTGGATCTGAATCTGGCCCTGTGCCAGGGGACTTTAAAGATAACTCGCTTAATCTGGGTGAACTATAGGTACACCTATGCCAACCCTTCAGAGAAACAGAAGGAAAGTAGTTATCTAGGATGATAACTGACTGATAATCATGCCCATTAAAAAATTGGAAGAGCAAATTTAATGCCAAAACATGAAACTGAGCGTCAAATGTAGTCCTGAATTAAAATCCAACACAGTTTTACGTTCGTTTTAAAAGTTTCAACCATTTAAGATGCAGGTTTTGTCATAACGTCAACGGCTGTCTCTAAAACCCGCGCTGGTGCTCTGTTTCGTATTGGATTGATAGCATTATGCTGAGCGATGCCCGTTTTTAGTGGATTCGACGCACTATTTCCACTAACTTGTTCTTTTTTGTGTTTCTGTTCTTTTCTGCGTCATGTTTACCGCAAATAAACGTAGGTATTTCCTTTACATCTTATAGTTACTTAAAGTTTAAGTCTACTAAAAATAAGAAGTTTGCGCTTAAGACCACACAATAGATTCAGAAGTGAAAGCTTACGACTGGAGCCGCGTATACGCGATTCAGTGTCACCGACAGACTGTAGCATGGTATTGATTCAGCGTCACCGACTGACTGGATACAAATATATCCGATTCAGAGGCCATGGCCCTAGCGAAACGGTTCAGTTTCGTTCACTGTTCAGAAAGATCGCAAAGTGCGCTTATAGAAGATTTGACTTCAAAAATATGAAAAGGAAATTTTGGGTTTAGAATGATGCTTGAACCTGGATACAAACGAAAACATGAGCAGCTAACTGGGACAGCAACATAGGTAGACCACTTTCCAATCAACGTTAAAATGTTTACGATAATATTTAAGGAAGTAATAAAAGTGCGAAGGTACAGATCGCCTTTGGCTTTTGATTTCTCTTCCTACCCACAAATGCATAGAACAGATAAACAAGTAAGTGTGAACAAGTAATACCCTCCATAATATTATTTAATAGAGAAATTTGTATTTGAATCGTAAATCATATTGCATAGATATGGTATTATTTTGCGGTTGGTCTAAGTTTTAAGCAGAAGAGTGCAAAGTTAAGGAGTAATTGAGAAAGCCGCCGCGCCGCGCGCCGGAAGCGCAAAACGTGCGTTGACCAAACGCATCTTTCATCGTACGCAAGCTACTTTTCGATTTGTATGTGCGTTGCATTATACAGGGTGGCAGGGGTATCAAACTGTAACTAAGGATTCAGACTATGATTCTGAACCTCCCTGCGTTGAATCTTTTCGTAGGTTATATAATTAAAAAATCTGCTATTTCATACAGAAGATTATATCGACAAAAATTATGGCGTCGTCGATTGTTTAAAACAAAAACAGCTTTACCAGACATTTTGACCGTGTAAATATTCCACTTTTAGATGAAACAGTACATATATTTTTTGAGCCTAAATAATTATTAATTAACTGATTTGTGTTTATATACTTTTTGTGTATGAAAATAATATGAGCTTACCGTTTTAACGCAAAATCGAAAAAACAAGGTTTAGCACAGTTTTGATGGCTCACTAATTACTTTGATACGACAGAAGAAAAGTTTAGTGCGCAGATTTCAGAAGAATTCCAAAATTCATAATTCTCCTACCCATACCCAAATTTGTTTAAGGTCATGCCTTTTTCTTTTACACTCACTGATTTTCAACTAGAAATAAATAACTTATGACTCCTATATTAGTCATCACCTTGATAGTCACACCCTTTCTATGCATATCATCATTCAAACAGTCCTCTATCGCTTTGTTGATCTCTCCTTCTCTCATATTTATCGATAAGCCAACGATTCCTAAATTACGGAAGGTAGCTTACGAGTGACGCAGCGTGGTGATAGAGAAAAACTACCCTGGGTACCCTGCCAGGATCGCAAGACTGCCAGGGTCGCGAGATTGTTCGAAAGACACACCGTGACCCTGGCACATGGGCAACTGAAGGAACATGTGTGGGTTTTAGTCAGTAAAAGTCTGACACGCCCTACCGCTACACCCAAGAGCGGGACGTCATTTAATGATTTCTCATCCAAAAAAAAAAAACCTGGTTAAAGATCTTAACCAAAATGGGATGTATTCTAAAATCAAAACATGTTCAAATGAATCTCCAAAGCTTTTTCCTAAACCCGCTTTCAACTTTCTCCTTGCACAAACATAACCACAGAGGGATACACCGCAGCGGTATAACCCGGTACAATTGCAGATGCACCGCAAATGATTTCCTAAATTGTTTCAGACTTGTGGTGTACAATGTTGCCTTAATTCAAATTGAGCCGCGGAATGTTTCGAGGTATGAGCGGTACGAGATTGTATACTTAATGGTCGTGTGATATGGTTCAGAGTTGAATATGTATACAATTATATAGTCTTCCAGACCGTATTTCGGCCATGGCGGTCAATTTCAACGGAGACTAGCCATCGGCGTGGGAGATATTATAGTGCACAAGTATGTGCGCAGACACAGGGACACACACTCTTCCCTCACTCTCTTAGTCCGATGGGACGGCAATCCGACAGCGGACAAAGATCAGGCGCAGGACCAACGGCTTAACGCACTGTCCTGCGGCGCCGCATCGCATCGCTAATGTTCCGTACGCGTGTGAGCGCCAACACCATCCTGAGCGTGCTCAGCCACAAGCTGGACAGCCCCCTTCTGGGGCACTGGGTTCAAGCACAAGTGCGTGTGCCCGGCGCCCCAGTGGGAGGCAAATACCTAAATTAATTACTAATATTTTTTGAATTTATTTTTTGAATTGAATAAAGTTAAGTTGAATAAAATTAAATTGCATTAAATTAAATTGAATTTTAAATTAAATTCAATTAAATTATTTATTTTTTTAACTTTATTAAAATACTTTGTAAATTTTTTAAATAGTTTGTAAATTTTAAAAATAGTTTGTAAGTCTTCTGCCTACTAACACCATTATGGGCCAAATGTGTCTGAATTAAAAAGTTTTTTTTTTTTTAACCTGCTTTCCGAGGCACGGAGGTGAAACACCGCCAACTTCCAAACTCCGGGCTGTAAGGTACTAAGAAATTTCTAATGGAAAAACCTAATAACACTTTGCCCGACCTGGGAATTGAACCTAGGACCCCACGCTCAGTACTCGCTTGCAACCATGAGACCAACAGGGAGAGTTGAATACATAGTCGTTGATGTTGATCGTCTTTAGATAACCTATGGGGAAAATAAGTTATGCTCTGTTCAGGACTATCATTGTCAACCTGCTTCTGTTACTTGGAGTAGGCGCAAAACGTTTCCATATTCTATACCCCTCTGACAGCTGTCACGCTCTCATTCATTCCCTTCTCTTTCATACCATTCCTCACACAATATCCATCCCTGTAATCTATGGCCATCCCGCTCTCTCTTTATCTATCAACATTTATATTCTTCACTCTTTGAGTAACAAGCGTTTCATCCTACCTTGTCACGTATATGCTCTGATTAAAACAAAAAGGCAATAAAATTAAGCGTAGGAACGTAGTGTCCGATCGTCTGAACGAATTTGGTGTCAGTATAGATATTTCATCTCTCTGAACGATAAATTGCGGAATGACACAGTGATCCGGCAGAGAACACACACTCACAGAATAAGTAAATTTATGTTGCACATTACATTATATCAGCAACAACAAATAAGATTCAGGAACAGGTCCCGATTCCATCATCCTCACACGATCATAAAAATCTTCCTTTACTCTTTATCACCTACAGCATCCAACACACAACATGTTTTACTTTACTGCCAGATCAAAAAATACATTTTAGATTTTCCGCACATTTCTTGAATTCATATCCTGCAATTGATATCGTCCTGGTGCACATATCTAAATTAAAATCTTAGTTGTATGTGACTAGAGTTGGATCTTATTTACAAACTTGTAGTGGAAATCTTAACTAATTTTGTAAAGAGAAAAGATTTGATATCTTTGTATGTTTGTTGGTAGTGTATGAACTCAAAAAATACTTATAAAAAAAAATATGTGTCAGCTCCGACACACGACTGTAATTTACTCCTTACAAACGATTATAAAATATATAGATTAGTAAACATAACGCAAAACGTAACGTAACGCATAATGTAAAGTTACGCATAACGTAACGTTACGTAACGGAGTAAGTTTGATTTTACTCCCCATCGATTCTAAAGGAGTGAACTCCAGAAAATATTTCACCAACAGAAGGCTTTGTACATTATCAGTTTGTAACATGGGCTATAGTTTTTATTCTAATTTAACACTCAGTAATTTGCTGCAGGATTATATGAAAACAATGCATCTACTATAAAGGTCGACCTCATAAAAACTTACAATTACCATCTACAACTACTTATTGCGCAAACCGACGCTCCTATTACAACAATTTAACTTCAACTCCACATAATATTTTGCAACGCGTAACTAAACACTAGTGCTGTGCAACACTCACTTAGCATATCGATAAACTATGATTATCGATATAAACTGTGTCGGTGGGTGCAGTATAGGAAGTTTAATCGCATTAAAGGCGAATGAAGTATATACGTTATATCCTCGTATAGCCGCATCGCAACCAAATCATATTAGTATATGTTAATCTTAACCGGCTGAGTTGGCTGTAATTTATAGAATTATCTAACATCGACTAGTTAGTGATACTGGGGCGACAAAGACAGACAGTTTGGAGTAAAATAAAGTTTTAGAAATGTAATAACAAAATGAAAATTATGAGGTAACAAAAAAACTGTTTTGAAACCGACAAATTAAGTTTATACACTTTCCCGGAGTACTCAACTAATTGAATTAAGTAAGTAAAGTTACAAACAATCAACAAGGCGAAACAATTATATTTCAATCCCTAATGCAGAACTATAGAACCATACAATGTAGAAAAACAACTTCGTTGAGAGGAGATAAAAATCAGATCTTATCTTAACAATGCAGTAAACCTAACTACAGTGATCCATTTACTCACGCCCTCATTTACAGACGGTTCAAACTTCTAGACCCAATTACAACATTTAACAGCCCACTAAAAATCAACTAGAAATCCAATACAATTCAGTGCAAAAAAATACAACACCCTTCATCACATGTCACGCACTAACGCTAATTAAAACCAACTAGTGTTGCCCCAATGATATCGATAAAAAATATACACTTCTCACTTTGACATAACACGACTCGACTGGCGTAAAGGCATTACTAAGTTTCCCTTTTAAGCGGCATCCTACAGTGTCGAGTTACCGGTCTTGGCGAAAAAAAAACTTTCAGATTAGCAATTACTATATACGAAGCGAGACTGGATAAAAGGATGCCTCCCAGGATTATATCAAGTCGATGCTAAAAGCCGGTGCAATTATACGTGAACTTAAATAGTCAAATGGATCCTACCGACATTTTGATAGGGGCAATAATAATTTTATTTTTACGGTCGTGGTACGTAACTTTTGTGTTAATACGACGTGTTGTGATGCGGTTCCTTTTTTATTAATAAAGAAAGTATTGCGACGATATTTTTCGTTTCAATTATTGCAAAACATTAACATATAAATATGTGAATTAACCTTATTAAGGACGGTTCTCGTTTTAAGCAAGATCGTTCACGTTGTCTGTTTAGTTTTGAATATTGTTCTTTGGGTTTAAATGACTCATTCGAGAATTAATTTACACGGAAATGTGCTTTGATTAGGTTAGAAAATTAAATGTAAACAGGTACTTATTCGAGATAAATATGTATATTTCCCATATGTTCGTTTTGGATAAACAGATCTTTAATTACTTCTATGCTCATTTTAAAAAGTCATTAACATGCCAAATTACAGAGGAGGAGTGTCTTCGTGCGTAGTAGAGGTTTTATTATTTGCGTACGACTAGATTCATTTCTAGCTTATAAGGACTGAAGCACTCTACTTTGCATTGAATATATAATATTCTGAGTTCAATCTTAACTTCGTTCTTCAACCATACCTTAATAGATAATAAATTAAACTATTAAATGAGATCGCGCCAGTCATAATCCTTAATAAGCGATTTAGAAAATGTCACAACAGACGCGACAGTCAACGGTTTTATGTGGCAATGTTTTGCCTCACAGAAATTAGATTGATCATAAAAGTTCCAATTCAATCATCACATAATGTCTAAAATATAATTTATTTAATGCATAACAGACAAGTCTGTTTCGATTCAGGTCGTAATTCTTCACTTTGATTTGTGATCTCCTTAACATAATTTTATTACTGTAAAATTTGCATAAATGTATCTACGAAACTTGGTTAAACCTTTGTCATATTTACGACTTTTTTATCTAAAAAACGCTTTATTTAGTTCGCATTTAATTTAAGGCAATAAAGTTTTTATGAAATTAACGTATTGTGTCATAGTTTTACATGTTTTTTACTTTTTATTGCACGCACTAATCAATTTTCGGAACTGGTTTTGACATATTTAGCCTCTCCTGTACTAGTTGATCTATAATTTAGATGATATAGCTTCAATTTTTTTTAATTTGCGGATATAAAGACCACACATTTTTGAAGCACTAAAACGATAAGGATATTTTAAATGCTATCATTGAACATTACCTTATCCATTTTACATCCCAACAAAACCAGACTTAACGGTTCATAATAACTAAGTATGTCACCAAGTATTTCATAATCACCGACAAGGCGTTCTTGTATGACATACGTCACTAGAGATCCGGTAACAACAAATATTAGAGGCGTGACTGAAACTGTCGACATCTGAGAGGCATTACAAGAATTTCACAACACTATTTCTGTATGAAATTTCTATACATGCAATGACAACGACAGAAAACGGATATGTGTTGGTTAATCAGTAGGTCAATTCCTGTAATTCAAAAGGTCAGAACTCAGAAATTTAATAACAAGACGGATATAACTTTACTATCTTGTCTCATGCTCATCTTTGGGAGTGGTGGGGTGGTCGATACCTTGGGAGCAGGACCACACAGAGATTTATTGCCAATGAATATTACAATACATTCCTGAATATTGAATATTGTTTAATTTTTACTATCTATTATTATAAATTGTTCTAGCAGATAATAATAGGCCGCTGCTTCTAAGATTCGTGGCTGTAAAACTTTACAGCTATAAGTCTACACTCTGACTAAATTAAATACAAAATGTAGCGGTCCTTCGCGTTTTCATTTGCGTAAATAGTTCTACCTCTGTCTTTGATCCGCCAAAGTCCAAAACCGTAATTTAGTGATCTTTAAACAGTATAAATCAAAGTCGCTTCCCGCGTCTGTACGCTTAGATCTTTAAACTACTCAACGGATTTTAATTCAGTTTTCATCAATAGACAGAGTAATTCAAAAGAAAGGTTTATATGTATAACACGTGGGCAAAGCTACTGGCAAAAGCTAGGACAGTATAAATCACAATGTTAATGATTTTAAACCTAGATTACTAAACTATCCTAAAAGTGACGATGTTACTAAACATTCGTAAAAATACGGCAGGAAAATAAAACAATAAATCTACGAATTATAAATTTTAATTATTTTTGAAATTACAATTACTTATTCTTTGGGTTTAAGAGATCACATAATAATGAAAATAGTTTAATTTTTTTTGCCATAAACAGTTTAAACGGGACGTGGGAACGATGCGAACTTTGTTTTTTCCAGGAATCATGATTTTGCCGTCGTAAATTTTACGATAATTTAGTAATCTAGGGTTAAAGAATATTGCTAAACCATTGCTTCATATGTTCGAAAAATGTGTCTACTCAACAACGTTAATAACGCAATGGATATTGTTGCTCTACCAATATGAAAGCCATTGCTACTGTTTCTGAGCTACACAACTACCCCACTGTATTAGAAATATAGAGCAATGTACCACTATATTGCATCAATCAACTCAGCCTATTGCAGTCCACTGCTGGACATAGGCCTCTCCCACGCTGCGCCACAACACCCTGTCCACCGCCTTCCGCATCTACCTTTTTGAGGTCGTCGGTCCATCTAGCTGCGGGGTGTGCAACACTACGCTTGCCGATACGCGGTCTCCACTCCAGGACTCGTCTGCTCCATCGGCCATCGGTCCTTCGACAAACATGGCCAGCCTACTGCCACTTCAGCCTGCTATATTGCATAACACAGGCTAAATTGTGAGTTGTCTATCGTTCAGTAACAATACTCTATTATAAGTATAGAAGAAGATTCATGGTATTCTACGGTTTGTATACAGTTTACAAGCAAAGACAGTCTCTTTCGTTCCATTTAATTCGAAAAATAATTTAAAACTAATATTAAATTAATTATTAAAATCCCGACTACTACTCTAAATGCTAAAAGCAAATCAAATATGTAAAATGGCATCCTTAAAAACTAATCATGTCTTAAAAATATTGCTTCGGATGACAATAAAAACTAATGGTTTTCTGATCACAGCTCTGTTATAGGTACAATCATATAGACTATTATGAAACTTGATATCTAGACTTATGATTGATCGATCTAGATTTTGAGGTAAAGGTCAATCGAATGACACCTACATAGCTGTTATGTATTCACACATAAATTTCGCGTTTTTTATCCGTTTCTGAATACGTTTTGCATATTCCGTGTTTGTGGAATTTTGTGTGTCAATTCGTTTGAGATTTCAAGGTCATATAAAAACTAGATGTTTTTTCGTTATTCGCTAGAATTTGTTTTTTGATCTTTACTGGTCTTTGCAGTTGGATAGAGCAGAGAGAGACAGTACCTATAGCTCAGTGGTAACGGCCACTACTTACCAGTTGTAGGCCGACAAGCGCTTTACATTATTTCATCACCACTGCTCTCAAAACGGTGAAGGAAAACATTCTGAGGAAACCGGCTTGGCGTAGAACCAAAAATTCACAGATATTGGTACCATCTACAGACACACACTGGACCTGCGTCTCACTCCCACTTACTGAGAGGAGGCCTGTTTTCCAGCAGTGTGGTATTTATGCAGATTATGAGATATCCTTTCTCTTAGTTTCACGAAGTGTGAACAAGACCCAATCAAATAGTGAAATTTAAACCAACTCAATAATTCTTAAGATACTTGAAGTTGTACTCGTATTTTGCAAGTATTGACATAATTTTTGTTTTACACATTGTCGAAGAATCTGATATCTCTTACAAAAAATCTTCCTTCCACACGGTCCTTTTCATCTCGAAAATGCGTAAATATATTCAGTAGCAAACGAATATATGAAATCACTACATTAATTTCTTTACCAAACCTGCTCCAAAAAATTTTTTTCCCAAAACATTACGAAATCGGTACATTTATATAACATTCCTCTTGTAACACTGTTTAGTACCGTCTATTCAATAATTCATAATTTCAATACGTGTTAAGACTGGCATTAACACTTCAACGTAGATAAACAAACAAACAGACAGAGCTTTGTATAGCTTGTTTATAGTTAGCTTACGTAGGGTGACGTTAAATGGGGAAGGACCAAATGCGCGGACGGAAAGACCAGAAATTTGCTAACATTGATTTTGCTACTTTCGATTATTTGCCATATCGCTATTAATCGTAAAGGCGCCACAATTAACATTGATGGTTGTTTTATGGCAAAATAGAACAAGAACATTCTTTTTTCTTTTATGCTAAATTAAAAAGGACCATGGGCAATCCTGTCGTTGAATTTATCAAGAACTGGGGAGCATACGAGTAAGCTTAATTTTCTTTATTGTCGTCTGGAACTTGGCAACTATTCCTATCGCTTCACACATAGCAGTGTCCTAATTACGTAATGCACTATCAAAAACGATCTAAATAATTATGAAGAATATTTTTAAGCCATTGCTTCATAATGTTCCAAAAATTTTACTGTCAAATGAATGATGAACTGTCAAAATAAAAGGTTTTCCTACTGCTAGTGTGTTACGCAATTACCCGGCAGGATCGTAGCGTAACCTAAAGATATCTCCTCCGTCATTATTCCGAACACGTAAACGTCCCCAAAAGGAAAGATATACAGTTTTTGTTTCGTCTTTCGGCGTATTAGAAGACAAAAATACGTGGCCATTATAACCTGACCTCTTTCTGTTTACAAAAGCTTTGAGTGACAGGTCTATAAGTGTGTGGTGGTGTTATATTAATACCACGGCTAATAAAATGGTGTTTGTTCAAGTGGTAGCGTCTATGGGATGATGTGCTTCAGTAAATAATGTTTTGAGAAATGTAACATAGAATATTTATTTTTTATATTTATTTTTGTTCGCGAGTACATGAAAACTATTTGAGCTTTGGCTCGCCAGAACTGATGTGAGAAATTCTAATAACAAAATGGAAGTAGTAATCCTTATAGAGCTAAGCATAAGTGTACCGATAGCAAACCCACAATTCGCCAGTTAAAAAGTCCCATGTAAAGGCGGGCAAGCCTATAGCCACAGTTTTCCTTGATGGAAAAAACAAAAAATCTTTTCTGGACCCGAGAAATCGCACCAATGACTTCGGCAGTAACGCTTACGATGACTAGACCACCGAGAAAAAATTATCTTGGTTTATATTTCAATCGCCAAACGGATATGTAATAAAATTTGCTCTGATTTAAAGTATAGGGAAACATAAAATGTATCAGATGTTTATCAATTTGAACAAGTCGCATATATAGTGAAATGGTTGCTGACTGCAAAACGATTTAAATAATCGATCAAGTCCATAGGTATATCACATTCGTATTACGCTCACCCAAGGTACCTACTCTATAAAATAAGTCTAATGGTCATTCTGTTAAAATCTAACCGTGAATACTTAAGTGAAGTGAGCTACAAATGATCCGTCAATAGTATCAAACCATACCGTCAGATGAAATGACAGCTCACTTGAAGCTCACTGCATATAAGTTTATAAGGTGAGATTTTTACAAAATAGACGGACTCACATTAATTGGTAACACACTATTAATCAGAATCTGAATTTATTTAGCCTAATACACTATCAATCTGTTTCTGAATAATTTTGAAGGATATTGCTAAGTGACTGCTTCATATGTTCGAAAACTTTATCTGCTCAACAACAACGTAAATTACGCAATAAATGTTGTTGAACTGTCAACCTGGAGACCATTCCTAGTGTGAGCACGCACCTGATATTTGAATACTGAGCTATATGACATAAAGAACGCTAATTACTTAAAAGCTAAATTCTCCATAATAATTAAGTCAGTGTGAATCGGCCTTACACTAAAACCATACTGAACCAGACAACTATTGCAACAATATTTCATTTCGATTAAAATCAATAAAAAAACACAAGTTGCCATCTCTGTGCTCATTTAGAGATTAAACCTGGTCTTTATTGAGGTCGTTTATATACTTTTTAATGTCTATACTTTGCAAATATGCCGCGAAATTACCAAAGCTCCCATTAAGAGAAGGCATCATAGTCATTTCTATACATTTATTATAATTTGTTTGATAAGAAAATGTTAGGCCGGTTACACGATGGGGTAAAATGCGAAAATACTTTAAAATAGATTGGGCTAATCTTTCCTATATGCTGAAAAACTTCGAAATAATTTAGAGCATTCCACTTTTAAAAACCGTATTTCTTAATAATCCATAAAAAAATTCGGGTAGGTAAACGTGGTGTTTTCAAGAAAAAAACAACTTACTACTTTTAAGAATGCGAAAATTTGTACGTTTGAATTAGTGGATGTTTATTACTCAATCACGCAGTAACGACTAAACTGATTTGAATGAAATTTGGCACACAGATAGTAGTAATACTTTTTATCACGTACGTACCTACCCGTGGGCTAATTTCTAACCTCCACGCAGGCAAAAGCTAGTAGATTCAATAAAACAATAACTATGTTCAAGAGGATAAAATATGCGGCGGATGAGCAATATTTTAGGTTTCTAAAGAATAATAAAAATAATATAGATAGACGTTAATTAAGCCTTGAAATTATTCTACTGTACAAAACATTCAAATAAGTATTCCGATATGAAGATCGCCTAAAACAAGAAGCGTTTTCTCTAAGTGATGTCATTTAACTGATCTTAGATATCGATAAAAGGATTTATGGTTTCGGAACGATCGCCTATTTATTCATTCAAATTATTCCGAATTTTATAATATAGAAGCTAGTTTATTGTACATAATTATGTAGGTTTCGAATTTATAAATAATAGTAACGTTTTAAAATAGAACATTGTTTTAAATTTGTTTAATAAGATGGAAAAAATAAGTGATATTAATGTGCGTTTTCTCCTTTACAAAGTTTGTACTGTTTAAATTTATATACATATCGCACACCTAGATCTAAAGTAATACAACTCCTAAATTGTGAATTTTTGACTTATCATTGTATTCATTTGTTTATGCGGGAGGGGGGTGACATGCGTTGATTCAACAAAAGAAGACATGCCATCTAGCGACGAATCTTTCAAGTTTTTATTGAACCTGTTAAGTTGCATAGCTGCGTAGGGTTATCGAGCATATAAATACAATAATAACTCTAAATTCACAAGTTTTGAGTTGTCTTACTTTAGATCTAGGTGTGCGATATGTGTATATGTATTTAAGTAATCTATCCCTAATGTTGCAAAACCATTTTTTTTTTCTATATCAGCCTAAGGTTAACTAGTAGAAAACGCCTCAGGCATTAAGACAGTGTTTTGTACTTGTGCAAAAGGTTGAAAAAAAAATCGTTTGTATTTGAACCCATGCCTATTTCGAACTATTAGATTAGAGAAACTGAAAATAATAAGAAATTCTGGTATTACTTCTTACTGCTCGTTTTACGAGAGCTAAATGTTTCTTTCCTTCCTTTTATGTTCAGGGTAATCTAGCCTTTGCCAGGACCACACAGGGTGTCATTACATTTGAAATGTATTTAAATAAAAGTAAGAAATGTCACGCTTTTGCGGTCTGGATAAATTAACTGGCGGCTTGCAAATTAGTGCACGACCATTTCTTTTTAGCACCTGTACAGTCGACGTCTATAGTTGGTTAGCATAACGAAAACCTTAAAAATGTTTATGATCATTTTAAAAAAGTGGCTAAATATCATATTAATGATTACAATGTTTAATGAATCGATTACTTGCTTAAATATATTCCTTCACAATTAAATATAATATTCTAAGTTATTTGGCTTTCTAGAATAAATTTTGACTCTTAAAAATCACGAATATTTTTCAAGATTTTTAATTCCATGCGTCATTATATTAATTCATAAAAAAAACTTTCGAAAAATATAAAATGATAAAACGTGATACACAAATTAAACTTACCTTTTTCTATAAAAACTGACGAATGATTCATGCATGCGTACGCGCATAGAATATGCAATAAAGGATTTTTTTATCTCTGCCTGTATCCTTTGTGTGGACTATCGAGACGTTATATCGTAAATTTTACCTCTATGAGATGATATCACGAACTTACCTGCAAAAAAAAAACCATTTTATTAGTATTTGAAAACAACATGCAATTTTATTTTCTATGAACATGTGGGAACATTGTTGTTATCTTTTCTAGAGAAGTTCGGACCAACGGACCATATTTTGAAAATAATGGAAAAAGATTGTCTACACATGATATAGTAGGAGCTTGCAACTCATCTGTATTTTATTTCGATATTACCTGTCACTTAAGGTACATAAGGAATCTTATTTCCTCCTGTGGGTGTCATAAAAAGCGACTAAGGGTCTTACTAGAGAATGGGTAGCAGCGTTCTCTATGCAATTTACCACCATACTGCGATCGCCAACCCGCCTCCAAAGCATAGTCATTATAGCAACCCCAAGTGTTGTTAAATACACTTAATGCAGCTACTACTATTTTGTAAACACATTACAACCATAACATTATGCATGTTCTACATCTGTTTTAAAACATTACCCTCCTTCAATAATGTCGGTAAGATGTCATCACCGTGTCGGAATTCTCTCATAACCTAGACAAAGTGGTGAGCCCACGAAGTGAGATGAACGTGGAAGATAGATCCTCAAGATACCACTTACTGGGAACTGTTCCGTGGCGTGTGGTGCAAGTTATAAGCTTAGCGGTTATAGTAGCTGGCTGGAGATAAAATTGAAACGCAAATATGACGGTTTTATTTATTGTGACAAAGATCGGCGTTTGTTTGTAAAAGATATAAGTGGTCCGAGAGAGTTATTAAGTTACGTTCATGACAGCCTACTTTGTGTTAAATTTTATTTCTGTACGTAGGTTTGTTCAAACATTGCCGGCGACGACGTGAAAAGATGCCCTCCTATAGACAAATATCACCTTTCTCTCCACTAGTCCAATGCTTACTTAAGGCTGCATAGTCGGTTGGCTCGTAATCCTTTTCTATCCTATGGGTACGTCCTCCCTACCATTGACGCGTCCCCCGGTCTACTTCTTGATATGCAATGGGCTATGTAGCACCATGAAACATGAGGCTTCAAAGGCTAGTGCAAATCTTGGGGTTCATTCGATAAATCGAGTCTGGTCAAACCACGCTGGGATCGGTGCAATTAATTTCATTTCATTTCATGTAAGTAGGTTTGTTCAAACACTTTTACACATCAATCATATTTATTAACACTAGAAGAGGTCGGCGTTTTCTATCTGACTATACAGGGAAGCAAAGCCGAAACAAACTCAGAGGGCTTTTTTAAAGTCCAGAAATAATCATGGTCACATCATACGAAGACCATGTCGATAGGTGTCTGAAATGGTGTGCTTTAAACGCTTAACGTGGCAGCAACAAATTCTAGTTACAATTATTCCGTCAAAAATAAAATTGTATAATCGAAATTTGTTAGTAAATAACAAATTATGTAAGTCAAGATGTCCACGAAAACATCAACAAAATTACGGTTTTAAATCAATGTACGACTGAAACCAAAACCGCTGTACGCAACTCTTATGACTTGGCCTTACCAAAAAATCTTTTGTTCTTAATAAAAATATTTTTTGAAGCACGACGCGACATAAGGCGTCTCCTGTGAATCGTAATTCAGCCGGACGTGTTCCGTCCGCGCCCCGGACTGTGCGTGGGAGGGTAGTACCAAATGTTTCTTCAAAAATGTACCTTTTTTAACGACAAATATGTATAACTGTATGTATCTGGCTGTGAAAGTAGATGTTGAGTTATACACACGGCTACACATCAAGCTATCAACATTTCCAGTTTTAGCTGAGCTCACATTGTGTAGAATTTTCGTGTGATGACACATCTGCTTATACTGGAAATGCTTGACCTGTAGCCGTGCGTACAAAGAATACTTTTACTGTGAAGATTTCTCTGAGTAAATAAAGGCAGAGTAACGTTTTCATAATAACCAGACATCCTACAGTAGTTTTATTTGCTATGAAGCCTCGATAAGATCGGACAGTAAATAAAGTTCTACATACAGGCATGTAGTATCAAAGGGTTTACTGTTAATATTTTAAAGCTCTTTAGTTTTAAATTAAGCTGTGCGATTACTGACAAACACGTGCAGTGACAGATAGGTCTACTCAATCTATGTAGTTCTTTCTACAAAATACCATTTCACATACCAATCTACATCATCCTCACATGATCGGTCCTACATTATTCGTATATCTGGACTTTAAATGAGACTAACCTTTGCGTATGTTTCTTCTCTCGGAGTAGTCATGTACGAAACGCGACATCACCTCGTTTTTAAAATACGATTGACGTGTAAAACTGTTTGTACAGACCAACTTATAGAAATAAAATAATTTAACATCTACTGCACGTTCGAACGTATGTAATATTGTACTCGTGGGTTGCACCTGAAAATCAGCGTTAGAACACATGGCTACACATCAAGCTATACATTTCCAGTTTTAGCTGAGCTCACATTGTGTAGATTTTTCGTGTGATGACACGTTAGCTTATACTGGAAATGTATAGGTTGATTTGTCGCCGTGCGTACCAATCGCACTGAGGCCCTTTTGAAACGATCATGTTATTTTACTTAATTATGCTAAATGTTTTTGTTTCCTTTTTATGTGCCCATAACAGTAATTTTATTTCTATTATAATCAACATTTTCATATAAATCAAAGCTGACAGAGTCATTAAAAAGCCTATTTTAATAATTAATCATATATTTAACTCGCTCCGCCACTTCGCTTGGACCACTGCCTCACTTCTCTAATCAAAAACACAAAAAAACAAAACTATTGAAAGCCATACAAATTAGATCACTTCTAATTAGAGTAATACCTTTCCTTTTAAGACGTACTCTATAAGACAATGCGCAGGAGTGGGCTGGATGCGTTAAAACAGTTTTTATTGCGGCATATCCACGGTTAGAGCCTGCAGTGCTAATGATTCGACAAACAGTGACTACTGTGGGTTATGTATTTGGTATTTCGAAACGGGACACGATGTTTATGTGGTTTGATAGTAGATAATATGAGTGTAGAATAGAAGAATGTTAGAATTTAGATTGATTTTCTTATTTTCTGGTTATTCGGAAGGTATTGCTAAATAAATATGCTTTTTATAATTTCGTTATTCCAGTTTCCTGAAAGTATTTTTTTTTTGTCGTGTATTCTTTCTACCATATTAAAAACATTTTTAGTGTCTTTATAGATAATTGAAAAAAATGCAGAAAATCAAACATTTCAAAAATGCTGTCCTTTATTGCCTTAGTTTTCTTCAGTACTAAAACATCAGTAAGTTTAATATAAAAAAAAAATCTTAACCCCCCGCCAGCGTCACGTTTCTAAAATCCCACATATCCCGTATAATCTTGGCTAACCTAATAGTGTGAATTAGTAACACAATCCCGCGCCCCCGACATTTTGCTGCGCACACGCACCAGAACAATTAACACGTGGAATATTAACTTTTACTGGAATTTAAATCTTAAGTTTGTAATAGAGAAAGTTTTGGCTGTCATTCTGGAATGTATCATTACTTTTTTTAGATAAATCTGGAACAGGAAAATTTTAACTGCCTTTTATAAAATAAATGCGAGCCAGTGATAGTCCTGCCCTATAAAACAGAGTCTCTTGTTATTCGAAGTTGACCACATGTATGTTACGCTTTAAGAATGATGATTAGGTGTAAGACCTCCTGTAACATCACTGAACTTAGTCCTGCTCTAGAAAACCTATGCATTTTTTTGCTATCAAGACTCTATTGTCTTGTTGTGTTAAGTTATTGACGCGTGCAGAAGGTGAATTTGGTGCTGAACAGACCTGACTTTATCATAAACTAGCTTTCGAAGTTTAAAAGATCGAAGCATACAGACGCGGGAAGCGACTTTGTTTTATGTTATGTTAAGAAATAAAAATAACAACGTAATTATTATAAGAGTAAAATATTTAGATATGTATAAGGAAAGTAGAGATCAAAACAAGCTTTCACTCAAAATACCCTAACAATTATGTTCAAAATGATAACCATGATGAGCACTTAGGTAGTCACAAGTTCAGAACTGTGTATAGTTTGATTTTAAAACCCCCAGTTTTGTATTCGTGGCACACCGTCAACGAGACGTGATTCACAATAGCGCTCGTGCGAAATTCCATCCTTCATTTAATGTACATATGTCTGCTTGCAAAATGACGTGAATAATAAGCAAAATACGATTTGAAAATGTCTTTTTGGCACATGGTATTTTTGGAGTACGTTGGTTGTCCCTGTGGCGTTTGAAGGGTTGACTTATATTCCCGTCATGCTAGTGAACGGCCCGAAAAGTAATAGTATTTAGGACACAAATGTAAAGAAGAAAGCCAATATTTTTGTTTTTCTGTCTATCTGTCAGTTCCGGCTAATCTCTGAAATGGCTGGATCGATTTTGACAGGACTTTCTCTTGCAGATACTAATGTTATAAGGAGTAACATAGGCTACTTTTATCTCGGTACCACGTCCTTTTTAACATCCACGTCGGCGAAGCCGCGGGCATAGCTAGTGATCAGTAAAGTTTTTATTATACCTAACAGATACCTACAAATAGGTATCAACTTTCTACCTTTTATTTTAATACTAGAAAAACTTCTAAGCTCGTAAACTCCTCACTCAAAAGCCGTTTGCTAAAACCTAGCCTCGCAATAAAACCTCTTACAAAAAAAAAATTCTTCCTAAAATCCTGAACCCTAAACTGCATGGTCTCGCTAGAATCCCGCCGAGCTCGGCCGAATCCCCGAAACTCGCGGCGTGCATGCATCACGGGGCGGAGGCGACGCGAGGAATTCCGAACGGGCCGAATTCGAGTTGTCGGCTCGCAGTGCCTGTCGACGCCATCTGGTTGCTAGGGATGGGCTACGTGTGTATCGATATGGATAAGGACTAAAGATTTTTTCCGAATGTAGGTATTTTGTGAAAAAAGTAAGTAAAATCGAATATGTAAAATGCAAATTTTTGACGTGAAAATAAACTGGAACTACTAGTACCTATTCTCATTCACTATGTTTCACTATTATGGTTAAATGCCTAAATTCTGGTTCTCGAAAGAACCGTGGAATTGAGACAGCTAGCCTTTAAGCGTAAAACCAGATAATTTATAAATAATTCTAAATACGTGTATAGTAATTAAACCCATTCAAAATGAATCAATTGAATATTTTGTTTTGACTACCTTCTTTATTGTGCGGAATAATATAAATTAAACATTAAATAACAATATATCTACATATTTATTCTCTTCTGTATATAGTCACAGCATTAATATACATTGCTTAAATGGTAAGCTATTCATAACACATTTGAAATGCATATATTTCAACACATCATATCTCAAAAATATCTAATCCAGTTTTTTGTTCAAACAAAACTTTGTGCCTAAATTAATTCTTATTTAGTTGCAAATAAAAGACGTTTAAACTTTAGAATTCATTTACATTATTAACTATGAATCATTGCTTTATTATTATGCCAAATTCATTATAATAAATTCTTTTAAATACTTTCATAGATACAAGAATTTCCTAATTTATATCAATTAAATATTCATTATGTGTTTACTGAATTAGTGATTTTTATGTATTAATGTTTCAACAACCTTATATGGTTCGTACCACAAATGCCATAATTATTTATTTTAAGTATCAAAATAGATCGAAAGACATGAATGGGTATGGTGGCCATTAAAAATACAAAACAATTTTATTTATATCTTTATTTAGAGTATCATGTTAAGACCACCATGAAACCAATTTAAGGAAAAGTCTTGATTAAGTGAAAAATATGTAATCATTAGCAAAATTAATTAATTGCTTCTAGTATTTTGTTTTCTGTATACTTAGTATTGAATTCTCTAGAACACTTTTATATCGTTCGTCTGTTCTATTTTTAGATTTTCTATTAAATTACAAAACCCAAAAAACCGATCGACAAATCCCATCACTATTAAAAGCGCGGCAACATCGCCATCTCCTATCCTTTTCCTGCACATCACTAGTATTAGCTATCTCTTTCACACACCGACTACCTTATTTAAATAAGAGTGAGCGTGGTTGCAATCCGTATCCCGTTACAATTTAAGCCCTATCTTTATCATTTTAGGGTAGTTTTTTGTTTGGAGGGTGGATAAAAAGGTAAAAAACCTGCAAAGGCAGGTTACGGAGCGAACGAGCGCTCTCCAGTCGAAGACACTTGACTATAAGAGTGTTTTGGCCGGAAATATGGTCCAATTTTTGATTGGATACCGGCCTTGACATACGTACCCTTTAGAATTTAGGTTATGTCAGCAAACAAAATAGTTCACATAGTTTGAAGAGCAGCACTATACTTCAAAGCTTTTCGTTCTGGATTCCCACCTTTTGCTATCAATTTTCCGTAACATCCGTGAGCAAATATAGTTCGCATTCACTTTCCTTCTAAAACGATCCTTTTTTTCAAGTGAGAAATCTACAGTTTTAACTTCAACTTAGTATCTCTTATTTCAGTTTGCAATTCGTCACAAAAGATTTAAAATTCGTAAGGACTTGAAAAGTTACAACTAACCGCCATCATTTTTCTCCTATATCTAAAAATAAACACTAGTATATACTACATCTGATCCTGCGCAGTATTTCCCGTTATTATGACAGAAGTGAGCGATGGTTAGAACTGTCATGCGTGCACCGATCCAGCGTACGACCGATATGTCATTGCTCTGTGTGATACCGAGGCATTCACGTGTTTAGAGATAGTAATTTCAGTCTTACTTATCTCTTATCGTTTCTAAGAATCTTTTATAAAATTATTATCTTAATCTATGCAGCATTATTGGAGGTCTTGAAATGTCTAAGACCTGTTTTCTAGCTTTGGCAGAATCTTGGGTTTGTATTAAGGTTAATGGTGCCCGAAGCACTAAGCTGTTTGTAGCATGATGTCAGCAAAGATTTGGAAGTACGAGAATAGAACTAGAAACTAATCTAGTTTAATTAAATACGATAGCTTAAAGGATGCCTATGAAACAGAGATTTTAAGCAATAAAGTTAATATTTGGTTGGACTATGATCAAAGCCAGCATTTGTATTTCATTGAAGATGCACATCATCAATCTGAAGAGCTCTTCCATATTACTCTTTTATGACTCTTCTATATTAAGCAGGTGGCCAAAAATCCTGACAGCTTTATAAGCAACACCTAGCTATCTACAATGACTTCATCAAAAATGTACATTCATCAAAAGTTATCTTTTTAAACCAAAGTTGTTAAACCATTTAGATAAAGTCCTGTCTTATCTACGCCGGAAACTGTCACAAAAAATGTGTGTGCATCATAATGCTACCACCCTTTACATATTATTCTGTTGGTCTTTAAATACAAGTCATTCATAATCCTTTTCGGATGGTCTTAACGGCTTGTAAACTACCACTGTTACACCTTGATTTGTCCGATAAATACCTTTATTTCTGGAAACCTTAGCAATGTCTAATTTGTTGCCAGATTTTTATAAAGCTCTTTTCTTTTATGGTTAAACACATGTCTTCGAATTTTTGGTTCTAGGACATGTCGGTTTCCTCACGATGTTTTTCTTCACTATTCTTGCAGTGGGCCCACGTGATGGATTACGGCCCACTCACTCTCACATTATAGACTATGATATTATAGTTTACTTTTAGACAGCAGTTGCTGGCCTGAAACCACGCACCTCTTCACAAAACTTAATTTTCCAAAGTCATGCCTGGCTTCATGAATACACAAAGTCGACAAAGGCCAATTTTGCTCAACGAAGAGCGAAATATATATTAACCCAGCCAAGCTTATTCAAAGTACACGCTAAAGCTAACATACCACCGATAACTCAAAATCAAACAAATGACCTCAAAAAACTTCGCACCTCGATTCGGTAGCGAAAAGAAAAATGGCCGCGCGTCCAGGTTACGCGAAGAGCGCAATATTTCACTGCGCCCACGGCGGCGTAGCGCTATACAAGCTAATAGATAGCGCAGAACAAATGATGAGCTATCTGTCAGGGTAGCCCGGCGTTTGCTCGATAGAATTGTAGGGATTTTGTGTGATATTGAACTGTCTGATATGACTGTTTTTTTTTTTTTTGTTTTGTTTTCGTGTGTTACAAAAGCTATGTTGTCTATAGTCACAACTCATTTTTTATAAGAGTTAATTCAAATTTGATTATTTGATAAAATTTAAAAGGTGATCTACCATATTGTAATCGATAAAAAGAGAAACCACAAAAGATTTTTTGGCAACTCAGCACTAATTCAATGAAATGTATATTAAGTTTGTTTAATTATTTGCAATTCCGATAGCGACCTAAAAGTTATCGATATTAAGACTGTTTTAAATGACGAAAAAAACCATCTTTCATAGCTTTTCCTCGACATAAGTCATCGCATCTTCTCCCAAAATTCCTCTATTAAACTACCCTCAAAAAAACTATCTCCCATTCCAACCCGACAGTCACACGTATCCGCTGGCACCGCCTAGAAGTAACCCTACCCTGCGGTCGGTAGGTAAACGATTCGTCGCCTACTTGAAACCCGACGCGTGTCAGTAGGTTACAGGGAAATTGGTGCAGTCGTAACTAGATACACTTTGTGCGAGTTATGTGAATAGAATGGATAGTAAAACTTGTTAGTAACGAATGGTTAAGTGACTAAGATTTAGGATGTTGAATAGATAATGAGAAAGACAATTTAGAAAGGTTGTTACAGACAAAAGTTATGCTGAACATAGTTAGTGTGACCGAGTTTTGTGGTGTTCTTAATTTGTTTACGACAGAACATAGCGTTTCTTTCTGATGCACCTGCCTTGTACATTTACGGACATCATTAAGAACGATTTCTGACATTTTGATAGAATACAGTCGCTTTCAACACGCTCCATGTAAAATACTAATATACTGCTACCTATAGTTAGACTGGAAGTAGTAACAGCGTCAGGTATATTTGCCTGACATATGCTGAACTGAACTCCTATTTGGTGCAACCCTGAGACACATATTGCACTTTTATGTTCGTTATTTCATTTCAATTTTAAAGTGTGTCATAACCCAAAGTGGCATCACTCTAATGTCATATTATCTTCTATTTTCTGAATATTTGCACCATATACACACGTCTGCATATAAAGCTATACATTTCCAGTTTTAACAGACCTCGCATTGCATAGACTTTCCATACAATGAGAAGTCAGCTTATACTGGAAATGGACATATGTACAGCTTGATTTATCGCCGTGAGTACTTAGCTGTTTCCTAATATTCATATAATTCGTTATTATTTCGTCGTGCTTTCGAATGTTTTCTTATGTCTTTTTCCTATGACTGGCCTGTTAGTCTAGTGGTTAGTGACCCTGACTGCTAAGACTGAGGTCGTGGGTTCGATTCCCACCCAGGACAAATGTTGTGTTATGAGCACAATCATTTGTTCTGTGTCTGGGTGTAATTTATGTATAATATGTATTATTGTAATTTAGAAATATATTTATCAGTTTTCTGGTTACCATAGTACAGGCTCTGGCTAGTTTGGGATCGGATAACGGTGTATTGGTTGTCCTAACATATTATTATTATTACATATTATTTGTGTGCACCAAATAAACGTTTTATCTATCTAGACGTTGCTGACAGTCTTTCAAGACTTAGTACCTAAGGATTCAATAGATAATTTAATTTGCCCACAATCCATCAACGATTGGAAGTAGGCCTATCGTCATGAATCTCTATGGCATCATTCCAATACTGGGCCACGAATAGAATATAATTGACATGATACCGATCTTTGCTAAAAGAAATATGTTACTGCCTGTTTTACTTAGATTCCCACGGAAAGGGATTTAGATAGACATTTGATTTAGCTTTTGTGGCTGGTTAACGGCATAGACCAACTATGGGTGTGCTATGTTTAAGCTCCAAGTAATAGAGGACGAGCCTATTGCCATCAGCTGGACATAAATCCAGACTCTAGCTTGCTACTGACAAGTAACCCTACCCAACTGTCACCCACCGATCAGAATGAAACTGTGCACATCGATATAACACTAAAAAATATTGAGCCCGTGTTTTTTTTATTCTTCCGTAATCCACTTTTTAGGGGTACCCAACTGTCACCCACCGATCAGAATGAAACTGCACATTAATATAACACTAAAAAATATTAACCCGTGTTTTTTTATTTTTCCGGAATCCACTTTTTAGGGGTAGAAACCACCCCTCAACGACACTCTACCCAGAGTTACGTGGGTTAGCCTACTTAGGGGTTATTAGGAGTGGTTTCTACCCCTAAAAAGTGGATTCCGGAAAAATAAAAAAACACGGGTTCAATATTTTTTAGTGTTATATCGATGTGCAAAGTTTAATTTTGATCAGTGGGTGCCAGTTGGGTAGGGTTACGTGTGAGACATTCCAGATAGGAAAACTCAATAACGCTTTGCCCGACCTGAGAACCGAACCCAAGACCTCATGCTGAGCAGTCGCGTTTGCGACCAGTAGACCAACGAGACACTCAAGAGACCAGATGTTATTGCAACTTGACACATCCATCACAGTTTCAATTCAGACCGTGATGGTTAGAGGCGACGGCTAAGTGAGGCTGTGAGGCTTATATCCAGCAGTGGACGTCTTTCGGTAAAAATAATCATGATGATGGTGATGAGATCGTGATTTCTCAAAAAGTTCAGTCAATTTGACTTCTGAGTGAAAATAGAGTGCTCTCTCTAACAAAGTGCTGCTCTGCTCTATACATAACATACACTAACTCTTTCAAATTAATCAAACAAAACTAAAACCTGCATTGATTATAAGAAGCGTTTTAAACTCAGTAGTTAGTAGGCAGCTGCTATTATAAATAAAGGCAAGCTATCTCGAAGCTATAGAAAGCGTCATCAATCGGCCTGCGACGTAAAACGCACTTACTGTGCCCCTGTGGGTACATTAGTCAAAGGTGCCCGTTATGTTGGGAGCTAGTTTGGAACCAGGTTTTGCTTGAGGGAGCTAGGATTTTAGCAGAATTAGATGTAGGTAAAGAGGCACAGAAAAATTTGGTTGCAGTTGCAATTTTTTTCAATGTCATCCGCCCAATATACAGGGTGTCACATCGCAAATTATAACCATGAGTTAAACACATGGTTCTAGAAGGTAGAAAATTTTCGTCAGATATCAAAAAAAAATATCTGGCGTTGCATAGAAAGTGCTATACCTACGCGGTTAAAATGTATGGAACAGACAAAAATAACCTACGTAATAACCTACCTTCAACGTATGGGGTTTCAGAACCATGCTGATGCTGCCACCATGTATTTAGGAACGATTGTGATGAAAGATGAAATAAGTTTAGAAAAGAAAGAAATAGGATGGTGACTACCGTTCCCGTCAAATTTATAATAATAACACCAATTTGTGTTTCTCTCATTAGAGTTCAAAGACTTTTCCGGCGTTTCCACTCACATCTGCAGACACATCTGTAGACCATCCTTCATTCATCCTCTCAAAATTACCAAACCATCTAAGCATACTCTTTACAATTTACTACATATCCCAACCCTTAAGACACCATAATAGTTCACTTTCTGAAAAACCAGAAGGATTAAAGTCGTTTGATTTTTTCATGGTTTTCTTCTTCAATAAAGCACCACACTTGATTGCTATTGTCAGAAGACTCGGTCTAGGAATATAATCCCTGTTAACAAATAAAGTGGCAAAAGCAATAATTTTCCAGTTAACAAGAGAAACTATGTAAAACAGTTGAATACGCATTATGATAGTAGGGCAGACAAACGAACCGTAGAACTAACAGTATTAATAAGGATTTATGCTAAACTTAGGAGTACTTTAGTGCTTGATATTTAGCAAGTGACACAGTTAATGCACGTTTTAAGTTAAAGATTAGATGAGAGCATAAAAATTGGACGTATTAGCTGTAAAGATGGCGAAGTTATGTGCATTCATTTAGAGTTATATCTATACTAACTAATATTATAAAGCTGAAGAGTTTGTTTGTTTGTTTGGTTGAACGCGGTAATCTCAGGAACTACTTGTCTGAATTGAATTTTTTTTTTGTGTTGGGTAGCCTATTTATTGAGGAAGGTTATAGGCTATATAACATTACGTTATGGTTAAAAGGCGTGGAGCAGCAATGAAAAATGGACGAAAACTAGCAGGCAATTCGATGCGACGGGAAGGGTCAGGGGGCAAAACTTTGACGCGGGCAGAAGCTAGTTGGAAATATAAATAGCCGACTTCAACGTAGTTGGGAAAAAGTTAGGCGGATGATGATGATTGTGGAGATAAAAAGGTCCCGCATGACCAAATGACAGAATTTTTTTTTTGTCTATTTTACTGTGTCCGCAGATTTAATCAGAATCTAATTTTTTTACATTAACCTAATACTAGATTCTGCCCGTGAATTCATCGGCGTGAAATTTCTTGTTCTCTGGGCCCACCCCGTTGTAACCATAGTCTTTTCTCTGCCTTTTTGTTCATTTTGATCGGATTTCGGATTTTTGGTGGAAGGTCAGGGTTTGATGTTAAATACCTTATCCTTCCTCAAGTGTTAGGTTGTCAATATTTTTTTCAAATCAGACCGGCATTTCTAAAGATTTGAGCATTCAAACAAAGTCTGTAAAAACCCCTTCTTTAAACATTCAGAAAACATTTTTAAGAGCTATGAAAACTTATAGTTACCACAAATACTTTTTAGGGAAGACTTATCTGTAATACTTTTGAAAGCAAACAAGACTATAGAAAAACTACCATCAGTAACTGATGGATATGTGATACGAACTGTTTGTGTCACTGGTATACTGACACAATAACATAAAGATAATACGGTAACTATTCTAACGACCTTAACTACAGCAAAACCTTAACTGATCGACTGACACCACTTGTAGTCCTACTTACCCCCTTTTCATAAGATTGCCGTTCAAATTCTCGCGAAATGTGGCCCGCGGAGTAATTGCTTATCGCACTAACAGTAGACACTTTCATTTTGACAGATCAACAACATCGATTGCGTGTTTACGTTGTTGAGTAGATAACTTTTTCGAACATATGAAGCACAAAATGTAAAAGAGTAACCATGGAATTTCTTGCTGGCTCTTCTGCATAAGAATTAACAAATTGGAACCATACACCTAGCTCCTGACGTTTCATAAGTTTATTCATCATAAAAGCATTGTAGTACAGTTTAAAGGGTTGACAAATTGAGTGTACTAAAACTACAACTGAAGTGGTGGTGAGGTGCTGCATTCCCAGCTAGGTTATAGAATAACCTGTATAAGGGAGTACAGTGCCAGTCCCCATTGGATATTATAACTGTATTGTACACAATATTGACGATACTGCCACTACAATTTTATGACTAAAGTTAATAGATAACAAAAATTATATAAAAGTATTGTAAAGATAAAAGTGTGGTTGTGTGGGCATGTTAGTGTGCGTGTGTGTATTTGTGTGTGTGTGTGTGTGTGCGTGTGTGTGCGCGGTTGCGTGTGTGCGTGAGTACGAGCTGGCGCTGCGATTTGACGTAAATTTTATTTATTTATTATGCTGTTAGGAGCTTTTCTGTCTCATATCTTTCATAAGTGCCCATGTAGGTTTATTTGAAATAAAAATAATTTGATTTGAAATGATTCGCAATATACTTCAAAATAATTAAGATTGTGATTAATACAGGGTGCAAATTGTGTTTTAAAATTGGACTGTTATGAAAAGCAAGAGTTTCGCAAACAAGAGAAGAAAGAAAGAAAACTGAATCACAATGATACTCTAAATTCATGAAGACAATATACCCATAAAGTTTTCAGAAATAACTATGAATGGTAGGTATGAATATTTCAACAATATCTCTAATGTTCCTAAGTCTACCTATATCCTCTAGTTCAGTAGTAAATTAAAGGCTTAGATACCACAAATATGAAACCCTATCGAAGTTCCAATGTCAAGCACACTTACATTAACTGACATCAAAATATTCACGACTACAGGACTATTGGTCTATTACACAATATTACCTTGTTTACATTATAGGAAAGTCTAATAAAAAACAACTATATGATGTTGCAGAGAAGTAACTACGCCTACGCAGTGAGAGTCTATCTGAATTTCTTAGTGTCTGCCTATTGAAGGTATAAATGTATGCACCCTCACGATTTCATACACAATATAAAATATAATGGCTGCTCGGTTAATCAGCCGATTGTGAACGATTAAAGACATTTGCAATGGTATTGATGGAAAGAGAAAAAAAAAAACAAAGCTCACAGTTCGTGTAAGTGAGAAAAGGACAGAGGTCTTTTTCTTTGTCTGTCTGTTGACCTACAACTGTCATAATAGGAGTTGTTATCTGACGGCGCGAGTCTAAAAATTTTCTTATTTATTTATTTATTATTAATAACCAACTTATACTAACAGTTTGCACTACACATACAAGTTATCGGTTACTACTAGTTATAAATAATACATACAATCACAGAATTCAGTAAATTACATTGGATAAAATTCAATACAATTGGATAAAATTTGGTGAAAGCAAAGGATTATACAAAATTAGATTACGTATATATCTATAAAAATAGGATAAAAATTAGATAACATTAGATAAAATAAAAATTAGAACATAGCATAACAAACATAAAATTGGCATAAAGATGTGCAATAAAATAATAAGGTATATTTCAATTTATTTACTCTACGGAAATTGTACCGGGAGTGGCTATGGACTCCAGGTATCGAGTAGCAGTGTTCAGGAATCTCAGCTCAGAACTCGCGAAAACGTCAGATGATTCGTCATATAACAAGATGTTGTTAATATGGGTGAGGGCTAGGTATATTGGACTAGTCTTAAAGGTTACGGAGATGGTTTGTGGTATCGAGAACAGGGGACGCTGGCGAGGGCGAAGATATCTTGCAATAACGAGGAGTTCAAGTAGGTACCACGAATTAGGCGGATAAAAAATTTTGGTGATCCTCATGTAAGGTTATGCATATAATTGAATTCTGAAACCGCACCTGGTTTTACTGTAATATCAATTTAACAATTTAATTCAGGTTTCGAATTATTTTTAAATTTCAATTCAGTTCAAAATATTTTCTTTCACACATAAACACTAATGGAACGTCAGAAACTAGGTGATGCATGGTCTATCTGACTACCGAATCCAATATTTACTTTTTTACAAACTCCTGTAAACCGACTGAGATACCATTAATTATTTCACAAGTTCGGGTTAATTTATAAAATTTTACTGTAAATAATATGATAAGATATTTTTGGGGCTAGTGGCTCCATAATAACAGTCACATGGGTCGGCTGAAGGTTAAGCTACGCATGCCGCTGTCGTTTCATAGATGGATGGCCATCCATAACATACCGAGACCCTTTCGTGCTTTGGAAAGCATGTTAAGCTATTGGTCTCGACTATCATCGTAGACCTTTGACAGCTGTTACAAAAAATCAGAAGCCAAAAAGTCCGACAACCAATCTTATCAAGAGGTTTCGTATTACCTAGTAACTGGGTTGTGGAGGTAAAATAGGCAGTAATTCCATGAAAAATACTGGTATTCAGCATTATACATCTGGTTAGACTGGATCTCGACCCAACATAGTTGCGAAAAGGCTAGGAAGATGTTCGAGAATTTTATGACGTGTAAACCGTTTTCTATGAAGCTTTTGATGTCAAATCGTTCTCTCAGCGCTAACCACTACATTTTGAAAAACAAAACCTTAGTTGATGATGTGATAAGAGAACGGTGTGGTTTAAAAGAAGATGTAGTTACCAAAATTGAAAAAACCGGCCAATTGCGAGTCGGACTCGCGCACCGAGGGTTCCGTACAAACCTGTAGGTATTCACGGTTTATGCATAAGGTTTATATTTATGAAATTAAATGTTTTAATTTTTATATTTGATTTGATTGAATGAAAGGTAAAATGCGGTTTACGATTTATGACGTATTAAAAAAAAACTACTTACTAGATCTCGTTTAAACCAATTTTCGATGGAGGTTTACATGGTAATGTACATCATATTTTTTTTTTTACTTTTATCATTCTCTTATTTTAGAAGTTACAGGGAGGGGGGACATATTTTACCACTTACACACACTTCCAAAAGTGTCTCTCGCGCAAACTATTCAGTTTAGAAAAAAATGATGTTAGAAATCTCCATATCATTTTTGAAGACCTATCCATAGATACCCCACACGCTGTGACATACGGACGGACAGACAGATAGACAGACATGACGAATCTATAAGGGTTCCGTTTTTTGCCTTTTGGCAACGGAACCCTAAAAAGTACGCTTAGATGGTTTGGTCATGTTGAGAGGATGAATGAAGGACGGCTCACAAAAGGTATTTACAAGGCAGATGTGAGTGGAAACACCGGGAGGGGACGCCCTAGGAGGACATATAGTGACCTTATTGGTGATGTTCTTCAGAAAGGTCAGGTGCGTAGTACTCGCAACCGCCGTGTGTGTTTGACTAATTGAATGAACCTAAACGAGGCAAAAGGAGTGTGCAGAGATCGTAGCAGGTGGCGTTCCCTGGTTTCTGCCTACCCCCATGGGAAATGGCGTGATTGTATGTATGTAGGTAAAAACTTAGTTCTAGTAAATATTACTTAGAGACAAGCTACAAAGTGAAATTACAAACGCCCACATCCAACTGAATTATTTAGAGCTGCTTGACAATCGTGCTTAAGAATTTGTTATTGAATGTCTCCGGTATCCAAGTTGGAACTTATTTATGTTCAACGGAAAGTTGGCCCGTTTCTGGTATTGAGGCTGCAGACAGTTGCAGTCTAGCGGAATAGGACCAGTTCGGATTGGTCTTTGGAAGCGAAGATTGGACTGTCAGTTAGGAAATGGTAAATTATTAGCGTTGAGCCACTGGAATAGAGTAGCCTGTTTTTTTTTTCAAACGAGGTCTTATAATGCGTATGGTACAGTCACGAGTAATAATATGTATACACATAGCTCAATTCAAAAGCGATTTTCTCTTTAAATAAAGATTGCAACTTTGAGATAAGGCCTATTTAGTAATAGTGTAGGTTCCAAAATACTATGTTCGTATTCAAATAAAATTACAAACAGTACAATAGGAGAAAATATCTTTTAAAAGTTAGTAAGTGTATACATATTCGTGCTCGTGACTGTACTCGTGGGTTGCAACTGAAATTCAGCGTCAGGTGGCACGCCTTGTGTTGGCACCTGACATTATGTTGAGCTGAGGCCCTTTTGGCATTATTATCATTGTTTTCTGTTTTATATTTTTGTTAGTTTTAAGGTTTTTAAATCTTTCTTGACTTTCTTTTAAGATGTAGGATGATACGAATTAAAAAAAACAGGAGGTGATTATCCACGACGGATCAAACTTTCTTTTGAAACTTAGTAAACGAGGTGGGGTACTTGGGAGAGGCGTAGGTCCAACAGTGGACGTTTTATAAGTGAATTGATGATGATCAAACGATATTAACCCCAGTTTTTATTATTTTAAACAGTACCTTCCAGAACACCTATCGTGACCTAAGGACTAAATATACATAAGAAGGTATTATTAAGTTATTTTTGGCTCTTTGTTAATCCTAATATTATAATTAATCTGACAGACGGACATCGAGATATGATATCATCAATTTAGGGTCGATGCAGAATTCTCTTCCACCCGATTTAATCCCTTAGTCACCTCTAAAGAATCCTTTAAACTTAATACCTGCAACTTAAGTTCTTCATAAAATATATTTAACATAGATATTTCGAGACAAATCTGGGTCAAAACGGTGGTCAATTCAGCTTTAAATGTTCAGATGAAAGTCATAGTTTGCTCTCTCTTCAAGAAATAACTGAATTTGCATAAGAACTATGTCCATAATACAACTCCTTTCTATGTTAAAGCTTTGGCAGATTAAGATCAACCGCTGACCAATTTATCAAATGATTCTAGAATAATATTATATTAAGTTAAGGCAACTAGTGGAGCAATCTGCCTCGTTGGTGTAGTCACAAGCAATAATGGCTAAGCATGAGGTCCTGTGTTCAATAAGAGGGACGAGCGTAGTATTATTGGGTTTTTCATCTAAAATTTCTCAATAGTAGCCCGGAGTCGAGATTTGTGCCTAGTTGATGGCAATAGACTCACCCCTATTCCAGGGAACATAAACATAAATCTATACTAATATTATAAAGCTGAAGAGTTTGTATGTTTGATTGAACGCGTTAATCTCAGTAACTACTGGTCCGAATTGAAAAATTCTTTTAGTGTTGAGTAGCCAATTTATCGAGAAAGGCTATAAGCTATATAACATCACAGTACAACCAAGAAGAGCAGAGCAGTAATGAAAAATGTTGCAAAATCGGGGAAAATCGCACGGGTAGGCGATTCGACGCGACGGGAACGGTCGGGAGACCACGAAATTTAAGAAGTCGCGGGCAGAAGCTAGTGGTGAAATGTATTTGTACTATAGGTACGCCTCTGTCTAACTCTTTGGGGAGTACTGGCATCAATTCCATAATAAATATGAGAGAATGTAGATTCTTAAAGGTAGGTACTACATATAAAAAGACCTGAGTACTTCCAAACTTTGAAGGTCAATCGTCATTGGAGCTGATGTCCTTCAAGATAGTCAGGTGCGCTCCAACAAAGACTTGTATAGACCGCTTGTAAACGATGTCTGAATACAAAAAGAAACGGATGCGGAAGAAGTGTTTAAGGGCCGAACGAAAAGGGATTTAGATTTTGCTTTTATAAAAAAAAGTCTTGAATTTTGGTGGAACATTTCATTTCTTGATTTTTAAAGAAGCAGATTTGTTAAAATCACATTCAGATCCCAGAATCTGTAGGTAACTTTAACAAATCTTTGTCCTAAAAAGTCCGTAATATAAACTATCTTAATGTTAAAACAATGACCGAACCCATAAACCTACATACAAAGCATATAGTAACCTTATTAGGTGGTCCCTCCTTTTCGGCATTCGCAACCAAATACTAAGATCCCGCCAACAAAAAAGAAAAGAAAAAAAGACCTAAAGCGTAGTCACAAGAAACCCTACTAGCCGAATCCATTGAACTGTGAATCACAAAACAACGCGCCCGATAAAATTATACCAACCGAAAATTATACGAACCGAATATTATACGAAGTAAAAATTATTCGAAGCAAAAATGTTTCGGCTAACGAAATACTGCCTTAGAAGTATTGTGTTACTGTTACGGACGAGTTGGTAATAATTTGCCTTTGTGTGTGTGATTCCAGGCAAGGAGCTGGCCCCTCCTTGGTCCTATGAGTATTGTTAGGGAAGCAGAAAAAGCTCATAATTCTACATTGGCACTTTTGAATCGTCAGAAGCAGTTTTCAAATTAAATAAATAAAATAAATAATATCTTAGGACAACCAACACAACGTTATCTGATCCCAAACTAGGCAGAGCCTTTACTATGGTAACCAGACAACTGATAAACATACATATATATTTCTAAATACATATATATATATTATAGACAAATTACACCCAGACACAGAACAAATGATTGTGCTCATCACACAACGATATGTCCTGGGTGGAAATTGAACCCACGACCTCAGTCTTAGCAGTCAGGGTCACTAACCACTAGACTAACAGGCCAGTCATAGATAGGTGGTGGTGGTGGTGGTGTGGTGGATAGGTGTTCATAGGTATGGGAGGACAGTGTAGACCTGTCAACAAGTACCAGGTACTTATTTTAGAATAGAAAATGGTCTACAAATCTATAGTCTAAAAGCAGTCTACAGTATAAAAGCTCAAGGTCACCTTTTAAACACCAAATTTTGCTATGAGTTTGTCGCTATCAGTAATAAAACTATTTGTTTCAAGCAGCCCATTAAAAGTTACTTTAAATGTCAACATTTACAAGAAAATTAAATTTATTCTAGCTCCACTCACCAAAAAGTAGTTTCTTATGAAGAAGAATGGACAATGATTCTTGTGGTTCATGGTTCCCATTACGACCATCAGTTCCTGTAACTTCTAATTTCAATAACTCAGACTTAATTATAACGGTGACTTAGAAATTCCATGCTAAGCAGTGGAAGTTTACCATCTAATATGATGTATAAGTGCGTGTGCGCAGATGACGTGATAAGCAGCTACGGTACGGTCAGCATACCAGCGCTCAGTTGAGTAATATAGAAGTTATACTTAACGGTGTACACTACACTTTATAGTCGCAAAAGGCCTATTCTTAACAATGTACTCTAAGGAAAACTGACATAAATAATAGTTACGGTATAGTAGAGTATAACTATAGAAAAGGACAGGCGGGATCTGGGCTAGGTAGGTAGTAGGTTGACATAGTATAAATTAGTGAAGGCTCAGAACTGACGCAGCTACAGAACTGATTGTAAGTAGCGATGTAAAAGCACATTTTGATTTACTGAATGCTTGTTTGATATATGTAATGAGCGAATAAAACCAATCCACACCTGGCTGGCTTGGTGGATTTAGGGCCACTTCCTCTCAAAAAGAAGAGACCTATTGTAGTAGGAGCTTACATAAGAGTACATAAGAGAAACCCTGAGAATGATGACGGTTAGCGATAAGTTGTGAGCAAATTGGTTTTCATTATATGGGCATGTGAAACGGAGGAATAAGAAAAATGTCATGAAGAAAGTTTTGAGTATGAATGTCGATGCCTATAAGAGTAGAGACCAAAGAAATTATGGATGAACTGTGTGAATGATGATAGAGTTAGAAAGGGGGTGATTACCGAGATGACGACTAATAGAGAAGCGTGGAAGTAAAGGACATGTTGCCCCGACCACTCATAAATGGTGATAATGGCAGGAAAATGAAATGTAATGAAGAAAATAGAATACAAAAGCTTCAGTGAAAATCGTTAAAATCTTGGATATGCGACAAAGCTTCATCGTGGTCTTTACAGGTGATCTTTCTCACATATCTACAGTATGATTCACTTGAGTAACATAGCAACGTTAACTTCGTTCGCGCCGCTCCGTAAGTAGCCATAACATTTAATGTCCTATAGTTCTCAAATAGTAATTGCTATTTATTTAAACAAAGCCATCAGGTGTCCTTTTGAATTCAATAATGGTAATAATACTTGTCAGTTTCAATTTGATTCCGAATTCAAAGCTCGTATTTGAATAATAAGATACAGAATAACTATAAAAGGGATACTGTCCTTTGGCGGTCGATATTTTAAACATAAGTCACATAATTCTTTGAGAAACTAATCGTTATTTTATGTAAATTAAAAAAGACAATAACGTACCGTGTGGTGCCGGACGTAAAGAATAACACCACCCCATTTCTTCCCGTGGGTGTCGTAAAAGGCGACTAAGGGACTTACTAGAGAATGGGCAGCAGCGTTCTCTATGCATTTTACCACCATACTGCGATCGCCAACCCGCCTGCCAAGCGTGGCGATTATGGCAAAGCCCCCCAAATTGGGGGAGGCCTAAGTCCAGCAGTGGACGTCTTACGGCTGAAATGATGATGATGATGATGCAACGGTTATAGTCACTGACGAGCAAAGAGGTCGTGAATTTTACTTTCGAATGTAAAATGCGTCTGAACTTAATAGTGACGAAGTTCCTAAGTGCAACCAGTTTTGCTAATATCCCATCGACTTCACTTTGACATCTTTCTTTGAGCAGAAACAGATCCTGGACAAAGGCCCCAAGCTTTGTCACAGCGACCAATCCTTTACTTCCCGCATCCATTCCCGGAATATGACGGCGACTTCACTTATTTATTTGTTAAGTTCAGTGACAGCAAACTCGATCATTACTCTTTACAGCCCAGCATTTCCAACCAAAGAATACAAATCGATCTCACCGGATTCTATACGGGCTATTCATTTCCCATCTTCAAACGACTGAAACCTATCGATGAATCATATAACAGCTTCCCAGCTAAACAAATCTGCATATTACGCAGAGATGAATATTCCTATCGTAAATATGTCACAATAAATAGTCTAACGGATAAGTTTTTGTACGTACTGTTAGTCTGATGACACTACTGCGGACAAGTCTGTCGTAGCCCTAAGCTATGGTTTATTTGCTGTACGGAGGTTATAGGTTCAAATGAGGTTTTAAGTTATTCTTGGTTGACGGGAGTTTTAATAAATGTTTAGTGTGGTTGGTAGCACATTTAAAATAGGAAATTGTCATGATGGTGGTGTATGCAGGGTCGTATCGAAACCGCAAACTGTATCCAGGAAATCAGCACATAATTAGATTTTGAGGTATTTTTTTATTGATATCATGCATCCCGCGCTTTTTTCCATTACTTTCTACTTTTGAGTTTGGTTTTCTGTTGAGTATTTTCTAAACTGTTATTTTCTGGCTTAACGACTTAATGTGCTTTCCGAAGCACGGAGGAGACTCGGTATGTAAAGATGTTCGTCCATCCTCGGACCAACCACGGTAAGCGTAGCATTTACTTAGCCATAATAAAAGAGATCACTTTTTAAATTCCATATCTAAGAAAACAGAAACGGTTCCAACAATAAAAGATATTTCAGTTAACTAGGTATAACCAAGTCATCGAGAGAAACGACCACTACTGAAGCAGAATTTCGAAAGTAAATACCTTTATAATTCACGAGTATCAGATCTTAATAATACAGCTCAGAACACATACACGTACACTTATCTTTAATCCAAATAGAAAGTATACTGTTTCATTTAATACGATAGTACTTTCAATCCAATAATTACAATAACAATAATGAGATTTTCTACTTCTCTCAATGTAACCACTATCAAAAAAAAAAATATATCCTTCAACGTCGGCCTCAAATATATAGCAAATCGATAGCAAAGAAACTTTTAAGCAACACAGACAATGCCTCATTTGCCGGTAATTTCAGTGGCAGTCCTTTCAAACCAAACACAGGTAGTGCTTCCCTAAACGACGTATACACAGCAAACTTTGCTATGTACTTAACTAACAAATTTGACTTATTATTTGACGCATCCAACTAGTTTCTAAAATACGAAATAAAATTTCTTGCAAGAAAATTATTTATCAGGATCTTCCTTCCCTTACCACTATTTATTTGGGATCAGCGCACCATGTCTCTCAAAAGCGTGAAGGAAAACATCGTGAAGAAACATCATATTCATGTCCTAGGTCCAAAAATTCGAAGACATGTGACATCTACTAACACGCATTAGGCCCCATGGTGTATTGCAGTCCACTTCTTCAAGGACCTGGGACCTGTGTCTCAGCTATGGGAACAATATAGGCTAAACATAAAGCATCTTCTTGCAGCATCTTCATCGTTCATACATATTTATTAGTCACTTTTTGCCTAATCATGAACATCGTCCCAAAATGATTCTCCAGTAATTCAACATTTCTGCAGAATCTTCACCAATTCCTCCTGGCGCTTACAATAATATACCGCTATCCTTACAACTAACCAGGCACTGTCGTGTCGGACGATAAATAATACCTAACCAACAATATCGTAACATAAAATGGTAGAAAGCTGTGTTAAATATTAACTATAACGTTAGGATCTCTAGGGATGACTAACTTGAGGTATGACTGTAGGATCTATTCTTAGCCCAAAGTTGTCGAAAACTAGACATAGTTGCGTTTAGTTGCAATTTATAAAAATGTCAATTCTACAAAGTTATAGGTAAGCCTTCAAGTGTGTGGAATTGTCATTTTTATAAATTCAAAAGTTTGAGAATACCGTTACTCCTACTTTTCTCTGTTCATGAAATAACTGCATTAGTATCATCATCATCATTTCAGCCAAAAAATGACCACTGCTGGATATAGGCTTCCCACAATTTGGGAGGATTTGCCATAATCACCATGCTAGGTATAATCAAATGCATAGAGAACGCTACTATCTATTCCCTAGTAAGACCTATAGTCGCCTCTTACGACACCCATGGGAAGAAATGAGATGGTGCTTTCTTTATGTTCGCCACCACACGTAACCATTAATATGCGGTAACTGCATTTCAGTGGAAAATTAAAAGCTCTAAAGAGCCGAGAAGAAACTAAGCTCAGTAATCGATAAAAAAAATATATTCAGTATTTCATCTGAGACAGCAATTTAATGTGATAAGCTTGCCACTTCACTTTGTAAATTAGGAAAATAAAAAAGACAATGGTACCGATTCCCTTGCTCACAAACTAAACTAAATTTAAGTTCAGTGCATCTATTTCTTCGTATTTCATTAAGAAGAGGACAAAAGAAAAATTTTAGTTTAGTCCTGTCAAATTAATCAGCGCCTGTCACTACTCCATACAAGTTTAGACGTGATTAAAAACTTGCCTACTAAAATTACGTCAATTTACGTCAAGCGCTGATTAATTTGACAGGACTAAACTAAAATTTATCTTCTGTCCTTTCCTTAATGAAATAGAAAGAAAAAGATGCACTGAACTTAAATTTAGTTTAGTTTGTGAATAAGGGAATCGGCACCAATGGTGGTGTTTCTGTTGTGTATCAACTAAACTTAATTTTGGCTACTGCTATTTTTTTCCATCTAGTGGAATTAGAAAGTGACGGAAGAAAATAAGAGCTGTCTTTAGTTGAACTAAGATTTTCCTTCGACGCAACTAGGACGAACTAAATTCATCATGCTTAAAACCAAGCCAAAATTTAGTTTCACATTTCTAAAGCGTCACTTGTCTTTTTCTTTCGTTCTCTCCCAGTAAGAAATAGCAATACTCTTATTCTAGTTTAGGTAATGAACAAAAGAATCAGTACCATTCTCACAATTAACAGCAGCACTTATCGATACATAAAGTTAAAATAGACAAATTTTCAGACACAGTGTTCGCCACCCCTGTTCTAGAATTTCTCTAGGTACACTTTGAAGTCCACAAAAGGCGTTTGTACTACTTGCAGGTAAAGAATTAGTCTTTCCGGACTGGATCTACTTTATTTGCTCGCATTGTGAGAATTCTGATCGAGGGAAAGCTCTTGAATTTGTTGCTGAGTAAAATTGTTCGCTTGATAAACGGCCTCTTGTAAAGTTATTCTGTGGGTGTAGGTGTATCCACCTGTATGCTAAATGGTGACGTCATTTGAAGATATACATTCATAAACTATATTCAGCTGTCAGGCCTAGAGCTTACATTACCTAGGTATAGGTATAAGTACATGAATTGTTATATTATGGAGACTCTTATACAAGAATAGAATAGAACGGTACAGTGGTATGTCCTGCCTATGAGTTCCTTCTCTTATAGCTTGTTATTTGATATGACTAAAACTTAAAATTATTCAAAAGTTAGCCTAAAGTCTTTCAACATCTTTGTTTTTGGGTGGGAAATCATCTAATGACGTCTCCCCCGCTCTGTGTGAAGCGGAAGGGCGTGTTAGACTTTTACTGACTAAAACCCATCGTGTTCTTTCAGTTGCCTATGCCAGGGCCACGGAAAGTCTTTCAACAAATCCGCGATGCTAGCAGATGCAAACTAACACCTAAGATCCTAAATGGAATAAGAGCTCATGTTTGATCTCGACCCCAAGTTGCTGTATCTCCTTTATCAATTTCAAGACTATTATATCTCCAAAAACCGGCCAAGTGCGAGTCGGACTCGCGCACCGAGGGTTCCGTACAAACCTGTAGGTATATAAGTAAAAGTTCACCCATCACGAAAATCGAGTCGTAGTTCTGTTCTGTTTCTTGGCTTGGTTTTATTTCTGTCTGTGTTTTGTTCTGTTTATTATATGATGTAACTAAAAATTTACGGTTTTCACAATTTTTTCTTTATCTGTGCTATAAGACGGTGCTTCGTACCAAATTTCAAAATTCTAGATCGACTGAAAGTACCCTTTAGGTTTTGATTTCCTCGCGAGTTTCGAAAATTTGTGGAAATTTGCAGTATAAACGGCTATATCTTTTGATTGCGTTAGCTTAGAAGCTTGATTTTTTCACAGCTCCAAGGGACAGTAGATTTGAGTATTTGATATAAATTTCAGCTTGATACCTCCACGCGTTCCTGAGAAAAAGGGTCTTGACAGACGGACGGACGGACGGACAACAAAGTGATCCTATAAGGGTTCCGCTTTTTCCTTTTGAGGTGCGGAACCCTAAAAATGACTATTATTCTCTAAAATTCTACAATTAGTACTTCCTCATACCTTAGAACTTAGGTCATTGAAGGTCACTTTAAGATATTAACTATTTAATCCCCACACCAGCTAGAAGCAGCCCACATCCCCGCCATATATCAGGTAGAAGACAGCCACACACGCGGCGCATAACGTGGTAACTGTAAAACTTGGAACTCGCCCGTATCTCGGATCGGCCGGGCACAATAGCTGCATGTCCGTTCAGTTGCGCACTTATGCGCGGTGCCCGAAGCTATGTAACTGTATCCTGCTCCTATTTAATATAGCAATTATGTTGGGAATCATTTTATCATGTTTAGCGTGGCTTGTAAATGGTGTAGGCAGAAGGGCAAGTCTGTCTAACCACACTAATTTAAGGGGTCCGCTAGGACCAATGCCTGTCAGGGTCGCAAGAGTTACCGTGGCCCTGGCACAGGCTACTGAAGGAACACAATTGGGTTTTAGTCAGTGAAAGTCTGACACGCCCTCCCGCAAAAAAAGTCTTTCTAAGCAACGTCTTCCCATAGAATTCTGTACGCACTGGAATAGCAAAGGTTCAGGTTACAATCTTTTGTATGATCTAGCAACATATTTGATAAAAGTTAAAAGTTTTGTTAGCTCTTTACTTTTTCCACATATATACGAGTTTTCATGTTTTCCTTAAAGACCTCAAGTACAATAGCATAAAAACAGCCTATAATATTCCCACCGCTGGGACACCGGTCTCCTCTCAGTGAGAGGGAGTGAGCCGTAATCCACCACGCGGGCCCTGCGCGGATTGGTAGACATCACATGTCTTCGAATTTTTAGTTCTAGGGCTAGGGGTTTTTAGTTCTCGGTTTCCTCACGATGTTTTCCTCCACCGTTTTGAGACTCACATCGTTTTGACCACTTAATTAAGTTCTCACATGACCATCTGTAAACCTTGTACTATATTATTGTTTTGCTGTGGGGGCCCTCGTGACCTGTAACACAGGTTTTTTTTTTTAAAACCTACTTCTGGCACCAGTCTCTTACAATGTTGGAATATATATTGTCATAAACGTTGTTAATTTTTAAGAAAACCAATATTGTGAAGAGAGAATAAATAAATTAATTGATTGATTAATTGACCACTCCGGTAGTGAAATTATTAACACAAAGTAAAACGCCAGCATGGGTTCGAACCTACGATGTACAACTTATAAGTGGGGCCGTTTTTACTAGACAACTTACATAAAATATCTTAAGTTTCCTCAAGAAAATTCGAATTTCATCGTCAACTGCATCAACACTTAGCATAAATCGGTCCAACCAGTCTGTCTTGAGCATAAAACAACGGCTGAGAAACTTAGCAATTAGAAAAACGCTAAGCTATGAAAACTGCTAAAACAGACGATTCGTTTCCTGATCATGTGTCATGATGCAGGCGCCATACAAGTTAAATTCTAACCTGTAAATAATCTCGATTACATCGTACTATAGTATACTTAAAGCCCAGAATATACTATACATAAATAGCCCAGGGGCGGCGAACCTATGGCACGCGACTGAAATACTGGGCACGGCGTGGCTTAAGTACAAAAAACTGACGTACGAAAATTTAAGCATTATTTACACGAGTCAATCAAATTGCTTGTTTAATGAAATACAGCTTTAATAATGTTTTTCCAAATATAGATAATTGATAATGGTGCCGATTCTGTTGTACAAAATTCTCTAAACTAAACTAAAAATCACTAAAATTTGGTTTATTCCTTCCTTTTCACTAAAGTGACACAACTTAACTATATTTTAGTTTGACAGCACTAAGATAGCACTGAGTTATTAGTTTAGTGAAAATGACAATTTTGCTATTCTTAGTTTGCCGGTTTTCACCAAAAATTTAGACTATAATAATTTATTTTGACTAAATCTGACTATTTTTAATCGCGATTAAAAAGGTGTGGAATAAAACTAGTGGTCATGAACAAAAATTCACTCCAACGCCTCGCCTTCACGTGCAAAAACAGTGGTGTATTTTTTATTTTTTCTTTTGCTTATATCTCGAAAATGACGTGTCCTATCGCAAAAATAATGAAATTTTCGACCCCCTTTATGAAACCCCGGAACATATAAATCTCAACACGTGGGTAACATTTTTTTTTTTCAAACAAAAAGTGAAAAATTCCATATAAAACACGTCCAGGCTGCCCCCTTGCGCGCGCCTTCGTCTCTAAAGAATTCATTGCGTAGCGCACACAAGTACCACGTTGCGAAACCGAAAGAAAAAAAAACCAAGTTGATTGTGAAATTCGTTTTTAGTCGTGTCAAAATAATTTTTAAATTTAGAGAATTTTTCTTGCAGAATAGCGTTAAAATTATCATAGCCAAAAGTAAGGAATTTTAGAGATAGTTTAGTTAGTTTAGTTCGGTGTACAACAGAATCGGCACCATTATCGATGTAAAGGGCCTTTTCTACAACACTTTCACTTCTTTTACAAGTAGTTTTGGTGGATCAATATTAGTCCAGGATCATAAGCATTAGAATAAATTAGAATATTATTTGTTGCTGCTGCAGGTATTTTCAAATAGAAATAGGATTTAAATAAAATTTAATTATCTCTGAAACAATAAATTATTTAAACAAACCGCATATTTACGATAACAGAATACAAAATACAGCTTTAAGAAAATAAAAAGATTAATATAACATGGTTAAACCGTAAACTAAAGGAACTACTTTATTTTTGTTTTTAATTCGCCTTACACTATTTTCTTGTCAGACATCGCAACCGCATTACTTCCATTTTATTTCAATTTAAGCCAGAAATGTTTGCCATCCCTGAGCTAGGAGCTAATGACACGGGCGACAAAGTCTTAACTGTATAGTCCCGATCAGTATCTCGGCATGCGCAGGCGCATCCCAGCGCTCAGGGGTTACTGCTAAATAGCTGAGCTATGCACATACGTCGAACTGGCGCATTCTTCTCACTCTGTGTGTTTTAGATACGTAGGGAATCCTATTGGTCGTTTATTGCTTTAAGACCCTTCAATACTGCCAGGGTCGCGAGATTGTTGGAAAGAGATACCGTGACCCTGGCACATGGGCAACTGAAGGAACACGGGTGGGTTTTAGTCAGTAAAAGTCTGAGACGCCCTCAGCTCCGCCCAGAGCGGGAGAAGTCATTTGATGGTTTACCATCCAAAAAAAAAAGAAAAGACCCATCAATAGGAAGAAAATAGTGATGGATATAAAAAAAGGCATTTGGTTCTTCAATTCGTAAAATTTTATGTATATTCTTACTTTTAATAATAATAATCATTTTATTATCAGGCTACTATGGCGCAAAGAAAAAAAAATACATAAAATAATCAACTCGGCTTGGAGCATCGCGCATATCGGTAAAGTATGAATATTCCAAAACTCACTTTCTTTTGAAAACAACACACTTCCGCTTCGTGTAATACATACATACAAACATAAACTCATGCTATCTTCCCATGAAGATGTCGCCTCCTACTACAATCCTAACACTCCTTTTGCCTTGTTTATACGTTCATACATCTAGTGACTCACGCTTCGAGTAATTATCGCGAGATTTCTATGACATGATCGTGACTTTAAAGCTAATTCTCACTTGTATATTACTAGATTGGTAAGAAACGCACACACCAATATTTAAAACCACTTTATCAGAAAAGTGGTAACAGAAACCTAGTATACTAAAGCAACAAACAAACCTACTTTGATCATCTCTATAAACAAAACCGACAAGGAATGAGCCAGTCAATTCCTCTTCAGCTCCAAGACACTTTACTCCCCTAATTTATCCAAGAATCAAAGTCTCCAGCGTCCATCAACGACCTAACGAAGTCATAATGCTATCTGCTCAATTAATCTCAAAGTTTCTGAACTAAATAATTAAAAACGTTTTGAATGGAACAGTAAATAGGGCCGGGCTACATTGTCAGGATACGTGACGTCGGCTTCCGCGGTATTCAGATCATGTGCCCCGGCCTAATGTTATGACGGCAGTTTGCATAGAAGGGACACTGGTTAAGAAGTTTAGAATATAGATAGGATTTTGACTGATTTTGTGGCAGTACAAAAAAATATGGGCTGTTTTTCTAAGCCACTCTCCGTATTGTTGGAAAAAAAAATTATTATAATAAAAAATTAATCATATTTTTTGCAGAAATCACGCCTTATTTCCCTGAAAGGTCAAACAGAGGTATACCTATGATACACCTACATTTCGCCAGTTATGTTTAGTCCCATGTAGGGAGCCTATTGTCAATAACCGGGTACAAATCTAGGTTACGCGCTACTACTGAGAAATTTCAGATGGAAAAACCGAATAACATTTTGCCCGACCTGCGTTTGAGACTTTAGATCATCAAGGTAATATAAAAACATATTTGTAATATAGTATCACCTCAACTCCCCAAAGGGAGAGGCAGAAGTGGCTTTATAGTACAGCCACGTATAGATTACAAGTACTTACATTTTTCAACTATTAAGTTTGATGAAAATGCAAAACAAAATGAGTGGTCCACTAAGCCCAAAGTCGTTTTGTCCACCAAAGCTACTGCATGTGAAACGTCAACCCTAAAAATAATTATGGCTATGTTCGACGGTATCAAACATCTCAATCTATCGTACCCTATATTCCGATTCCTTATTTATTCAAACACAGACTGAAAGTCATATTAACTGCATGTCTAGGATAAAATATAGCAACAGCGTAACATGGCCAGCTTTCGTACGAACACTGAGTGAACGCCATAGTAACCCAATTCCTTTACGAGTACCGCGGGGGACGATAACTATCTCAAATAATATATATTACAAATATAATTTATACTTAAAATTATATACTGCGATATTAAATTAAAGTTTGGAAATAATTCCGTGTACAGAGACAGAATAATAAGATAATAAAATAAAACTATCGTAGCTTTGCCATTTAAGCTTTTGACGTTTAGAATTGATTTAGAATTGAATGTCCTCGAAATACCATACACACTTGTGCAGCAAAAGGTTTATAGCCACTCTTTTCATTAATTACTTTCACTGAAAAACAGATAACGCCACTCTACTCACGAAAAACAGCCATAATGATTTATGAAAATAAAATAAAAACATTTTTGCAAATGAATTTGTATTTTAGTCTTTTGCCACCGACTTCCGAAATTAAAGTTATATTTCACTTTGCAGTGTTTTTTGGAATGTATACATACATACATAATTAGTCTATATTGTTCCCACTGCTGGGACACAGGCCTCTTCTCAATGAGAGGGAGTGGCCGATAATCCCCCACGTGGGCCTAGTGCGGGGTGGTAGTTTTTGAGAGTCAATTTTTTTTAGAGATCTTTTATTTTTCTCTTTTTAGTAATGTTACCTATCCCACACCAAGTCGTAAACCACTTCTTGCAACCTAAACAAAAGTATCAAGAAGGATTAAAACATCATCCAGGTACACCAAGTGGATTAAAATCGATATTATCGAAGTTAATGCAAGAACTACCCAAGCAAAGTTAATTTACTACCACCCCTAAAGCATTCCCTATCCATTAAAAAAATAATTTTCCAAATCGGACCACAATTACCAAAGATATCGAGAAACATACCACCCCCTTTGAAAAAATCGGTTAATTATACCCATCTCTACACACAATTCTTCAGAACCTAAGTTTTAAAAATCCCTTAGCTAATAACATTCCCAGTTTAACAAGAAAAACAACGCAAACCCCCTTAATTAAAGACAAGAACATACAGAACTAAAGTTTAAAAACTATTTAGCGCAGGCATTCAGCGCGTCCTACTTAGAGTAATTGAAAACCAAGATATGCATCTGTTTGCATGTAAATTAGGCATCTTAAATAACATTAATGTCTAGCAAATACTGTGACTTGCTTATACCAAACGTTGTTTAGATAATGTTGGTTTTAATTTGACGTAAGTGAAATTCTTGGTCTTAGATCATTGATTATATCGGTAGGTATTTGTGCGAGTGCTTATGTGTAACTTATAACTATGATTAAAGACTGTGACTAATGTCAGTTTGGGGATTGGAAATTAATAGGATTGATTTTGATGTTTTTATAGTGAAAACTTCTTTAGCGATTTTTGGTAGGCGAAAATCTTATGGTTTCGCGTCACTGACATGCTCAACAATTCGACAGGCTATCGTATTTAAAATTACACATTTCGATAACCTGACTTGCCTTGCCCTTGATGGTAGACAGCTGTGGAGCGTCAAGTTATAAATTGAGAAAATTTTCAGATTTTGAATTTGTAAATAGACTTTATAGGACTCTACCTACAATACTGATTGATGGTCGATTCGGTACTAAACAAAAATCACAGAACAACACCTGCTACTACCCTCTAAACACAAATCCTCCTTTGTGTAAATAGTTTAGAGAAAAAAAATTAAAGCTTAATTCTTAACCTTGGAAAATAAACTCTGTGAACCTCATAATCCACTTCGTATCTGTACATTTGTGTGCTTTAAGTACTAAATAAATAACCATATTTAGAAGGTCTCACAAAAATGCTAACAATGTCCCTTTATTAGTATTCTCTAAATGAAAAATAAATACGTTGGCAATATAAATACTTGGGATCGTAAAAGTCCAATGACAAACATTATTTGAATACGGTATTAGACGATATACACAGTGATACTAACTATAAAATCGTTCCCATACCAAACTGTTGATCGAACAGCTTAAATTTCTACCAACACCCCAATTACGTAACACACTTTCTTTCACAATCCAATTGATTTTATTGGAAATTCCTAATCCATCACTGCATATGTTTGAAAAATTCGTCTGCTCGACAATGTCAATAACGCAATGAATGTTGTGAAATTGTTAAAATAAAAGCACGGAAAAATTCGTCCCGATATTACTAATGCTGACTGTACCACATGGTACTTGGGGGCTTTGTAAAACGTTTTCTTCTCCCATTCTCCACTAGTATAGTGTGTCAACTTGATAAACAATAAATTTCCCTGAACATGACTACATGATACAAAAATATCCTAAAATCATTTTAAAATTCAATCGTTGACAGTAGAACAAACACACTCATTTTCTCATCGCTTCCTTAAAGACTTAGTTTATATTTAATATCATCATCATCTGCTTTTCCTAACTATCTTGGGGTCAACTTCCAGTCTAACCGGAGGCAGCTGAATACCAGCGTAATACATGTTTTTTTTTTTTGTGGGAAATCATCAAATGACGTCTCCCGCTCTCGGGCGGAGCGGGAGAGCGGGTGTCAGACTTTTACTGTCTAAAACCCACCCGTGTTCCTTCTGTTGCCCATGTGCCAGGGTCACGGTGTCTCTTTCGAACAATCTCACGACCCTGGCAGGCGTATTACATGGTGCGACTGTCTATCTGACCTCGATAACCCAGTTGCTGGTTAATACGATACCCCTTGGTAAGATGAGTTGTCAGACTTTCGGGCTTCTGACGACCCGTAACGACTATCAAAGATCCGGAAATGACAGCCGGGACCAACGGCTTATCGTGCTTTACAAGGCACAGTGCGGTCTTGGTATGTAAAGATGGTCACCCATCCACGAACCAACCGCGAGGCGCAAAGCTTAACCTGATCAGTCGATCCGTGCGGCTGTTATTACTTAGCCTCAAGACTTAGTTTACATTTTATAATCAACCTTTAATACTCTGCATAGCAAATACATCGTAAAAACTCTATCTAGATCGCTAGATGGAAGGGAAAGCTAGCTTTCTAGGTTCTAAGTCTCATTTATTAAGTGTTATCACACCATCTTTGTGGATAGCCGAGTTTGTCACATTCTCAATAACGCTACTGTATGATAGATTGTGATAGGCTTTTTAGGGCAATGATAGGTTGCTAATAGACTATCATGGGTATCTTTGTTTTTGTATTGATGGGTCTGGGAACCTTGTAAGGTTAAACAGCGGTTGGAAGGGTCGATTTTTGGATGGGTGATATTTTTATAGTTTTTGAGACTGCTGTGGGCTTTCGATAGCTTACCACTAGGACTTTTTTTAAGGCCTTTGGAAGAGTGTGTTAGGCATATTCAAGTGGTTTCAAAAGAGTAAAGCATAATTAAGGAAATAAATAACACAAGTATGTACTTACAAACAATCATAAGTGGTAATACTGAGTTAAATAAGTTATCATAAAAGACCTTAACGTTAACTCAATGAAACGGGAAATAACTGATTTTGTTAAACACTTACATAAGCCAGGCGTAAACATATGAATGATTTAAGTACCTAATTATTGAATCAAATCAGATAAAACGACTCCCAAAATGTATCTCAATGCCCACACAAAATCGTATTTTTTTGTTCTAAAACACAAATTTTGTTCAAAAAAACACAATTCATCATCGTAAAAAGAAATTTTTGACAAGTTACCGACAATAACTATGCCAGATAAAAACCAAAAATTTTTGAAAGACGGCGCAAATATGAACTAATTTAAAATGTACGGAACATGACACTACTTTGATATTTGCCTATACAACTAGCGCCGCCGTCAAGTACCAAGATATACTGGGCGTACTGTATAAACGTTTTCCCACACTGCTTTTGTGTGAAAACATTAATCACCCATTCAAAGTTGTATGATACGCCATCACTATGGGAAACTAAAAAACCCGCGATTCCATATTTAAAAATATTTTTTGTAGAATAACTTGACACAGTTTCGTTCAAAAAGTATTTAACCAAAAAAAAGTAGTTTATTGCCGCCATTTTATTTTCCTATTGCCATTACTTTTGGCTAAAACAAAATAAGTGAAAACGGAAAAGTAGAATTAGCGTTAAATGAATTGGTGTTAATTTAATTTAAATAACACCTGTATGTATAATTACACTTTCTACTGACATTTACGAAGAAAAGAGTGTCAAAATATTAATTACAACTAAGCCGGAAAAGCAAACTCGTGGAAAGTATCTTTTTATCACTTTTAATGTTTAATATAATAATAATAATTTAAATGTGGTACAAAAACTAAATGTTAATTGCTAGAAAGTGTGAAATTACACGTAGCTTAATGACTTTTACAGATAAGACATCCGTAATTTCTCATGAATTGTCATCATAAGATACTGGAGTTCCTCAATAAACCAGCATTTAAAACTAAATAAAAAAAAATACCAACACATTATGAAAACAATATATGAACAGTAACCTTCTCCTGGCAGCTAATATACTTAAGAACCTCAATCGGATTTGCAAGCAGATTAATAATCCCAGAAAGACATTTCTAGCACACAATTTCATCACAGAACGCTTAACAATTTTTCTTGAAAACTCACTCATTTTTCATGTCAATCACAACGGATGTGCGCGACCTACATTCCAGTGGCACATAGGCTTTTTATCCCGAATCCCACGCGGGCGGAGCCGCGGGTAAAAGCAACTTATAAATAATGACGCTACATTAAATCCGCTAGGCGTTCTCTAGGTCAATTCATGCCATCAATGGCACATAATTTACAAACTCATTACATTACTTTAGACCGGTTATGTCGGGTAAATGGATTTTTCGCATCAAAACGCGGAAGGCATGTGTTGGGGAAAATTGTTTTACATAAAATATATTGATTTTAATCGGTATTTGAACGATAAGAGACTACAAGTATTATTAATGGTAAAAGCTGTGCCAAGAACACGATTTCTCAGCCTAGTTCTTACATATACCAGCGCAGGGTGTAGGCCAAACACAGCTAGTTCTTAGACCTTAAATCTTCACTTTACATGTGATTGATGGAATAAATCAGAATAACGGTTATTGTCACCAATATTAATTACAAAAAAAGCTATGAACAAAAGTCACCTGTAAGTACTTGCTATAAAGTGCATCGAAATGCAATACATACGAATTGCCTAGTTGTTGATTCGCCCGCAAATAAATTAACTTCGGGCGAATCCTTTATGCAAAATAAAACTATAATTAATAGTGTCGATTAGTCCGATTTGGGTGAGTATATCGTGCGAATCGACGAATAAGCCGGTTAATTATGACTGTAAATTCTTTGGCTACCTAAGAACCTTGAAAAAGTGAAATTCTATCAGCTATAACGAATACAAAAATGTGTTAGATTCTAGCAGAAGTCTCGATTCACCCGATTCGGACAAATAACTTCGTGCGAATCAACTAATAAGCCTAATAACCAAGTAGTTATAAAGCAGTACAATTCTATTTACAACCTAAGTTCCAAGTGAAAGTCAGGGTTAGACTTTCATGTGCAGTAAAACTCGAGTACAAGGAAATAGGTTAGCTCGTAATGTATCGAGAATCACCTGTCATTGAAACTGCTATTGTAATGGTTATAACCGGTTACCGGTTATTTATCGGATAATTGAATGGGCTGTGCACTTGGGTAGGCCACCGATGGATACGTAAATAATCGCTCGTGCAGTTAGAAAGACATATCTCATTAGTGTTGTTTGAATTTATCTCAAATCATTTGTGATCTTTTTTCGTGTAGTAACCAATAGCAACATCCCATTTCTTCCCATGGATGTCGTAAGAGACGACTAAGGGACTTACTAGAGAATGGGCAGCAGCGTTTTCTATGCATTTTACCACCATACTGCGATCGCCAATCCGCGTGCCAAGCGTGGCAACTACGGAAAATCCCCCCTTTTTGGGGGAGGCCTATGTCCAGCAGTTGACGTCTTTCGGCTGAGATGACGATGATGATAATTCGCTATCTCTACACTTCTGATTCTTTTTCTCTAGTATGGGATGCACAATATGAGATTGGTTCATGCTATACCTAGTTAAATATTAACCTATCGCTAACTGTCCTGGGTGTGCCAGAATTACTTTCAAGCTTCAGCGGTTCTATTAAATTCTGATGAAGTCATTTACGAAAACATTTACCCAGTTATGGACATCCACGTTGTGAGTTAGTAGAATATCAACGGGAATCAAATTATTGGTTTGGGGCAGTTGTAGAAGGCACATAAAATGGCAATCTATTACACTGCCTTTCCTTGAGCAGTTCAGCCACGTTAATTACGTTGAAGAACAGAAGATTTTAACACGCTTTTATTAGCTTCACCTGTATGTTTGTATGTTTGTAACCGACACCTTTGGACTCGATTTTGACCCACTTCAAACGGTCAGATTTCATTTAAACTTTGTAGATTTATTGAGGACCAATGACCTTGCCAGGGTTACCAGGATGGCAAAAAATAGTCTTTGAAAACTACGCTGACATACGTCACAAAATTCAAAACACCAACAAAAATCGAAAATAAATAATAGTTTAAGATTTTTTTTTATTTTTTTCAAACTTATGAAACAACAATGGGTGTAATTATATGATGAGTTTTACGCATTTGTTGAACTGTGAGCCCTGAGCCCTGAGCTATATAGAATTTTATACACTTATATAAGTAATAGCAAAGGCTGAATTTACAAGCGATTGGACTTACTCATAAACAAAATGCTTTATCAACAAGAAAAATAACAAACCTAATCACACCAATTCAGTTCTTACAACAGCAAAAGCCATCAACCAAACGATTTTATCATTATCTAAACAAAACGCACCAATCACCGCGCGCGTAGAAACCGGAAAAAACCAGTAAATACCAGTTATTGTCTCATTATACGTGCTTTCGCATTTTATAAGCAAAAACTGATGTGTGATAGATAGATTTGAACTTGGAGCAATGATTTATTTGATTCTATTGACGTACGTACTGACTGCTAATATGGGCAGTTGGCTGGAGAAATCTATCAAGGGCTGACACTTCTTTAAGGCGAGTTGTAAAAGTGTCTATTAAGGGCCATAGGGCTATATTGTGCTGGTTTCAGTGGCTACAAATGAAGTAATTGAATTTTATGTGGCAGATCCTTTAGGATTGTGGTTTGATTTGTGAAGATAGTTATTGAAACTGTTTGTATCTTTAGCGAGAAAACTGGGATCCTATAATTTGCACCGATATCACGTACAGTTTGAGTCTTACCATGGTATCGTATTACCCAGTAACAAGTGTGTTGTAGAAGTCAGATAGCAGTCGCTCCATGTAAAATACTGGTAGCTGTATTCGGTTAGACTGGAAGTCAACCCCAACATAATTGGGAAAAGATTTGGCAGATGATGATCACGTTCACACGGCTACATATCAAGCTATATATTTCCAGTTTTAGCTGACCTCGCATTGTATAGGCTTTTCGTACAATGAGAAGTCAACTTATACTGGAAATTTATAGCTTGATTTTTCACCGTGCATACAGTTTTACTCTTTTTATTTGAATACTCATTTTAGTTTTAACTTTAGCTTCACCGTCACAAATATTTATATCTATTCGACGCAATCTTCTAGTCAAATAAATAAAATTGGAGTGTCTGTTTGTAATATTAAGATAACCACTTTTTACTAAGTGTATATGGATGTATACACTGTACATATACCAAAACATCATTTTTTACAATTTTTGTCTGTCTGTCTGTCTGTTTGTTATTTCCGGCTAATCTCTGAAATGGCTAGACCGATCTTGACGGGACTTTCACTGGCAGATAGCTGATGTAACAAGGAGTAACTTTAGTACTTTTATTTTAGAAAAAAAAAATAGAATCTCACGAAAAAAAAATTAAACTAATGAAAAACCTTTTTTGTTAAATACCACGCAGACAATGTCGCGGGTAACAGTTAGTCTCTCATAAATCTCAACATTTCCATCTCACGAGATTCCCTCAGCTCACCTACCTAAACAAGTTCAAGTCGTAATTAAACAAAAAACGAAGAAAGGAAGTGAGCAAGTGTTAATCAAGTAAACAGCAACACTCCCTGAGCAATCACACGGAATAAGTGCCAAGAAAACCGCAGTAACGAGACGAACGTACAAAAAACTATCGCCATATCAAAGGGGAACTTTCTAACTTAACTACTCGAAGAATGCAAAGTTTAATTGTGGAGAAAACTTAATAACATCACTCGGTTCCGCAAATGGCCGCTCATGGAAACTCGGTAGTACATCACCAAGGGATGTTGGATGAATGGATGTGGTACTTAAACTTAACGCTAACTTAAATGAAGTAACATGTAGATTTTTTTGCAGTTAAGTAAGTTTATAAAGACTAAATAAATAACGGCAAATTCAGGTTAAATTTTGTTTTTTGAAATACTATTAACACTAATAATTCTGAAACGCTATGTGTTGAAAAGTTTAGACTGAATGGAAAGATGGAGTCGTTTTTTGTAGATTATTTTTAAGCTATGCATGTAAGGATCTTGTAGATTTTAAAATATAGGGTCATTGGCAACAACTCTACAAAAAATAAATAGAATCTAATATCTTCGAAACGAAAACGCATCAACTACCAATAATTTCAAATAGAGAACCAAAAACAAAAGCCAATCACAGAACCACCTCATCCGAAACAAAACACATCCATCGTAGCGCATACTTCCCAGTGAGTTAATGGCTGCCTAGAAACTAAACCGAGTATTTACACAGCAAAAACGCATTGCAGTTCAATGAATGTCACAACTGACACATTTGTTAGTAGTCTGTGGTAGTTTCGTAATTTGTGCCTTGTACACACGGGTACACATCAAGCTATACACATCCAGTTTTAACGGACCTCGCATTGTATAGGCTTTTGGTACTGTGAGAGATTAGCGTATACTGGAAATGTTTAGTTAGAGTTGGAGCCGTGTGTACAGGTGGAAAGAATGTTGATGGTGTTTGAAAAAGTACTGGAATTTTTGGACTGATTGAAGTGTAAGTAAAAGTACTAACAAATATCAATTAAACTGAACACCATTTGTGGCTTTAATTAAGAAGTAGTTGTTTTAGAAATTATTAGTTTGCTGGAGATAAATATAACTATAGAATGGAAAATGAGGTGTGTGATTTTAGAATGATTGTAGACTATTTTTCTTCTGTATTTATAAAAAATAAAATTCATAAAAATAGTAAGTCATAGGGCCGACAGAAGTGGAAACTTAAAACTTTGGAAAAATACACAAGGTTACGTTAGCATGTCGATAACGGAAATTTTTTGCTTCCATTATTGATCACAATCTAGCCACAAACACAAATAAGCAAATTGACTCCAACATAATGATTGCAGATAAAGTAATAGATACTGGAAGGACTCTTTATTATTTATATACCTAGGCCTTATTTACTTCTACTCTTTCAGTAACAAACCAATCAGTATATATACAGGCTGAATAGTTTTATTCAGTCGTTATTTTTATACCAATAACTCAACGATGTGCAGGTGCAAGCAAACTATCTAAGTCCTACCGCAGAAATGCAACTTTCACTAATCTACTGCCTGCCAGTCAAGAAAAAAGTTTCTAATACGAGTAAATACTCCTTTTTAAGGAACCGCAACTATTACAGAACAAATACTGCGCCATTTTTTCCTACAGCAGCTGATTGAGCTGTTAAAAGCGTCAGTCTATCATCGAAGCCAAGTGACACGTCAATAAAGACGGCAAAAGACAGAAAATTACTTAGATACCATATATGTCGAGGAGGAATCGTTTGACAGACAATACAAGGGTTCAATAAATTGGTTGATTGAAGAAACTTAACAGGTTGGCCGATTTTATGGCCCGTGTACAGAATGAGCCACGGTGGGGAGATCGAGGAAGCATTGGCTGAAGATCATGGCGCTTACCGCAAAAAGGTTTATGAAACGAGTTTTAATATCTGTTTAGAGACTTTGTCGGTGACTGTTGAGTTCCTGTATGCCTGTCTATATACCTATTTTAAAAGATATTTTATCTTTCTCATCCGATTCACACTTCAGTTTTCATGGTATATCCCTGTTCTGAGCATTATTTTCTCTAAATTTCATTTCATTCAATGGTCATATCTATCAGAAATTGCAAGAATTGTTATTAAATGCGATTTAATCATTTCTTTCTTTACTTTTCTCGACCACATTATGATCATGATCAGCTACTGTCAACTCACTTCATGGCCCTCTAACTACTGGACCTTGGATATTTCTAATACACGTACAAATCCTTTATAATACACGTATATATTTGTCACAGAAACACGTGCATACATAAAGATAATTAACTCGAATTACATAGTAAAATGAAAAGAAAATATTTATATTCTCGAGCTTGAAGTAGAAATAGCCGCTGTACGTCATGGCTGTGACAAGACGGCTTCCACACAGCACGATGCTTTGGTATGGGGGATACTACCCACAGAACAGCGCTGATATTAGTCACCCAAAAAGAACGGTCAGAAACGAAGCAAAGATTAATTTGTACCTACTACAAAATAAAATATACAATACTTAAAATATAAAGATCAAAACTCTCACTTCCACAAACCCACATAACACCTTGCTACCGATGTTACCCGAAAAATGCCGAAGCATCTTCGCTAATGGGAGATTTCTGTTTTACAACCGGACATCATAAATGCATAAAGGTGGGTTGTTTTCCAGCACTGTGGTATAAAAAACCAACCCCTTTGTCCTAGGGGCCGCATATTAACACGTATGGGTCTCAAAAGCCGACAGTGGTATTTATTTTTTCATGTTTGTAGATATAATAAAGTTTACTTTACATTTTTATATTATGTGGAATATAAAAGTGTTGCATACATAGTTTTTTTTATAATTTAAAATCAATAATTACATAATTTCGCTAAGCGATGAAATGGATTTTAGGGATCATTGAATTTTTTTTTATCATTAAAATATAACAACAAATTATTATTTTTTGAACACTATTTTTCGAACCTTCATCTCGTTTTGATTGACCATCAAAATACGCCTCTATAGCAGTGCATTCCTAGACGCAAGCCCGAAGGCAGAACAATCTATCGCTATGGGTCCATTAAAAAATAACGCACAGGTACAAAAGGCCGAATAGCCATATCCCGTGACGAAAAAAAAACGCCGCCATGATTTTAGAATGCGCGCGAAATTGTATACCGATGATGCAGTCGTTTTTTCAATTGATTTCTCCATTGTAAATAGCAAAACGGTTCTTCAAGCTTGAAATTATATAGGAACACTCCATTTATTGGACATTAGAAGTAAATTGCCGTTTCTCGTAATAGATTTAGGATAACACTTTGACAGAATTGATTGCAACAGATTAAACAACTAGTTTGCCAGTCACTTTGACCTACTTGCGGTCAGCCTATAAAATGCATGCGTATAAAAAAGCAATTTATAATTGCCAGACTACCAGTTACTTTTTATTATTTAAAAATATAATAAATCGCTACCAATCAAAACGTCTTTAGAATTTCAAAATATCATTTTGTAGTTATTCTTATACATAACTGCTACGTTCGCGCAAAAGTAGATCAAAGTATAATACAGTTAGTAAAGTTATGTTCACGATGCTCTGGTAACCTATTAAAAAGTAAAAACTTGGAACTACACGCATACCTATACACATAGAACTGATCATTACGTTAAGCCCCCAAGCACAAAACCCTGACCAAAATTACTGACATACACACACACAGTCAAGCACACACACAAGCTCACACATTTACCTGCGCTATGGTCAAAACACCATCCGTCACACATCCAAAACAAAAATGGTCTAACTTGACGATTTTATAATAATACCGAGGGGGAATCTACGCCATAACTACTAAAAAAAAAACTTTATTCCTCTATTCGTCTGGCCCTACGCCCATCTCCGTACTTTTATTACGGTCTACGGCGCCGCCTGTATTGGAAATCCAACTTTGTACTTAAACTATAAAGTCTATTTTAGTCGGAAGTGTCTGATGGAATACTAAGGTAGTAATCTTTGAGCTTCATCAATTATCTTCAGTCGGAGTTAATTACTTTTATAGAGCGGCCGAGGATTTTTTTAGGATTCCGTAACGACTAGGCAACTGTATCATGAGATATGAGCATAGGTTTAGTGATGAAACAATGTAAAGAAAATTTATTTTGAACAGAACACCTAGAATCGATTGTATTTACTTGTAAATATTGGCGTTCCCATGGCTTAATTGTAAAAATAGTTTGACTCACTTTGAACCTTGATTCAATTTACGGTTCACTAGCTTTTGCCAGCGGCTTCGCCCACGTCGAGGTCGGAAATTATCTCGCGAAAACGTACAACCGGGATAAAAAGTTCCCTTAAGGGTTAATCCAGATTATAAACTACCTGAGTGCCAAATTTCATCCAAATCCATTAGACCGTTTTTGCGTGGTTGAGTAACAAATAGTATAAACACTTTCACATTTACAATATTCGGTATACAGTAGGATTAACTTAAACATTTCTAAAATGCATTAATGTTTATTAAACGCTGTATACATTTTAAAAGTACTAATTGCAGCCTAACCCGTAACTTACCATCAGATAAAAGTGATCAAACACAACTTTTCTTTTAATTTTCTATCATTGACATTACTCCTGGCACGAAAGAATATATTTTTTCTGAACAGCTTGAAATAACGTAGTATGCAGAACCCGCACATTAATTCATATGTAATAACTTGACTATATATTTATTTGATACTAAAACAGGGATGCAGTCCACACTTCGGAGCAAGTTTCAACTTTTAAGTCTCTGATTTTTTCTGGGATATTTTAGTTAAAAACAAGATAGATTCTAACGTGATTTTAGAATTCTCGTTTCAGTTATATAAATGGGTTTATATTAACAAACAATTCTGTAAACAAAACGTTAATTTTAGGCCTTAAATCAGTGTATTATGCTGCATTAAGATTAATCAAATGTCGATGAACCAAAAAATGAAATTAAAGTGAAAATATGCTTAGGTATAGGTTACGGTCCCCTTTTCTTTCCGTAGGAGTCGTAGAATAAGACTACAGGACTTACTAGAGAATGCGCAGCATCGTTCTCTATGCATTTTACCACCATACTGCGATCGCCAATCCGCCTGCCAAGCGTGGCGATTATGGTAAATTGAGGGAAACCTACGTCCTGCAGTGGACGCGTTTGGCTTTAATGATGATGATGATGAGATGAATGAAAAATTGAATTATACTAAAACTTGCTTAGGTAAAGGTAATGCCTAAGAGCTATTAACACAACACAACATCTTTAAATAACAGCAATCCTAGTTAATAACAAAATAATTCTAATTTCAATAGTACAATAAAGAACTAAAAACATTAGAAAATCATTTTGAAATAAAGTTTATATGTGCAATTTTGTAATATCAACACTCGGCCATGTTTATTTCTTTACAATACATAATGATGGCCTCCAAGATCACTAATAAATGGGTATTTACAATGTACACGAGAGATTTCTTGATTATATTTGATTTTAATATACCTTCTTTATTGCGAGGTTTTAAATAGACGCGGTTCTATCTACATAAGGTAAGGCATAGTTCAGGATGCGCCGTAGGTATAGAAAGGCTGTTATCTGTGTGAAAACGCTGAAATTAGGGCCTTCAATAATAACTGTAGTGACAAATTTTTAGAAAAAGTACTACCACATATTGCAATAGCTTGCTGTTTATACAATATGTCCCGGAATTAATGCCGACCACCAAACAACCCAATTAGAACATTATGTTATAATTGAAAATTCTATCCATATGTTAATAAACACATTTTTGACTAGTGCCTATCTAAAACGTTTTTATTACTCAAATTAGTTATACTGACTGAATTTCGTGGACTCATCACAAAACTACTCACGCACATAGCCTAAGCTTTTGTTTTGTTTTCACTGCACAGCGGAAAAAATATTAAAAATGACAAATCGATATAGTAAACGAATCTAAACAAACTACACATTGTATTTTGCTTAAAAATGAAAGCTGAATACTTCCACTATTTCACGAAATGCTCGACTTTCATGAAAAACAATTAACTACAAGTTAAGAAAATATTATCTACTATTACCAAACTATCTACTATTCAGTAAAAAAAAATGACCATGCCGCTCATTGTATGTTTTTAGGGTGACATGTTTTTTGTAGTTATGTATTTTCTGGTGTACAATAAAGCATATACAATTAAAAACATCTTCAAAAAAGCCTTTGGAAAATCATTCGAGCACAACTCGATTCCTCTCAGTTTAAGTCCAAACATCGTCCCAACTTTTCTGACTTAGCAAAACCCACCACTTCTAAACTAAACAAACAGTTAGTTTCCCTCGGCGCACTAACTTAGCTATGACACATCATAACCACTTTCCGCGACTTACGCGCTGTAACACGAGGAGCATCACTAAATGACTCTTGCGCATGCGATCCGCGCATATCATATCAAGGCTTTACATGAATATGGAGTATGCGGAAGGTAAGGTCAAAAAGTTCGTCGCTAGTTTTAGCACGCATTTTTTTAATTGATAGCTGATAAGGTTTCTTACCGATTATGGCATGGTTTGATATAGATTTTGACCTGATCGTTAACATTTCCATATCATAGTGTTAATGGTCAGGGCAGGATCTGATCGAACTGTTTCTCGTCTAATTGATAAGTACTTTTCACGCCACGTAGTGGTGGCAGTTTGCCGTATAAATTGTTGACGTTGTATTTAATCTTTACTTACAACTAAATAAAAAATTAGTTTCCCTTTGTAATGTCAAAACATTTTACTAAATGCATGTGAAAGTATATACGGTACTTACAACACTTATTTTTATAAAAATGTTGTCTGTTTTATTTTTATAAAAATTTTGCCTGTTTTATTTTTATAAAATTTTTGTTTGTTTGGTTGTCGCGGCAATTTCCAAAACGACTGGACCAATTTTGATGAAATTTGGTATGGAGCTATTTTAAACTGTACCTAAGGAAGCATATAAGAGAAGGACAAACTTTTTATACATACACAACTTAGAAGATGCTGCGGACGGCAGCTAGTAAATATTGTAAATATGGGGCGGGGCTACTACGGGCGGAAAGGCCAAGTAACTTTCAAACGGTCTGTTGTCATTGCTCATTAGTCACATATATCCGTATTTTCTTTACAATTCGTGAACTTTACAGTACAATCACAGAATTTTCAGGCGTTCAGGGCCACTCATCAATAAACTCAATGACTAAACGTCAATCAATCAAAGAGAATACATACTCTTCTACATGTGAATGCGTGATTTAAATAAGGTTACGTATGTTCCTGCACTGGCAGGATCTATCTAAGACGAGGATTTTAATGGTCCTTTGTTCGTAGTAAGAACTAATAAGTTCATTCACTAAAATTGCAGTGCTTGAGGTCTTCAACTCCCATTAAAGTGCCACGTCTTCCATTATTGTGGTTTATTCGTGGCTTCATCAACATAAATAGTCAAGTTTTATTGTTAGAATGACCTACACTTTCCTAGACGGGTAAACAAAACATACAGTCTACTCAATCTGTGTGGGTGACGAAAACCTGAAAATACCATTTTAGCAGCAATCTAAACCGTCGTCACATGATGTAAGTACCAAGATTATGTCTGAACTATAAAAGAGACTGTGACCTCTGATTTAGTTTCGGGCGTTCTTCTCAGAGTAGTCAGATAACCGACCTCATCTAATTTAAAAAATGTAATCTACGTGTAAAAAGTGTTTGTACAAACCCATTTACAGAAAGGAAAGGAAATTATAAGTCATTTACACTACATCACGCACGTCTGCAATCCCCAAAAGGAATCGACAGTGTTCTAAATATAACACAGCCACATTTTTGCTGGAATTTTCAGATGGGTAAATCTGCCATCAAATCTGATGTTTACATGAACGATTTTGACAATACATACAAGAAAAGGTAATCGATTTTCAGAAAATGACAATAATCTAGCCCAAAATTACAGCTGTTTTATTTATTTTTATTGCCAAGCCTATTAAAAATACTTTGTAGAACTTCTTAGTAATAATACTAAAGGTATCATTACACTTGAGAGATCGGACTTCTATGCGCAAATGTAACGATGTTACACAAAAGACACACCCAGTCAATGATGGGATATTTTGAGAATAAAATATAAAAAACTGTGACCGTCTGGCGCCAATGACTTTAGAGTACCTGCTTGGGCAAAGGTGTTCAAAGTTTATAATAGAAATAAGGTATTTTGAAATGAAATTATTTGTTAATAGGGGTGCTTTTTTACACGCTTTATATTAGCTTCACTTGTATGTTTCGCACCTTTAGAATTATAGAGACCTAATTTGAAATTTTAAGATTTCAAGTTTGACTCTTAAAATGATAAAACACTTATGAAAACTGAGATCTATTATTGTGATATAGGGCTCGGTTTTAATAAGAGTTTTATAATTTTATGAGTCATAGTTGAAATCTTAAAATTTCAAATTAGGTCTCTATAATTCTAAAGGTGCGGTTTGTATATTTGTATGTTTGTTTGTAACCGACTCCTTATAGCGTGATTTTGACCCACTTTAAACGACCAGTTTTTGTTCAAACTTTGCGCACCTGTTGAGGACCGATGACAATGCAATAATTTCATAAATTTGTGCCATTATCCTTGCCAGGGTTACCAGGACAGCAAAAAAACTGTTTTCGAAAACTACGCTGACATACGTCATAAACTAATTTGTGCCATTATCCTTGTCAGGGTTACCAGGACAGAAAAAAAACTGCGTTCAAAAACTACGCTGACATACTTCACAAACTACGCTGACATACGTCTCAAAATTTGAAACACCCTAAAAAATAGAAAATAAATAATAGTTTAAAAAAACTTAAAAACACGCTTCCATAGAAAACCAAACTAAAAAGTAGAAAATAATGGAAAAAAAGCGTGGGGTGCCTGATATCAATTAAAAAATACCTTAAAAAGCACCCCACGCTTTTTTCCATTATTTTTTACTTTTTAGTTTGGTTTTCTATGGAAGCGTGTTTTTTAGTTTTTTTAAACTATTATTTATTAGTCAGTACCTTTTCGGACTGTAATCTATACTAATAATATTATAAATGCGAAGTTAACTCTGTCTGTCTGTTACGATTTCACGACTAAACCACTGAACCGATTTTGATGAAATTTGGTACGGGGTTATTTTGAACACAAAAAGGACATAGGGTACGTCTTATTCCGCGACTTTGTCTGCGTCCGCGAAAACCGACATTTACGCGAACGAAGTCGCGAGCAAAAGCTAGTAGGTATTGAATTTAAATTAAGGCATGACATGTCAATAACAGACAGAGACAATGGTATAGATACTGAATTTATGCTTAAAAAGGTTGTTGTAGTCAAGAAAATAATTTGTAACATATTGTTAAAACACTTCGCAGTAGCGGAAAGGCATTCAAGTAGACCCCACTTATATGGACCTCTCAGGACACATTTATTAATAAAAAAAAAACAAACCAACTAAGACCCAAAACTTTGAGCACCACAGCCTCTAACAACTGCCCTACCTGTACAATTCAGTTACCCAAATTGTACCCATAATAATTGCCATTATTACCGACTTCAGGTAGACGGTAGACACTGGCCCATTGTGGCACACATACCGACACAGAAACTCTTTTGTATTGTTGTTAGATTCGCTCTGAAGTCAGACAACTTACTTACATGATTTTAACATTGGAAAGTTCTGTGAGAAATTGTTGCTTAAAGTGTTTTTTTTTTAATGTGAGCAACTATCGGGTGCTACATACTTGTTGGGGTCGGCACATTCAATTTGTTGAGCTGTAAAGCCTACCCGAAGCAATTACTACTACCTACACATATTCAACTGTTCTCCAGCTCGTGCCGATAAGCAAATTTTATATGACGCTATATTTTTTTTGTCAATTTCTGTGTACTGAATTGTATAATTTAGATTTTTCTTTGACACATAAGTACCTAACCAAACTTTAAAATTGTTTTCAAATGTATTAAATTTGCGTATGTATACTTATAAATAATATTTTGCATTCCTTAATTGGTAGGACATAATTAACTGCGCATCTACTCATTATCTTAAAATGTATTTATTTCTATGTTCTACAATAAATGAATTGAATTGAAACTCCGTTCAGCGTTTACCCTCGCTGAATCATGTTCGGGTCACCTTAGCAAAATTAGTACATGGCTTTTTCCCGAACATAATGCATACTATCGCTCTATTGAAGCATTAGCATTAAAATAAATAAGAAAACTTACCAATGTATAATAACTATGCTGAACTACTTCTCAATAAGCAAAGTAAATACTGTGGACATACCTGAAAACAAAAGAAAACGTAAGTTAAGTAAGTACGTTAATAAGGGCACTAAGCCCTGCACTATGAAAGACCTTTGCGAAGCCAACGATAATGCTGTCGAAGTGGCCAAATTCTGATTGAAACATATGTAAAACCAATAATTAGAACCATCTGTACGACGAAAGAGAATAAAATACAGGTACCAGCAATTAACTAAATAAAAATTTGAAAAAAATACAGCATTCCGAAATCCATAAATATTTCAACATATAATTTCATTTAACTAAGTAAAAAAAAATAAAAAAATACAGCATTCCGAAATCAGTACTTTTATCAACATAATATTTTAGTACACGCACAACATAGTATTCCAACTTACAAATCTTAAACAGATCCCAGACATTACACAGATTTCTTAAAAAAAAAAACCTCCACATAATCCTTTCATACAATTCTGAAGCAAGTATCAAAGTTTCCATTAACTATTTGAAGTCCAATCGGACTCCTATGAGGCCTTGTACAATCAACCACCCATCTTAGTAACACTTGAACTATAAAAACCGTCTTTCTGGTAGAAAATAAAAGCGCTGTCGAAGTCAAAGTGTTAAGAAGTATGCGTAGCTGTCTGTACCCGATGGCCTTTCATCTCACACGGCGGTATACACGATAATTTGCCGACCATTGTATCTCTAGGGTTGCCTATGAGTTCATTTTATGATGGTAGACGGAATTTTTATGAAGCTTTGAAACGTTTAAGTTTATGGTTGGTTGGCAGTTTAGTGCTACAGTAGGAAGGATTTTTGCATGGGAAGATTTTTATTCATAAAGAAAACTTTATGAGTAAAAATCTTGTTATGCAAAAATCCATGCATCGTAATTGTGTCGAAAATAGTGATGTTAATAAAGAATTTCGGTAATAAATGTCTACTAATATTAATACAAATATGAAAGTGTATATGTTTAAATGTTTGTTACTCAATCATGCAAAAACAGCTGATCGGATTTGGATGAAATTTCGCACATAAATAGTTTTTGTCCCGATTAAAACATAGGATACTTTTTATCCCGGTAAACCGACAGCCACGCGGGCAAAGCCGTGGGCAAAAACAAATGTTCCATAAATATCTTTAATTCTTAAAATGGGAAGCGTCCAAGCCAAAATAAAGACATATTAAATTCAAATCTAAGCCTCATATTCTTGGCAGCCCTAGATATAAAGACTTGTGATTAATGATCGCATACCAAACCGATGTATAAAAGAAATTATCAAAAATGCGCCTATTATTTTACACTTAACGGTTAGAATTACTTCTTTTTTTAAAGAAACGTAGATATTAAATCTCCATCATGAAAAGAATAACAAAAAAACGTTCTACTTCGTGAGACGAGTCTATAGAATTTTTTAAAGGATATATTTATATGTATCTTAAGACGCATATCCTAATTTATCGTCACGTTTAAGTTTAGAAATCTTTAAATTGTCTACTAACGATAGGTTCGTTCGGACTGTGAATGCCTGGTGTATCTGGGCTAGAGGTCAGATTGCAGACGGTCTAAAGAAAACCAGAAATAACCACAGGTATCTGGTACTAAGAAAGGCTCATAAGTGAACGTGTTAGTTGGTTATTTTGAGCATAAAAACTGTGCCAATTACTACATATAGCGAAGCATTTGTGACTTAGAGAGTGATAAATAAAAATGTTGAAGGTTTATCTATCAGCATGTTTTAATAGGAAAGAGGGATAGCCAGATAAAAACTTTTTTACAAAAAAAAACAACCGACTTCCTTAAAAACACTACAAAGTGAAAAATAACTTTAATTTCGGTAGTCGGTGTCTTAGGATCTGTATTTATGGTTTTTTTGCCACCGACTTCCGAAATTAAAGTTATTTTTCACTTTGTAGTGTTTTTAAGGAAGTCGGTTGTTTTTTTTTTGTAAAAAAGTTTTTATTTTTAATTTTTTAGTTGTGGTATTCACCCTGCACTAATTCCAAACAAACAATGCATATTTATGCGATAGCAGAAATCGCGGTTGATTTCCTGTCATTTTTTAAAGAGTTCTGGTGTCTGTCTCCCGAACTCATCATCAGATCTATATGAAAATTATATGGGACCATTTCGGAATAAACCCCTTTCGAACAAAAAAAGAATTTTGCAAATCCATCTATATATGACGGAGTTATGCCCGAACATACATAAAAAAAAAAAAAAAAAAAAACATATAAACATCCGAATTGAGAACCTCCTCCTTTTTGAAGTCGGTTAATAAAATAGTTATGATTGTATGAAAGATGACAATCATGGAGTAAAAGTGAATTAATGTGAACGTGATGGCTGATAATATATTACAGACAAGCATACTGTGCTAATAACTGGATTTTTTAAGAACAGGATGCATGGCTGTAATATTTTATCTAACGGAGAGTACATAACAGCGCGTCGAAAAACACACAATTCGATTATCAAGTCTCGACGCTGAGCACTGCGCGAACTTCTGTGCGAACGTGGTCTTAGAGTTCAGCCATTTGAATGACAATTGACCTCAATAATTTTAAAAAGCTACAAATGATAGTGAGGACTAGTTTTAACAAACAGGAGATTCCTGATTTGCTTGTTTCAATAAACAACTTCTAACTTTCCCGTACTGCTTCAACAAACCAAAACATTCCGATTGAAGCAAAACAATGTAGATGCTATTAATGTATTCTTAGGATACCCTTCCAATAAATCGACCTCGATTGTCTGTCAGTCTGCCGACTAGCATTACAGCATTATCAATACCTAGCCAGCTTCTCGAGCTCCCTCTCACCTCACGACGTGCACCGCCCCAGGTGTCTCAGTAGAGTGGTCAAACATGTGTGAAGGAAATAGTTGTGTATGTGTGTAATTATTATGTATTACTATGTTAATGTACTAGTGTAGGTGTGTATTGTTTATGTACTTATTTGATGTATTGGTTCTCACCGCATTCTCATTAGGAATTAATAGACATTTATCAGTAGGGTTCACGGCGTCGCCCTGCGTGCCCAGCCTGCTACTGAGAATTTGGTAATAGAAATCTCAAGACCACTGCCTCTTTCGGGGCTCGGCGAGCAGTGGTGAAAAATGAGATATGAAACCTACGCATGCGCATTACTTTGCCTACATAATTTCATCACAACTGCTCTCAAAACGGTGAAGGAAAACATCGTGAGGAAACCAGTTTGTCCTAGAACCATAAATTAGAAGATATGTGACATCTACCAACCCGCATTGGGCCCGCGTGGTTGATTACAGCCCACACTCTCGTGTGACAGGAGGTCTGTGTCCCAACAGTGGGATCGTTTTAGGCTGATTATGATGACTCGGAGATAAAACTTAGGGACCCTCAGAAGTTAAAAGTCGCACTTCATCATCATCATCATCATTCCAGCCGAAAGACGTCCACTGCTGGTCATAAGCCTTCCCCAAATTTCCCTCGATTTGCCATAACAGCCAAGCTTGCGAAGCGGGCTAGCGATTACAGTATGGTGATAAAATATGCATAGAGATCCAGCGATCTCTATCTATATCCAGGCAGTAGCTGCCTATTCTCTAGTACCTAAGTCCCTTAGTCGCCTTTTACGATACCCACGGGAAAAAATGAGAGGTGCTTTTCTTTACGTCCAGCACCACACGGTAAAGTCGTACCTAAACCAACCTGGCAGTCAGGTCCTCGCAATCTTTCCAGCACTCTTCGTGACTATTACAGAACTTAGGTAACACAAACATCATCATCATCATTATTTCAGCCGAAAGACATCCACTGCTGGACATAGGCCTCCCCCAAGCTCCGCCACTTCGACCGGTTTTGTGCTTCCCGCATCCAGCGGGTTCCTGCGGCCTTCACAAGGTCATCGGTCCACCTTGTTGGAGGCCTTCCAACTCTACGTCTTCCGGTACGCGGTCGCCACTCCAGAACCTTTCGGCCCCATCGGCCATCTGTTCTGCGAGCAATGTGCCCTGCCCACTGCCACTTCAGTTTAACAATTCTTCGGGCTATGTCGGTTACCTTGGTTCTCCTACGGATCTCTTCATTTCTGATTCGATCACGTAGGGAAACTCCAAGCATAGCCCTCTCCATCGCCCTTTGGGTGACTTTCAGCCTTCTAATAAGGCCCATTGTGAGCGACCACGTTTCGGTTCCATATGTCATCACTGGCAACACACACTGGTCAAAGACTTTCGTCTTGAGACACTGCGGTATGTGGGACGAAAAGATATTGCGTAGCTTCCCAAACATGCATCGAATGTTTCGCTTATTCGGTTAAGGAACAGAAGACATGGTTTGTTTTTATTATGTGTTAGATAAAAAGTTAGTACTATTTATTTACGATTACCGTCTTTATGTTTCTTACGAATGCAATTTATGTGCAACAGCACCCACAGAGAATCCTAATGTGGACCTGTGAGTGTATCGAGTTCATTTGTTTCTAAAATGGAATCAGTATTGTAATAAGAGCGTTTTAAAATAACTAGAACTTTTGTCTTTTTTTTTTGTGAGTGGGAAATCATCAAATGACGTCTCCCGCTCTCAGCAGAGCGTGAGGGTGTGTCAGACTTTTACTGACTAAAACCCACCCGTGTTCCTTCAGTTGCCTATATGCCAGGGCCACGATAACTTTTCGAACAAATCTCGCGACCCTGGCAGGCATCGGTCCTAGCAGACCCCTTCAGTACTGCTGACATCTCTTTGAGGCGTGCGTGGAACACAACGCGCCATCGACCCAAGCCTGGGTGCTTACTCTTGAATATAATTCCAATAGATCGACGTTGGTCAAACGTCAGTTGGTTGAGTTAAACGTCAGGGATTGGCTAGACTCAGTGAGTCCAGCCAATCCCTGACGTTTGACTGACAATTCCAATGTCGATCTATTGGAATTATATTCGAGAGTAAGCACTAGCACTGGTAAGCAATAGCTCGCCACCCTAGAACTTTTGTCTTAACGTGTTCTTGCGTGAAATAAAGTTATGAACGAATAACTGTATCGGTGACGAATGTCATTCGTACGTCAGTGGTTAAGGGCATACGTTTGCATGAACGTAAAAATATCGAGGTGGGATATTTTTATGCACCGGATTATCAACTCTCGGTGTTGAACCGAACATAGAGGATACAACAGAGTGCATCCAAGCGCTTCAAAAAACGAACAGCGTGTTTTACTGTTCGATTTTGAACTCTCGGCGCTAAGCATAGCGTTGAAGATCCAATGCGCTGAAAAATTCCTCCGCGATTTTATTACATCCGTGTGTACTTTGACTATATCAAATAATGATTTCAATACTGAACTGTGCTTTACAGAACATTGAATGATATCACATGTCTTCGTCCTATAACATTTCTTAGGAATCTATTTTCCAAAATATCAATTTCAACAACTTCTTGCAACCAACTATCTCCCTGAATATAAATTGCTATGTATGCCATCATCCCAGCCGTTACCCAAATATGGTCTAAACAGGGTCCAGTCTACCCAGACGGTGGTATCATTACCTACACTATGTACGATGTAGATCGTTCAGAGAACCGCTGTAATTGGCGTGAAACATTCTCCGAATCTAAGTCTGTTGTTTACTTTGGCTTATCTTAATCCGCTCAGCTCTTAGCTATACGCCCACCGCTACCGGCATCGTAGGGTCGCCATGCTTTAGTATACATATCTGTGTTTTGTATGAGATAGAATTGAAAATCTTCCTTGTTGCTGTCCTCATAAAAATGAAAAAAAAATAAAAAAATAAAAAAATAAAAAAAAAAAAAAAAAAAAATAAAAAAAAATAAAAAAAAAAAAAAATGTCAGAGAAAGGAATAAGAAAGACTTATTGTAAATGGTGATAGTTCTGCCAGGGTCGTGAGATTGTTCGAAAGAGATACCGTGACCCTGGCACATGGGCAACTGAAGCGACACGGGCGGGTTTTAGTCAGTAAAAGTCTGACACGCCCTTCCGCTCCGCCCAAGAGCTGGAGACGTCATTTGATGATTTTCCATCCAAAAAAAAAAGAAAAAAAAATGATGATAACGAATAGGGAAGCAAGCAGTGAAATTACTGCTACGTATTAAATTTTAGATTGCAAATACTTTTATTCTTTTATTAGTGGTAAACATGACGCAGAGAAAGAACTTTAAAGACAAAAAAGAACAAGTTGGGACAAAATACGCGTCATATCCACACAAAACGGCCATTGCTCAACATAATGCTACGACCCTATATCAAACAGAGCCCTAGCGATGGTTTTCAGCGACAGCCAGCGTTGACGCAATAACGATGATGTAAGTAAGACTAAAGATACAATCAACTGTGGCATCTTTACTTTCTATGAGCAATTTTCCCATGAGTATTGTACTTTAATATATCTCAATGACTAAACATCTGTTGCCGCCATTTAATACCAAAGTAATACAAAAGAAGAAAACTCTGTCCAAGTTTTTAAGCAATTGAGAGATGTTTCGTTTATACTTTGAAGAAAATGTTGTTCGTATTCGTGTTGAGGAAAACATCGTGAGGAAAGTATTAAGTAGGAAATTCCATGGCTATAAGAGTAGAGGTAGACTAAAGAAACGATGGATGGACTGTGTGAATTACGATATGGATAGAAACGGGGTGACTACTGTGATGACGACTAATAGAGAATTGTGGAAGAAAAAGACATTTTGCGGCGACCCCATATAAATTGGCATAAGGAGGAGCATAATTATGACTTATTTATATTTTACTCATGGGTAAAATTGTTGATGGAAAGTAAAGATACCACAGTTGACGGTACTGTAAGTGAAACCAAAATTGCTCCTCAAAACCTAAAACAATTTTCTAAAGACAAAATTAATCAAGGAACACGCTATATACTCACTAAGTTTTAATGTAAATAAGACACCGGATGTCAATATTTAAAGTGTTAACATGCCTCTTCCGGTGTACAATGGAGGCAGTGTTCGGTGTATCAGAACTGGAGTAGGCAGGCCAATTACTGAGATTGTCTTATCTATAAGATATACTCGTATTTCTTCAGAGGAATGAAAAGCTTTGAGATAAAGCTTGGCTTTGTTTGTAACGTTAACTGTTGAATAGATTTTGAGAGAATTTTGCGGAGATGTAGATTCATATTTGGAGAAGAATATGGAATAGTTTTCATCACAAGTTATAACACTGCTGGAGGCAGTAACATAGATGAACAATCATAGAATATAGCTAGTAACGTCGCAGTAAACTGTGCAATTCAAAGTATGCTTAGTAAACACCATTAAACATAATATCAGGGAGATGTATGGCTCTGATGTCTGATCTTGTACGCTGTTGATAAAGTCTAGTTTTCCGATGAACGAAACAATGGATGATCATTATGGCCTATAATGTTCCCACTGCTGGGACACAGGCCTCCTCTCAATGAGAGGGAGTGGGCCGTAATCTACCACGCGGACCCAATGCGGGTTGGTAGATGTCACATTTCATCGAATTTTTGGTTCTAGGATATGCCGATTTCTTCCAGATGTTCTTCTTTACCGTTTGGGAGCAGTGGTGATGAAATAAGTTACACAAAGTAAACCGCTTTTCTGGGTTCGAACCTACCACCTACAATTCGTAAGCCACGGCCGTTACCACTAGGCCACCACTGTCTTTACCTGGTGATGGCCATATGGAATTGTAATCTGAGATAATCTATAGTATCCATACTAATTTTATAAATACGAAAGTTACTTATGTATGTTTGTAACGCTTTCACGACTGAACCGATTTTGTTGAAATTTAATACGGGGTAATTTTGAACCCAAAGAAAGGACATAGGCTACTTTTTATCGCGCGACTTCGTCTGCTGCGATAACCGACATTAATGCGGCCGTAGTCGCGGGCAAAAGCTATTTATGAATTATTTCGGTTATATTATATTAACAGATGGTCACCCCAATAGACTGCATGCTTGCACCTAAAGTTTAACAATCTACCAATTTATTATCATCTTAACACCATTCAAAAGTGCACCCTTTCCGCCTACTCTAAGGTGTAAAATCCCACCACCAGACTAAAACTAAGATTATCTAAAATTATGATGTCAATGTTATAGTACCAAGTAATTTGAAGTTGCCAAACGGAACTTAGTTTGCAGATAAGTTATCTGCTAAGTCTTGGGATAAGTTTGTTAAGTTAGACAATTCTGTAAAATGGTAACAGAATGGAGTTGTCAATGACATGAAATGCGGAGGTGAGGACAAGATATGGAGTGCTAAGATAGCTTTGTACTATGTAAAGTAACTTAGAAAATTTTATGTTAGGGATATAAAATGCGAATGATAGAAGAAACAGACATGAAGAGTCATATATGAAAATATTATATGAAAGAGAACCTTTGAAGCTTGAAGGATTTGTGGTTAAATAATAACAGCTTCAAGGGTCGATCTTCAAGGTTAAGCAACGGTTGTTGAGGTCTGTCTATGGATGGGTGACCTTTCCTTACATCCAGAGATCAGTCCGTGCCTCGCAAAAAAAAATAAGGCATGTAGTTCGGCTGCCAGTTTACTTAGATAGTTATGGGTAGCCACAAGCCTGAAAGTCTGACAATCAGTATTACCAAGGGGTTTCAGTAGCTGGTTATTACCCAATTACAAGGTTTTAGAAGTCAAAAAGGCTGTCCTTCACGAAAATACCCGAATTCAGTATGCATCTGGGTAACCTGGAAGTATCCCCAATATAGTTGAGAAAAAACTAGACAGTCGATGATGAGGAAGAGAAAACGTTTGAAGCTGCTTTGGATCATGATAAATAGCAGTAGCAATATAAAATGCTTATACAATTATAAGCGTAGAGCAAACTGTTAACTTTATTTTAACAGTGTTTAATTACAATTCAAAAGGCTTAAGCTCTTACAAGCAGGTGGAGTTATTTTCAGAGTCCATCTATTTTTGTCCAAAATAACTAGCAAACTACTCCGTGCTATTCAAATTAAAGAGCTTGTACTCAACTAAAGAATCAAATAGCACTAACACTCCCCATAAACATAATCAAGATCATCACCAATCACTGTTCCTTACCGAACATCCAAAACGAATTAACAACCAACTTTATAGCACTCAATTAAGAACGACGCACGATTTTCAAATAATTCTCGAAACTTCCCATCAATACGTTCCACATACGACCATACATTACTGAGGCAGCCTCTGCTCTATATACAAGCCACTAAGTTAAGGCTGGTTCTAATCACGGCATCTTCTCGACGTCATCGATCGCAACTGCGGTGCAGTAATATATTTTAATTAACAACGTCGGTTCGTGGGCGCACGTGATTGAGGGCCGTCAGCGCGACAAAAAAGACGCAGTGAGACCAAGCCTTAACGAGACAGTTCTAATTTCAAATATATTTGTAATTCTTTTAGTTGGTGGTTATTTCACGCACGTATTTGCTATGGTGAGGTTGTGTTTGGTAAAAATGTCAAAAATTGGAATAAAATTCAGATATCGTTAATTATTTTGGTTCAAATAAAGCGCAATGATCTTTATCATAATTCTATTGAATGACTTTTCAAGAAATAATCATTCGATGGATTTATATGAACTAATAGTTATAATAATGATTTTAGTGATAATAATTCTATAAATAAAAACGCGAATCATATTTTGTTCCACATACACTCAGACACTGGCGCTTTCTTCTTAAAATAAGTCGTCTAAGTGATTTATTTGTAAAACAGCTAGTAAAACCTACCTCTTAAAAATAAAATACTGTTCTTCAGAAGTTTGGAGTCGCTTGCAGTATTACCTTCAGTCACAGCAAAAACCAAGAGCTATTGCCCTTGGTCTTTACGAGACCATAAAAAATAATTTATTATAGTTTTTTTTTCACATGCCTCCACTATCCCACTCCTGGGCAAATACCACCCTCCACTCCTTCCATCGTTTGCGAGCCTGCGCATCCTCCTTCCAGTTTTGGCAGAACCTATCTAGCTCCCGCCATCCCCTACGTGATCTGCCGCAACCCCGCCTCATTGTCTCAAGACACCAGTTCTATTCTACTTGGGCCCACAGTTTGTTCGGCATGCGGCAAACATGTCCTGCCCAGTATGAAAGTATACCAATTGCAAAATAATGTCAAAATGAGATATACCGTTGCAGAATATCACAAAACTGTTGACACTTTTGTCAACGCAACACTTTTTCCAAAACAAAAAAAGAAACAGAAAACTGGTTGTAATATTATAACAGTTTTTGTAGTCAAAGAGCTAAGAACCTGTTATAATTTATGTCGTATTGCTATCTTCAAACTGAATATGTTATTGCTTTTATCGCTTATAAGCGCCCGCAGCGGTATCTACACTTCTGTTGGTTATGCTTTAAACTTGCAACAATAATGGTTAATCGTAACTGTGCGTATGATGTTTGCTGGCTCTTTGCCTATATTTTTGCCTTATTTGAGACCGTATTTCTAGAAGCTTAAGGTTTACTTTTGTCCGGTTTAGTTGTATGTTGTTTCTTCATGATATCTGGAGTTTACAGTGAGGTATTCTGCTACGAGTATGATGATCAACTATTTTTTTAAGATGCAATTCTGTACTTAAAGCGTTTTCCTTAAAAGCGATTTTATTTTAATCCACTGCAACAGTTCGTGGCAAAAACTCTATATATATTATAATATGTAAAAGAATTTTGACCTTTCATAAAGGTTTGACTACTCATAAACTTAAGTCAGTAGTCAAATAACCAGCTTACTCCTTCAACAGCTATAAAACTAATTAAATATCCATATAACTTTAATTCAATTAACATAATGCCATTTGCACAGTAGCACTTCAAACAGACTCACGTTTTGTGGATACAAAACAGCTGATCAATGACGCAAGGTTGGCGCATGCGCGGTGCAAACATTAAAGTGAAGCTCCAACAATGAACTTTGTGAGAACCGTTTGAATGAAATTTATAGAATTGTAATTTTAGTAAGGGCATTGGCAGAATTAGGATATTTATTTCATGAAAACATTTTAGGAATGACGCTATAGTCGATTTTTTTCTGAAACTCATGATGTAGTTTTTCATTTAGGTACACAAAAAAACTCTTCAGAAAAATCAGTAATTATGGAATATTGACGCGCACGATTTAGTCAATTTTCAATAAACAGATGCCTATGAAACAGTTCTACTATAATTACCCATAACTAATAGACACAGTACAGTGTACCGTGTGGTGCCGGACGTAAAGAATAACACCACCCCATTTCTTCCCGTGGGTGTCGTAAAAGGCGACTAAGGGACTTACTAGAGAATGAAAGTTCTAGTAATTTTAGATTCACATAAAACAACTGTAATAAATCAACTGCTAATGAATTCAAAGTCTCAGGATAGTCAGAAAAAATGACAGCTGCCAATTTTCCCTGGATAATTTATAAAGCCTAACTATAAACATTATATAAGAGCTCCTCGTTGACAACAAGAACGCATATACAAGATTAACTGCTTCACAGACAATAAAGCAATTAATAACACGCAGCAACTGAAGGGTAATCAGCATTAAAGTTAGCATACTAGAACTATTAGAGGCAAACACATAAACCCGTAAATGTCAGAATTAACTTCTGAACAAGGATCTCCTAACTACTGTGAATGGTTCGTGATGTAATAAGGTAGATATTATTATAATCAGCAATCAATCATGTAAATATCGTAACAAGAGATTTGCGACAGAATGTGGTGATGTGGTAGATAATAATAATGGAGGAAGACTAAAATGAAGAAAGATGATTTATGACAATAAAGGAGGGGAATACTGGGATGAAGACTAAAAGAGATGCATGGAAGAAAAAACATTACAGCGACTTCAAGTAAATAAGAACAAAGCAAGGAAGATGAAGTGGAAGTCCGGAGAGCAGAGGTGGCCCAGTGGTAAGAGCCACGACTTGCAACTTGTATCTCTAAGGAAACCCAGAGTAGCGCTTCACATCACCACTGCTCTCATAACGGTGAAGGAAAAAATCGTGAAGAAACAGGCAAGAAGAACTAGAACCAAAAATTCGAGGACGTGGGACATCTAGCATCCTGCAGTGGACCCGCGTATTTGGACGACACTGTCCCACAGAGAGGAGGCCTCTTATGCAGGAAGATGATGATGACGATGATGTTAAAATTAAAGTCTTGAATAAAGATGCAAATTCTTATGCATCTAACTCAAATAACCCTAAATCACATGAAACAGCAGCTAAAAACAAAATAGCACCAAATATAAAAGCCGTTTCAAATAATACGTGTCAGGATTGAACACGGCAAGCCTAACTAAATGTTACCATTCTACTGGAACATACGCTTAGCCAACTGCAAAAAGGCAGGAGAGACAAAACGGTGGACTGCAAAAGGTGTAGGGTAACTTAGCCGGTTTTCGGCCACTTAAGCGAACGTATGACTTTGTGACAATTTTTCTCCATGACATTAAAGTCGCAGACTAGTTTCTTAAATATTTTTGAACTCTAAATATATTGTAGTTTTGATATTTGTAGACCTTTTACTCGTCAACGTCACATTAAAATTACTAAAAATTAAAATGTCTGAAAATAGCGATTTCGTCTGTTTTCGGCCACCTGTTTCAGTTTCCGGCCATTATTTTGCTAGTTTTCGGCCACTAATCTGCTATTTGAAAAATGATCTCTATTTGCTAACTAGTAGATTCTCTAATGGATTAAAAGCAAAAAATACGTATGAATCAACGATTTTAATTAAAATCTTTAAAATATTAAACATATAGAAACATTTCAAAAATAAAAGTAGGAACATTGGTCAAAAAAAAAAAGTATAATATGGCATAACAAAAATAATTGGGATTACGGAAAAATATCTAACTCGTGATCAACATCCTCTCGGCCGTTGATCAAATTGCTTAATTTTCTAACTAGCTAATAAGATTAATTTTGAAGAAGTCCCTTTATGTCTGTATTGTTCGTGTGAGTGAAGATTTCGATTCAATTAGTTGATTTATTATCGTTAGCTTTTAATGGCCAAGAATCAGTTAGTAAATTATTAATTTTCGGACATATCGATTAGCTTAGGCCGAAAGGTAAATATTAAAATTCTAATTTTCGGCCGTCAAACATTCAATAACTAAAAAGTGTTATTACCACATAATTAGCTCAAAACATGTGGCCGAAATCTGACTACAAAAATGAGAAGCGGTTCTAATTTGTGTCTAAAGTATTTCTTTTCAAAGAATTCCTAATTTAATAATCAAAAGAATCAATTTAATATAAACGGTCTTCTTCTAGTTTTCGGCCGGCCGGCCGAGAAGTAAATAGTCCCCCAAATCATTATCTAGTTTCCCGGTCATCAAATTTAAATGTAAATAACATAATCTTTCTTCAATTTTAATCAAAATAACACTAATTAAACTTATCTCCCGTGCACGGAACATCAATTATATTTATAAAACCGATAAACAACTTTGTAACTTACCTTGCAAAAATTATGCGCGCACTATTTTTCTCACTAATTTTGACACATGCGTGCAATGTAAGACTTTCGGAGGGTCACTGACGACACAGTTGGATCATTAAAATTCAAAAAAATTCAAAAGTTGTAGGGTTTATAACAATACATTAAGTACGCGTTGTTTTTTTACATGAGTAGAGTAAATTGTCCTTAATATATTAATATAACAACGTACTGGCCGAAAACCAGAGGTGGCCGGCAAACCGGCTAAACTACCCTATTTATGATTTCACAGTATCTCGGCCCGTCATCGCTTGTTGCAAGGATTTTGTATTAAAAGGATGTGCGTGTATTTGGATGCGTGCTTTTATGTTTTTCGATTTGATGCGAAAAGATAAGAATGTAAATGAAAACAAGTTAGACTTCATTGAGTTTGACAATATCTTTGCACCTAGGGGAGAACAGATTTTTGAAGTAGTTGACGAACTGGTAGCTAGTGAAATGGGAGTTTCTTGGCGGCTCTTCTCCATTGTCAACGTGCAATTGGAACCGTGCTTTGAGAGCTTCTGACGTTTCATTAGTTCCCATATAGATAACAAGCTTCTGCCCGCGACTTCGTCCGCGTTAAATTTCTTGTCCCGTCGCGTTGAATCGCCTACCCGTGCGATTTTCCCCGTTTTTGCAACATTTTTTCATTACTACTCCGCTCTTCTTGGATTTATCGTGATGTTATATAGCTTAAAGCCCTCCTCGATAAATAGGCTACCCAACACAAAAATATTTTTTCAATTCGGACTAGTAGTTCTTGAGTTTAGCGCGTTCAATCAAACAAACAAACAAACTCTTCAACTTTAAAATATTAGTATAGATGTGCACTAAAATATTTATTCTTTTTTATTTTGAATAGAAGATATGGTTATAGTAATAACAAAAACATAAGTGAACACAAAAGCGCAATCCGGAGAAGACAAACATTCCTGTGAATCCTGAAATGGGGTTTAATTTTAAAACATTTTTTTTCTGTCATAAAACTGCATCCAAACAATAATTGTCAGTATTACATTCAACAATCCAATACTAACAAATTATTCAAAACCACTCACGCGAACATCGTTCATATTAGCATAACTCTCAATTTCGAAAAACAATACCGCATCCATTTTGTTTTCGTTCGTGTTCTGTATTAGCATAGTGAGCGTAGGCACGAGCGGAGCAAGGCGGAACACCTAGTATAGCTACATGTTTATGTTACAGACGTAATATGTTGTTAGTGTTTTCGTGAAATACCTAGATAAGCCATTGATGGGTGTAACGAAGCATTCAATGATTTTTGGTGAATTTCCTAGATTGGTTAAGCCGAAAAAAGGCGAAGTTTGTAAAGTTTTTGAAACATAACAGTGTTGTAGATTGATCATCATATTCAGAGGAATACCTGAGTAAAGGACGAGCAAATTATGAGGTGTCAAGTACTGTTTAGTTACGATTATTTGCAGTTAACGTGTGATGGGTCGATATTGAACAAGAAGATGACGTAATGATAGGTTCGCCTCCCTGTACATTAGGACTTAATATCATCACTTGAAAAGTAGGTGTACGAAACAAGTATACACTAGGAGACCTTTACACAGCTTATAAAGAAAATAAGATGTATGAAGTGAAGGGATCTGCTGTTAGAGCCAGACATTGCAGTTTTAAACCTAGCAAATAACTAGAACAATGAATATGCTAATAATTTATCTTTGAATTATTATTTTTTAAATTTCGTCGGTAAGCTCATCACTTGAGAATTGCTAGGCTTTTTATTTGGATAGGAAATCATCATATGACGTCTCCCGCTCTTTCGTGTCAGACTTTTTCTGACTAAAACCCACCCGTGTTCCTTCAGTTACCCATGTGCCGGGGTCACCGTATCTCTTTCGAACAATCTCGCGACCCTGGCAGGGAATGGGCTGATTTGGCTATTTTTTGTCTATAAACGTTTGTAATAGTAGAATAAGATTTTAAAGGAAAGAAAATAGGGAAAACTTTCCCAGAAAATTCGGAAATTAAAACTCTTTTTATCTATGAAATTTTTGTATGACCCTTTGTTTGGACAAGACAATGTCTGTCGGATCAGCTTGCATAATTGAAGCTACTTAGTAACTTTATCTAAGACAAACTATAGGCAAACATCATGCGGAAATCTGGACAAATAATCACCAACCCATGGTGGCATGGTGATTAATACTCTTTCCTTCTATGTTCCAAGAGGCCTTTGCCCTGCAATGGGACTGTTACAAGCCAGTACAGAATGTTCCTATAAACACGTTGGTTATATAAACAACTCTGACCCTAACAATGCGTCGACGCAGCTGATTCCATTAGCGATAACAGTTTTGCAAGTATTGAAAACGTTTCACACGAGAATACACTTATAACTTTACATCACTATATTTAAGCTCAAGCAATTTCCGAATTTTGATCGACAGGAAACCAAATGCTTCCAATTTTATACACTCATCCCCCTGGCCCTTCCAACTATGTTGATGTCTGTTTCCATTCACTACAAAAATACTGATATTTCACATGGAGTGACTGTCTGACCTCCACAACCCAGTTACTAGGTAATATGATACTTATGGTAAGACTGGTAGTCAGAGTCAACATAAGGCGGATGGCACCCATGAAACTGACCGTGATCAGCACATCTAAACCGCGATCAAGAGTTGTCAGTGACAACAAGGTCGTGGACACTGACAGCTCTTGAACGCAGTTTAGCCCTGCTTTTCGCGTTCAGTTTCATTTGTGAAATTGATACTTATTGAAGCCCCAAGGCTTTTAATGCCCCGTCACGACAGCCGGGACCAACGGCTTAACGTACTTTCCAAGACACGGAGGTGGTCTTGTTATGTAAAGATCCATCCACGCACCAACAGCGACAAACTTAGCTTAACCGTTCGACCTATTCGGCTGTTATAACTAAAGCAATTCAAACCGCAAACTCTTCCTTTATACACACAAATAGAGGTTTTACTTAAATTGAGAGGGCATGGTTATTTCCCAAAAGTATCGATCAACAACTTTATCCGCTACAACCATACAGATATACATTGTCCTATGTCGATTAGCTACAATGTAACATTTAAAGATTGAAATGGTGTTAAGTGTTTTACAATAAGAATGTTAAGACTACTAAGAATTATGCCAACCGTGATGCTGAAATATTTGTTTACATTCACGATCTTAAATATCGATTCAATATTCATAGCCAAAACATAATTGATTTTATGAAATCGAGTCTCAGTGAATGAATCGATATTTTGACTTCACCGGAGGTCGGGTATAATCATACCCGAGAAGTTTTTAAACGCAGATTATTAAATACTAGCTTCTGCCCGCGACTTCGTCCGCGTTAAATTTCTTGTTCCCCCGACCCTTCCCTTCGCGTCGAATCCCCCACCCGTGTGATTTTCCCCGTTTTTGCAACATTTTTCATTACTGCTCCGCTTTTCTTAGTTGTAGCGTGATGTTATATAGCCTATAGCCTTCCTCGATAAATAGGCTACCCAAAACAAAAAGATTTTTTAAATTCGTTCCTGAGTTTAGCGCGATCAATCAAACAAACATACAAACAAACTCTTCAGCTTTATAATATTAGTTTAGATTTATATACTTTGTTATTTTAATAAAATTAACGCTTTTTGTACTTAATGCTGGTATTTTATTTTTTTACTAATGTTGTTGAATAGTTACTATTATTATTATATCTCAAGCGTAAATGCTAATTACACAATCATAGCATCAAAAATTTAACATCAAAATTTTGGGTATCTCCTACCCGCCTCATAGCTGATGTAACAATTTTTCACCTCATTCACGCCGGGTTAAAGGATATAACTAATTCATTGCTTCATATGTTGGAAAAATTTGTCTCCCTGACCACATAAATAACGCAATGACTGTTGTTGAACTGTCAAAATGAGAGCTAGTTTTATTTTTAATGTGTTACGCAATTACCTACGCTAAAGTGACAGTCGTTATTTATTTTACCACCCGTAAAAACCTAGTGTCATCATTTATGTCCAGACTTCTCCCAATTACGTTAGGTTCACATACCACTGCTTCGCCAGATGGTAACTACCACCGACAAGTTCACAGCCCCTACAAATTCATTCTTGCGATCGTAAACAACTGCTTTGACCGGATTCGCTAAAGGATGGCGCAAGAGTGCCTACACGTCCAATTCGACACCTGCAGAACTGACCTAGTGTAGCCGCAAGCCTATAGATAGACTATTCCTAACAACGTTGGAATCAACTTGTTAGATGTTGTTAATATCACTGAAATGAAGAAATATAAGCAAACATACGAATAAATCTGGTTCGTGACTGTGTGTTTGACAGACAGCATATATTATAGTCTTACTAAACGTTAAAAAAGATAAATATATTCCTATATTTTTTGGATGTACTGTTTTATACTCAAAACTGAATTATTTAAAAAGATAAAACAACTAAATACAGTGTACGTAAATAACAACGAACATCGAATCAATTAATAAAAATAACAAAGTTATATCCCGACTTTACTAAAACTATTCACAAACTAAAATAACAACATCATCATTTTAGCCGAAAAAGGTCCAATGCTGGACACAGACCTCCCCCAAGCTCCACCACTTCGACCGGTATTATGAACTAAAATATAGCATCGAAAAATTTATCCGTATTGCTGTCGACTGATAATGTACCAAAAAAAAAATTATATAAGGTGGCAAAATGGTGTATCGCTAAAAACTAGTTCCACTAGACAGTGGAAAACGGACACATCAAATTGAAAGGAATTCAATCCTTCAAAACTGCAGATAAAGTCAAATAGAAACTGAGGTTCGTATTTAAAAGAAGTCATGTGCAACAACTAGTAGTAACTATAAACTTTAACATTATCACCAAATATGACCATATTTATATACCAACAGGTTCTCAGTATTTTACAATTATTCCCTCTAAGTCTATTTTAATTGAGCACGTATATCTTAGAACGGTTTTAAAAGCAATTCTAAATCTTTTTTAATTAGATCTCTTTTTATCTGATAATTGATTAGATAGGTAATTGAAAGTAGAATTTATACTGGTAAAAGAGTTTGTACACGTTTGTCGAACGATGAAAGAAAGAACTGAAGTGATGAAGGGAGTTAAATAGATCAGGTTATAGATGGAAAAACGGGGCAATGAGGAAATGGAGTACTTAAGGAAGCAGCAAGACCAGCAGTAAAGCGTAACACACTATTAATCAAAATCTAAATGATATCTATACTAATATTATAAAGCTTAAGAGTTTGTTTGATTGCGCTAATCTCAGGAACTACAAGTCTGAATTGAAAAATTCTTTTTGTGTTGAGTAGCCTATTTATTGAGAAAGGTTATAGGTTATATAACATTACGCTACAATCAAAAGGAGCGGATCAACAACGCAAAATGGACGAAAACTGGCAGGCAGTTCGATGCGATGGGAAGGGGTCAGGGGAGCAAAAATTTGACGCAGACGAAGTCGCGGGCAGAAGCTAGTTCAAGTATATTGCTAATCCGTTGGTTTATATGTTAGAAAAATTTGTTTGCTCAACGACAAAAATGTCGTCGAACTATCAAAATAAAAACCATCACTACTGTTAGTACTTTACACAATAAATTACCCCGCTGATATATATATATATATAAAGTAGCAGAATAGTTTGATTAATTTTTAAATTATATACCTCAGAGGATTTATCAAAATCATATCCTAGTATGAATATATCAGTTCTCTTACAGGTGAACGTGTTTGCATAAATAATTCTGAAAATCCAATGATAGTCACTTCAAATACACCTTAATTCCTTAAAAATATAAAAACTAACACTAAAATTATTAAATTAAATACCAACAGATCTAAAACAAACGCTAAATATTACAACAAAGGTGTTGCTGGCGTTTGAACAATTAATATTTGAACATGTAACGACTTGGCACAACACTCGGCTGGCAGTTTTGAGAAGTGCTACATAAATCATAATAATAGAGATAATAATACACTAGGCATGGTTGAAGGATTTGCTTATTTATTTTCATTAGTAGAAGTAAAGGGTAGCGCTGAATTGAAAGAGTGTACAGAAAATTGCTTTGGCTTTAAAAAACTGCTTGAAGTCTTTTCATGTTTTATGGAAGTTCAGAATAACACCGGATATTGAAAGAAATGTTTAATCATTACAACGTTTTTTTTTTTTTTCTTAAATATATAAGCACATGTGCAAGTATACAGAGTGTGTGGTAAAAATAGTGGTTAAGAAGTTGAAACACCGCAGTATATTCCGCTATCATATACCAAAATTTGGTTCAGTTTTTACCATAGATATTTTTATTATTTAAAAAAAAAATGTACCTTGCTTTAATAAATAGCTGTAATTTCTATAATTGACATTACTTTTTTATTTCGTTTCTCGTTTATTATTGCTAAATACATGTGCTATCACAATAGTTCTGTAAATTTAATTTTAAAGTCACCAACGAAAGATGGGTTTATGTCAAATTTCTATTCGAATCTCTAAAAAATAAAGTGGATTGGAGTGCCAATGGTGAAAAAAATATTCTTTTACTGCACCATCGTCGGTGCCCCTTAATTAAAACACTTGTTCAATTAATGCAAATTCTTAAATAGTACAAATATCACAGTATGTACCACAAAGATAAATATGGCGGAGCCGGCCTTTTACTGAGTTGTCTAAAAGACAAAAATTACAAGGAAGAAATATTTTTTGTCTCAATTCTATTTACGCCACACCTTTTATGATAGCTATGCAGCTAATGATGATGAACATGATAATCTAGCGATGACTTTTACAGATAAACACAAGATCGACCTTGCTTATCCACCAGTAGCAAGAACAGACAACGCCACGCCGACCAATTAATTTAAAATTAAATTTAATAAGACACACAGACACACAGCTTCACGCTCGCATTAAGGGCACAAGACAGTCAATCGACCTTCGCCCGTCAAATTATACGCACAGCCCACTTACGTTATTGACAAATTAAATTTATAGTTAAGCGTTGCGCAAGCGCAAGTAATTGTTGTAACTATACTGGAGTTGGACGCTATTTGTATCGCTACATAAGCTCTTGTACCCTATTTGTTATCTGTCAGATAGCTGAGTAAGTAATTGACAAGACGTCAGTTTTAGTAATTGAATATTTGCATCTATCTGGCAGGTTAAGGTAAGTTGAGTGTATCAGGTTAATTGCAGAATTCTATGAAGGAGATGAATTGTTTTATAATGATAATGGCATAAACAATGCAGATGAACATAGTCGAATGTTTAGAGAAGTATTTAAAGGCCTACATAAAGTAGTGAATAGTAATAGGCTAGAGGTGATAGACAACTATTTTAAGATGTAAAATATATTAACATTTATAATGACACAAGAAAAACAGCTATGCCCTAGTGGTCTTAGCAGACAATTGTGTGTTACAAGCTAAGTAAATTATAATCATTTTAAATAATCATATTATTCATAATATAATACAAACTTAAGACCGTATAAAGTTAAGCGAAATTTGCCAATCGAATAATTCTATAGAATTAATCGAATATTATAATCGTATAATCGGTATGTTTGCAAACAATTGTTGAATTTGTACTGCTTACAGTGGAATTTATTACTTTGGTTGTCCTTGTGAACCAGAACCACATAAATTTTGATATGGTTCGATCAACTTTGAACTGTGACTTCAAGTGGTAGAGTTGAAAATTCATTGTTAGTGAATTAGTAGTAAAAAATATCGATTGTTCATTCGTATCTGCAAGCTTATTTTTCTGGTGGGAGAGTGAAACTCCAGGTAGTAATACTAAAGATAAATAAATTCCTTTATCCGATATAACCACAACAATACGATGCGCAAATCCAATACTTTTATTATATTACCTTGAAATATTTATAGCTCGCTTAGATTTCGAACTCTATGAGAAGCTATAACTCTCAGACGACCCTAAAGAGAAACTAAACTTCCGCAATAATAATAGAAGCCGACTTGTATATTATTAAAATAATTGAGCAGCTGACTTCACGCTTTGTCCAGATATCTTCTCGACTCCTACGGTTTATAACTATTAGAAGGCAGATTCAGGACTTAAGGAACTCTTATGAAAAAGGGCTTATGGCTAAGTAATAATAGCCACACGGATCTATCGATTAGGTTAAGCTACGCTTGCCGCGGTTTGCACCATGGATGGGCTTACATACAAAAACCCCATTTACATGCCTAGAAATATACATAAAGCCGTTGGTCATTCGTGGTCATCTTTAACAGTTATAAAGGGTCCTCAGAAACTCTAAAATCTGTCAACCAGTCGAACCAAGGGGTATTACATATATTATATTAGCCAGTAACTGGGTAGCAAAAGTCAAACGGGCAGTCCATGTAAAATACTGGTATTCAGCTGCATCCAGTTAGATCCCAAACTAGTTGGGAAAAGGCTATGCAGATGATGAACTCATATAAAAAACACCAATGCAATGATTAACGTTGCGTGCGAAATTATGAACAGAGATGAAAATTTCTATATACATAATACATACTTATAATAAATGCAAAATGGTGTGAAATCTAACATTAGTTAGAACATTACTAATTGTATCCAAGTTTGATTTCATTTAGATTTCTGTTAAACTTAATTAAATTTAAATTGTCCTAATTCTACACAACTTAGATAAAGTTATTATAAATTCAAATACAGTTACCGCATTGTTATCAGTAGTAGTTAGGTTAACAGTTAAGTTATAAATGCTTTAAACTGTACGCGTGGGAAATGTCAAGAATTTAACTTTGTACTTAACAGGCCTCTATAATCGGCCGAGTGGCATTGTGGTTCTAGTCAATAGGTTAATGATCTGTCTTCATAATAACATAACCATTACGCTTATTGACGACTTATAAGTGGTTAGACAGAGGAATATTATCTTTCAACTATGGATCTACAGATATAATAATAAGACTCACCAGTGGTTAGATAGAAAAATATTGTCATCCAACTATGAATCTGTAGAAATTAATTAATAGAGTCCCTTGTTCCTTAAAGATATAATTTTAAAATAATAAAATGATTCAAATAATCTTCACAAGGAGAAAGCTCAAAAAGACACAGTTATCAAATATAACATTGCCAATATGAAGGTTTCAGACCCATATAACATATAAACTTTAAAAATAGACACTTTAGAACCAAAGGATTGACACATTGAAGAAGTTATTGCAAAACTTACTGAAGATGATGAAGAGCGAGAGAGAGAAGTGAGAGATAATCCACTGGATGTGGAAAGCACAACCGGGCGAGATGTGGGTCTGGGGAGAGGCCTATGTACAGCAGGAAACGTTTTTCGGCTGAAATGATGATGATGATGAAGAGTTATGAAAAAGTAGATATTGATTATTTATTGAGATCATTTCTCCGTCACAAAAAATTACGTTCTCACCTTTCAACTTGCAAGTAACTCCTAAAATAGAGCCATTACAGTCCAAATAAACTTTCACTGTACAAAAAGATGGTTCGATACCGTTCGAGAGGCTGCGTCGTGTTCGCTAAAGGCTGAATAATCGAGATTAGAGATAACAGACACGTTGATCTTACTATCAGTGGCCTATATTGGGGAACAGTGGATGTTAAAGTTTCGAGAAAATGGGTAATTGATTTTGGTAATGAGAAAGAGATAGAGGCCGTATACAACAGTGGACTGTTGTGGACTGATGATGATGATGAATGAAAACTAAAATACTGTTAGAGGAGTCATTGATGAACGGCTCGATACGTAAAGTAAAAGAGGTAAAACACAAAAGGCACAAAGAAGAAAAAGGAATACCGTCAAACGAGGTGAATAGGGACGCAGGGGTGAATCGGAACTAAACTGAAAAATGGATTTAAACGTTGCAATAATATACTTTGTTGCCAATAAGGACACGCAATCATTAATTATATACAGTTAATACAATACGAGTTTTTTTTTTATTGCTTCCCGATTTTCCCTTGTATCCCTATTCACCACGTTTTACGGTGTCTGGATCGCAGCGGATGGCGTTCTGTTTCTGCCTACTCCCATGTGTATAAGGCATGAGTTTATGAATGTTTACACTAAAAAAATGGATTTTGAAAATATATTAAAAGCTTATTATTTTGATCCCTCCAAGAGGGATACAGATAATATAGAGATGAGAGAAATCACAACTGCTAATGAAACTAAACTTATAAAACAATATCGTTATATCTCTCTACCAAAAACTACCATTAAAATCAAGACACTTATCCTCGCAGAAACACCCCCACTCACTCACAAATCAAAACACAACACGACCCAATAAATCACAACAACTTTGAAAACCATTGACCAAGCAAGCAATTCACAATAATTGAACTCAGGGGTCAGCAGAGATAGTGATCTACCCACCGGAGGCTCGCTATCGATCGTAATAATTAATTCTAGCCATGATACGGCTACTTGAAGCTGAGCTATTCAAATTCGCAGCAAATATATCAGATAAGTCAAAAGTTCCCATGTAAGGGAATTGTGAGTGAAGTTGTAAGGAAAGGGAGTTCGATTGGTCCTGTTTTGTTTGACTAATCTAGTTGGGTTTACGAGATTTAAGGCGAGGTTGCAGTACTTTTTAACTTTTTTAAACCTCTGTAAATCTAGCAAAATGGCTAGTTTCTGTAAAAAAAATATATTTAGGAAAATTGAACATACTATTAAGCGCTGTGTGAAGATAGAAACGTGAATTAAAACAATTGGCTCGATAAAAAATAATCATAAAGTTGACACTAAATCGCCATTTAAAACGTGTACCTTGAAGAGATTCCATCATTAAACCATGTAAAACTCATACCAAAAGATAGGTTTTATTGTTTTTTAGGGCATGCTGAGAAAATATTTTATAATTTCCTTATTATTTTGTCTCCACGAAACAATTATACACAAAATCTAGCAGCTCAAGCGCTCGCAACGACCGGCCAGTGTTCGCCGAAACGTCTTCAACTACAAGAGGGCCTTAAACCGATATATACAGCGCATTGATACACTTACAAAAAATATCAATGATAGAGTTTAATTGTGTTATGACTTATGAAGAATTATTTTGTGGTGGTTCGGGCTATCATAGATAGAGCATTCTTTTGGTTCATATAGTTAAAATATGACGCGTAGTTCGGAAGTTACGATTGAAAAGATGAGCATACAAACATACATAGCCTGTTGAAATCGTGACCTTATTTTAGTAAGAGCCATAGCGAAATAAAAAGAGAAACCAAAAATACTTTTTCAATCAATTTATAAAATCTAGACAAATTTTGCTAACGAATATTGGTGATTGAAGCCTATTATAAATAGCTTGACAAGGCTAGTATCGAATTCTCCACTAAATACTAGATGAAGTATTAAAATTCATATTATTTTCATTTCTATAGAGAACTGCACCTGAACCAACCGATAAGTATCAAAACTATTGTATCTGCACTAGAAACGATTCATGCCGTAATTATACGAAACTATCCCAATATAAGGCGGCGTACTAAAGGTCAAAGTTGCATAAATTACGGGTCACTAGCTCTTCGGGCCGTGCAACCCAATTGCCTATATACCTTAGTTGTTTATGCTCAATGACAGGTAGATTTACTTTCGTTAGAAATCAACAATGGTTATTATCTTTTGCAATATTTATTTGGCTACGAGGCTGCATGGCTAAGTGATAATAGCTGCATGGTTCGACGGACCAGGTTAACCTACGCTTACCTCGGTTGGTTCGTGGATGGGTGACAATCTTTAGATACCAAGACCCCGCCGTGCCTCGGAAAGCACGAAAAGCCATTGGTCCCGGCTGCGACAGTCGGCAACGATCGTCGGAAGCCCAAAATTCTGACAATCAGTCGTATAAACGGGTATCGCATTACCCGCTGTGGATCTCACGCTGTATATAAAAACATTTTTTTGCAAAAAAAAACAACCGACTTCCAAAAAAACACTTCGAAGTGAAAAATAATTTTAATTTCGGAAGTCTCGAGTCGCTTATCAATTTGGGGGGGTTGTTTGCCAAAATCACCACGCATGACAGGCGGGCTGGTAATCGCAGTATGGTGGTAAAATGCTTAGAAAACGCTGCTGCCCAATCCCTTTGTCGCCTCTTACGACACCCACGGGAAGAAACGGGATGGTGCTATTGTTTACATTCGGCACCACACAAAACTAATCGTCATCATTCATCATCATTTCAGCTGTAAGAGACGTCCACTGCTGGACTTAGGCCTCCCCCAATTTGGAGGGCTTTGCCATAATCGCCACGCTTGGCAGGCGGGTTGGCGATCGCAGTATGGTGGTAAAATGCATAGAGAACGCTGCTGCCCATTCTCTAGTAAGTCCCTTAGTCGCCTTTTACGACACCCGCGGGAAGAAATGGGGTTGTGTTATTCTTTACGTTCGGCACCACACGGTACTCTAAACTAATCGTAAGTTAATGAAAATGTATTTCTATGATCATTTTCCTCTTCCGACCATACGAAAGTAAAAGCTACCAAACTAAAAGAAAACTGCCTCACAAACCTACTAAAACAATCTAACTTCCCCATCTTTTAATAAACGAAACCCAACATTGTGTAGAAGCGCATCAAATACTTTAATCTATGGGATCCACTATCGTACCATAAAAACAATATCATGTCGACTGCCCGACATGGCCCTTAATTACAAACCTTTAAAACAAAAACCAGAAGAAAATAAACCCTATCTTGGAAGCCAGAAGGTTGGATATCAAGTGGGAGGACGTGGTACCATCGTAATAAGCTTTCTAAAAAAAATGATTCGACCGGTGTAACATGGAATGTGGATCGCTTCTGAGAGGGCACTAAAATCCGAATGTGAAGCTAATGTTGGGTGTTATGAAAAATTTTAGGAAACGCACGGTGTTTAAAAAGACTTTGATGGTAATTTGAGAAGCATACAAGGCTACTTAGCCTTCGGAATAATGGACAATGAAGGCGTAATTACAAAGAATGGCACAAGCTTCCACATTTAAAAAATCTTTTTCCGTGCTTTCGGAGACCAAAACCTAATACGAACTTAAGTTTCACCAAATATTGTTGAGGAAAATGTGGAAGTACCAGGGTACCAGGGAACCGTAAGACGTATGTATTTAGAGAATTATAATAATTCAAATTATCAATACAACCCTCTAATTTTAAATGTTTTTTTTTTTTCAAGTTGTTTAATGGAATTCAATGAACTAAGAAGGTCATATTGATTATTTTAACGATTATAATTCTGTAAAGCGATATTTGTTGTGATCATCATCATCAATTCAGCCAAAACACGTCAAATGCTGAACATAGGCCTCTCTTTAAGGTGGGATTTTTCAAAATCGCCACGCTTGGCAGGCGGGTTGGCGATCGCAGTATCATGATAAAATGCATAGAGAACGCTGCTGTCCATTCTTTAGTAAGTCCCTGAGTCGCCTTTTACGACACACATGGGAAGAAATGGGATTTGATCGAGTATCATTTTTAATCAACATACAACCTGACACTCCTGCCAGAGTCGCGAGATCTGTTCGAAAAAGTTACCGTGGCCCTGGCATATGGGCAACTGAAGGAACACGGGTGGGTTTTAGCCAGTAAAATTCTGACACACCCTCCTGCTTCGCCCAGAGCGGGAGACGTCATTTGAAGATTACCCACCCACACGAAAAAAAACCTGACACTGACCTCTAAATTGAAAAAACGGAAGAACATTTGAATATGCGAGCTACCTAAGCGTATCCACCTTCTACTACGTGTTCAAATTGGAGAGCCAATGGTGCCGATTCCCTTATTCACAAACTAAACTAAATTTAAGTTCAGTGCATCTTTTTCTTTCTATTTCATTAAGGAAAGGACAGAAGATAAATTTTAGTTTAGTCCTGTCAAATTAATCAGCGCTTGACGTAAATTGACGTAATTTTAGTAGGCAAGTTTTTAATCACGTCTAAACTTGTATGGAGTAGTGACAGGCGCTGATTAATTTGACAGGACTAAACTAAAATTTTTCTTTTGTCCTCTTCTTAATGAAATACAAAGAAAAAGATGCACTGAACTTAAATTTAGTTTAGTTTGTGAACAAGGGAATCGGTACCAATACCGACCAATGTGTACAGACCTCATCACTTTAATACCAGTCCTAGCTTGGTAATTTACACAAAAATGTTACCACAAAAAAGAGTTTCTCATAATAATGTTTTAAAAAACGGTTTTCCCAACATTGTAAGGCAATGAGTAATGGTATTTATTTAGTCTTGGACGCTAAACTAAATGAAACATGTTTAGCGTACAGTTCGCATTTAAATTGGCTTATTTCTAGTTATTTTTATTCTTAGATGGGCTTTTTTTCAGCTCTAGGGCTTCAATTTGAATTGAAGTTAACTAAGAACAGTTGGTTTTAACAAGAGAAACTTCTTTAAGTTTAGTTTGTTGGTTCATAAAAAGTGTTACAGTATTGAGGTGTGACTCCAAATCTGGCGCTAGGATACTCTTGTGTCGCAGGGTTCAGTTTCTTTCGACATATAATCTGAATTTATAGTAAACAAAGGCAACAGTTTAATACGATTCGCTAAAACGACTAATACTATAACAAAATGCTGATTATTGTATTTTTTCTAGTTACTAGGAAAAAGTGAAAAACTTAGTCCCGTATCACTGAACCTGACTCAAGACTTAAGCATTACTTAAAACTAGTTTCAACCAATCAAATGGCTCCAAACTAGTTATAAGTAATGCTTGAGTCTTGAGTGAAGTTCTGTAATACGGACCTAAGTTAAAAATAACCTGGTGGTTTTCGAGATAAGTATACACATTCATACGTACAGTCGCCTTCCTGTGATGATGGACTAAGAGTAATATCCAATTAATTTGAAAGAAAAAAATGCTGTGATTATGAAAATATTTTAACACATACATGCCACTAACGCCTCAATATACATACTTCGGAAGTAATAAAACACAGTAATAATCCGCCAAAACACTAAAATTAATTGCCATCATTGACCCCAATAACAGAGTACCACTTCCAAATTTCTCTAATCACAGACCACCGCTGACGCACCCTAATTAAAAAAGCCAATTAACAGCTTTAGACAAATTTGTTAAGATGACTATCTGGTGTAACCTAAATTCGCGTAAAATTTATGCGAGAACATCTCGTATCCCGCTAGAAAAGGAAATAATTAATACACGGAGTTATGAGCGAACGTCAAATAATTATCATTTGTAAATAAAGTTTTATTTTTTATGAGGTGTAGTGATGTGCCACTGACATTTAGGTGTAAATATTTTTTATATTTTATTATTTGCCGTCGCCGTCGTTAGTGTTCTGCTTCACATAATATATGGGATATTTTTTTTAAATAAATGCTGTTTTTTTTTAATGGTAATGTTTGCTGGACATGAAGAATTATGTAGGAATAAATATTCTCTATTAGAATTTATAATCCGTAGTGCTGATACAGAGATTATTATGATAAAATATAAAACAATGATGTGACTTTCGAACTAATATAATAAATGCGAAAATTCGTAAATGTTGTTACTTGTATCGTAGACATAGTCGCAGGCAACAGCTAGTGTGTACATATTATGTATATAAATACATAATAATTTTTTTTATAAACTTCATATTTGTTATTTTCACGTCTAAAAATATTTCAAAAACATGAAAATAACTCATATTCATATCAGATGTCTATAAGCAAACGAGACGTTGGCACATACCTGTAATACCTGTGATGTAGGTTAGTACTGGGCAGTTCAGATACCGTTATGGTTATAGCTATGTTGCCAACATAATGAAGCCTTGGGCCTGCACAGCACTATTTAGTGTTACGTGTGGTATTATAAGCTGCGTTATTCTGTAAAAAAAAATGATTTTTTATTTGATGTTTGATTTTTTTGAGTGTTTATTTGAAAAATTGCTTTTTTTATATTTCTTTGCTTGGTAATTAAATAATTATACTATCTACTAAAATATCAACTATCTTTTTTTAGGGCTTCCATTATGTAAAGCTGCTTAAAAATCACAATAATTAAAGAAAATGAAAAGATTTAACCTTCGTGAAAATAAAATATAAAAACATCATCGCATAATTATGGACCAAACAATAACCGTAGCAACAATAACACTACTATTTTTTTTTTTTAATAACAATTGTGTTCGAATTCAATGTTATATTAAGTATTTGGCGTTCTTGTCCTAAGTAGTGTGCTGTAATTAAGGAAGGTTAAAACATCGAATTCCATAACTTATAACGGCATATGAAAATATCTATCTACATATAAATAATTCAGCGAAAGTATACTTATAAAATCGCACCACTAAAAAACCTCAGTTAATTTATAAACCCCACAAGCAATATTCAACCTTACAGTTTGTAAATTAAAGTCGAAATAATCTTGAAATGATTGACTAAACACGACTGGCACTAAAAAGTTTTGCATACTAATGACATTTCTCCATTTGGGACATCAAAAAAAACCTGAATTGTGTCCGTGGTCATAAAATATTGTCGCTACCAAACTTGATAAAAACATTTAGAATTAATAGGCTTCAGTTTTAAACACTGATAAAAAAGTAATTGCCTACTACTGATTTTGGTAAGCATTTTCTGTGCCATACTCAAAAACTACTGAACAGATTTTGATGGGACCGTTGGGTTAACAGAGATTTGTTGAAAATCTTCAAATAGTAGCGTGACATAATTCGATCATTTTACTTAGATATACAAATTATTTTTATTGCTAGATTTTGATTTATTTTTGGCCATATTTTTAAATCAACATTTCGACACCTTGATTTATAAACTGTTCCAAAACATTCAAATTAAAACTTAATCCTTTTCACAGTTCCATAAATCAAAAACAGGCATGCGTTGTGCAAAAAAAGGCTCTATATCATAGCTACCATAAGAATAAAACTAGGAACCTAGCGCGAGTAAAACCATATGTAAAAACTAGTCTGTGATCAGCCTGGGATCTCCTGTCGGGATGTCATTCTTTTTGCCAACCCTGCTTACCCATTTACAGCCTACGTGATGTTTATTTATGAATCTCTAAGCTCGATATCTATTAGCAATGTTCGAAAGATAAACTCGAGGCTTTTTTGGATAAAAAACCTGTTTTTGTTAAGCAAACTTCTTGTTTTCGTATTGTTTCTATCCATGCATGTAGTTTGCAAATAGACTTTTAAGTTAAACAAATGTCTTTGGTATTTAAATTCCTAGAATAGAGGTGTTAATTTTTGGTACATTTGTTAATAGCAACGGACTTTTTGGCATGTTAATTTGTACATCCTCTTTAATTTATACAATGTTTGTTTTTGATCCATCATATAGTGCATTGACGTCAATCAAGAATGTGTAAAACATACAAAACATCTATTTCTCATGCTACCTTTTAAATGCCTCCCATAGTTCTGCATAAAATAAAACGTCAGCAGATCGGCGCTATTTGATAATACAGTGACCTCAACTACCAGCTGATTATTACAACCTTACGATTTGTTTGTAAAAATCGGCACCCAAAACCTAAACCAGAAAATACGAAATAACTTGTCCTAAGATTTAAATAACATTTAAAGCCAGTTAGGGCTAAACCAGTCCCTGAACATGACTAAAAATTAAACCTAAAACCTCCATCGTTTATAACCTAACACCAAGCAAAAAGAATAAAGCCTTTTTTTCGGTCAAATGCAAACTTGAAAAATACTTCTTCAAGCTAGCAACATTATCCTTAATTCTTATTGACAGCCGTGGCGTCCAATGTCGTTCGAAATTATCTTATTTGGGTCACTTATGAGGGCAACGATCCCTATCTTAATCCTTTTATTTTAAAATCGTCGACTCGTTCATTTGCATATTATCAATCCTATAATCAAAGGAGGTAGGGCAACAATCCAGTGAAATATTCGCCGATGAAATGTTAAAGTATAGCGACCCAGCATAGATTTTAATCAGCCATGAAAAAAATGTTTGCACAATTTTAAACATTCGGATCTTTACAACGAAAATAACCTTTCGTTAAATAATTATTTAGAGGTTTTTGATGGTGTCATTAGGTTAGGTAGTGTTAATTAGCAGCTTTTTTCGATTTAAGTTGTGATTTAAGCAATATGCGAGATCGTTGTATTTTTACAGTAATACTATTTTTAACTTTACATCCACCCCTAATAAATTTTAATTAAGTTGCAAACACTAACGAAAAGCCATTCCATAAAATAAAAGGCACGTTTTTTTCTGAAACAAGTCGTTTTTATTATGTTTAGTGGTTCAATTCATTCAACCAATAAACGTAGAATATTTACAAATAAATTCCTAAACTAAAAAAATATTCCAATTAATTTACTCCAACCGTTTAATTACACGAAAACTTTAATCAAATCGAATCGCTTTCCGATTCAAATAAATCAATAATTCCATTTTTATTTGTAAGAACGCCTACCGTTAGTGTTGTAAGTTCAAAATAATACCCGCTAATTTCCTAAGACAAAATCGAATGCATGCAACACTGATGTTGTACTCGACTTTTTTTTACAATCGATTCGTTTTGTATCGATATCTTTTGTGATTGTTGGTTGCGTCGGATCGATGCAAAATTTATGATTTAATTGCCTGTTGCCAGTTTTAACGGGTTCAAAGAACTTGAAACTTTGAAACGTTTCGTAATCGTAATGGTAGTGGCGGTGAAGCGTGGAGTTACAGAAGATGGAATTAAAGCTAAGTGTCTCACGTGTGTTAATTACGAATCTAGATTTAATTGATTTGAGATGGTGGGATAAATATTTTAGGTATTTGTTATTTTCAAGACCTGTGATATTTGATAGGGAATATTTATCATAGTCATAATAATTATTACTTTAGAAATTATTTGGTTGATTGAAAAACATAAAAATACATCAGAATGCTATTTTCTAGATTGATTTGTTTTAAGGCTACTAGGTATTATCCGGTATGATATTTGTATGGGTTATAGAAAATTAATTAATTCTAAAGAAAATACCATAAAAGAATTTCTAATTTCACAAGCACCTCAATAAAATTATCATAACAAACAAAACGATCAACATTTTTATGATCCACACAGATTTAATGCAAGAAACTGCATCACCACGATTTATCTCCATATGATTGTATTTCTTAGAACACATCACTTAAATGACATAAAGGTATAAACTGGTACATGCCATCGTAAATACATGCGAGATAGATCTGTAGTACACGGGGAAATTCTAAATTATATTGAATCAGGATATAGTCGTATAGCCCAGGTTTACAGCATATTTATGTGCCTATTCATTTCACGAATAGAACTTTTATGACGGTGGTCCATCTTTTTTATTCGATAATTCCTTAATATTCTTTATGCGAGTTCATGGAAAATTATTCCATTACAGATTAAATCTTGGGGGTGTAAAGGTTATGTTTCATGAAAATGTTGTACAGGAATCAATTTCGCGAGAGGTGGTCCTTTCATCCCTTTGGATCTGCGTAAAGCTTTTTACCAGATACCATTTAGAAATAGATTAAGAGCCACTGACTATTTTAAACCTTAATAATCCTAGCTTTTGGTAATTCATTTATATTTTCGTTATCTGAATAGAATTATGGCAAATAATAATTAGAATATTTGAGACTTTAATTAAGTAAATAAATTTGATATATAGATGATTTATCACTTTTTATTTTAAGATTACTTCTAGTGAGCGAATTCAAAAGGAACAACTTTAGTGCTAAACTCATCAGTGTAGTGGCACTTTATGATAAATTCTGTAAGGTAATAAGTGCCCCAGTAGCTTTAGTAGTAAAAGTCGTAAATCATAAGTTTACGTCTACAAGGAATCGAATCCAGTGTAGTGCGGAAATGTACATGGAATATATTATTATAAACATATATTTTGAACAACTTTAAGTTCATCTGGTTCGAGTTTAGTGATCTATGTTAGCTGTTAAACTGTTCATGGTTTTATTGAGAAGTTAGAATAAAAAGCTTAGTTGTGGAAACAGGAAAGATTAACGTAAGTTAAAATAACCAGTTAAGAAAAAAATGCGTGTAATCTTCACTATTTTTAACCGACGAAAAAAAACGGAGGAGGTTATCAATTCGACGCGTATTTTTTATATTTTTTTATGTATGACCACGCATAACTTTTTACATAGTAGTCCGATTGTGATAATTCTTTTTTTATTGGAAAGGGTATACTCCGAGGGTGGTCCCATATAAATTTTGAAAACAAAATCGAACCCTAAGGGTCAGAAAACAGGGGATGATTGATTGTTCACTCACTGATTCTAATGTTTAACCACGCATAACTTTATACAGAGTAGTCCGATTTTGATAATTCTTTATTTATTGGATAGGGTATACCTTGCCAAGTATTATAAGTACATTAAAGCTACAAAAAATTATAAAATAAAACTTTTAACCAAAAAATTTAACCGCCGAAAAAACTGAAAAGCAAAAAATAATAAACCTTAAAATTATGAGTCGGCGCTGGAAAATCAATGAACAAAGATCACTCAAAGCGCCGATTCATAATTTTAAGGTTTATTATTTTTTGCTTTTCAGTTTTTTCGGCGGTTAAATTTTTTTAACTGACACCGATCATCATCATTATCATTTCAGCCGTAAGACGTCCACTGCTGGACATAGGGCTCCCCCAATTTGGAGGGTTTTGCCATAATCACCACGCTTGGCAGGCGGGTTGGCGATCGCAGTATGGTGATAAAATGCATAGAGAACGCTGCTGCCCATTCTCTAGTAAGTCCCTTAGTCGCTATTCAAGACACCCACGGGAAGAAATGGAATGGTGCCCAAAAATTACAAGACAAATGTTTGTGTGATGAGCATAATCATTTGTTCTGTGTCTGGGTGTAATTTATCTATAATATGTATGTATTTAGAAATATATAAGTATATTTATCAGTTGTCTGGTTCCATACTACAGGCTCTGCCTAGTTTGGGATCAGATAACGGTGAGTTGGTTGTCCTAAGATATTATTATTATAATTTTATAACATAGAATTAAGCACCGTATAGAAAATCCATTGTACCTATATTAAAGTATGAAAGCTACTAACCTCACGCTCACCAAGTAATTTTTAAACAAAACCTAGACCATTCCGAAATTTATCGACTGTAGACTTGCTCGAAACTTAGTCGATATTCAGTATCGAGCCGATATTGTTTCGCTAAGTTTTATCACCGGGAATAGAACCCGGGTCTGGTTAGTTATGTTGCTGAGCTATCGCGTTACGATAATGTAGCAATGTGCAACTCGCACTCACGGACTGATAATGTCTACGGTACGGACTTTTTGTATTTTATAGGCTGAATGTTGATTAAATGTGTTTAAAATGCGAGTGTGTGCCTCGATGTTTACCTTAAATAAAGCTTGGAAATAAATTTAAGTAATCCAGTGTGAATCTTTTGCAAACACTGCTTGAATGTAGCAGAAAATAAAATAAAAATAGTGAATACTAAGGCAAAGTTATTTCAAGAACAGACTGAAATAAATATTAAAAATTATGTACCTACGCATAGTTGCATCTCTAGTCCCAGCATAAAATAAGATTCCTTTGAACAACAAAACAAAAAAGACACGACAATAATAATTAGGTAAAATAGTTCTAAAATTAAAATAGCCGTGCATCGCAGGGCTGCCTCGCACATCGCATTCTCATTAACCGCACCGGTCGTAGTCGCCCTCCATCCATCATTACGAGCCGGCGAACGCAGACAGCCCTATAATTTCCGACCGGCCAAGCCCCGCGCTCTCCGATCCTACCCCCCCAGACTCCCGCGCATCGCCAAGACTTTTATTAAAAGAAGACGTACAAGAAATGAGTTTCGACGAAATTTCCTCAGTTTCTGAATTAACTGTTCTCCTTGTGTTTAGTTATTTTGAATTAATAAGGAGTTGATAAATACATGTTTTGATGCACGCCGGAGAATGTCAAAATGTAATTGGCTGCTGAAATAACACGTCGCTTTTGAGACGCAGATGATAAAATAAATGTCATATTCGCTGGTATTCAATCTTAATTTAATAACCAAAACTCAACAAAGTTAAAGCTGTCGAAGCTGAGCATTCCTAAATAAATACAAACAGGACTGTACTATCCTATTTTCGAAATCTTTAAAGTAAGTAAATAATGCCCATTCCAAAGACGCTGCACCTTAGACGTGGCACATTGTATTTTCAAAACCGTCCGGTGCAGGTAATAAACCACAAAAGTAAATGCAAAAAATTTGCAACAATGTTTATGAAAAGAGCATGCTTTAACCTACCTTTAAATATCAGTATCTATGCAATTGCAACCACGGATTGCAACCTACTTACAGGTAGGTAAAGATAGGAATCCTTAAAAAAACGACCATATAAATTGACGATCCTGACTGAGTTCACATCAGTACAGAATTAATTTTACGACTTCGATACCCAATCGTCATCGTGCCATGAATTAATTACGAGGCATCCTCGCGTAGGCATGAACCGAAAATATATGCCATCTACATTTTAATCTTTGTCCTTTGCGCATAAATGGCAATATGATTTCGTATGAAAGGATGCCAATGAATAAATTAAGTATTTGCGAAGGTAAAAACAATCTGATGAGTCTTAAGTAAAATACCGTGTCAGCTGGTTATCCTGTAAGTATGGATTATACAAATGGTTATTGGCACTAGTGGGCAAACTGGGCTAGTAACCTATCATTTGTGAGCATTCCATTCTTTGAAGTTACAACGTAATACTTAGTATCAGTTGCCTTTGAATGAGGTCGGCAGTTGGGTTGAGCATTGCGATACATGTTGAGTTTTAGCTCTAGAACTTTAATAGTAGGGACTATACTATAATATTGGTACTAAACATGAACCACGTTTAAATAAAGGAATATTATTGAGAATCCCTTACATACTTTATAAAGTTATTGGAAAATAACTTGCCGAACAAACCATTACTAATACTTAGTTGTATCCAAAAAGCACTCGCTAGATTTAAAACAACAACTAGAGACCTCTGAGAGCTCAACTTTTCATAGACTCAAATTCTACACGTTAGAGTAATTTGAGCTTTAATAATGAGCTCTTAAAGAGTCACTTTACATGCAATCAATCTCTTGTGAACGTTTTAATAAACGATATAACCACAATTTAACATATTACCACAAGCCCTTCATCGATGTAAAACTCCACCAAAAATTTGCTGACACATTGGCAATTAAACATCATTCAAAAGAAGTATGACGCTTTACAACGTCATCGACCGATATCAAAAAACGTATATTTCCGTCTGGAACTTAAAACCGTAACTGTATCGATACCGATAATCATCTGGGCCCTGGTCCAGCACAAAGGACCTGAGTATCATATAATTTGAATACGCAGCGGCGCGCCAGCGTAATGTACTTATTATTTAACTATAAAACCTTTTACATGGCATTGTTTAAATAAATTGTCCTGGCGATTGGTATTCGGGTCGATCGTGTATGTAAAATTATCGAGATAGGCCGGGTTCTGTATGTAGGTTTATTATTTTAAGTAATTGAGAACGCCAAATCTGGTTTCGATTACGTTTCGCGGCAAGCTAGAGTGAAGAGGAATTTTGCAGAGGCATGGGCAGTATCTTATTTTCTTTTGGTGTTAGCAATTTGGACATTGCTTATCCTTATGGTTTTTACGCCTGCGAGAGAAACAAACAAGAGGCATTCCAACGTACCTAATATTACAAAGATTAATGATTAAGATAAATCCGTAAACTTCTTTTAATTTTCATATCAACTTACACCTGGCCGCGAACAGAATTTTTTTGTTACCAATAAAATTCTTGACATTAAAGCTCAGTTCATTTCATAGGAATTTTCATGAGAATTAATAATGAATAAATTCTGAAATATATGCAAGTGTTACCCACGTTCCATTCATTCGAAAAGCATCTTGAATTTTTTTATAAAAATCGAAACCTACTTACTACTTAACATATCGATTCTCGATATGTAAATCGAATGATTCCACTTCAATTAAAAACCAGCAATGAACATTTTCGTTCGGCAGCACAAAGTCTTCTTATCGATATTTCAAATCGATTCAAAATCGGTATACAATGACTGACAATGGTTTAACGGATAAGGTGTCAACTGGTAAAAGGTAGGGTTTAAATCTAGTCCCGTTGAGTTGCTGAGATTAACATTTTCTTAACATACCCATATTTGCCTTAGAAGCATCTACCTTTGAAGTTATAATTTTAATCGACTCTTAGAGCTGTTATCGGCAACATTTGAAAAAACGGTGCCTCAACATTTTCGAGAACAATTTTATCAATTTTTCGGTTCAATGCAATTCATAATTAAGCTTTAACCTTGTTTAGATAATAACCATTGACTTTGGTGACGAATTGACGATTCGCGATCACCCGATCTATTTTGGTGACCGACAAAAAAGTGGATATAATCGATTGGAACATAGTACCGTGAAACTGCAGTGACGATTGTAATTATATCGCTGATTTGCATTTTGCGGCAATAAAATAAAGAAGATATTTTAATGTTGAGATTTTAAGGGTGGTTACTATGATTTATTCGATTCTGAGTCGCTTCTGAGTCGTAGAATTTACAAAGAAGTATACTGTATTTTTTGGCAATAAAAAAAATTTTAGCCGAGGAATGGTAATATCCACAACATCTGCATCTGACCGATCAATTTAAGAGCTTAAAATAATGACGATAACATTTCCTAGTAGAGTATCCATTTAAAATTGTATTTTTTACATTAAAACAATATTTTCAACCTGAAAGTGCGCGCCTTAACCGATTTCATCCAAGTTTACCGGTATATTTTAAAACCATTTGCCGTAAACACTCATTTTATGTTTCGATGGAGTCGCAACGAAATTTAAAAGCAATTAGCATGCCATATTCAACTCTTATGCTATAATTATACGCAAACGAGATACATTAATGTACTGCGCGGCTATTCGCCTATAAAGTTTTTAAAACATTGGATTATATTCATGATGATGCTCGAAGGGTAAGCAGAAAAGTGATTTGTGATGATGGATTAAAATAAATTATGTTTGGCGTACTGAAGTTTCGACAGATTCAGTTAAACAGCGCTGCCTTTTCGTTTCAGTAATAAACTACAATTTCATGAAAAACGCCTCTGAAAAACAATTAACGAAGATATTTTTCATTCAGTAATAAACTACAATTTCATGAAAAACGTCTCTGAAAAACAATTAACGAAGATATTTTTCACGTTTAGAAAGCAAAACTTAATTTACGTTATCATTAAAATCATATCGATATTTTCCGAACGATTCATAATCGAATAAAAAGTCCGCGAATTGAATCGAATTTTGGAATTAGTTTAAATTCTTATGCGTTCGAATGTTAGCTGTTATAACGTAACGATTGTTTGAAAAAAGGTCGATTATTACGAGTCGAACTCGAAAAGGAACTTTTTAGAATCGTTTACATATACATGAAGTCGAAATAAATGGTTTGCTACTGTGAGAAGCGAAGCGGGTGGGAGTGAACTGTGTACATATTTGTACAATGTATATCTCGATCAGTATCTATTGAATTAATATATTATTTTACCAACAATGGGCCGTTTTGTATCGAGTGACTCAGCCTACTTTATGAATACGCTCGAATAGACTAATTAATCATTTCCAGTAATAATGTTTTCTATTTTATGGGCTTTATCTATTTCGTGATCTATTTGACTGTAGCATGCAGTATCGTTTTATATCATTAGGATACGGATTGGAAATAAAATTGATATTTATTCCTATGAAATATGTGCAATACAATGCAATCAGACGAAATTCTGGTAGCTCGCTCTATGTTAAAAATCTACTTTTCTGGTCTTTTTCTACAAAAGATCTCATCGTCACAGTGTAAAAATAAAAATATTAAAAACTCGCTCATCGCGCCACAAGCCGAGCTACCTTACAGCCCTCGAGCAGTGGGTAATCGAGTAATCGGGCGCCCCGTCGATCGATGTCGCGTAATATTTTTTTAATAAATCGATACTTCATTCGACCACATCACTAAACGCGACCGATGACAGACGGACAATATGGCCAGCCTGTTTGTTTTGTTTTTAATTTGTAGATATAAAATGCGCTTTAGAATTTAACGGGAGTACTAGTTTTATAAAACTGGATGGATTTTATAGTGGCTATGTAAATGGAGTCGGTCCCTAAAGGTGTAAGTAGTTATTTTAACGCTCGAGTTTATTCTTACGAAGTATATTCTTAACTTCCAAATAAAACTAAATTAAAGACGTTCTACTTTGGAAGCGGTCAATGTTTCGCTCCGGTTTTTACGACTTCTTCTCATATCTGATCAATCCCATAAACAGCTGCTCCACAATTTCTAAACCACATTAAATCTCAAGTGAACAGGAAAACGCATCAATCCCTAATAGTTATATCTAGCCAATAAATAAAATAAATCATTTTTTTCCTCAATAAAAAATATGCAATAAAACATAAATCTATCAGAAACGGAACGCAATTAAAAAAATATAAAAAGGTACGCTCCACATGCGACCAGCCGACTAGACACTAGTCGAACGACTTTTTTTAAAATGGCCGCCGACTTTCCCGCCCTGCGCAGACGCTGACAACATTGGACACGGCCCGCCACGTGCGAAGTCGAGTAAATGATGTGTTGGGACTCGGGATTTATAGGGATGCACCATCATTTTATTGTTCAATTGAAGCTACCGGGCAATATCTGTTTGTGCTACTGTCTAACATATGACCGCATTGTGGAACATCAACCGATCAACTTTGGAACGCTAGAACATTCGTAATGGATGCAAATCTGTTATTTGTTATCGTATTTATTGTATATTTTGATAGAAATATTATTTTATGCTAAATTAGCATTCAAATAGTGGAAGTCAAGGCAGTTAGATTCGCTAAAAAACGTAAGCACTGGAAATGTTTCTATCAATCAGTCACAATCCTCAATAATGTGTCTTAGCTAATGTCGTTATTTATTTTTATTTCGTAAATGTATCTTTTTATGATTGTGATGATGATAATGTTGGAGACTTCTAGATTTAAGAACCAAGCCTATTTTATGTCTTCAGCAATAATTTTAGAAACAATAATGGATTTCTATAAATATTTCCAAACTAGGTTCTGCCCGCGACATCGTCCGCATGAAATTTCTTGCTCCCCAGATCAATCAATCCCACTGCATCGCATCGCCCGCCCGCGCTATAGCGTGCACTAGCGAAAACGAAGTACGTTTTGGCTTAGCGTTTTTTCTGACTTTCTTTTCTTTTGCTCGGCTCATAAGTATCCTAGCGTTAAATGTAAGCCTAACGTATATTATTTTTTTCAAAAATTACGCTATCAAATGCAAAAAGAATGTTTTAAATCTAACTGATACTTCCAGATATTAGTGCGTTCACACAAACAAACTCTTCAGCTTTATTATTCGTATAGATAATGATATAATAATTATAATGGCTGCTATTCATTTTAAACGTGACTTTTACGGGCGTATGTTTCACCACCTGAAGATAAGATTTGCCCCACATTGCACGCCTATTTTATTCAAGCAAATGATCCATACTGTAATATTATAAAAAGGTACATTTGTTTGTTTGTATGTACGGGGTAATCTTTAAAACTACCAGAAGGTTTTGGAAAAATCTTGGCTATTTAACTTTACGCTAAGCTTAAGTAAAAAGAAAAGTCAAATAGAACTCTAAGAGAAAAAGAAGTAATATCGCAGGCGATACGATGCTATAAGATAGAAATTTCACGCGGACGAAGTCGCGAGCAGAAGCTAGTGGGTTATAAACCACTATCTATCTGCATTTAACATGCAAAAACTGGCTTCCTGATAGAATTATGTTCAATCAAGTGTTCCCTATACCATCAATTTATAGCTTCTTGGAAGTACTCATTTGTTAGTAGTCTTTCTAAGAGTTTTGAAGTCCATTTCATTATCCAATGAGCCGGTAGACTGATCAATATTAAGAGATCTAGTAAGCGATCTTTATGTTCTCTCCTCACAAAGGTTCACATAGTTATAAATTAGCCAAGAATTATAACGTTTTGAAAAAAAAGAGTTCAGTCAAAAATCAATTGGGTCTATGTAAGGTTCTCTTTAAAAGAGCAATTTTGTAAACAATTACATCGTGCCCTATCAATCAGAATCTGAATTGCTGCATACGTTTGTAAAAAATTTCTGCTCAACATCGTGAATAACGCAATGAATGTTGTTGAACTGTCAAAATGAAAGCCATTTTGACTGTTTATGTGTTACGCAATTTCCCCTCAGTTTTTTTTTTTTTTTTTTGTTTGTTCTATTTGTAGAATAGATTTCATGTAGTGTTTCCTATTTGCAATAATGTTTTTGCTCTGTAGACCTAGTATTTTTTAAATTATTGTTAAATGGGCCAGCGTTCCACCTGAATCTGGCCTGGTGGAAAGCGATGGAAGAGGTCTATGATGATTAAATTAGTCTATGCGGAATGTCAATAAGGGGATAAAAACGGTATAGCACTACAATGTCAACGTTACTTAATTAAGTAAATTAAGAACCTATTCACACAGCCCTAGGTAGTGTTAGCAAAAAACCTCCGCAGAACTGTGGGAATGGACCTCGTAAGACAATCTTTTTGCTATATTGGACGATGTTTAAATACACCGGACATGCGTGGAAATAACATGTATGGAACTCGGTGATGCTTAACTTTGAGATATATCGATAAAAGTATCGATAAGACAGGTAATCGGTTTAGGGATGTGCGATATCGATGGTGCAACTCTAAGTTGCTGTGTCGGATAATCGGATTATTAATTTGAAAAGAGAGCACGATCCTATTTTACATTTTATTTAAGTATTTGGAAGACGGACAATATGGAAATAGTTTACGATACAGATTCTGTTAAATTCTGAAACGTGAAAATGAAAGTCCTGACTTTAAAGTTAAATATTATTAAGTTATAATATCTACGTATACAATCAATAGGTAATCAACAATTACAATTTCAAGACTTGATGTTGATGGAAGATTTCAGTACCTACACCTACACAGTAAGTGCTTTTTCTCTTTAACAGACGGTAAAACTATGACGTTTATAAAAATGTAGGTAGGTACCTAATTACCTACGAAATCTGACAAATTGTTGAAGACTCCCAGAACTACTAGCGTTACTATTAAATATCCAGATATGTAGGCAGGTTCGGTGTAAATGTGTCTATTTCTGTTAACTAAACCAAAATAAGTTGACTTTAAATGATCGTAACAACCGAAGCAGTGACAGGTTACTTTCCCATCGCCTGTAGCACCTCTATTATTATATACTTAAACACACACATAAATAAAAAAATAAATTACACCAAAATCTACTCTAAAATAAACACGTTAAAGTTTTATTTAAAATGCACCGTAAATAAACAACCATAGGTCGTGATCGCTGGAATAGCAAGATTTTGAATTTTAAATCGAGAACTTGATTTTTTTTTTATAAACAAGTATGCACTGGTAAGCGACAACATTCAGCCACCTTTAATGTAAGTAATCGCATGTTTTACATAATACAATGTTATTTAAAGACTCACAACAGTCTGAAATGTTCGATTTAATCTTTAATTTACGAAAAAATATCAAGAAATATCTTAATTAATTTTCATTTACTATCTTTATAATCTAGAATGATAATCTCGCTATTGATACTCCTTGAATATAAAAACTGAAAGCGGTATCAGAAAATATAAAATACTAAGTAAATTAATGAGTCAATCCACGCGCGATCGATCAACGACGTTCAGGGCTTGGATCGTTTATAAAAAAAGTAGAAAATCCTTTTATTAACATCAATAAAGCGTTGAATATTTATTGAGATGGAATTGCGTTTAATTACTACAAAGTATCTTTCGTGTGGAGGTTGACAATCTTGCAATCAGTGATGAACGCGATAGGAAACTGAACATTGACGTGACTGACATAATAGGCAGAAAGAGAAAATCTTTGCCACGGAATGTTTTAATCTGTATGAAAGATTTGGCGCCAATGTTTTTCTTGAAGTTTCTCAATTTACCGAGAGACCAATTTAATTTCCATCTGGTATAATCAATTTAAGCAATTCTAGGTGGATAAGTAAAATGCCCACTCGTATACAACCAATATATTGTCCCCTGATTATTATTACACTATTAATAACAAGTAGTGATAATGAAAAACCGCATATAATAAAAGGTCAGAAATAATTACATCGTGCGGAATTGACAAGTTGAAAAGAATTGTGTGGAATCGATAATTTATACATTTTTTTAAAGATAATAGTCCTGTGTATGCTGAGAGGTATCCAAGTAATTTTGTCATAATATATAGTTATAACGTTATAACTTTTATTATTGCTTTTTTTCCGTTACATACGTTAAATATCCTTTCCTTAAAAATAACGAGTTTAAGCTCTTTCCATTTTACTTTAACAGAAAAGTAAGTAAGAATTTACTAGATTTTTTTATTCGGTTCTTATTATCAAATAAAAACTCTCGATAAAGCAAAGATGGCGACCATCATAAACGCTTCGTGAGTTTTATTTTGTTGCTTCAGTTATTATGGCTAATAAGGAATCTAGTATCTGAATAAAACAGAACTTTAATGCACACTGGACATTAAAGTATACTTATACTTTAGACTTTATGAGTTAGTCATAAAACATCAATTGGTAAAAACTGTAAATATTAAGTGTATAGCAGTGTATACTAAGTATTGATAGCCTATAAGAGGTAATTATAATCATGTTAAGGATTTTAAATAGTTGCATGCTGGTTTTATAGCAGAAGGAAGAAGCGGAGCATAGAATGTAGGTAGGTACGCATTTCCATGACGTAAATGTCTGTTATTAATTGCAAAGTCCATAAAGTTACTGGCAGAATTCACCTTATTTAAAAAAACGTACATAGGGAGTAAATTTTCACTAACCTAGTTCACAAAACGAGTTTAGATTCACACATTTTTCTGCGATACCTTTTGGAAATTACAGACTCTTAGGAATCGTCCACTAAAGGATCGGAATGGATCAGAATCCTAAGTGGTGCCTTAAAAGCATCTCGGCCACATATTTCGTTCTCAATTACATTTTTCCACATAATTTAAAGAGTATTTAAATGGTATTTTCATTAAGATTGACGGGAGACATCGAAAACGGTTTAATGTATGATTTTACGATGTAAAGCCTGGGTCGTAATGCGAGCGGCGATACGAGAAAATGATTTTATGATAATTTTACTGAAGATAATCGTAATAGGACTGCATATCACATATTCATAAAATGTCTGTTATTAATATTAGTTTACAAAGATAAATACACAGTTTAATCCAGTTATTATCATTTTATACATATAAAGTCTTTAATATCGCTCCGCTCCGGAGCGGAATATTTCCGCTCGCTGGCATCAAAGCCAATCCCTTGAATCCAAAGATTGCTATAATAAAAAACAATTTTAATTATCGTATTCTTACTGCTATAAACACTCAAATAGTTGGTTGTACATGCCTGTGCATTTAAAATAACCTTATCCGCGAACTGGCCACACGCAAAGTTGCGTTCATGATAATTTTGACGTCATAAAAAGTGCATACGAATAAAAAACATGCGTCGTTCGAAAGGTGAATACATTTTTCAAATATTTTGGTAATCCTTTATAAACAATTAGTCAAGGAAACTATTCGATTTATGTAGTACCTTTTGGTGATCTCTATTAGATTGTTAAATAAATAAACTTTAGTTTAAATAACTAAGAATAAACTGAATAACCTTCTTCAAGAGCACCCATTCCATCGTCATAAATGCGAATAGCATGAGTGAAAAACATACCTACCATACATCAATTAAAAAATAATTAGATCGAAACCAAAAAACAACTTCGCACGCATCTTCATTTATAAGATTCTGTTTAATAATTACATAAATCATCGCATGAATCAAAAATAGTTTAAATTTGTTTAAAAAACCAATAAACGTCTCATAATTAGCGAAACGTAAATCACGCGTGCACGTATAAATCCTTTTTTGTAACGTTATTTTAACGAAAAGCGTTATTATTATGCAACGCATTACGTTACGTTTCGATGCGTTCGCGTGTTTAGACGCATCTCATCACAACATTACGGCTGCTGATATCGAGAGAGAAAATAGAAAATTACATAATTACCTATTTACATGATTGCTATTATTAACTACCTACTGTTCATTTCAATCATTATCGAGTTAACAAATTCAAGACTTTTTCAAAGGCATGCCTTGCCTGCATGCCACAGCAAATCAGTAATCTCAGTTTAGCGAACATGTTTTTTTAGGAACCTATTAATTAATATTGATGTTTTGATATTTTATAATTTCAATAAATAACTATGACCAATACTTTTATTTATTACGTACCTACAAAAAAAATTGCTGACGAAAAAAAAACAGTTGTCAAAACGCGCGCCAATATATAAACGCAACTGTCAAAAACGCATGAATATGCAATCTAACTTTTTTTGCAGGGTATTAAACTATTCTGCCAGTGCCATTAACATCTAAACTCGTCTTCATGCCTTTCGTTTATAAGTTTGAGGTAATAAATTAATTCTGTTACATAATTAGCGGTATCGCGTGACTGTGAACCATAAGAGAACTTGTCCTCGAGTGTTTAGCAACTATTTAAGTTTTGTCCCGTCCGATTTATTGAGAGGCACTTGGTTTTATTATACGCTGAATACGGATAAAATTAATCGCACTTAGATTAGATAATTGTGTAATTTTTATTTTATGGTGAACTTCAGTAAACTCTTGTTTATGGTATAGGAAGCGTACTAGACATGAAAGAAACGTAAATGTAAGATATTTGTGCTTCATAAATAAAAATGATATCAAATTGAATATTAAAAATGTAATAACCGTAGAGTTATTATTCATCGTAAAACAAAAAAAAAAAACAAGCAATACAAGCAGAGATTAAAAATAAAAACGCATTTATTACAGATAGACCATCGACAGATACTTAAGGATTAAAACATTGAAAAAACCATTCACAAATATTACATACTAATAATCTTACTAAAACAGTACATTAGTAAGGGGACCGAGCAAAAATGTCGATACGCTCCTGATGCGCCTACGCACGCAATCAAGCGGTAACCATGGCAACGCGTACCGGAATCCAATATGGCCGCGCCGTCTTATCAGGTTATTGGAGGCTCGCTCAATCCCGCTACTGAAATATGTAGGGAGTAATGTAATAACAGACGTATAAGGTAAACCCTGCGTTGTAATCAATTTCACATAAAATGTAATAAAAAAATATACGTGATTCAAACGCTTGTAAGGTTCCGAATGAGTCAAACTGCTTTTTCTAATCAGGGTTTGTGAGACATAAAACGGATTTGGACGATACGCTTTCGATAGGTTTTAATATTCCCTTCCCTATAAGATGTATGATACTCAGCTGTGATTGCCCCATAAAAACTAAGATATGAAGCATTATTTATAGTGATTTTTATTGCCTGGAAGGAAACAAATAAGGCATGCATAAAATCTTATTAAATTCAACACTATCAGATCCATTGAAAAACGAACTTTAAGTCCGTTATTATTTAATTCTGCAAAAAGATTAAAGAATACTTATACATCATTATTATAATAAGCAATGGGGTACTTATTAAAAATAATTTAATTTGACCCAAAACTTGACCTTTGGTCCAGACAATTTAGGTACCGTGAAACATGCCAAGATTGCCCACTTTTTTCGGTTTTTTACAATTTTAATAGGATTTTTCTATGGAGACGTAATATTTTCTTTCATCAACTACAACTGTAAGGTCATATGCATGTGTTAGTGTAGCTAAATTTACTCTTTTTCAACATTTAATCCAAAATTTGTGCGATTTTGTTGGCGGGCAAAGTTATCTGGACTTTTAGCCAAATTTGCCCACATTGATTTTTGACGCAAGTAAGGCTTGTAAGCAGATGACAAAAAAACCAGTACAAGAACTATGATAAACATAGCGTTTACTTTAGGAATGTAAACGCCACTATGAAAAGTTTCTTACTAAAATGACTGGGCAATGTTACCCGGACATTTTTTATCTTTTTCATACAATCCATATTTTGCCTTTTAAAAGTGCTAGGGTTGGCATATGGTAAAATTATTCTGTTTTTTTTTTTCTCTTATTTACAAAGAATATGTATTTTGGTAAATAAAAGTAAAACGTTGAAAATGTTTCGCGCTTATTAGTATTTTAAGTGTCTCACACAGGGCTATCTGACCCCAAACTAAGCAGAGCCTGTATAATAGGTACCAGAGGCAGAACCAGAGCTGATATACATACATATATAGATAAATAGATACTTTTAAAATTAAACAACATACAGACATAAGACCAACGCCTGCTTAAACCACAAAAATGTGTCCTTTTTATAAATAAACGATTTAATTTATTTAAACACAAATGCTTCTCACAGTACCCTATAACTAAAGTCATCTTTGTTTTTTTTTTAGTGAAATACATATGTTTAAAATTAAATAAGCTTCGCTATAAATAAATAAAAAAAACATCCGAATTCAGAACCTCCTCCTTTTTTAAGTCGGTTAAAAAATACTAAGTTTCGTAATGTGCCAACCCTAAGCCTTTTTTGATGGCGGGCAATGTTGTCAATCGTAGGTTGGAACATTACTAGATAATTTTGCCCATCAACATAACTTTCGTTTTGAAAGACCCTGAGCAATGACACTACTTTAATACAATCTACAAATAATTTTCTACAATGTGATATAAAGCAAAGTAACCTATGTTTTCACCATCTCGCAGAATTTACTTTCAAATTTGCACTAAAATTGGCCCGCAAAAACACACACCTCATTCGACGAGTTCCCACGAGTTACTAAGCCACACTAGCAACAAACACCTTAGTCAGTATTGTCATAAATATAACCTATTTTCGACCAAAGTCAATCAATATTGACATAATATTAAGATATTTTCACAAATCAAAGATATGTTTAAAAATGGTCCTTCGGGCAAAGTTTCCCTTGGGGGCAATGTTGGCATATTTCACGGTACCAAAAAAATAATATTTCTCAATGGACAATGATAGCGACATAATAATATAATAAGACCGATCAGTCTAACCTGTACTTAAACCTATTAATGTATGTTATTAATAAACTTGCATTCTTAAAAAGGACATAATAATAGGCGCATTTAAGTTTTGAGGTTATTTAAAAGTGAAGGACATCGTAACATAAATAATTATTCACTTGCCTACATGAGGATATCAGCTTAAATATTTGGTAAACACCTACCTATTTTTATATCATCGTCACCATCATAGCTTATCATCATTTACTTAATTTTTAATTAGTCAAAACATTCCATTAAAAAGCATCATTCCATATTAAAATAATCGCAATCAACTTGAACACAAAAATTGGCCCCAAAGTTGATAACGATAAATTTCAAGCTGCGAACAGAAATAGAGAAAGTAGATTCTTTTTAATCGAGCAAAGGTAACTACAGTCAAAGTTCATTTGTCTGCCTTTTAGCGGCACTTAACCTCTATTAAAAGCGAAACACATAGAGGTTTATGTGAATAACCAAATAACAATCGAGTTAGTCGTGAGTTCGTGACGCCGAGAGGCAGGTGACGAAAAACGCAACAATTCAATTGTGCATTCGGTATTTAGAATTCATAGACTAACATCTGATATGGAATTGAATTGTTATAGTCTATGGCGCAATTTCGTTATGGTTTTGTTTAATTTTATGCTTAATTGGGCTGAATATTGATTAATGGAAGCTGTTTCTATTAATTTTGCCTCTGTTTGCTTTTATTTATGTTGACATTTAACTTAGTTGGTTCATATTTCACGGTTCATTGATATTTTGAAATTACTCCCGGTACAATGTATGGATTTCAATATTTCTTTATCTTATTTTCACAGTAACTTTTATTGTGTTGCTTTCAGCACAGAGGTGGAAAATGTCATCAGGCTTCATAACACAGTGGGTATCTCAATGTATGTGTTGATTTCAAGACGCCGGATTTGTGTACAACTTGAAACATTTCTCAACCATGTCACGTATATCGTTATTACTTTGTTATTGCTTATTTTACAACTCGAAATCCTACGTTCTCATATTATATTGTTTATTACAATTTCTCGATATTAAACCTCTTTTCATGTAGCGGTAAATTTGAAAATAGAAACGCTATTTTGGAATAGGCACACGTGCGAATGCGTAGTTTGCGAATCGCTCATTGGCGGGAGCCGCGGGCTCCCCCGGCATGCTCTGGACTGTTTAATTTTCAATTTAGATCGCAATTTGCGATGCCGCTCGCCGCACGCCCAAACTGGCATCACTCCATACGATAGATTTATGTACAACCACTTATAAATATACGTGGAATATATTAAAAGAAATTAACTCGTGTAAGTTACGAGCCAGGTCCGAGTTTTCAAGATAAGAGTAATGAAAATTGAGTTTTTTTTTTCTCGACAAATTCGTCAAGTGCGGGTGTGGCCGACCGAGATAAGCGGAATTGATCTGTCCGTTGTAACTAATTGGTACGGAGTTTGCGCAGTCCAGTTTATTGTTCAGCTTTTTTCGACATATATTTAAAACGAGGACAGTATCCTCGGTATTTTGTTAAGATAGCGTCATTTTGAAATTTTTCATTATAAATGGTGGAACCCAGCCTTGTGTTTTACGGCAATTCCTTATTGATTGAAGCCCTTGCACAGCAGTAAAGCATATAGAAGATTCTTCATTAACTCCAACATACGGACACAAAATTCGGTAAAACTTACAAAGTAACATAATACCAACGGAAATAGAGAAGTAATAATGCAATTCTACAATTTTATGGCCAGTTAAGACGCTAAACTGTATGTTAACACAGAAAACGTAATATAAAACTGTCGGCGAGACATTAACGTTGAAAAATGTGCGTTGTATGAAAGAATCTGTTTTAAAACTCACAAACTTGAATGAACATGCGTTACGTAATATTTTTTCTATAACGGGATAAGCATAATTTCTTGTCTCTCACATTTTCTTCGTCTTTTGTGCGGGTTTACTTGACTTATAGAAACTGGTTTTATGACGAACGCGTTCATATAAATTTAGATAGTTTCTGGCGTATTCCGTGTGTTAAGAATAGTACTATCCCATTTCTTCCCGTGGGTATCGTAGAAAGCGACTAAGGGATCTACTAGAGAACAGTCATCAGCGTTATCTATGCATTTTACCACAATACTGTGATCGCCAACCCGCAATGGCAAACCTCTCCTCGTTTGCGGGAAGCCTATGTCCAACAGTGGACCTTTGGGTGAAACACAGGGCGACTATTACGAATTCAACTCTTGGGACTTGCGAAGAATTTCTTTTAACCAGTAACATCAATAAAATAAAACCGCCTTTTCCTAGAACAACATAGCTGAAGCAGCGGAAATAACCGCTATAATATCACCATCTACAACGGAAAAGTAACCAGTTAAATAACAAGCATAGTAACCGTTTTCCGTAACCTTTTAAAATAACCATCAGAAACAGATTTCGAATTGCCTACCCGCCACTCAAACTTTCAAAACGAGTACAGTCAACTATCAACTTATCGACACATTACTGGGCAATTTTACCTCAGAAATGCCTATTTGTGAGCCTGTAATATATGACTATATGTCCCATTTTAGCATATATGGGTGGGTAATGGGAGTTCGTATGGAATCATCATCTGCCGTGTCGCTACCTTTGGCATTTTGATGCGGAATAATGCCAGTACCGTAGTTTACTTCTGGCAAATTGGTATTGAAGGCAAATTGGACTTTCACTGTACATATTTGTGTATAGCAGGGCACTGTTTTGGGTTTGCTTCGATTGGTTTCTCGACCTGATATTTATCGGGAACTGGGTCACTGGTTTAAATTCCTAGAGCAGACACAATTTAATAAAGTTCTCCTGTCAAAAAATATATTTGTAATAGTTTTTTACATCATAAAACCACAACCACTTAATATACCGTCATCTATGTCATCCTACTATAGGTAGATATTTATATGTATCAATATATCAGGTTGGCACAAAAGTAATGAGACACTTGATTTACGTTTTATATTTTTTATTATTATTACAATACAAAAATCTTAGTCAATGATGTAATCACCATTAGTATCTAAGACTTCTTGCCAACGATCCGGCAAAGTTTGGATGCCTTTCGCCCAGAACTCTGATGGCTGTGCCTTGAAAAAGTTGTTCAACTCCGCCTCTACCTCAGAGAAATCATTAAATTGTTTACCCCGCAAATGTTGTTTCAGGGCTCTAAACAAATGGTAGTCTGATGGGGCGAGGTCTGGGGAATAAGGTGGGTGGGGTATCGTCTCCCAGCCCAAGTTCTCCAACTGCTGCCGAACGGCAGATGCGACGTGAGGTCGAGCATTATCGTGTAGTAAAACTACATTGACTCGTCTTCGTCGTTTCTTCTTGATAGCAGCAGATAGTTTGGTGAGCTGGGTTAAATATTTGTCAGCGTTTATAGTTTCATTGTGTAATAGTTCATAAAACAGTATGCCTTGCGCGTCCCAGAAACAGTAAAGCAGAACTTTTAAGCGGTTCTTTTGCTCAGCTGCGATTGAGTTGGTGGCGTTTCTTCTCGAGGCAGCCAAAAAGCACGACGTGTATCGTTCTCGTAATGAATCCATGATTCATCTCCAGTAACCAGATCAGACAAAAACTCTTTACGTCGGGGTCGTAGCAAAAGTGATTGACAGATAGCGACACGGACTGCACGACTGGCGTCTGTAAGGTTGTGCGGTACCCACCGAGCCAAAACTTTTCGATACCCAAGCTCATGCAGATGGTATTCTACGGCGTGATGACTGCAGTTAAGTGCTTCCGCTAATTGACGAGTGGTAGCATTCGGATTCGATTGCAGTTCGCGACGTAAATCGTCGTTATTCACTGCGGGTGGTCGTCCTGAGCGTGGCTGACTTTCAAGGCTCCTGTCTCCCGATTTAAAACGATCAAACCATCGGGACACCGTCGCATGGCTTTTACTTCCAGCGCCCAATGCAGTGTTGATATTGTAAGCAGCAGCCCGCGCACTGTGGCCTAACAAGTACTCGTATAAGTACAGTGTCCGAACTTGTCGCTCGTCCATTTTCCTTCAAACTGACTAAACCGATCGCGAGGGCGGCTTCATATACCCCCACATCAGAAGTACCTAGAATGTTCTACAACATTCTAGAATATTATCGAAAACAATTAACTTAAAAAAGGAAACGTATAGAGTTTTGTAGAGTGTCTCATTACTTTTGTGCCAACCCAATATATCCTACTAATGTTATAAATGTGAAAATTTGTATTTTTAGATGTTTGTTACCCGGTCACACAAAAACAACTGAACGGATTTGGATAAAGTTTGGCACACTGGTAGTTTATAACCTGCGTTAATACATAAGATATATGTCGGTTATACGTTCCCATGGGATTATTTCCGACGTCCACGCGGGCGAAGCCGCAGTCAGAAGCTAGTTAACTATATTTTTCACTATTGTAATATGTTTGTTAGCTCTTCTTAATAACGATTGCATTTCTGCATATACATTGGTAATCATCTCAAGTTTCTCGTATAAACTAGTATAACTATCTGCAACTGTATCTCTCACACTTACTTTCCTTTACGTAGGACGCGATTTCTCAAGCGTTACCAATTACTGATTGTTTCTATATAAACTGATATAATTAACTAGCATGTATATGCCTTTTCATAGAACTTGCTGACGTTATGTAAATCATATTCTAATAACTATAATATACATGTTATAATTGAAAAAATGTTGAAACTAAAAGGTCACTTATTTCACATAACAATAACGAAAAACGCAACGACTTACAAAAAAACTAATAAAAAGAACATCTTTATGATACGTTACCGTCAAAAATGACACAACATAACAATCTGTTAATTTACGACTAAAATGTCGTTTGAATTGAAAATATTTTATTTACATATCTGAATTCATAGTGGCAGGGAAATAATGCAAATCCGAATAGTAATGTTAGCAGATAATAAAATTTAAAAATAATGTGACGAAAGGGTTTAAAAGATTATAGATCGGAATCGATAAGTATTGGACGATATACATAAATTATCACATATATACATAATTTATTTGAAAACTACCAAGATCCTTCCAAGGAATATCTTTGAAACGAGGTTTTCAGATATTGTTTGACCTAGCATCGACATCTTGACTTACCGCAGTAATACAGTAGTAAGACCGAAAAGTTAGAATAATGTTTGAAGTAAAAGAGTTTTACTGCAAAGTGGACTGCAAAAGAAAATGCTAAACTGACGATAATCTAAATTAGAATAAGCTGTAACATAAGGTGTGGAAATTAGCTAATGAAAACAAGCCAGGTGAAGCTGTCCTCAAACGTATTGACGATGCACCACTATTAACGCTAGTCTTTAATATGTTAATGTTATATGTAACTCAGCTGTAATAAATGAGGAGTAATTGCCTACAACTTTGCATATTTCTAATGAGGAAAAGGCTATATACACTAAACATGCCTACGCCTTTAGCGACGGCGAACGTCTTTCAACGTCACCTGACATACATTTGCTTTATGATATTACAACGCCTGGTGTGCATTAAATATAGCTATAAAGTATTCAAAGGATTTAATATGAAATTATACCTTTTCACGATGACCTAGTAGATGTTAGAGATACAATGTAGCAAAATGAACGAGTAAATGGGGTGAGAATAGAAAATCCACACAAACAATATCCTGGGCAAAATTCAATATGGATTATACGCAATGATGCATGTAAGCAGAGTGATTAATAAAAGACTCACCTTTAAAATACAGCTGCCGACTGCTTCATTCTCCGACACGGTGACGTTGTAGAAGGACTGGTCGAAGATCGGCTCATTATCATTCACATCTAACACTGTCACTACTAACGTAGCCGTCGAGGACATTGGAGGGTTACCGCGATCTTGAGCCACCACCGTCAGCCGCGGCATAGGATTCGTTTCACAATCCACCCGAGCCCGAGTAGTCACCAACCCTGATCTCTCGTCAATCGCGAACCAATCAGACTGAGGAGTCGGCAGTAAAGAGTATCGGATTTCGGAGTTCTCTCCTTCATCAGCATCAGCAGCCGATACTTGTACCACCGGTGTACCTGGAGCCGCTGCTTCGGGCACACTCGCTTTATATTCCAATTCAAGGAAAACTGGTGCGTTGTCATTCACATCAGTCACTTTCAGACTGATGATCCTAGACGCGTGTAATGGAGGAGACCCCTTGTCAGTAGCTACTACATTCAACGTGTAAGACGAACGGGATTCGCGATCCAGTGGTAACGCAACGACGACCAAGTAAATTATGTTGTCGTGAGTCCGCAAATCAAAATGCCCGTCTCCACCGCTTAACGTAACATTTACATTCGCGTATTCTGTTTTGGAGTCTGGATCATGCACTGATATTCTAGCCACAAATTCATCTAGTTGTGCTGACTCGGAAATTTTTGGTGTAGCATCATCACTTAGGAATATAACGTCAATAGTAGGCTGGTTATCATTTACGTCAGTAACCCTTATTGACACAAAAGCTGTAGTTTCCAAAGGTTGTGCACCTTTATCTCTAGCAACTACTACAAGTTCATGTAACTCCTTAGTTTCAAAGTCTAACGCTTTATTTACAGTAATATCACCAGTTTCTGGGTCGATTTTGAACATATTCTCTTTATCACTCTGTCTTCTATTTATCGAGTATTCGATCAAACCGTTTTCACCAGAGTCTAAGTCAGTCGCGGACACTTTTAATACAGGAGTGCCTACGGTTGCATTCTCCGGAATACTAGCAGAGTAAACACTTTCAGCAAACACAGGGGGATTATCATTAACGTCTAAAATTGTAATATTTACAGTCATAGTCCCTCTCAGCGGTGGAGTACCACCATCTAACGCTTCTATAACTAGCTGATAATGGTCAGTCGTCTCCCTATCGAGGAAGCCGTTGATTTGTAGGTCCAAATAAAGAACCCCATCTCTTTCCCTATGGGAAGACAGTCTGAACGCATTATCAGTATTCCCAGATACAATATTGTACCTTTGCGTGTTGAATGGTCCTAAATCCTGGTCTTTGGCCGGATTTAGTTTTCTCTTCACGTCTCTGGGAGTGTTCTCGGAAAACTCCACGTTCATGACGGGGGTTGGGAATGTGGGAGCATTGTCGTTTTCGTCTAGTACCCTGACGACTACGCGGATGTTATCTCCGCTGGCGGGAATGGCGACTAGAGCATAATGGTCTCTGTTCTCTCTATCTAGAGGGCCTCGGGTCCTGATTTCTCCAGTGTGGGGGTCTATCCTGAGGTCGTCGTTGACGGCGCTCCCGGGGACGGGGACGATGGTGTATGGCGGGGCTGCGTCCGGCAGTTCGTCTCCGAGGTGACCAACGAGTGTGGAAGCGCGTGCGTTCTCTCTGACGGTGAACTCTCGCACATGCTCCGCAGCCGCGGTCGCGACCAGCAGGCAAGTGATCACGCGCAACATCGCGCGTTCTTATCACTCACCGCACGCACATTGTCACTCACACCTGGAAAAGAAAAGATACAATTAATCTAACAATTTACGTAAGCTAGATTCGCTCACACGACTCTTTTAGTTATCACTTTTTATAGGGAATAGATGCAGCCGCAGTAAAATACACTTTATTTAACACTCATAAAATGAAGATGAACGTCGGTTCAACCAGTCTCTATGTTTCATTTAATGAACTTTCTAACCAGATATGTGCTATCTTAGACTAACGGGGTCTCAATCATTGACACTAATTAAAATTGTTTAAATAACTGTCGTATGGAATGCACTTAAAATTAAGAAATAATTAAATCTATTACAAGAGACTATCATGAAAGTACAAAAACTAGAATAAAGAGAACGTATCGATACACTGGCAATACGCAATCGATCACTATTTTTACAAATGGCAACATTTCACCACGTCTATTGCCATCGATTAGAACTCCCAGCGTTACTCCGCCAAAGGGAAATTCATGAATGATGCAAACTCTCTATAATTATAACATATGCGGTCCAGACAGGTTTCCTTTTCGATAAGTGACATTATTTAGTTTTTGCTTGACTAGTTTACAAGACAGTATTCGTAATCATTCAGTATGAATATTTATATGTTTTATATCTAACTTCCCTTGGTAATGTTGTAAATGATACCTGCTGGCTGACAGTCATCCAGCTTTTGCAATTTAGTTTGGTTTTTATTATGCTGGTTGTTTTTTCACTGGTGTTGGCAGGATTTAAGATAAGCTTGTATTTAGATAAACTTACAGTTGATTGATGAAACCTGATTTTATTAGAACTAGTCTCAGACTCTGTCCTACTTTAAAGACTGGTTTTGATTTTTAGACTTTAGTTTTGTTTCACTTTATTGCTGGCTTTATACAGCACAAGATTTTAAACGCAATATTTTGACAGAATATTAGTCTGTTTTTATTAATTTAAAGAAAAACCATTTAAATTTATATACGCCCTGGAGGCTGGAGCATAGTTGAGTTAACCTTTTAAAAAGTTAATTAAAATTAATGTTTTGGTGTGTAGAGATTCCAATACTTTTTGCAGATAACACCACAGTTGTCTGAATAAAAGCGACTACAAATCAGCTACAGAAAAGACCTTAAAAGACATAATAAATTGGATGCAAAATAATGACTTAAATATAAATAGTAGTAAGACAAAATTAATTGAATTTAACTCCTATAACGGCAAACCAATAATACGGCTAACGGCTTTGGATATTTTATATAATGGTGAAAAGGTACAACAAGTAGATCAGTATATTTAAGAATTAATGTAGACAAAATCTTAATTGGAAAAGTCATGTGGAGCATATAGATCAGAAACTAGATAGGTTCTTGTTTGCTTTAAAAAAGCTGAGACAAAATGTGTCTGTAGAAGCTGCTCTTGCAGCTTACCATGGTTACGTGTCATCTGTTCTAAGCTATGGACTAATCATGTGGGGTAACTACCGATAGCGACAGAGTTTTCAAGCTCCAAAAACGCTGCATTCGGGTTATGAACGGGGCATGGTTCTTAGATAGCTGTAAGACACTATTTGAAAAAATGAAAATTCTCCTCCTGCCCTGTATATATTAGAGATATCTGTATTTTTACAAAGACACACATGCATTACTTTATGCAACATACCGAGGTTATACCACGACAGAAGAGGAGTATGTTTCGCAACCTCTTATATCATCCAGCTGAACATAAAGATATTTATAAGAAAACTGTGTTCAATATGTGTATATTAATCTATAATACCTTACCAAACGATTTCAAATTGTTGCAGGGTAATGTTTTTAAAACAAAACTGACATAGTGGTTACAGAAAAAGTGTTTCTATAGTACCTATCAAGGAATTTTTAGAAAATAAAAATATTTGGTTAGAGTTTTTTTTTTGTGAATTATTTAATGCCATTTGTATGTAATAATAATGTGTGATAATAATGAAATAATTATATAATAACAATGTTCTAATAATATAATCTGCATGATAATCAGGTCTGACATTTTAACATAAATAATTTGCATGCTTTCTTGCAGGCAGAATACAATAACATTAAGGTTGTAAGATCTAAAATTTAAAATTTTTTAAAATATCTTGACTAAGGCAACTTATGTCATTAAGTCCGTATTCATAATAATAGATCCAAAACTAACAGTACAGATTTATTACACTTCACTAACTAATATTCCTTAGTTAGGTAGTAAATACAAAAATAGAAATTATATTTTTTGACCAGTTGAATTCGCAATGCATGGAAAAGAATATCGAAAAATATCGTTGAGAATTACAAGAAAAAACATTTAAATAAGAATACAGTCCATAATTAAAGGTTAAGACATTCGTTTGTCATCAAGATCATAAAAACCTGTTACATAATCTGTCGAGATCTAGATAAATGTTGCTGATTTAGGATAGGAACACACTAATTCAATCATAACTTCTACAAAAGTGGAAAAACGTCTATTATGATTTTTAGCATTCTGACTTATCTCATCAACTCTTATTATTTCTTTTACAAAATGAAGATTGTCTAAAATTTTAAGAAAATTTTATAAAAGTAATCATAGACTATTATTTATTGAAAACGTGATTACAGAAACGGCAAGCTGAAGTTAAGAGACAATAATGTCAGAACACAATAAGATAATCTTAGTAAAACAACACCTTAAAAAAATACATTATGATACCAAAAGTCTTCATCGAGAAATAAAGTCGTCCGACTAAAAATTGGCCTATAAACTTATGTGCAAGCTCACTGCGTCTCGAATCGCCGATTTTACGACCGTACGAAATGCTCAAAGAGGAACCCGGTTTAATATCGTATCTTCAATGTACGATCGCGTATGTGTAGGTTAGTTGATTAAGTGTTTAATTGTCATTAACGACATTGGCCATCATTTATGGTAAATGAGAAGTTATAATGTATTGGCTTTTAAAAGCCTCCATCAAAATAGTGTTAGATTTGTTGGTAAACTTATCAATATAAAACTAAGTCTATGATGTGAATAAGTGACTAGGAATAGTAATAGAAAAAAGTATGACCAATTAAAACATTGTTTCACTGAACAGCGACAATTCTCAAGCAATTGAGAACTAAATGAAAATTAAACATGAGCTTCTATTTAAACTTTACAATCGATAAACACAAATGTTACATTTAAGAGAATTTAAAAAAAAATACCTTTTAAAAAGCAAACAAAAATCCTTGAAAACTTCAATATTAATTAGATGAATCATATTTTTTTAAATTCTATACAGACGAAAAAAATCACTCATGTATACCTAGCCCAAGGATTATAAATTTTAATATGACAAAACTTCATTTGCACTTTATAGCGGCCATATAATTCTATGATATAAACAGATTTCAGCTTTTTATTCAGAAAAAAATGACTGATAGATATTCTAGTATGCATTAGTCATGTCATTCCTAAAAATAAATAATTAATTGGCAATGTTTCTTAAAAGTCGTGTCTGGAAATAATTAAATTGAAGACAGACTATATTAAAATGGTACGCACGGATACAGGCCATGCTATACATTTTCAGTATAAGCTGACTTCTCATCGCACGAAAAATCTATACAATGCGAGCTCAGCTAACACTGGAAATGTATAACTTGATATGTAGCCGTGTATACTAATGCAAAAATATTGACCGCAGTTAACGTCTGCCAATTACAGATAGCGAGTAATGGATCATAAAAGTGCAACTTTTTCAAACGAATCTTTTATTATTAAGTACTTTTCGCTTGTAAATTAAAAACGCTTGTAATTAAAAAGTTAGAGTGCCTAATCAAGTTCGGAGACCTTTTCATTAATGTTATTGGCTTTTTGCTGTTGCTGTAATTAAAATCAATCAATTAAAACGTTTCATTTTTATAACAAAATACTTCGATAAAACTTTTATGAAATTCTTAAAAAATATGCAATTATTTATTTATCTATTTATTAATGACTAAGGCACCAAGCCGCGTACCTATATACAACTAACTATACTCAAAATCAGAACGCCAAAATAAAATCTGCCAACCGATACGTAGGGAGCGACGTCAAGTATTTCTTACCTGTTCCCAAGTACCTGACTAAAGGTAGGAAGGCTTTCAACAAAGATAACACTTGTTCTAAGTAATAATATTATTCAAAGCAAAACTGTTTGTTTTACTGCACTTAATACTGTGAGGGTTGGTTAGTTTAAGGGATGGTATATACGTAGACATTGGCTTTATGAAATATGATTCTTAAGTTTAGTTTGTAAGAATTGTAGCAGTTGGCGTTCTGTAGTTTCTGTCCATGGAAAAGTGGTGTGGGTTTATGTATGTAAGTTTAATATGTGGTTTCGTGTAAATTTTAGTGACCTATACTGTCTCACATAGATATTGTAAAAAAACATCGCACTTTGTTTCGTCGAAGGGTTTTTTTTTGGATGGGAAACCTTCAAATGACTTCTCCCGCTCTGGACAGAGCGGGAGGGCGTGTCAGACTTTTACTGACTAAAACCCACCCGTGTTCCTTCAGTTGCCCATGTGCCAGGGTCACGGTATCTCTTTCGAACAATCTCGCGACCCCGGCAGGCATCGGTCCTAGCAGACCCCTTCAGTGCTGCTGACATCTCTTTGAGGCGCGCGTGGAACACTACGTGCCGTCGACCCGAGCCTGGTCCTTACCGGGCAGCGAGCTACTCATTGCTCGCCGCTAGCAAGCTCGCGCCTACGGTGGCCGGGAGTCCGCTTTTGACTCCTGAAGCCACGCACGCTGGTTACGCAGAGGTGTTCCTCATTTCACCAGTTATGTGTAAGTCATATGCTACAAGGAGCGAGCCTATGGCCGGGGTCTATCAACCGGGTATACAACCAGGCTCCGAGCTGCGTTTCATTTGTAAATTAAATAAACTAAATAATTTACACAGGGAATCCATATTTAATTTCGTCCACCTATCAAAATCAGAACAAACAGTAGGTCTATGTAAAATAACAAAAGCCTATTTCAAATGCAAACATTTTTTGTCATGTCCACATGTGTCAAAGAAAAATGCATTGAAAAATAAAAGTTTTTTATCAGGACACAAACTGTGAATGTCTTTGTTCGTAACGTTTCCATGAAAATAAATGAAAAACTGCAGTTTTGCTGGGGCCGACCCTACCCTGAAGAAATCTGTTACTCTGATAGATTCAGAGCTTCTAAGCTCTGTTACTACCTCCTAACTATCAAACTACTATACCAATATGGTTGTTTTTGGTATACGTACCTATATTTTGCAGTATTAGTGCCCCCAGATGTCTTTATAAAATAACTTAAAGCCTTAATATCTTTTATAGCATCCATAGAGGCCGATAAACAAAAAAAAAAACAAAAGAAAATACGTTTATTGACTATAGACTAACAGGAGATAGGTTACTTTATATCCTGGACCTTCACCACATGGTTAATTTAAGTTCAGGGTAACGCATTAACAGTAATAAGATAGCCCATTCTCTACAAGGACAATAGCCAGTCGGCCATTCCCAATTGTCTTAACTCGGTCGGGATAATATCAATACGTTCTTTTGTCCAAGACAAAACGAGTTATTAAATAAAAAATAGACTTAACAAATTGGTAAGCATTAAAATTCTTAACTTAATACTTAAGTTTAATAAAACTTAAGTTTATAATAAAACTGTCAACACGTTTAATTTCAGGGCTGTCTGATTTGGAAACAGAAACGCTAGACAGGACAGTTGGTCATGTATTTCGCCAACAAATCGTTAATGATAGGTTTTGCCTAAGAAAAACATCGTTACAAAAAATTAAGGGTACTAATTTGTTAAGAAAAGCTTCTAAAAGTTTATATCATAAAAGGCCAATGATGTTTTAAACCTGAAGACTATTTTATTAAGGAAGAAAATTCGGCAACCCTACTGAGTCGTCGTTTTAAATAATGTTTAACTGTTATACATTTAAAGATCACGAACAGATAATATCTTTTAGCCGGCAAATTAAAATTGTACAATTATAATATGGCTACTTTCACTATTCATTTCAGATTGACGCGTTTTAAAGTAATTATCTTTCAGATTGTAAAGAGAAATGCAATTTGTCCGAAGACTGCGAATTTCTTTTTCTTTCCGATTTAAAGACTAACATAAAGATATTTGAAACTTCGTATTATCTAAGGTAAGATTTTATAATCTTTTTTAACAAAGATACATTCTCGCTATGCAAGATTGACATTATGTTAAAGTTGTCTAAAACTTACACTACTTTAACATAAAGTTTTTTCTCAATTCCCAAAATTTATTCAAACATTGATTATAAATCAAAATGGATTTCTGCACTACACTGAAAGTTTCTCAATCTAAACAACCGAAACACACAACAACAAACACATCACTTCTATCATTTTACAACAATTCTATTTCAAGCATCGAGATATAAGTACTAACGTTAGTACTTATATCTCGATGATTTCAAGATACAATTTTCTTCCACCTGAACATGACGTGTATAGTGTGACATCTACATATACACTGGTATTAGAGGCGCATTACATAGGTATCGCAATTCTGATCGCATCTCTTGCTTAGCGAGCCGTGGATTGCTCGTAAAAACTAAGTTTTAATGCAAGACTGGCTCGAAATGTAGATGAGACTCAGTCAGCGCCATTTATCTTGAGTATATTGAAGAATGGCCTAAGCGCTATAATGTATTAAGTGCGAATAAGTTTTTTTGTAGGAATGATGTTGGCAGAGGTTTGGACTAGGAACATACCTCTAATGATTACGAAGTACTTAATCATCTTTAAAAAATTATAGCCAACTACAAACAGTAAAAATAAAATATTATCAGTAAGTAACTATACTAAGTTGTATTGTTACCAAAAAATATTTACAAAAATTATCTACCACCAAATCTCAGTAGAAAAACGAGTGATTTCTAAACGAATTAGCGTCAAAAATGTTGCGCATGCGACGGGCGCGCGGCGGCGGACATCAAAAATTCCGAATTTCGAGCGTCAACACAAACTATGCACGAATGAGTTATATCGAGCTTCGGGCCGCGGGCAGAGCCGGGGCGCGTCAATTTCAACTATGCGCTTTTTCGAAACGCGTGAAAAAGGATTTTTAAGACACCTCAGATGTGAAAATTTTTGAGCTGCATGTGGTTGTTATTATTTTAATAATAAATACTTCTAGTTCTTGCATAATTACTGCCGCTGCTAGTCGGTTATCTCTTTTTATTATGCTTTGAACCAATTATTGCATGCTTTGCATACTTTATCAACTATAATAAGCAAGGTAAGCTCTGTACGTGTCTTTTGCGAGAATTTTGTCCAGTTAAAAATAGAAAATATAATTATGTATGTTACCAGAATTAAGTTATTCCAATCTGATAAACGCAATGACACGAAGAAGAACAAACCCACGGAGTTTTGATACAATTTAATTTGAATAAATTATGCAAGAACATATAATAATAATATTTTTATTCTGATATTGAACTTGATCACGGAACCTATTATACAATATTTTAACTTACACAACAAATCAAAGCCTGGCACATTTTGTGTTACTTAGTATTTCTCACAAAAAAAAATATCTATCGAAATTGTCATGTGGAAACAAATATTGCTTTTGCAACTATGAGGGCCTTTTTAGGTACACGGCACGGGTTCTTTACGGTACGACGACATATAAACAGCGCCGTAGAAAAAACGTGTCTATCAAGAAACTACTTTAGGCGTCGAAGTACTCGTCCGCATCACTGTCATTCCATATACCACTGACGACCGTGCCGTCACACGTTTAATAAACTTGTGTGTACAGTGGGTCTTAGTCTGTTTATAGCACATAGTTTTTAGCGTCTAATTAGTTAAGAATACTTGCAATTTAAAAAAAAAAACAACCAAATCAATAACTGTATCATTATACACTGCGATATTTTCTGAATAAATCCAGACTACTTTTGCATTTTCGTTTAATACCTACTTAATTACAACTTCAAAGAAAAGCCCAACTATATCAATTTCATACCAAAAACAGTACAAACCTCATTGAATTTATCCGCGTCAGAACACAAAAGACTAACAATGACCATTGGTCCACAGCCTACATAAAAGAGTGCGTCTTTGTATTCAATATGATTGTAATCATACGACATGTATCACCATGTTGCCACGCCCTGGGTGTACTGCAGAATGAGGCTTATAATACATGCCATGCTCTGTCATCCCTTTTTTGTACTTTAATTTTCTTTTGTTATTTTATCATTCATGTGGAGGTAAGTTTTGATATGAAAACTGTTTGACAGATTTGAAAACTATATATCTTAGATACCTATTTTAAATACAATACAATCTAACACACAAGCATTTATATAATCAAAGATAGCCTTAAGTAAATTGGGAAAGTTGAATAATATTATTCTTCTTTTAATTTAATTTTCTTTTTTGTAATAAATTTTAAGTTCTACAAGGATTTTGCGATAATTTCTAAATTTTAGTTCCTTTAGCATTATACGTTAACATTATCTCTTTCTAAAATTGTTGGCTAACCTGTAGGTAATTAGCAACTGTGTAAGTCCTGATACATAAATAAAGATAAATAATACAGAAATATTCCATTTTTTTTTATCTTCGTGCATTTACTTACTTTAAAAATATTGTTCAAAACTCAAAAGATAATCTCTAATATTCCTTTTTATACCTCTTCCTTTATTTATCTCTCTGTCTGTACTAATTAATACTTTTAATTATATTTAGACATTTAAAACTATATTCATTATAATGTATTGGATTTAGCATCGTCCTCAGACTTGAAATACAAGATGAACAACTCAATAATTAAACGATTTATTAAGGTTTGTAGGTACTAAGTGGTCCTTAGCGGTCTCTTTATAAACTATAGACATATTTGCGTCAAAACAAAATTAAATCGTCCACTCCCTACAAGGTTTTTCCATTAAACAGCAATAAATGAGAACCTTCCTATTAGGTACTACTTGAGTGTAAATTATTATGAAACCTTTTCATATTCTTTATTTAATTTTGTATCGCAAGTTCCGTTTTATTTTGATTTAGTTTTTGATACTAAATAAGTACCTATTACGTTAGTTTAATTTCTTATCTATGTACTTATAATAACGCTGTAGAGATTGTTTGTTAGACCGCGCTAATCTGTAGAAACAGCGTCATTTTACGTTTATTAGTTTAATTATTTGAAAAGGCTACCCACCTAACATCACGCTAAGACTTAGAAATAGAAATAATATTTACTTGCATAAACGGTATATAAAGGTCTAGGATAACAAAATATAGAGCATACATGTCAAGCTTATATTATAGCATGCAAATATTATTGGTGACATTTAAAAATGTTTCCCGTCAGTAAATTCTTTGATACTGTAAAAATGTTTAGTTTTTAACCATTCAAGTAGTTTTTTTTTAAATAATCTGAGATCCAAAGTTTTAAAATAACTTGGAGTGTTATTATAAATTAGAATACACATGGCTAAACAGCTTTTACTATATTTAGCTAGTCTCGGTAAGTCACTTAAAACAAGCCTATGCGGATCTCGCCGGTTTCGAGGACATACATCCTCTGCCTTTTTGAATAGTTCTTTATGCTTCTAAACAAACATACACACTTCATAGATAGAGAGAAGGTAGCGGTAATAAACCAAGTTCTTTAAATTTAGGATCTGAGCAAGCAGAAAAAAGTAAGAAGTATAGCCAAATGAAAATGAAGTAAAAGCACAGACAGGCGATGCGATGCAACAAGGAACCACCCTGTTGCATCGCATGGGGAACAAGAAATGACACGTGGACGAATTCAAGGGCAGAAGCTAGTTAAAATATATAAGCCATAATAAAGGTAACTAAAGGCTTTATATACGTTTTCCGCTCAATAATCTAGGAATTACTACGATGGTGTTTTAGGAAATCGAGCCACAAATGGACACAAAGCAAAAATGTTGCAGGAGGTCTTTATCCAGCCTTGGAATATAAACAGCAGCGGTGATAATGTAGGTTCTATGAGAGCTTAACGAGATCTTAGAGTACCGGGATGATTTAAATAAAAGAACATTAACATCATTTGTTGCGCCACTTCTTCTTCCCAGCTAAGCACTAAGAAGTGGTGAAGGGCGGGCGTTTTGGAGGACTGTCTTATGTAACTTTCACGTTCAAGAAGTGCTGACTCTCAGCCTAGTTTGAATTAATGACTTTTGATTTTGATTTAGTGGTAAAGAGCAGGCGTTTTGGGGGACTGTCTTATGTAATTTTGATGCTCAGAAAATCTTTACTCTCAGCCTAGTTAGAATAAATGCCTTTTGATTACGTTTATTTCTATCGTTCGTATCGACATCAACGCGCCTAATTTTTCAGTAGTTCTAAAGTGTAATACAACAATTCGAAAGCTTATTGTAAATCTGCTTAACGGCAACTGCGAATGCAACTTTATTGTTGGGCCTACATAAATAAATAAATAATAAATAAAATTGTTTATTTATCCCAATAAATAATACACACAGACACGGTTCAAAATACATAAGGCAGACTTTTGCAAACATTTTAGTCTGAGTTATACCTCCTTCCGTAACAGATAAAATGTAAGGCCATTACTATTTGTTTATTTAACCATTCATGTACACACATTTATAAACAGACAAGAAGAATAGGACAGAAAAATTGGTACAATGCTGGAAGAGATTTTAAAGAAATAAGCATTCGCTTATTTCTTTAAAAATCTCTCCCAGCATACCTGCGGTAGGAGAGAAGATAAAGATACGAACGATGTCCAATTATTTAACTTTACTTTGTAGGCTATTCATGTAAGAACTTAAAAGTCGTGTCAAGTTTAAAATAGTAAAGCGTAGTAAATAATAACAGGTGCTATTCGCTTGTTAACTTGATTGTAATGCACTTTAATTTACTTTTACATAAAAGGTTTGTTCATTCAAACCTTCTGATCACGATTCTGACTTCTGATGAGGATAAATTTAGACGTTGAATAGAATTTCAGAATGGTATTAAAAAGAATGAAGTGGAAATCCCCAGACAAGACCCACGTGTAGAGCAATGGACAGAAAAAGCCTTCTCTATGGAAATATCTCATGCCTACATGTGGTAACAGGATTGTAGGCCCAGGGTGTGATAAGCATAAGTTTAAATATCACCATTCTTGTAGTACATTTTAAGTCAAACTCATTTATTCAAGTACGCAATAAAAAGGCACTCTTGAACATACAATTTTACAAGACAGAGGAATTGATTCTAGTTGCCCGTTTAAAAACACAGTTTCGTATGGAGACGAGACAAGAAACTCCACAGTTAAATATACCCAAAGGTAAGAATAGTACCTACGATAGTAAATCTACAGAAGAGAAGACATAATGTCCAGCAGCACGCGTAGCATGACCGCCATAGAAACGGAATTTGTCGACGGAAGAGAAGACAAAATGATAGATTGTATCGTAGAAAAATTGTGTAAAACTGAAGAGAAGAGATGTTTCTATTCTTCAGTCGACAAGAGTACGATGTTAAGTCTGATGACTATTTCTCTTTACTATTGATGAAATAGAAACATTTTTACAGAATTAAAATACATAAGGAACTTTTTTTGTTCTTGGTAGAATAGATATAGAATTGGTCATGCTACGCCGGCAAGGGAAGAAAAGAGTATTTAACTATTTCCTATTTTGGTAATTTATCGTGTGATGTGGAAAGGGTTGGGTAAAAGGTTGCGCTAAAGTACCCCGCAATTTTTTTTTAAATGTTTTTTTTTTAATTTACGGGTGTGTCAGGTCGGATATTAATTAAAATATGATTCGCAACCGTAACATATATGGCTGCAGAATTAAAATGATTAAAATCATGAATACAACCCTTTAAGTTCATTTAATCTCAGTCTAGTGGTTAGTGACCCTGACTGCTAAGACTGAAGTCGTGGATTCGATTCCCACCCAGGACAGATGTTTGTGTGATGAGCACAATCATTTGTTCTGTGTCTGGGTGTAATTTATCCATAATACGTATGTATTTAGAAATATATAAGTATGTTTATCAGTTGTCTGGTCAGCATAGTACAGGCTCTGCCTAGTTTGGGATCAGATAGCAGTGTGTTGGTTGTCCTAAGATATTATTATTATATATTATTGAATGACTTTTTCATGAAATAGTAATTAAATGGGTTTAAATAAACTTAGAATGTTGTATTGATGATTTTAATTATTATTATTCTATAAATTCATACGAGTTTCAATCGAGAATCATATTTTGTTGAAAATAAAGCATGAAATTGACTTACAAATTGCGAAAAACGGAAGAAAATTTGATTTTTGTGGGTAACCTTGGCGCTTCCTTGTTATAGTGACTTCTAGAAGAGCTTTCAGGAAGCTTACCCGTGATTCCATGTAACTTAGTACCTTCGGGGCACTCTCGCGAAAGCTTTCAGCTCTCTATATGGTATTTTCCAATAGAATATTCTTCTACGTTTTCGAATGCCTGTACTTAGCGTCTGCAAAAGCTTTAGAGTCATGTGCAAAGGCTTTGTCGCCAGAATTCCTTTTCAAATCACTAGGATTTCCCCTAATATGTCATTCCGAATCACTGTGAGACTAAATACTACCTTCATTTATCTTTTTTTTAAGTTATAACAATAATAGTTCTAAAGGTTTTATTAGCGCAACAAAAAATTAAACCGCCGAAAAAAATGGAAAAGCTAAAAATAATAAATCTTAAAATTATGAGTCGGCGCTTTGAGTATTCTTTGTTCATTGATTTTTCAGCGCCGACTCAAAATTGTAAGGTTAATTATTTTTTGCTTTTCTGTTTTTTTCGGCGGTTTAATTTTTTGTTAAAAAGTTTTTATTTTGTCATTTTTTGTGGCTTTAATGTACTAATAATACTTGGTCTATCCAATATTTTTTTTTAAATCAAAATTGGACTACTCTGTACAAAGTTATGCGTGGTTATACATTACAATCAATGAGTGAACAATCAATCATCCCCTGTTTTCTGACCCTTAGGGTTCGATTTTGTTTTCCAAATGTATATGGGACCACTCTCGGAGTATACCCTTTCCAATAAAAAAAGAATTATCACAATCGGACTACTATGTAAAAAGTTACGCGTGGACATACATAAAAAAAAAAAAACAAAAAAGAAATACGCGTCGAATTGATAACCTCCTCCGTTTTTTTCGTCGGTTAAGAAGTGTTAACTAAAGTACTAAGTGCAAATTATAATGACTTATAATATCACTAGCTTCATCATATATCAGGCGGCTCTAACAAATGAGATGAATAGTGAAACGCAAACCGCGCCGCGGGCAAAATACTAGTTATATGACTTAAGTTATAACTTATAAGCAACTTTATAACGACGCGACTTAAACCTACGCTTACTTAGCTTAGCGTAACTTAAGTCACACTTTCTAGGAAAACGTTTAAGTTACGATTAAGTTTTTTGTTAAGTGATTTTTAAGTTGATAGAGAGTTGTAGAGTTCTCTATTGGACTCTATCTTAGATTTTTGATAAAAATCTTCATGTCACGAGCTATTATAGAGAAAATACTAACGTTAGTGTCTACTCTACATTTTGCTGTAGAGAACCGTTTTAAATAAAGTTTGTTACTAAAATATCCTAGCTACGGGATAGGAATAACTGTATGAAATGTCATTAGCATTCTCTACATCAACTTATAGACCCGCTAGCCATTTTAAAATACGTAGAGTCGGCTCTACTATGATAGTAGAGACGACTTGGGAGATATTTCATTACTTTGGTCACTATCGAAAGAGCTTATAACAGAGAATGATATCTTTAAAGCTCTACATAGAACTTACTAAAGCTTTACCTCCAAAATCCTTCTGTCACACAATATCACTGAAACATAACTCGTGTTTTCCACTGTTTTCACACAGAAAATACTTAAAAAAACAATATCGGAATTAATTTTAAACACTGCACTGCAATCCGGGATTCACTGATCAAAAAATTTATCACAGAAAAACGTGTTTTTTTTTTTTGTATTTGTCCCACAAATATGCGCGCGCGCAACTGAGCTCTACGGAGGCTCTGATGGCACTGGCGGGGGACGCCTTGCGGGGGGCGGGGGCACGGGGGGGCTCCCTCGGAAACAGGTTGCGTTCAACCGTTTTGAGCGCCAATTTCTACGTTCTTTGGTACCGACGATTGATACTTTAAATGTTGATAGATGCTGGCCAAGGATGTTTTGGGTTCGAAGGAAATTTTATTTTTCGTAATTGGCCAAAAGTAGGTGTACTAGGTAAAAATATGCCTAACCCTGCGGGGAAACAGGCTTTATGTTATGCCAAATTTATTTTGACATTTTTGCATCTAATTTCCGAAATAAAATAACTAGGTTTTCCTTAGCTACCGACAATTTTTAACCGACGAAACTTTTAACTTTAAATGTTGATAGATACTGGATGCTGGCCAAGGATGTTTTGGGTTCGAAGGAAATTTTATTTTTCGTAATTGGCCAAAAGTAGGTGTACTAGGTAAAAATATGCCTAACCCTGCGGGGTAACAGGCTTTATGCTATGCCAAATTTATTTCGACATTTTTGCATCTAATTTCCGAAATAAAATAAGTAGGTTTTCCTTAGCTACCGACAATTTTTAACCGACGAAACTTTTAACTTTAAATGTTGATAGATGCTGGATGCTGGCCAAGGATGTTTTGGGTTCGAAGGAAATTTTATTTTTCGTAATTGGCCAAAAGTAGGTGTACTAGGTAAAAATATGCCTAACCCTGCGGGGAAACAGGCTTTATGCTATGCCAAATTTATTTTGACATTTTTGCATCTAATTTCCAAAATAAAATAACTAGGTTTTCCTTAGCTACCGACAATTTTTAACCGACGAAACTTTTAACTTTAAATGTTGATAGATACTGGATGCTGGCCAAGGATGTTTTGGGTTTGAAGGAATTTTTCTTAATTGGCCAAAAGTAGGTGTACTAGGTAAAAATATGCCTAATCCTGCGGGGGAAACAGGCTTTATGTTATGCCTAATTTATTTTTACATTTTTGCATCTAGTCATCATCATCATCATCATTTCAGCCGTAAGACGTCCACTGCTGGACTTAGGCCTCCCCCAATTTGGGGGGCTTTGCCATAATCGCCACGCTTGGCAGGCGGGTTGGCGATCGCAGTATGGTGGTAAAATGTATAGAGAACGCTGCTGCCCATTCTCTAGTAAGTTCCTTAGTCGCCTTTTACGACACCCACAGGAAGAAATGGGGTGGTGTTATTTTTTACGTCCGGCACTACACGGTACCTAGTGCATTGCCTTTGCATCTAGTGTCCGAAATAAAATAAGTATGTTTTTCCTTAGCTACCGACAATTTTTAACCGACGAAACTTTTAACTTTAAAATATTAATAGATGCTCGATGTTGGGCTAAGTTTTGGGTTTGAAGGAACTTTTCTTTTTTCTATTTGTAATTGGCCAAAAGTGGGTTGTATTAGGTATGTTTCTGCCTAACCCTTCAGGAACAATAGGCGTGATGTTATGTTATGTATACGTATTTATTTTTACATTCAATTTCCAAAATGAAATGCTTTTTTTACATTCAATTTCTAAAATGAAATGCTTTTTTTACATTCAATTTCTAAAATGAAATGCTTTTTTAACATTCAATTTCTAAAATGAAATGCTTTTTTTACATTTCATTTAAAAAATATAATCAAAGTGTTTTTCCTGTTGTACCGACAATTGAAACTTTAAATGTTGATAGATGTTTGGCTAAGGATGTTTTGATGTTTTGGCACATGGGCAACTGAAGGAACACGGGTGGGTTTTAGTCAGTAAAAGTCTCGACACGCCCTCCCACTCCGCCCAGAGCGGGAGAAGTCATTTGATGATTTCCCATCCAAAAAAAAAAGGATGGTTTGCGTTTGAAGGAATTTGTTTTTTTGAGAGATGGTGAATTGTAAGTGTGCTTAGATAGGTAAATATTTCTGCCTAACCCATCCATGAAAATATGCGTAATGTTATGTTAGTTGTATAATTTTGTGTATAAGGCTTGTTTAGCAACATTGTTTTTTTAATAAAAATGAATGAGCATGGGTAATAGAGAGACTTTTTTTTATTTTTAAATTTCATCTCTCAGGTCAACTTTTGATATTATCGGCTGCTTAGCCGAACTACCTTACCTAGTGTAGAAATTATTCGATGAGTGTAAAAAAAAACAGCTGTTTCGTAGGAAAAATACGCAGTCAAAATGTATGGAATACAGTTCATTTTTTTTAATTAATAGGTAACCGACGAAAAACTACAAGGACAGCAACCCCCTGCGTCTAAAACCTAAACTTTACCCATGGTAACAGTTGTGCGGCGACATCCCTACCATCCTGTGTTATGTAATAAAAAACAGGCACTAGGATACAAATTAACAAAATTTGAGAGTAACTAAATAAAAAACCAAAATTGTCGTCACGGTCAAAATGTTACAGTTTTAGCGGTCTATCTATTCACCAAGTGAGAGAGTGCAGAGTATAAAGTACGAAAAAAGCGTTCGTTCCGAAAATTCATAGAAGTTTCAGTTCATGACGCGTTGATGTCTTTTGTACGGAAGGATCCGCATTACAGTGAAACTTTACTCTGTGTACTTTTACAACGTTGTCTGTCTAGTCATCGCAATCGCGAGTTCTGAGCGTGAAGTCTTGAGTTCGAATCCCAAATCGCTCAAATGCTTATTGGGGTTTTCCCGTAGTGCTATTAAGTTTTTGGATTTTTTCCGGTTCAGCCCAGAGTCTGAATTTAAATTGTATTCGGTTTAATGTCACATCTTTTTTTTGGATGGGATTTTCTTCAAATGACTTCGGGCGTGTCAGACTTTTACTGACTTAAACCCACCCGTGTTCCTACAGCTGCCCATCTCGCGACCCTGGTAGGTCTCGCGACCCTGGCAGGTGATGTCACATCTCGCATGGTACTTATAGGGATTACATACAATTTACAAATTACTCACGAAATGAGAGTAGGCCTCTACACCTCTGTGTATGAAAAATCCAATGACCGTTTGTCCCAAACCCAGTTAACGCTAGCAACAACTACAATGACGATCACATGTACTTATACAGCGGCGAATTAAGCAAGTACACGAAAATATTATTTTTAGACTGTAATTTCTGTGCTTGTTTCGGCCTTTTTATAATATTCCTGACATGTTTGTTCGTACAAACCTACTTACAGAAATAAAATCATTTACGTTACGACGGAAGCGGACATGAGTACCAAAATCCCAGTACCTAATGGTTAAGGTGTTCACCAATAATGAGCCCGTAACCTCCATGCTTAAGAATAAGCAGCCTAAATTGTTCTGACTGCTAGCATACAAGCCTTATCTCAGTCACAGGGAGTGCACCCACCACGCTGGTCAGTGCGGATTGGTAGACGTCACATGTCTTTGCATTTTTGGATCGAGAACATGCCGGTTTCCTAACAATGTTTTCTTTCACCGTTTTGCGAGCAGTGGTGATAAAATTATTTACACAAAATAAATTGCCTTCCGGGTTTCGAACTGACCTGTTTTTTTTTTTTGGATGTGATATCATCAAATGACTTCTCCCGCTCTGGGCGGGGCGGGAGGGCGTGTCAGACTTTTACTGACTAGAACCCACCCGTGTTCCTTCAGTTGCCCATATGCCACGGCCACGGCAACTCTTTCGAACGAATCTCGCGACCCTGGCAGGCATCGGTCCTAGCAGACCCCTTCAGTATTGCTGACATCTCTTTGAGGTGAACACGTGGAACACTACGCGCCGTCGACCCGAGCCTAGTCCTTACCGGGCGGCGAGCTACCCACTACTCGCCGCCCGCAAGCTCGCGCCTACGGTGGCCGGGAGTCCGCGATCGACTCTCGACGCCCGGGGCGTCTCCTCCTGCAGCGGCTAGGGACGCGAAGGCGCAGAGACTGCCACTCTCTCACGCGCCCCGCCTCCTCCTTCGCGAGTATTACTGCTTCGCAGAAGGAGGTGACGGCTTCCCATGCCCTCTCGCTCCGTACCATGGCTTGCACCAGGGCCGAACGCGGCTGGTCGTCGCCACCGATCGCCTCCACGAGAACACAGCGGTGCTCAGCCCAGGCAGGGCACACCTCCACCGTAAGCTCTACCGTGTCCTCCAGACGATCCTCGCAATGGAAACACCCGGGCGTTTCCTCCCGCTTTATCCTAAACAAGAAAAATTATATTAGTTATTATTTTTCTCCTGTGGTAAGTTTTATTTTATCTTTAATAATTTGAATATTAATTCCTTATTATTTTAATTTAATTAGATTTAATTTAGGGGTTCTATTTTTTTTGTGTTGTCCTAGTTTAGGGGTTTATACTGTAATAATTGCAGGTTGATCTTCAAATTCAAATTATGCTTTATTAGGGGGTTTACGTTCTGTAGCTCAAACTATTTCTTATGAAGTTAGATTATCTTTAATTTTAATATCTAGAATTATTATAATTATAAGATTTAATTTAATTAAATTTTTTATTTATCAAGATATAGTTTGATTTATTATTTTAATGTTTCCAAAAACCCATGCCCGGTGAAGACCTGCGTTAGGCGAAAGGTGAGGACGCCATGGCGCCTCTCTATCCACTCCTCAAAGAGGGGGCAATATATCGCCGCTATTGTGACGTGCCCAGTGCTGGGTTGCGACGACCGTACCCGCCATGTCGCCATGAGATCACACCGGAGCTCTGTCCGCCGTGCCGCGATTTGTCGCGGCAGCGGAGTTTCGCCCCGGTGTTTCGCCTCCTCGCGCCACTCCCACATATACGCGAGGACTTTTGCCTCCAGATGCCATGGTGGCACTCCGGCAAAGACGCTCGCCGCCTCGCAGGTACCCAAATAACCTCAATCATCAAAAGTAAAACATCTTGACGAAAGCCGCTACCTCGACCCCTTCTGTGCTTCTCGCAACCGCATCATCATAAAACTCCTTTTCACCTAACAAAAAAACTCGAAGGGCACATCCAAAAATATAGATTAATGAATATATATGGAGTTTCTTGTCTGTTCTTCTCTATAAGTACCTATATGAAGAACAGCTTCATTTCTGACTGATCGACTCCTTGACCATTCAAAAGTGCAATCATCATCATTCCTCATTTCAGGCAAAAGTACTGCTGGACATAGGCATCCCCCGAAAGGGGGAGTTTGGCATAATCACCACGTTTGGCAGGCAGTTTGGCGATCGCAGTATGGTGGTTAAATACATAGAGAACACTGCTGCCCATTCTCCCTAAGTCATCCTCGGTCTCCATAAGTCCCTTAATCGCCTTTAACGACACCCGCGGGAGGAAATGACCATGGTTCTATTCTGTACGTCCAGCACCACACGGAACACTACTTGCTTATCTTATATCTATCTATATATATAAAAATGAATCCCTATTTCCCTTGGTCACGACATCACGCGTGAACGGCTGGACCGATTTCACTTTTTTTTTGTTTGTTGTGTTTGTAATTGTCAGGATAAGGTTCTTATGAAAAAAAAATTAAAAAAATTGCACCGAAAATTAGAAAATTTAAGAACTCTTATTTAAGAATACTTAAATAGGACAATGTAAACTTTTTTAATGTAACATTATGACATTTGACATAGAATTGACAGAATGCGTGATCAAATATCATCAAAAAGACGGGACAACGTCTGTCGGGTCAGCTAGTTATATATAAAAATCAATAGCCAAGCGTTAGTCTCGAGAGACTCGACTCAAAATGCCTCAACCGATTGAACTTTGTTCTTGGCTAAGGCAAAAGAAAATAAAGATAGACACAAAGGAACAACCAAAAAATCAAAATTTTGTATGGATAATCCAACTCACGGGGTACAAAGTTTTATCAGGTCATTTAATTTACACTAGTAATGTTAATACACGAATGACTGTACTTGACATATATAGTTACAACGGGGCAATGATTCCAGTCTCTTGGGGTTTTATCGACGCCATATTTTAGTTTGAAAAAGTTTTACTTACATATTTATTTAATTTATTTAATCCTTTTATTTCCCAAAAAAAAAAGTTCAATAACAATTATAACTAATACTATCTTAAAAATACTCGTGCGGATTATAAATTCATTCACAGTAGTTGAAACATGCAATAAATTAATAATAAATAGTTCACAATTAATTCTTTAAATAAATAGATTGGTTACATATAATGAAATTGTATAAAATTTAATAATTTAAAATAGAATTGAATGATTTATATATTGGGTGCCCATTTATGGGCAAAGGCCTCCTCCATCTTATGCCATTCCTCTCTGTCTTGAGCTATTCGAGTCCAGGTGGGGCCAGCCACGGCCATAATATCGTCGCACCACCGGCGCCTGGGTCTGCCTCTGGTTCTTGGTACATCTCGAGGGTACCAATGGAGAACTCTCTCACTCCAACGTCCATCTTTTTAATTAAAACTTTTAAATAATGTTTTTTTCTTCTAGGATACAAAAAATGTTAGGCAGGCTGACATAAGCTGGAGATGTAGGTACAGTACTGTTATAGGTTTACCTGGCCTACTATGGGCCGAGACACATGTAAGACAAGTAGTTGGTTGCTAATTGACCGTAAGTGCTCATACATAGATCATAAGCCACTAAGTGGTTCGTTTGAATAACCTGTTCCACGGTTAATTAAAAACGAGAAGGATTCTATAAACTTTATTACATACCAACTTTGTCCAGTGGCTACGCCCGTGTGGACGTCGAAAATTATCCCAAGGGTATGTAATACCGAGATAAAACATTCATGTGTTAATCTAGGTTTTAATCTATCATTCAAATCCGTTCTGTGATTACGTACAAAAAACATCCAAGCATGCAAACTTACACATTTATTATATTAGTAGGATTATAATATTAATAGTACTAGCAGCAAAGTGGTATCGTGCACCTAGCTTCTGACGTTTCATAAGTGCCCATGTAGGTTTATGTGAAATAAAAATATTTTGATTTGATTTAGCACTTACCCATAGATTTACTCTCTTCAAGCGAAACTACTATATGTACAATCACGATCACAATTACCATAGCCTTATCTACCCAAGATTCAAAAGCGATTTTCTCTAAAAATATCTAACACAATATTTTATATTGTATTAGATATTTTTATGGTGTCACGGACATAGTAGGTATTATCGAAACGAACCGATTATTTTATCCTTTAGTGGGTCATCATCATCATCATCATTTCAGCCGTTAGACGTCCACTGTTGGACTTAGGCCTCCCCCAATTTGGGGGGCTTTGCCATAATCGCCACGCTTGGCAGGCGGGTTGGCGATCGCAGTATGGTGGTAAAATGCATTGAGAACGCTGCTGCCCATTCTTTAGTAAGCCTTTAGTGGGTAAAACACACAATATAGTTATATTTCTGAATATTATCGTGTTTTCCATTATCATTGCGACAGATCATGTATTTACGCGAGACATCACATGTATGAAAATAAGAAAATAAGGTAAGTGATACAAATAAGGCCTACCTAATTTGAAACACTCATATCTTGATAAATTATTCGAAATAGATGATAAATAAAAGCAAGGCATTATTATTTGGTTTATATATTTTAAATAATTAAGAAAACATTATGGTAATCTTTTATCAAAAATCACTTAAAAGAGATAATTCAGGAACATTACCCTTAGGCCTTTTTAAAACACTGTGATTGAACTATTATAGGAATATTGTCATTACAGTATTAATTATATGAAATTATACATTTCATAATATCCTAGAACAACTTTTTAAGCTATTTTACTAAATATTATTTTGAAGTCGCATATTAACAAGAAATAAAGATCAATATAATAAAAAATATCCAAGCAAACAAAAATTTTAAAATTAACATATCTTCTCAAAAATATTATTAAATATTGAAAAATAAAATTATTTTGACAGGCCTTAATTAAACAAGGTACCTAACTAAATAAGGCCTTCGAACTTAATAAGTAGCATAAATTGCTTAAATTTTCCTGACAGTTAGGACATAAAAATGCGTTTAGATCATTTTTTTCAAGCCGACTCAATCCTCGTGGTACCATTGATGACACTCCACGCATTGTCTCATATCTGCAATCCTCTCCTCTTTCTTCTTTTAGCTTCAGTTGATTTTGGTTTAATCGAACGTTTCTTGTTTTGTTTGTGGGTTTCTTTTGTAGTTTTCTTTATAGGTTTCTTTCCTTTCTTTGTGTTATTCGAATTATTCTTTTTTGTTTTTTTATCCGTATTAAATAAATCTTAAGTTTCTCTCTGACCTTTATAAATCAAAGCTTTTCTACGTGGACGGTTCTTAGCAACACTGTAGTCAGACTGGAGACATACTGAGATAATTAATCTGTCAATAAACATAGTAAAGTTAAAATTCAACAGAACTCCTATTAAGGCCTAGGGTCAGCAAAAAGGCCTATTTTCAAAGTAGGCTTTATTTAGTACATTATACTTCATAAATGTTATAAGCCGTATTTAATTCGCATATTCTAATCATTACAATTTAAAGTCATAGTTACCTTTTTGAAGAGTTATATTGTGATTCGTATATATTATTTGAAACAAAACTACAAAGAATAACGTATTAAAATTGGATAGAAAATACGGCAAATTAATAACGCGCAATAAACAATAGATAAATAAGTTAAAAGGAGTATTAGAAAAGATTTAAGAAATCTAAATACACATCTAGTTAAATCAGCTTTAGAAAACCATACATCCCTGAGAGTTTTAAAACAAGGCGTCACAAAAGGAAGAAGTTGGATAAACTGTTTAGTAGATCATAACGGCACAAAATATTACAGCAGAGACAAAATCATGGAAATTGCAACCAGATTCTATAGATTATTATATTCCGACCACTGCCCACCATATAACGGTAACAAGTACAGTCGTTCAGATTCTATTCCCCCAATAAACGGTCATGAAGTGCACAAAGCACTGACTACAATGCGTTATGATAGAAGTCCTGGGGAGGATGGTATCACTACTGAAGCGCTCAAAATTGGCTCTATCACTTTGTTGCCCCACCTTACAAACCTGTTTAACACCATTCTAGAATCAGGAAAAGTTCCAAAATCAATGTGCCGTTCCAATATAATCCTTCTGCATAAAAAAGGCGACAAAAGCGATATTGGCAATTATCTTCCAATCAGTTTAACATCTCACATCTATAAAACTTTTATTAAAGTAATACATAATCGCATAGACGGGAAACTGGATAAACGTCAACCACCAGAACAAGCTGGATTTCGCCCTAGCTTCTCGACAACTGACCACCTACACACCTTGAACCAGTTACTTGAAAAATTTTCGGAATTCAATATACCGCTCTACTTAGCCTTCGTAGATTATACGAAGGCCTTTGATAGCATAAAACACTCAGAAATATTTAAGTCGCTAGAAAACCAAGAACTGGAACAGCAATATATAGACCTTCTCAGAAATATTTACCACAATAGCACTGCAGACATCAAACTCAGTACTGCGGGACCGTTATTTAAAATACAAAAGGGTGTTAAGCAAGGTGACCCGCTTTCCCCAAAATTATTTACAAGCACTCTTGAGGAGATATTTAGAACACTGGCAGCCTCATGGACGACCAAGGGCATTGAAGTAGGCAACAGAAAGTTGACAAATCTCCGTTTTGCCGACGACATAGTCCTTTTTGCCCCCACCGCTCTAGAACTACAAATTATGCTTCAAGACCTAACCACGGCAAGTCTTAAGGTGGGACTCGCGATGAATCGGTCTAAAACCAAAGCCATGACCAACAGCACTAAGCGTAGGGTCGAGGTAGATGGGCAGAAAATAGAGTATGTTGATGAGTACATCTACTTGGGCCAGTTAGTTTCTTTCGGAAACAGGCAAGGAAAGGAAATCGATCGCCGCATCCAAAATGCCTGGAAAAGCTACTAGTCCATGAAGACGCTAATGAAGGGTGATCTACCGATTTCCCTGAAGCGAAAACTCATCGATATGTGTATCCTGCCCGTCCTAACCTACGGTGCTCAGACCTGGTCACTCACCGATTCACAAAAGTTCCGGCTTGGAGTTTGCCAAAGAGCAATGGAGCGCAGCATTTTAGGGGTTAAAAGAACTGACAAAATACGAAACACCACGTTGCGCTCCAAAACGGGAATCCTAGACGTAGGCAAAAAGGCTGCCAGGCTAAAATGGGACTGGGCGGGTCACATCAGCCGCATGCACAGCGACCGCTGGGCAATAGTCTCCACACAGTGGGTGCCTGACGATGGACGGCGCCGGCGAGGCCGGCCCAAGAAGAGGTGGCGAGACGACCTCGACGCGTACTCCAAGGGTTGGATCGAGGTGGCCCGGGAAAAGGATACTTGGAGGGATTTGGGGGAGGCCTTTGCTCAGCAGTGGGACAGTGTAGGCTAATATAATTTAAATAATAACGCGCAATGAAAACGCCCGTCTGTCACAAACGACCGGCCACTACCGTCGCTGTGAGCGCGAGCGGCCTCTCTCGCACTGTTTGCCCACTCGTGGGGCTGTCGTCGATGCGTGTGTGAAGTGTTTTTGATGTAAATATATTTTAACCGACTTTTCCGCATTACAGGCCTTATTTGAGCGTAGGCTTTATTTGTATCAAGTACCTTATAATGAATATAAAGGCTCGACAGACCGGCGCGATGTTACTCTAGTCGATCATTCCCCATGAAGATTTCATAGACATTGTTCTAGACGAGTCGCGTCGCACTGTTACGTCGCGCCTGTCTGCGGAAGCCTAAAGGAGTAAACCGAAAGCGTATTTTAAGTTTTTCTATCTAGAATTTCTCAGTAACAGCCCAGACTTTGTGTCCTAATGATGCGGATGATGGCAACAGGCTCGTCCCCAATTACATGAGAATAAAACATAACTGCCGAACTGTGGGTGTACTACATGTAACTTGACTTCTGCCTAGCCCTTTGGAGAATACAGGCGTTATGTTATGTGTGAGCAAACCAAAATAAACTTTCACTGCAATAAGACTGTCTAGACTCATCAGTCAAGCAGGGCGTCCTGTTCCCTTAAGTTTCTCGGTATGTCTACAATTCTAGGACTAGTTCTAGTGCACAAAAACGTATGAGCGATAGGCATCAACTGTCGAGTGCATGCTGAGATCGACTGAGGTTTGGTACAACCGTGAGACGCACATTTTTTTATGGGTACTTGTTGCATTCGTTTCAGCAAGGAAGCAAAGGTAAGTTACTCGTATGTTAGTGGCAAAAAAATTGGTAACTATTTTCTTAGTTCAATCATATTCTTACTGTCAATATTTTATTTTCTACTACGGTTTAATGAAGGAATCAAATGATAATTGTATTATAACAAAATCGGCACAACAATCGTTGTTCTACGCAAACAAAAATCAACTGTTGTCAGTAACGCCATCTATCGTGTTTAGTTGAAACTTCTTACGTCTGTGATATACCTATAGCAATGTAAACTTTTTTTTTAATAGTCATTTAAGACGTACAAAGATTTGAAAGAACATAGGTACCCACCTAAGTAATTTTCTACTCTAACTATCCATTTATGAGGAGTCAAAAATTTTAAGTTTACAAAAACATTAAATCCTGTGCAGATTGAATTTAACTGAAATGGCGCACAAATTCCTTTTAGGACATAAATTAATCAGCTTATATTATCCTACTTCTGAGTTCCAGGCCTTTTTCTTTCAGAGGGAGCGGGCTATGTCTAATGTCACATGTCTTCGATATTTTGGTTCTAGGACGTGAGGGTTTACTGCCAGGATTGCGAGATTTGTTCGAAAGAGTTACCGTGGCCCTGGCATATAGGCAACTGAAGTAACACGGGTGGGTTTTAGTCAGTAAAAGCCTGACACGCCCTTCCGCTCCACCCAGAGCGAGAGACGTCATTTGACGATTTCCCACCCACAATAACAAAAAAATGACGTCCGGGGTTGCTCTCGATGTTTCTTCACCGTATTAAGAGCAGCGGTGATGAAATTATTTACACAAAGGAAAGCGCCTGTCTGAGTTCGAACCCAAAACTCGTCAGTTGGGACATAAAATTATAACACAGAAATATTAATAAATAGTTTTATTATTTTTAGGCATAAACTATTATGGGATTACAAGCTCAATTCAAGACTATTAGCCAGTGAATTAGTTGGTAGCATGAGTTGTTTCCGAGGAAGCGACAAACATACGCCGACTGATAATAGCTGCATGGATCAATCAAAAGTTAAGCTACGCTTGCCGCGGTCGGTTCGTGGACGGGTGACCCTCTTTACATACCAAGACCATTCCGTGCCTCGGAAAGCACATTAAGCCGTAGGTCCCAGCTGTCTTTCGTAGATCTTAGAGTCGTTACGGGTCACAAGAAGCCCGGAAGTCTTAAAACCAGTCTTACCAAGGGGTATTGTGTTACCCAGTAACCGAGTTGTGGTCAAACAGGCAGATGCTCTATGTAAAATAATGGGTAATTCAGCTGGATCCAGTGAGATTGGAAGCCGACTCCAACATAGATGGGTAAAAGCTACGCAGGCTCCAAGCGACCCGGTTTCTCTCTCTTGAGTGTTACAGCTTACAATAATTAAAAAAGGTCAATAGGTGCGGAAATTTATTTATTTTACTGAATACATATAAATAGATACTACAGTTATACAAGTTCTATACTACAGTTATATAAATTCTATACTACAGTTATATAAGTTTTGCACTACAGTTATACAAGTCTATCCGGTCGAGTGCACCAAGTGAATTTTGTCCCTGTTTTGTATTGAGCGTTTTAACAAATCAACAATATAACAACGGGAATCGAACGTCACGCTTGTTCAATTTTTTTACCAGTGCGCAAATTGTTTTTGGTGGTTCAGTATCAGTAATAGAACACATTTCAACTATTTTTTCAATACTTTTTTTTTATTTTTATCCGACCTTAAATCAGTAAACTGTGGACACCCTACATATTTCGTAATATGATATCGACAATAGTAATAGGTCAGTAACCACGCGCCGGCGTATGTACTTCAAACTTCTTAGAATTTTGACCGATCGAACAGCTGGTAGATACTTGTAGCTACGCTCGGTCAAACATCTTTCGTTAACGATAACTTAATTTTTTTATATTAAGATATATCAAAATAAAAACTGCATGGTTATTATAACTCGTTTAAGTTTAATTTGTTAAAATTTGCGCACTGGTTAAAAACTTATCCTGTATAAGTTCAAAAAACATTGAGTTCTATAATAAATACATTGAGAGAGAATGTGCATTGAGTATTAGAAAAACACTACAATACACACAATTACATAAGTGTTAAAAGTATTTTCTACAGTTGGTATAATAAAGTATGGCAGAATTTCAGCACTTGAGTCTAGATCCCCTAACATAGTAAATTATTGTATGTTTTTCAAAAACAACAGATTTTTTAGCTGTTTCATTGAAAAGTGCATGCAACCAATTTTTTTTTTAAGTACTGAATTTACTATGATGCCCAGAGTCATATTTCAGTGAATGTCTTATATTAACTAACTTAACACTAGCAATCCGCCCCTGCTTCGCACTGATTTTATGACTGCACAAAATATCAAGACTTCTCTTTTATATTTATGTACTACACAAAAGCTGCTGGAAAAGTCTCCCTAAGACAGTGAAACCACATCAAAATCAATTCTGTAGTTTAGATGAACAATGCAGTCAGACGTACAGACACAAATTTAAATTTTAATGTATTGAAAATACCTCATGTGCAAAGTAGTGCAGATTTTTTTTTTTTCCATATAATGAAACCCTCATCGAAAATAATTTAATTTTTAAATACATTTTGAAGATTATCACCTTTCAGACCTCATGTACAAAGTAATGTAGGCAACATTACTTTGTACATGAGGTCAGTTCAGTGGGAAACAGTGACATAACTTACACATATTTACCATCAATAACATATTTTACACACAATGTACTGTATCAACATATAATGTAATTAACACTACTCACTCCTGCATGCGTAGCATGACCACCGTAGAAAGGGGTTTTGTCGACGGAAGAATAAAAAAAGTGACAGTTCACACAATGTGAAAATTAACAACAATAAATTATATTTATCCAAAGTTTCTTGATTTATTTACTTACGGTTGTTGTTTTGTTTTAAATCTAAATCAACTCGATTAGTCATGGCGATTATAAAATCAAATCGTCTTCACTACCATACACAACAAACAGTTGTCAGTGTGATTTTGACAGTTAGGATAGATAACTTTCTTCTGAAATAGTCTAACTCTATAGGGACGTAGACAACGATTGTGAGAAACAAATGACAAGATGACAGATTGTAGAAAGATTTGTACGGTGCAATGTCAAAATTAGAGAAATTAATCAGGACAGTTTTTTCTCTAATTTTCTAAAGAGGTGTGTCTATTCTTCATAGAAATGAAAGCACCATGCTTAGCCTGCATAAAACAGTACAAATCTTTCTACAATCTGTAATTTTCTCTATTTTCTGTCAACAAAACCCGTTTCTATGCTGGCGTAGCTTGACAGTTCTATCTCTATTCTACCAAGAATAGACCAAGTTTTTTTATGGTGATTATGCTACGCGTGTTGCTATACCATCTGTCTATTGATGCCATCTCTTTCTCTCATTTCACATTGATGGATAAATAGGAATCTTAGTCTGAATATAAACAAAAAGACACAGAATGAAGATATTAAATTGTGAAGCATTGTAAGCCACCTACCTTAGTTTAGTTTTAGTAGTATAGTTATCCTATGAGAATGTAATACTGCAATAAAAAGTCCTCCATTCTACTATATATGTATATCAATCCAGGGTATGAACTATCTGTGTGCAAATTTCACAAAGTTCAACCGAAGTTAAAATTAAAGGGTATATTCGGCCAGTACATTGGTTTGTCCTTATCATGAATACTAATACACTGAGTCAGTAAAGACATTTCTAATGCTGATATCTTTTCCCAACCATCCCCATACAATTTTTTTAACGTTTCCTGATTATCTTCTGCATTTTCTGTGGGACCAGCCTCCATATCCTCTATATGTCTATTTTCAGAATCATTCTGAGCTCTCATCCTTTCCCTCTCTTGCCTGGCAAAGTCTCTGTACACCTGATTGTCCCTCAAGAACTGGATATACTCTTCACTCACCTCAAGCTCCGGTTCAGAGGTTCGTCTGCCAGGCGAAGTTTTTTCGGAATCAGAAGGCTCGTAATCAGAGACTGGTAAATCGCATTTGAACTGTACGTGGGTTGCACGGCTTACATTAGAATATTTCTTTCTCATCTCTGCTTCGATACTCTTTTGACGTAAGGTCCTATGTAATATCAAGTTTTCTTGCTCCAAAGCTAAGGCTTTAGACTTCCAGAAAGCTAATTCATTCTTCAGCTGCCAAGTAGCAGCTTTTGTAAAATCTTCAGCCCAAGATGTCATTGTGGTTTCCAAATCTGGAGAGAGTGCAATCTGTGGTATTCGTGGTATAAGACGTTTTATGTGGACGCTCAGTTTTTCTAAGTCGGTAAATATTTTCCGTCGTCGACTTCTATCGATGGTTTTCAAAATGTCGGCTTTTGTTCTACAATTCGGTTCTTCCAAAATCAACTGGTCGGAAAACATGTTAAAAACCTTATGTCTACTCAGCAGCCATTTATTGTGTTGCCAGCCGGGCAGTGTTCCCAAGAATCCCAAGTGAAAAAGTTCAAATGATCGAGTTCTACTTCTAACATCGAAATTATCGTCTGGTGGGCAAAACTATCGTAGAAAAGAAAAATCTTAGAACAATAATAAACCTAGAGCAATAGTTTGAATTGAAATGACAATAATAGAAGCAAAATCGGAGTAAATGGAAAGTGGCTCTACTAGTGGCGCTAGCATCGTAAACTGTAAACAACATTTTCATCTCGAGAAAATCCTCATAGATTCCAGAGAGAGATGGACTCCAGACTCCTCCACCCTGGTATGGGCGGAGGAGTCTATCAGACACTTACTGACTAAAAACCTCCACGGTGTTCCGTCCCACACCTAAGTCGAGGATCACGGGATCTAGTGCGTCTTGCGCGATCCCTGACTGGTGCCGGCCCACCTCTGAAATGAAGCAGACTTGCAGCTTTCCGCAGCCTCCTTCTGCAGCACGACTGTTTCTCAGAAGCATACCACTGCACTGCTTCCCAGGAGTCCTCACTGCCAACCATCGACTTGACAGCTCGCAGCGACAGGTTACTGCTTATTCCTGAGATGAGGGCACGTCACGGCTCCTCCCAAGTGGCACACTCTGCCAGCATATGCCGCACGCCAGCAACCTCCTGGTTGACTTGCGAGATGCCTATGATGCCATACACAAAAATAGGTAAAGAACTATAGATTAAATTATTCCTCTGAAGTACTTACTAATTAATTTTCCCAGTATCCAGCGTTTTTTTAAACAAAACACTAAGAATAATGTAAGACAAATAGAAACAAAAACTTGCAGTTAAGAAGAAGCAAGAACTTGCAGTTGCAACACGACGAACGAACAACTGTTGGAGTTGGGAGCGGCAAGCAGGGAAGATGAGAATATAACGAATACGCTTCAGCTTAATATTTTATATTAGAATACCAAACCGACATTTGCTTTTTTACATAGTTATAGAATTGGGAATCAACACACCATGATAACCAAAGGGTTGCTCACAAACACTTACATTAGGTCAGTGCTACATAATCGATTTGATTCGATTCAACAACAACAAAGCAAAGCTTGGCAAAAAAGAGTTTGGAAAAATGAGGGCGCTTGTTTTGCAGGTATGGCCATAAAGGCCATACCTGCAAAACAAGCGCCCTCATTTTTAGCTAGGACTAAAAAGATAAGACTCTTGTTGTTTTAATCAACAAACACACGAGATCCCGGGAATTCTCAATAGTCAAAATTTCAAGACTTGACAGGCACACCGGCTTCAGTATTTTGTAGGTTTTATTCATTGGATTGCGCATTACTTGGCTAAAATACCCTTTTATTACACAAGTGAGAATGGCATCATACTGCATATAAACATACAACACAACGAAAACATGTTCAGAATAAAATAAAATTAAGATAGTACAACCACTCCGGGATTGCCGATTGAAACCTACACCCGGGAAATAATGTTCAGCAATCACATTTGCGGCCTGTATTGAATTTGACATGAAAGAATACTCTTAATTCTGACAGTTCATAGTCGATAAACAGCTGCTTACTGTCTGAAACTAATTGGAAGTCTGTCTATAACATGGTGTCTTAGAGCATTTACATAAATATGTTTAATCCTACTCCTTATTGTTTTATTCATTTTGTATATGTACAAAAGCAATAATAATTGATAGTTAATCAGAAATAAGTGAAATACAACTGGGAACATAACACAATGACAGAGAAGCTACCTGTAGTTGATAAACAAAGCAGTGTTGCCACAAAAAAAAATTTTAGTTCCAATTGTCACCACGTCAGACTCTTTTTTGCCAAGCTGTACATAAGAACTTTATAGACCCTCGGTAGACAAGTGAGCGGTATAAAATTGTTGGGTTCCACATTGGTTCCACAGTACTGATACTTGGAGTACTAATCCTGATATATGGAGAAGATGGGTTATCCCTGTTGTTAAGAACTGGGACAGCGATCCTGACTGTAAGTCTGACTAGAACTATTAGGATACGCGAGCGTGCGACCTTTGGAACCACGTGCTCCAAAAGTTGTGCTTTCCGTCCGGCCCTGGAGATTTCTCGGGGCAACGGACGGATCGCACAAGCAACATCTTGGGAGCTGATGCTAAATGGCCCATTTCTGGCATTTGACCGCACGATCTCCCTAATCCAATCACCTTCGGTATGATTGACAGGCGCCAGACGTTTCGCCAGAACGAACACATGGCGTCATCATCCGGAAGGGTCGTGTCATCCACACCTGGGTCCTGTCACTCCCAAGCTCTATAAACCTACCTATCATCGCTTTGGAATGTGTGGTTCTGGATGTACCGCTCCACCCTCCGCTTGTACCGACGAATACGGTTTGCCCATGCACAGATCTTTTGCTTCAAGAAGTTGATGCGCTCTGTGACGCGGGGCAAATAAGCTCGAGGACTAACATCAGTCCTGCAGAACGCCTGCTTTACAAAGCGCACACCTCGAGGACGAGTATTGCCCTCCCTGAAGCAGATTAGCTTACCGATGAGTGCCTAAACCTCACCGATACGATGCTCAATCCTACACTGCTAAGCTGGTACGACTGAGTTTGGTCGTGTAGCTCTGTTACTATTGGGAAGCTTTACAAGAGCTACACGACAAGCTGCTACAGCTGCACAGTACAAGATCGAGTGGGTATCGGCGAGATCTTACAAATTATTATTATCATATCACATTATTTCATCTTCAGCAGCCTATAATGTTCCCGCTGCTGGGACTTAGGCCTCTTTTCAGTGAGAACGACTGGGCCATAATCTAACACGCGGCCCCAGTGCGGGTTGGTAGATGCCTTCTTTTTTTTTTGGTTCTAAGTCATTCCGGTTTCCTCACAGTGTTTTCCTTCACCGCTTGGAGAGCAGTGGTGATGAAATAAATTGCGAAACTTAGTAAGTAAAAAAACGAAGTAAATGTACCTGCTTGGGTTCAAACCCACGCCCTACAACTCGTATGTTGCAACAAATTAAATTATTTATCAGAAAAAAAAAACTTACTAATGGAAAAAGGCATTCTTAGATTTGAGGGAAACGGAATGGGAAGAATGGATTAAAATGAATGTCAAAACTGTCAAAAGTGACGTTTACGAAAGCGATTTTATTATTGATGAAAACAGAAACACTGAATTTTAAACAAACAAACAGATTATTAAAACGTTAAATATGGATTATAAGAACCGCTGTCGGACTTGCTTAGGTAGTGAGAAAGAAATGCGCTATATACACTCCCGAGTAAGAATCGCTGGCGAAGAGGTTCATCTATCAGATATTCTTCAAAAATTTTACAATTACAAGGTAATTAATTATTCAGCTGCTTTTAATTTCAGTGCTGCATTTTGAGCTCGTAAAATTTTCTTGTAGCCCGTCCGCTGAAGCACGATCGCGACCCTACTGCAGATATATTTAAATCACGATCCTCGATTATGAAGATTGATACATACATACATAAACTCAAGTATTTTCCCCGTAGGGGTAGGCAGAAAGTACGGATCGCCACCTGCTACGATCCTTACATACCTTTGTATGTATGGATATGATTACGCTAGTTTGTAGAAAAACACTTTTCATTGAAAAGTATTAAATCTATTTTTTTATTAGCCTACACTGTCCCACTGCTGAGCAAAGGCTATTAAAAAAAAAAAAGTTTTTTTTTTAATCAATAAAAATAACAAAATCATACCTTAAATAAAATGTGCTTGTCTGACAAAAGTGTTGGTAAACTTTTAATAATCAGATGAACACATTTAATTTATTATTTTATTTGTTGAACACACCCTAAGTGTATACCAAATGCCTATAAATTATGTTATTGAATTTAACTTTTTTCTAGGTTGCCCCGGACCCCATGTTTCCTGAAAACATATGCATCAATTGTGTCCATCAACTCACCATTACTTACTCCTTCAAAGTCCTCATAGATTCCAGCTCTAAAACCTTGATGGACAACCTTTCCCTTCTTGATTCAACAAGCGAAAACTATGACTGTACCTATGAATCTGATGACCAAAAACCAGACTACCATATAAACATGAAAAAGAGAAAAATAAAAAAGATAGAACGAAATATTGATGATGAGATTCGGCTGTTGTTTTGTGTTGAATGCAAAGCAGAGTTCCATTCTGTGAAACTGCTCAATGAACACTGTGCAAATAATCATCCCACTAAATCTGAAATTGGAAGGGATTGTGATTATTGCAATGAGAAATTTGAAGATTTTCGCTCACTGGTCTTACACAGAAAGTTGCATTTGAAACCATATTTATGTGAAAACTGCTGGGAAGGGTTCTACAATGAAGATGAGCTGAACACCCATTCCTGTCAACCTAACATAGACAATAAGGAGAAAAACAAGGCTGAAAGGGTATTGCGTCAATGTGATCAATGTGGGAAGTCATATCCTCCTGGTTATATAAGAATCCATATGTTAACACACAGCAATGATCGTCCGTACAGCTGTAAGTTCTGTCCGAAGAAGTTCAAAGTACCCGGTGGCCTCCATTCTCATGTTCTGTGGAATCATAAGCGAACGAGAAACCACAAATGTGAAGTCTGCAATGCTACCTTCATATCTTCAAGTTCAAGAAGTTCTCATATAAGGAAAAATCATCTAAAAGAAAAGAAATATGGCTGTGACAGTTGTGGAAAACGGTTCTTCTCCAAATCTGAATTACAGAGACACTCTCTGACGCACACTGGAGTGAAGAATTTCCATTGCCATCTGTGTGACAAGTCGTACCAAACTAGATACGGTTTGAATGTGCATTTGAAGTCTCATTCACCAATGAATGTATTGAATTTGTAAAACAAAGTACAAAAATGTTAATTTGATCTCAATTATTTAGGCTAAGTATTTATTAACAATTCATTAATATAATTATGATTGCAATGTATGTATGAATAATATTATGTATGAAATATAGTTTTGGAAGAACACACAAAATATTTCTCAATAAACCTCTTCTATTTTGGGTATCAAATAATAAATCTTTATTGTGCAGGTACAGAAACTTTAATAAAATTAATTTGAATATAATTTTACCATAAATAATCAGGAATTAATTATTTTCGAAACAATTGATAATAAATCGAAACAAAATGGCGAAGTACTTATATTTAACTTACTCCATACAATATGTGTTTGAAACAAAACATAATGTTATAATTATATGGGAATATAATAGGATATTGCTAAAGTCACATAACAGCAATGATTATTAATTTTGACTCCTACTCGAAAGTTGTGTTGCAGCACCAAGTGTAAGGCATTATTTTGAAGCAAGGCTCGTATCCCAATACATAATACCATGATATGAGTATAGCTTACTATGAATATATATTATAATATTTAATTGACTTTTCTATTGCTTTGCGATACCAAGATTTCATATAAATTATTTTTCTACTACAAACTCTATTCCAGTACTCCTCTTATCTGGTACTTAAAAAAAAAAAAAAAAAAACTTACCTATTTACATTATCATGTAGGAACATTATTTTGTTAATACCAGGATCGATGGCACGTCTATCCAATCTATATACAAACTTTTGGTGGGCTAATACTTGAATAGGAGTAATTTAGAATAATCAAATAACTGGCGCAGCTTGGCGAATAGATAAAAAAATCTTCGATTATAATACCCATTTTAAATAATAAATAGTTTTGCACAGTCCATCACTTTTGGGGAAAGTATAATAGAAGAACAAAAAAAGAGAAGACAATAAAAGAATGCCACACTATCTTTCGCTTTCCGTCGACGGTATAGTAGGCCTCGTAATCGCCACCTTCTGGTTCAAAGTCGCATGCAAGACCATACAACAAGGTCTATGTAACTTGTTAGTCGATAGAGATGTATAGTAGATATATGTTGATACTAGATGTCTATGTGATAATTCCAAAATAAGTGCAGTTTCAATTAACTGGACATTGTTGTAAAAATTGACATTGGCAATTACGAGGTTGACCATAAACTTCCAATTAAAATTGGACACTTTGCCTGCTTTAAGTTAAATACAAAGACAAAATATTAAAACTCATTATACATCCTCTTTAGGTTTTCTAACTTTACGCAAAAACCTCATAGAAGCAGTAGACCTCGAATAGGAGTCAAACTTACATAGATTTAATGCATGTATTTATAAAAATATAAAAAATATCACTCTGTCCAGTCTGTTTACCAACAATGTAATTCGTTCACTAGGCAAGCAACGCCCAAACAGTTTTCGTAACTATACATATTTGTAATCCGTTATATTCGAGTGTATCCTGAAATAGAAAAATATATATTTTAACATTTTTTGTTTATTTTAAATGTTGGCAAAATTGAACTGAAACTGATGGTGTTGCCACATGCAAATGCTGATTTTACTTATAAACAGATACGAGCAAGTGCAATTTTATTTACATGGGTAGGTAGTTATTTATTTATTAAAATGGAATTTATAAATCACAATAATTTTGCAACTTTGAAGAATGTCACATAGCTCCAGGAGTTTGTGCTTAAACTTTAGAAGAAGAAAAACCAAAATATAGACTATACATTTCCAAAAACTAGTGCTCACCATTCATGTGCAGTTATCACAAGAAAACCAGTGTATTAATAGTTCTTAGGAAAAATTCATTCATTAGTATGTAATTTTTGTATACTTAAATTATATTTCCTTTAAAGACGAAGTTAAAAGACGAAGCGATTATGATTTTACAATTTCTACCTCAAATATTAGACACAAATTTAATGTTTCGTAAATGCCATAAGATTTATTTATGTACTTAGTACCTATATCCTTCATAAAAATGAACTGTAAGTATTTATAATATTTAGTATCAAATATAATAAATAAGTCTACTTAACTATGAGATGTAATAATTTGTGAATTGGTTGCAAAAAAGTTAGTCACAAAAGTAAAAATAGTAGTAAGTTATAATAAATCTAAAAAGCAGTAATCTATCATAATGTTTTACCTATGAAATTAGATAAAAAATGACGTTTGTACCTGAAATGTTTCATGAACTTGATTATAAATTATCAATAGCTATTAATAAATTATGTTATGTTTCAATCTACTATGTGTAATGCCTGTGTGTTAGCACACTATGAAAATATTAGATAGGTACTTTGAATTGGGCCGCTCTACGTTCGTCTAGATATTAAAATACAAAGCATGCAAATATAATTATTTCTTAAGACAATCCAATTATTGACGGTCAAGATTGGCTATGATAGCTTCATCGGTCAATATACAGGATGGCAGACATCCATCTGCACGATTTAAATTGAATTGCAGTAAGTACTTGATTCTGAATCCCTTAGGTAGAAAAATGTTTTAATTCATAAGTAGTAGCATTATTTAATGAAAAACGAAAGCACCAGCGTTGCTAAGTAGACTGAAATAGAATGATTTACATTTTGCTAACTAACATTAATTCAATAAAATATTAGTAGAAATGACAGCTTGTCAATATTAAAGTTGCGTTTTAGAATTGATTTAACTCAAAAGTAATGTTCTAGTCTCAGCCCCGACTGCTTGGGTGCTTCTGATCAGCTCATGCTCCACTTACTGGAGTGTCCTAAGTGACCATTCACCTAAAGAATGCCACTGATCCCGCAACCAACATGGCTTGCTACTGGGGTCAAACAATATTTAAAAAAGAAAACAACGATGAATAGTATTGACTCGAAAAGAATTCCTGAGTGTACTACAAATCAATCAATCATTAGCGGTTAAGCTATATACCGGATGACATTTTTTACCGTCTCGACCTTCATATGGTGTGTTCTGTAACTAGAATAGAAGGCAGGAAGGCCTTTAGATTCATCGTAGGTGACTAAAGAAGCGCGGGACACGGGCGGAAAGGGATGCGTGTGCGGCTCGTGCGCCTGCGAAAGATCAATGAGGCCGCCGATTGGCTGGCTTCAAAGGGTAGGACCGTGCTACGAAATCATTGATACATGCCGCGCATTGAGTAGGGTGCGTTTAATTTGAGTTTGGATAGGTTTTTAATTGGTTTTTTGTTTTTTTTTTGGCCAAATTTCTGTTTCTAACCGTCGAAAAAAACGATGGAGGTTATCAATTCGACGCGTATATTTTTTTGATAATTTTTTATTTTTTCCCATATAAATTTGGAAAACAAAATCGAACCCTAAGGGTCGGAAAACAGGGGATGATTGATTGTTCATTCACTGATTGTAATGTATAATCACGCATAACTTTATACAGAGTAGTCCGATTTTGATAATTCTTTTTTCATTGGATAGGGTATACCTTGCCAAGTATTATTAGAACATAAATACTACAAAAAATCATAAAATAAAAACTTTTTAACAAAAAATTAAACCGCCGAAAAAACTGAAAAGCAATAAATAATAAACCTTAAAATTTTGAGTCGGCGCTAAAAAATCAATGAACAAAGATCACTCAAAGCGCCGACTCATAATTTTAAGGTTTATTATTTATTGCTTTTCAGTTTTTTCGGCGGTTTAATTTTTTGTTAAAAAGTTTTTTTGTTGTTCTAGTATGAAAATGTTACTTTAAATGTGTAATATTTATTGCTGGATCAATTTCATTACATGTTATTCAAAAATAAAAATACCAAAAATTTCTACGCCAAAGGCTTCTACTCCGTTCACCTATTACCCCTATTTTTTTTCAAGACGTTAAAAAATGTCACCCGGTATATCTTTCTGTTTCTGTCATCTTCAAACGAATGATAAAAACAGAATTATGTTTTAATGTCGCGATTTGTGGTGCAAGCGAGCCTCTCAATATTGATCTGCACAAAATAATATTCTAGTTTGAAAGCCTTTAAAAAACCGCCACTAACAAACTACAAGCGACCCAATCCACTACATAAATATACATAAAAACAGATAATCACCGCCGTGCCTAAAAATTCATGTCTAAGCCTATTTGATACATAACTTCGTCCATTTCCTGACCGAACATGCCGGTTTTTTCATTCCTTGTCACCGTACCATTTGGTTCGACCTTCGAGGTGGTCGGCTCGTCAGCATCCGAGTGGTTCGAGGTGCTGATGTTGAGGGTCGGGAGGCCCAGGGTGATGCGGATCTGGTCCGTGAGGTGCGGTGCGGAGACCACTTGGTGATAAATGCCTTCGGCAGTACTCAGTATTTTGTCCACATCTAGGCACATTGATAGGTCGTTTACGTGCTGGAAAAGAAGATTAATGTGTTATTGTAAGTTCCTTTATCCCGTGTGGTTCCGGACGTAGAGAATAGCGTCACCTGCTTCACGACGGTATCGTAAAAGACGACTAAGGCTCTCACTAGAGGATGGGCAGCAACCATAATGCGATCGCCAACCTACCTGCGAAGCGTGGCGATTATGGGACAGCCACCCAAATTGGGGGCTACGCTACATAATTGACAATAGATTTTACTTAACCCAACAGTGGAAATTTTACGGCTGAAATAATGTTGATGATGGTTCAGATGCAATATGGATTCCTCTCGTTCGGAGAAATTAGCAAAGGATAGACCTGCACCCTAATTGTGAAACGCACTATTTATCAGAATCTGAATGGGAATGAAGATTATTTCTAAGCCATTGCGTCATTTGTTCGAATAAATTGTCGGCTCAGCAACGTAAATAACGCAATGAATTTTGTTTAACTATCAATATGAAACCAACTCCTACCGATAAAAAGTTACGCAATTACCCATTTGTTTGGTGAAGCATAATGTTAATCCCTTTGAAGACTAGCAGAAGAGTGTTCTCGACGGCAAGCGGGACTGCTTCAAGAGTAAGCCACTCACTCTATCATACTATACTATTACCAATATGGTAATCAATCATATACATACTATGCACGCACTTTTACTGCAAACACGCTATAAAACAGGAATACTCACCGCTGCCGAAATCGATAGGAGAATACAGGATGGCAGGAACATCGACGCGGAACTTGTTACCATGGATTCTGAACTCCACAGCCACGTGCATTGCATAAAGGCATATAAGCGGTGTCTACCTCGGAAAATGACCATAACTCGGTCAATTACGTTTTAATCAACATCAACATCTGCCTAGCGTTTTTCCAACTATGTTAGGGTCCGCTTCCAGTCTAACCGGATACAGCTGAGTACCAGTATTATACATGGAGCGACCGCCTATCTGACCACCACAACCCAGTTATTGGATAATACGATACCCCTTGGTAAGACTGGTTGTCAGACTTTCGGGCTTCTGACGACCCGTAACGACTGTCTAAGATCTACTAGACTGCCGGGACCAACGGCTTAACGTGCTTTCCGAGGCCCGGAAGGGTCTTGGTATGTAGATAGTCACCCATCCACGGACCAACCGCGGCAAGCGTAGCTTAACCTGAACGATCAACCCGTGCGGCGTGTTATTAGTTAGCCATAAGCAATTATATTTTAATGTGACTCCCAAAATTATTATGAAACTAACTAAATTATTATACCTAAAAGAAGCCTGTGTTTGTCTGCCTAGACAAGAATAGGCGGCCTAGTGCCTATCTATACAGTAAAGCAATGCACGCCACTGTCCACAGCGTTGTAAGTTATAGTCGGTTATATAAAAAAACTATTACATACATTTGGATTGCATATTTATTTTTATAACTGAAGAAAAATTTCTACTAGTGGGTCTAGATGAATGTAATATGCTGAATTCATAGTTTCAGATTTCGCGTCGAATCGATCTCATAAATACAGCGTGGCAGGGACTGCCACGCTGTATTTATGAGATCAGGACATAAAACCTCCTTTTTTGAAGTTGGTTAAAAATATTGCCTAGAAATCCACAGTTCAGACAAATTTTGGTTATCTTAGTAAGTTACATTTTTGTCATCTTTAAGGAGGTCTGCAGTATCTTGTAGAGAAAGGATACACGATCATTTTGAAATTCTTAAATAAGAAATTGTCGAATGTACAATTGCTATCGTAAAGTTTATTAGGTACTCACTTTCAATATTTCAGTAAATCCATAATCTTTACTGATTAGAATATCTTTTTCTGCGTCAAGTATGGCAACACAGATCAATAAGTGGAAGTTTGCGCATGGCAACGACGTCCATAATACTTCCCATAGCCTGAAAATAAATAAACAGTTATCTATACTAATATTATAAAGAGGTCAAATTGTTTGTACATAGGGAGAGCCGGACGTAAAGAATAGTACATACCATCCCATGTCTTCCCGTGGGTGTAGTAAAAGGCGACTAAGGCAGTTTCTACAGAAGCGTTCTCTACACATTTCTTGAACTGTTACTGCGATCGCCAACCAGCCTGCCAATCGTGGCAATTATGGCAAAATGGGGACATTTGAGAGAGGCCTAAGAAATGGTGATGAAGGGGGTAATCTCTGGATCTCCCAGACGCATTTGAAAAAATATTTTTACATTTGATAGCCTTTCTCATGTTTCGAAAATAAGACTCATACCTCATGATGTCTCTATGCGAGAACTCCCGTTTAAACCAGACGAGTAACCACCGGAAGCAGAAGTACATGTTCCCGGAGTCTTTCTGTGCGAGGTGGTTGGCTAGCTCGGGGCTCGCGAATGTTAGTAGCTGCTGTAGTTGAAGCAGCTGGTGCTTCATGCCGGCCTGGTCCATGTCGAAGTTTGTGGCCTGCGGGAAGAAATTAGTAGTATATGTAACTTATGTAAAATACGAAGGCGTTTCAACTTTATAATAATGTACCAGGTATGTATACACCAGGAGCACATCTTTTTTTAACAAATTTATAGCTAAACTTAAGCAGTACGTCACTAACAGCATAAAATTATTATGTTGTATTAAAGACATAGACATCGTACCTACCTACATTAAGACAAAACTGTTAGCTACTAGAGTACAATTGCGTTAATTATGTATTTATTCACTAAGTGAAAAATGTATGTTTTTCTAGAATAAATAAATAATCTTTAAACCCAACTGCTGTATAATGAAGGGTATTAAAACACTAGTGTGTAACACTTTTTTGATGGTATCAATGTAATGTTTTAATATCTAGTTATGTGCAGTTTATACACTACCTTATCTACACTTATATATTGAGATTGAACCTACTAAAAAAGATCGACGATAAATGTAACAAATAGTTCTGTAACGTTATAAAAATGTCGCTCCGCATATGATAAAAAAATTGATGGAAGTTAAATATCAACCAAGGAGTGGTCGATTTTAACTTCTTGTATTTGCCCAGTATTGTATAGGTAAAAAAAAGAAGTTTATTATCATTATTCTGTCACAGCAAAAGTGTTATGACATGATTCTACTATAAAATTCGGTTCGGTTCACCAAAAATTGCGATTTTTGTCCTCTCTCTCTCTATACGGTCGAATTGGTGTGCGTTACCCAGGCCAGATGTTGTCGAAAATGGTCATTTGAATCTAATAGATAATTAGTTTTGCGGCTTCTGTAATTGTTGCGCACATTTTTAAATTTGTTGCGCTTATGGTTTTTTAATTATTTCACAAAAACATTTCCTGCTGGGGTAACGTTATCCCAGCCAGACCTTTTTCTTTCTAATGGGAATATTTAAATAAATACTAGCTATAAAATTAGTTGTCTAGATGAAGTAAATGTTGTGCCTTATTTTGTATTTGTTCTTTCATCGGTTGCGAAGTTATTCGAGATTTTGCTGGGGTAACGTTTTTGGTTTTGCTAGATCTTTGAAACGGTTAAGCGGATTCTTATCGTATTTTGTACATGACTTCTTAGGAATTAGTTTAAATTTGTTCTGCAATAAAAAAACCAAAATAATGCATAGTTTAAAGGTTATTTCATTAAATAGAAAAACACTTCAATTGGTTTCAGCACTCTCAATAAGAGGTCTAAAGACTTACTTTAAACGTTATTTTAAAGCTTGTAAATGCCTTCAAATGTATGTGAAGTTTCATTAGTATCCTTTAAGTATTTAACAAGTTATGATGATATTCAGTTCTTCACGAGCACGGTCTTGATGCGCGCGGTGTTATTTGGCCACTGGATTGGATATATGAACTGAATGTTATGTCAATTATTAGTTGTTTAGTTCAGTTGTATATCAGTAAAATTTCAGCGTAGTACATTGGATAATTGCAGAACAAATTTAAACTAATTCCTAAGAAGTCATGTACAAAATATGATAAGAATCCGCTTAACCGTTTCAAAGATCTAGCAAAACCAAAAACGTTACCCCAGCAAAATCTCGAATAACTTCGCAACCGATGAAAGAACAAATACAAAATAAGGCACAACATTTACTTCATCTAGACAACTAATTTTATAGCTAGTATTTATTTAAATATTCCCATTAGAAAGAAAAAGGTCTGGCTTGGATAACGTTACCCCAGCAGGAAATGTTTTTGTGAAATAATTAAAAAACTATAAGCGCAACAAATTTAAAAATGTGCGCAACAATTACAGAAGCCGCAAAACTAATTATCTATTAGATTCAAATGACCATTTTCGACAACATCTGGCCTGGGTAACGCACACGTCGAATTGAGAAACCTCCTCCTTTTTTTGAAGTCGGTTAAAAAGTGTCGTTACAAGTTTTTCTCTTAATTTCCGTCTAGCCCCCTTTCGCAACGCGCCATAAGGAACTTCGTTCCAAGAAATTTCAGTAATTTAACTTACAATCTTATCCATGAAACCGACGAAGCACCAGAAGCTGTCGACCTCGTTGCCTAGCAACAGTAACAGCGGCGCCAGTATGTCCGACATGCCCTGCACGTAGCCCAGGTCGAAGTTGTACATCACGTACGTCAGTAGGATGTCTTGTAGCACTACTAAGTTAGGATTGTTGTCTCCAGCGAAGAATGGATGCGTTCTGTCCGTTCGGTTGACGTCTTTTTCTACTAGGCTTTTTCTGTCTCTGTATTCTGAGAACCTGGTGGAAAGGGTGATCAAAAATTATGGTAAGTCTAATTGTTGTAAAATTCGGTTTTGTGATCATGTATTCGTTTTTGACGATCTGAGGGTATTCATTAAAGACTAAAATTTGATAGGTATCAACAGACAAATGCTTGCATTGACTGGACTGGTCCCCTCAATTGAGAGTTCTTACCTCAAAAGACCATTTTAGGCACTTACATTTACACTGCCTTCATATGATCTAACCAAGATTGTCTAGATTAAAAAAATACTTTGATTCTTGAGTTTGTTTCTTCATTCCTACTCAGGGGTAGTCAGATAAGATATATCGACGCCAAGGGGGTGCGTATGCTAGCTTATTTTGTATAACATATCTCCGAGTTTGTTTCGGCCTTTCTTCTCAGAGTAGTCAGTTAGGTAACTCAGACTTTAAAAAATATGAATGACGTGTAAAATTGATTGTACAAACCTACTTACCAGAAATAAACCATTTATCATTTACATGTTAGTTACAGAATAAACAAATTTATTTAATTACACCATCCAAGATGACAGCATAATAAATAGTATTTTTAACATGGACATCATAGACAATTTTTGGGGAAGGTGATACCGAAAATGAAGTCGAAATCAAAATCCTAGGAACCCAGAAATAAAATACGAAATTTTCGTTGCGGGTGTACTTTTCATAGTTTTCAAGGGTGCTGATGGTGAAGTCAGGAGTCATAAAGTGTTTCTCACCTGGCCTCCTGCCCCTCAGTCATGGATCTCCACTGTAGCTTCATAGAGAAGTATTCTTCTGTTCTCTTCTTGGTTAACGCTCTTAGTTGTGAGTGCGTCATGTGCCATGGATAGTAGTCCAATAAATATTTCCATACTGACTGTCTTATTGAATGGGCAACACCCTGAAAAATTGAGAATATTTTCGTTAATATCCAATCAATCTGCCTATTCTTTTCCTAACTATATCGAGATCAGCTTCCAGTCTAACCGGATTGCTCTGAGTGCTAGTATTTTACAGCGCAGTTACTGGGTAATACGAAACCCCTTGCTAAGACGGGTTGTCAGAATCAGAAGCCAGTTCTGATCACACGTAATGACAGCCAGGTCCAAAAGCTTATCGTGCTTTTCGGGGCACAGAGGGTTTTCAGTGTGTAAAGATGGTCACCCATCCACGGACCGACCACGGCAAGTGAAGCTTAACCTGATCGTTAGTCTCGTTCGGCTATTATGACTTAACTACGAACCCCTTGTTATTTAATATCCGTACAACTACACGAAGTAATAAGAGAAGAATAGTATATACAACGTGTTCCTATTGATATCCCAAAACTCTAGGGTATTAATGAGACCTTTTCTAACTTAACAGACAGCTGTACTGCTGGGTAGTTTCTTGCGCAACTTCTTCTTCCTATTAAAGCACTAGGAAGTGGTGAATGGCGGGCGTTTTGGGGACCGTCTTATGTAATTTTGACGTTCAAAAAGTAATGACTCTCAGCCTAGTTTGAATAAATGAGTCTTCCAATATGGGTGTAAGTTTAATTGATAAGTAAGAGTAAATCATTTTTATTTTTTAATATGATTTATAAATTAAAGCTAAGAATATGCGACGTTATCATATTTCACGTAAGGAGGTTTTACATAAATAATCGTGACGTTTTATTTTGTTTGAAAACTGAAAACTTAATAAGTACTCACCCCTCTAAATATAAGCTGTTTAACACCTTCGACCTCTGTGACCCTCCCCTCTGTGTCCTGCAATCCATCCCACTTCTCAGTGGATAGGGGGGTGCCTCTGCAACAACAAGACATAGCATATTATTATTTAAGTAGGAAGTGTCCTTTGGTGGTATACAGGGTTATTTTTAATTGGCTAGCTAAGCTCGGAGACCGTATACCGGCAAGCGTGGGACGCTCTCCAGCTGGTGGACCAACGACCTCAAAGAGGTGGCTGGCACAGACAGGATGCGGAAGGCGGAGGACAGGGTGTTGTGGCACAGTGCACAGCATGGGAGATGCCTAAGTCCAGCAGTGGACATGTACAGTACTAAGCTGAGTTGATTGATTGTTGATAGCTAAACTCCGTAGTCGCGAGTTATCTGTATCAAAACAGGAAAAACAGTTTTCTCATCTCATAATTCAAGTTACAAACACTAATAGTGGTCGTTGAAAACCCACAAGAAAAATCAGATCTTTTAATTTTATCGTGTTTTATAACGGTACATATTTAGGTTTGCGCAGTCATTGATTGAGAAGTTTAGCTACAATTAAAAATAACCCTGTATTTGCTCAGCTTTAAGTTATTATTTGAATGCTTTTAGAACCTTGGCTGTGTTCAGGATTTCGTTTCTTTTTCTTAAGAAAAATAAAGCCCAAAATTACATTAGTAGTTAGGAAACAAATGCATAAATCTTAATTCATAAGCTCGTATTTTCGAGACTTTATCGAGTAGTCGTGAGTCATATTCGATAAGTGACCATTGAACTAAGGAGTCTTTATACATTCACGTGCACTTCGCATTATCAGTATTTAATATTAATGACCTATTATCGATAACCTTCAATTCTATTATTATTTTAGTTGAAAAGCGAGTTTTGAAGATTGCTTGTGGACTATTAGAGTTACAATGGAGATTGCGGTCACTTATATGAAGATATGGGAATATGCATGTTTAGGGCTCATGCTGTGTCATGTACAATTCGCACGTCTTGCCGAGTTCAATCTGCATCGAAGGGTCGCTTCTCGAGGTTGTGACGGAGTATGCCTACCTTGGGCAAGTCATACAGCTTGGTAGACACAACTTCGAGAAAGAAGCCGACAGGGGGATCCAGTTGGGTTGGGCAGCGTTTGGAAAACTTCGTCAAGTCTTCTCGTCGCCGATACCGCAATGTTTGAAGACCAAGGTCTTCAAATAGTGCGTCCTGCCCGTCATGACATACGCTGCCGAAACGTGGACACTGACGGTTGGGCTGATCCACAAATTTAAGGTCGCTCAGCGCGCTATGGAGCGGGCTATGCTCGGAGTTTCTTTGATGGATAAGATCAGAAACGATGTTATCCGGAAAAGAACTGGAATTACCGACATAGCTTGCAGGGTCATTAGGCTGAAGTCGCAGTGGGCTGGCCATTTTTGTCGAAGGACCGATGGCCGATGGAGCAGACGAGTCCTGGAGTGGAGACCGCGTATTGGCAAGCGTAGTGTGGGACGCCCCCCAGCTAGATGGACCGACGAATTCAAAAAGGTGGCTGGGACAGACTGGATGCGGAAGGCGGAGGATAGGGTGTTGTGGCGCAGCATGGGAGAGGCCTATGTCCAGCAGTGGACTGCGATAGGCTGATTTGATTGATGTAAAGGGCTAACCAACTTGTTTTCTATTCGAAAGGGTGCTGAAGTCACAGAAGTCTTAAGTGCATGTTTACCACTGATGTTATTTTCATATAAAGAAATATCAGCCTTATGCTAATGTAAATAAAGTTTCAGAAAGACGAGTAGGTACTATTGAAAAAAATAATGAAGTTTACTATGGGACACCGTAAACTTAACTTTATGTGTAAGTTCAGTACAGTTATTTTTCCAAAAACACATGTTTGATTATGTTTGGAAACTAGAACGCGAACGCAGAATAGTTTCTGCATGAAGCTATTAGAATCAAACCAACTAGCGATTTAACATAATATGATGTATAGTCACCTCAAGTGTTTTTACTAAATCACAGGAACTTACTTCGGTAACTTTATCATACTTTAGTCGCAATGTATACTTTTTCTTTCTTTGTTCTTTATATTGATAAGCTGTTTAACTGGAGTGATATACAGGGTCAAATTAAATTAGGTTGGTGCTTTTTGGCTCAGGATAGCGTTGAGCCCTACATTGGGACAACACAGACTGATTAATAAATTAGCTGGAAATACTTTAGACTAATGGAACAAAAAAAAAAAACATTAATTAATCAGCTATTTTTGTATTTTTTTCGTGGAACAGCGTATCTTTAGAAATAGAAATAATATTTATTTGCATAAACATGGTATATACTTTTTTATGAATCAGTGTGTCTTTTTAAATTGTGTCTGTTTAATTGTGTCAAGTGATCTTCTCAGTGTCTTGTTTGTTGTCATCTGTCTTGTCAGTGTAATTTAAGGTCTTGAACGATGGCTGATGATTTTTTCTTTCTTTTTTTATTTCATTACTTTTCGATATAGATACCCAACACGTGTCGGTAAAGCATTGTCAGCTAATTTAATTTTACCCTGTCTAGGGAGATTATTTTATTTTGTAAAAATAACTCTTACCTAGGTATACACGGCCGAGGCGGTAGTGTAGGTTTGACACTGATGACTTCATACTCATCGTTCCTCGTCACGGTGGTTGTGTCCTCCATAGCACTCATACTCTTTGTTAGCAGGTCCGCTACTTCTTCAGACACGTCGCGTTTACCGTTCATGCCTTCGTTGCCGTAGTATACTGCAAAAATGAAGACAGAATAGCTTAATAGGTACAAACACTTTGATAGTACAATGAATTAGAAAACGTTGCGCTAATTCTTCTTCCCAGCTAGAGCACTGGGAAGTGGTGAAGGTTTGAGGGACTGTCTTTTGTAATTTTGACGTTCGGAAAGTGCTGATCCTCAGCCTAATTTAAATAAATGACTTTTGATTTTCATTTTAATTGCTGGACATAGGATCAGCACACATAGATCAGTAATAAGTACCTTTGACAGACTGAGACTGAAAACAAACTGCGTCATCATCATCATCATCATTTCAGCCGTAAGACGTCCACTGCTGGACTTAGGCCTCCCCCAATTTGGAGGGCTTTGCCATAATCGCCACGCTTGGCAGGCGGGTTGGCGATCGCAGTATGGTGGTAAAATGCATAGAGAACGCTGCTGCCCATTCTCTAGTAAGTCCCTTAGTCGCCTTTTACGATACCCACGGGAAGAAATGGGGTGGCGTTATTCTTTACGTCCGGCACCACACGGTACCCGGTAAACTGCGTACGTTCTTAAATTTCAGGAATTGTCCCTGAGGTGAATGAGCTGTTTTTATTTCTTGTCTGATGTCAACACACCATGCAGAAAACGGAAAATGGGACGAAAAGAATCGAAAAATAATTCCTTACCGATATCGGTGAGTTTCGAAAACGCTTCCAAAGTAGTCTCATAGGGCCTCTGTTTAAAATTCGACACCAAATTCCACACCACATCCGTTGTATTCTCAGTAAAGATATCCAGCTCCGCAAAGGACTTATTCAGTACTTGGGACTCAATATTCGGTTCAACAACGACGTAAGTGTTTCTGTCATGGCGAGTTTTCGCTGTCTTTACATGATTCTTTAAATACGCGACGAATATTTCTGCATTGCCATGTTGGAAGTAGAAGGTCGTCTGCCAAACTCCTGGTTTGGTTGAGAACTGCATTTGCTGGTTGTTTCTGGTTACCCTGAAGGTTTTGAGCTCATCTATTGGTATCTTAATGATGCGTGCGCGGGCTGTTGCGTAGTCCGATGTTATGCTGCCGCTGAGGGTACGCTGGCGGCGACCTGGTCAAAATTTGATATTAATTTGGTGCTAAACAAATTTAAAATTAAGTTGTCAAAACAGTGAAACTATGTAGTAAATTATCAGTAATTCTGTTAGAAAGCAAAAAAAGAAGACAGAAAACACTTGAAAGTACCTGATAGGTAGACGGTGAGCCAATTCGTAGTACCAAAGAGTTTGGAATTGTGCTATTTACATAGGTTTGAATACCATCACCAGTTAAAAATATGTAAGTAAATTTAAAAAACGAATATTATCCTGTGAAAAGCAAGTTTGACGTGCAAAAGATGACATACCCAAGGACCACGAAAAATGGTTTTGAATAGTTCCAGTGCATATGATAACAAGGATTTGACGAAATTATTCAAAAGGGTGTTAGACTTATTGAATGAATGAGAGGTTAGGGTGCGTTTTCAGAAAAGCCTTGAGATCTCAGACGGTGCGTAAGCAAGCAAGTCTAGGGGGACGTTTACTGGGAAGACGGTAGGTCCCGTCTTCCTCGGTTAAGACCACAGCTGCACTGACCGTATGCCAATCAGCCGATTTTCCGGACGTCACTCGGATTAGCTGCGACATTAAGATCTGAAGAACCTACAGTAACTTGAAATAAAAACAAAAAAGGGACGACACCACCAAACACGCAGCCGAAGCGGCGAAAAAGCACTATAAATAAATAAATCTACCTTTAGCATAAGACATGGTAATACCAATAGTATTGACGACTGCCCACTCTTGGTCTTGGGTGTCAGAATCAATCGTGATCAGGTCGTTAGGTCTCCATTCGATGCATTTGCTGCTATCTTGGTTCTGCACAATGCACAGCATACCGATGGCGTTGAGGTCCGTGACTGGTCTGCCCAGGCACGCTTTGAGAAGAACGCCATCTTGGGTGAACAAGTCCTGCAAAGGAAAAGGTTGATAATATACTGCATTTGATAAATTAACTTGCATTTGCGAAGAGGATTTCAAGCGTCTATTCTGCAAAAACTCGAAAGGGAAGTCAGCTATTTTTCAGATCTATGTCATCTGATGCTAGGTCTAAGTTTTTACGGGAGATTTACTTTGTTTTTACAGAATAGAACCTCAGATTTACGTCAATAACAGTCTTACGTTAGCGTCAAATTGCTGCTGCCGCGAAAATTTCGTTTTGATTATGTGAAACATTGCGGAGTGGTAGCTTCATAATGATGGTCTTATTGTTATTAAAAATGACAAAAAAAAAAAACTAGTGAAAAACTCGTCATGTGGCCGGCTTGTTGATTAAATAAACGCAAGTTAGGTCGACACAAATCCCACGAGGCTGATTCCCACCGGCGCCGGCGCGGGATGACATCATTCTAACGAATTTTACTTAATTACAATGAATATACGTCGTTAACAATGTATTTATCATATTTTTTAAGAGTTACATTGTTGTATATTTTTCCCTTCATCATTGTGAAATCACAAATTAGAATAATATGAATAAAAAGTCGTAATAAAGGCTGTATACTTAACGTGACCAGACGTCCCGTTTTGAACGGGACTGTCCCTTTTTTTAGTTACGAGTCCCGGTGTCCCCGAAATCAACTCTGGGACGCGAAATTGTCCCGTTTTCTGAAACCCCGCGAAAATTTGAGCAGCTAAGCCAGCCGTCCGGCCGGCTCTATACTACATCTATATTTGATCGGCATCTTTATTACAGTAAATATACTGTGATACAGATGCAGAAGTTTTTGACCAATTTTCATTAATTTATAACTACATTACATTGCAGAAGGTTACCGAATGGAATAATCTAAACATTTCCACGGAAACTCGTTGCAAGTGTTTAAATTCTTCCAGTCATGCTTCCAGTATTCAAACACTTTAAAACCTTCAAAATCTTCAGCATTAAAAACTTTTTTATTTTAATTGAATATTTTATGTTTGCCTACTAAAAATGCTCCAGTAGAAAGAGTATTTTCTATGATAAACAAATTGTGGACATCTGAGAAAACTCAGTTGTCGATAATTAAGGTGAATATAAAAAAAAACATGCCAAGTTTCTTTCATTCTTACTGAAAATCCTCGCCAGCTATATTAAAGCAAATTTGTTCCGCTGATAAATATAACTAAACGTTTCGGGTATAAGTATATATTTTTTTATTCATAACTTTGAAGCTAACTGACTTTTCCAGAATAAATAACTTTGAAAAAGTGTTTTTTTTTTCAATGACTAGTGTTAATTGACCTAAATAAAAAAATATCCCGTTTTGAGCCAAAAAATAAATGGTCACGTTATGTATACTCTAAGTATCAACATCATTCAAATAGGCTCATTTAAGTTATACAGTAGTTATATATAGTTACTGTGCCTACCCTATGAAGAATACTGTTGTGGATGGACTTAAGTTGATCATTTGCTATCATTAAACGTAAGTACCTAAATCTATTGATATATTTAATTCAGCTCATAGAGTGTGGGCAGCAAGATCCTCTTGTTTGTTTATAAAGACGAGCTTTCTTCTTATAGCTTTTCTATGACACGGATTTATTAAGGCAGATATACTGATGATTTCAATACTCAATACTTTATTGCATTCCACAATGTATATGCTTAGTTGGTAAAACATTTTATTTAGTAACAATCATGGACCCTGTCGGGCACAGCAAAAGAAAATACAGTATATAGAGATGAGGACCTATTGATTATGTTTTAATGTAACTTATTCTATAATAGTAATTAAAAATAAATTAAATACATGCTTTGGAGTTTTCTAAATTAGTTGCAGGGATTTATCATTTAAATATTCGTTGACACTATCGTAGCATTTACTTAATAAAAGCTTTTTTAATTTACTAGTGAATAGATGGCTTTTTTTCTCTGTTCTTTTCTTTTGATTTTGCACACCATGTCAAAATTACAAATACATTTTTACAATTGGGCTTACTACGAATGCAATTTTGAGTCGAGATTGGTGACCCGAGATTTCGCGTGCTACGTCTATGATCGACATTAGCAGTTCGAGTGGAGAAATTGAGATTTCGCCTACTTTTTAGGGTTCCGTTGCCAAATGGCAAAAAACGGAACCCTTATAGATTCGTCATGTCTGTCTGTCTGTCCGAGTATGTCACAGCCATTTTTTTCCGAAACTATAAGAGAGCTATGCTGTTGAAAATTGGTAAGTAGATGTATTTTGTAAACCGCATTAAGATTTTCACACAAAAATAGAAAAAAATAATAATTGGGGTTCCCCATACATAGAACTGAAACTCAAAATTTTTTTTTTTATGAAACCCGTATGGGTTTGATGAAAAAAAAAATTACGTATGTGTGGGGTATCTATGGATAGGTCTTCAAAAATGATATTGAGGTTTCGAATATCATTTTTTTCTAAACTGAATAGTTTGCGCGAGAGACACTTCCAAAGTGGTAAAATGTGTGTCCGTCCCCCCCGTAACTTCTAAAATAAGGGAATGATAAAACTAAAAAAAATATATGATGTACATTACCATGTAACATTACCATGTAAACTTCCACCGAAAATTGGTTTGAACGAGATCTAGTAAGTAGTTTTTTTTTAATACGTCATAAATCGTAAACCACAATTTACCTTTCATTCAGTCAACTCAAATATAAAAATTAAAAAAAAAAAAAATTAATATCATAAACATAAACCTTATGCATAAACGGTGAATTCCTGCAGGTTTGTACGGAACCCTCGGTGCGCGAGTCCGACTCGCACTTGGCCAGTTTTTAAATAATGCGATTATTTTAGTAAAGATCTGGCGAGATTGCATTCCCGAGTTTGAGGGGCAGTTTTATCACAATCAAGGGATCTTAAGGTTTTACGCAGAAGAAAGGCACTTTCCACAGCGTTCGTCAATTATGAGCTGGATTCACCAAGTAGCAGCAATAAGGAGGCCACAAATGTACACGTAATGAACACCCTGACATAATGAATGCGATTAGCATTGATTCTAGACCCCCCCCCCCCCCCCCGAAAACGATTCATCGGATATAAAAAAAAAACTTTAGAGGTGTCAAGGGACACCCGGATGGAACGAAGTTCCTTTCCAGGATTCATAATAGTTATAATTTTTTAATTATTTATTATGTACAAAAAACCTGTATACACTCAACAAAAATATTCTCTCTCTCTCCCTCCTCCCTCCCCCCCTCTACTCACAACAAAAAAACAACAACATACATAATATATACGGTCGAATTGAGAAACCTCGTCCTTTTTTTGAAGTCGGTTAAAGCATGTCGTGACAACTTTTCGTAAGAATTTTTCCGTCTAGCCCCCTTTCTCAACGCGCGATAAGGAACTTCGTTCCAAAAATTGGTTTCATACCTTTTGACGATATTGCGCATGGCTATGAAACAGCAGTTTTTTTTTTTTTGCCGACCTTAAATGACGTATGAATGAATGGTAGGTATGTGCTGAATTCATGGTTATAGTTTTCACGTTGATACCAGCCTGTATAATCATTTCACTGTTTATGAAATGTATGCTAGTATTAACTACAATATTTGGAAATTCAATCAGATAAGCTTATCAGTAAAGCAAATATTGTCAAGTCGCGATAGATATTGCTAAGTGTAGAATTTTCATACAGCAATAACGAAAATGAGCTTGAATTAGTATGCCTCGTACAAGGTAATTAAAATAACTACTATTAGGGTTAAAGGAGACATCTAAGGAAACGCCATTCTGATGATTTCAATAATAATATATTGTTATCCTTTTATATTGGATTACTTTTAGAATTATATTGGATTACTTTGTACTAATATTACAAATGTGAAAGTTTGTGAGTACGGATGTATGTTTGTTACTCTTTCACGCCCGTACGCAAAATACGCTCTCAGACGTGGAGTTGCGGACACCAGCCCGTTCTACCTATTACCTTACTCTTTCACGCAAAAACTATAGATCGGATTTAGATTAAATTTGGTACACAGATAGTTTATAACCTGGATTAACACATAGGGTACTTTTTATCCCGGTAGTACGTTCCCGCGGGATAATTTCCGACCTCCACGCGGGTGAAGCTGCTGGCAAAAGCTAGTTTATAATATTATCTCCTTTATTGCATTATAAACATACATTATATTATTAATTATTAGAAAATAAAATATTTTAAAATATAAAAAACAGTAGCCCACCGGGAACAGAGTCCAAGCTACCGGTGGTAAGGGGGCTCCTGAGAGAGGAATCTCCCAATGTTATGCGCCATGTCTAGAAGTACCATTTTCTAGTTCAAGATCTGTTGTTAATATTTGACTTGGTGTGTTTCACTAATATTACATGTGGCATGTGATGCCACACAAACAACGAAAAGAATAGTATAGTTTCAAAGAAAGTATTTAAATCAAGTAGTATGAGCCTAATAATAAAAATAAAAAAAAATATGAGCAGGAATGAGAAAGCCAATAGTTGCAGTAGATTTGATTTGTTTTTGCTACACTCCAATAATATTGCAGTTCAGTCATAATTTCAAACTTACATAAAGTTCATAAGAATTTATTTTTTCTCCATAGAAATCAAAAATTTGGAACCATGCACCTGGCTTCTGACATTTCATAAGTGTCCATGTTGGCTTATGTGAAATAAAAATACATATTTTGATTTGATATCTATTTGTATGTTCTTTTTAACCGTTTCAAAACTAGGGAAGCCAACGGATGAATCAGAGAAGTGGTTCTTAAGTGAAACTGAGCAGTTTAGATCACATTTACATATAGACAGACATTCAATTTTAAAATATGTTGACATAATAATACTATTTCAGACACACATTAAGGCAAGAAGGAGAAAAAAGACACACATAAATTATAAGGTTAAGAATAATCTTTAGAATGTAGTGCTCTGAAAAATGATTGTATTATATGAGATCAAGTAAATCATCTTTTTAATCTGATGAGAGATAACTATATGATAAAAAGATATCTGGAAAATTCAATAAAGTTTTAGTATTGGCAAAATACAATATCAAATTTAATCAAAATGCTTATCATGAGGAAAATGTTGAGTATTTTTAAGGTGAACTAGCTATGCCTGCGGCTTTTCCTGGGACAAAAACCCTAGCCTCCTTACAACTTTAGCTATCTGCCACTCAAAGTCCCATCAAAATCAGTCCAGCAGTTTCACAGTTTAACCAGGAAAAAGAGACAGACAGAAAAAACCATACGCAAAATACGCGCTCAGATGTGGAGTTGCGGACACCAGCCTGTTCTACCTATTACCTACCAGACAGGCAAAACTTAAAAAAGGATTTTTGGTTAAAGTAAAAACTTGTGCCTAAAAACAATATATGGATATTGTTTTTTAGGCATTTAGTAAAAAGCTATTTTGCATTACAAACAGACTTCCATTTTATTTATTTGTATAAATAAATAAAAATAAATATCTTAGGACAACCAACACACCGATATCTGATCCCAAACTAGGCAGAGCCTGTACTATGGCAACCAGACAACTGATAAACATACTTATATACTTCTAAATATATACATATTATAGATAAATTTACACCCAGACACAGAACAAATGCTCGTCCTCATCACACAAAGATTTGTCCTGGGTGGGAATCGAACCCACGACCTCAGTCTTAGCAGTCAGAGTCACTAACCACTAGACTAACAGGCCAGTCAAATCGGAAGAATCGGAATCGGAGTCGGAAGATAAATGCATGGAGCGTTCTCTTGTATATTTTAATGTCAAAATATTTCTGTTTATTTTTTATTCTTTAATACCTAGTTTAGTTTGAAAGAGGTAATCTCTGGAAGTAACTAATAATTAAATTACAAAAATTATTTCACTGACAGAAAGCTACACTGTTGCTCAGAGTTACAGGATAGGTTTTATTGTATGGCTGATTTCTACCCAGACAATTGTTACAGTAAGAAGTTAGTTGATTATATTTTAAGCCCAGCCAGCTTTGAGGCTGCTGGGGAGTTTGTTCTGCCACTACTTCTTCTTAGTTAAAACACTAGAAAGTGGTGTAGGGCATGCGTTTTGGGGTACTGTCTTATGTAATTTTGATGTACACAAAATGCTGACTCTCAGCCTAGTATAAATAAATGACTTTTGATTTGGAAAATATGGTTGACATCATATTGATTAAATTTCATGCCAAGCAGTGCAATTTTACATTCTGATTTACTATGAAGTTAGTACAAACTAAGTTCATTCAAAGCAAAGAAAATAAGTAGGTACTTAGTACAACAAGGAAAACCACATACTGTAGGTACCTATGTTTTTGTTTACTGAGGATTATCTATGTTTACATTATTACTAAGCAAAGATGAAAATAATAATATTATTTTGGTTCATGATAATATTATTATCTTACTGTGGTTTTAATGATTAATCAGATAATTGCTGGTTACACATTAACTTGATACAAAAACGAAATACATCATTGACTGTGGAACGCGCCTAGTACGTCTAAATAGCTGATTAAGAATATCCTGCCCAACATAATAACACAAAACCAAGCATTTTTATGACGCAATATTGAACACGTTCTTCAGTAGTAATAGACAATTATAGCGTTGTTTACAAATATCTAACAGATTGTTAAACAGCAAATGTGAGCAAAGGTCACGACGAACGACGGACAATGAATAAATAAACAATAAAAAAAAACATCAAACTCACTTTACATTGTTCGGGAATATCTTCCACAGAGCTTGATCTCGACATTTTGTGTACGCAGGACACTCAAAGATGGAAAAATCACTTCGAAATCAACGAAAATACGTGGAATAATAGATTTACGCCATACTTTTCAAGGATTTCCTGTTCAAAATAAATAAAAACACTCGACTCTAATTCAACCAAGTGAGTTGCAATAGCAAAAAATTAAAGTTTCCATACCGTACAAAATTCCATAAATCGAAACATGTTGGATAAAAACAAAATACATAAGTTCAGTATCACATAAGTGTAATAAAATATTTTTTAAACAATATTAATGTGTAAGAAATTTAATTTAATTTAATTTTAATTTTAAAGACTTAGATGAAAAAACAACGTTAGTTTCTACTAAGGGAGATATTTGTAGCATTATGTGGGTAGCACTGAAGAAACGTCAAAATTTTCAAGTGTTCCATTTCAAGCATTATTTCTTACCACATTATTATGTAAATGTATGATTTACCCAGATTTGCAAATTTTTTGCTTAGAGATAAGAAATATTTTAAAAATAATAATATCACATTATAATCATTCCTGCGGACCCATATCTAGCCAAATGTATAAAATAGGCTTTCTCTGTTAGTTAGTAATTATTTTCAGGCCGCAATGATGACATAGCCGTTTCTGGTAATTTGAAAATAAACAATAGATGTTATGTTAGGGAAAAAAAATATTGATATGAGTATGTATGAACCTGAGGTATGAACATAAATTGTGCGTTTGTGCGTACAATAAACAAATCACAACTGTCTTTCTTTGACACACAACTGCCATTCTTTGAGAATGGAGAGAAAAATGGCTATAGCACGGCAAATTGACATTGCAGAACATTTATGTAAAATGAAAATGTATCAATTTGATATCAATTTGATTAACAATTAATTTCCCTGGCTGTACCTACCTCCCGATTTGAAATACCTACTTAAATGTGCTGTCATATTTGATTGATTGCCATAAAGGTGATGATTTGAGGCACGCTTTAATAATGTGAACCTTTTTAAAACGTGTACCTTTTGTTATAATAGGTAGTGTTTGGTGAACGTCTCCAGCCAACACAAAGGTTACGCCACCATCAAATTGCCTGAGTTTCTGATGTCTTTTAACGTGCGGTTCACAGTTTCTACATGAGCTATATGGCTCATAGTGCACTCATCCCAAATAATCAGCGACATGTCCTATAAGAGACCAGTGGACCATTTTTGCGGATTGAGCATACCGATTGTTGTACTAAAGACACAGCCAACGGTAATTTAAAGGTTGACTGAGCAGTTTTCCAGTGAGGAGTTTTTTTCAGTGAGGAGAGCAGTGGTGGCCCAGTGGTAACGGCCGCGACTTACGAGTTGTAGATCGTGAGTTCGAACCCAAGCAGGCGCATTACTTTGTGTAAATTATTTCATCGCCACTGCTTTCAAAACGGTGAAGGAAAACATCGTGAGGAAACCGGCATGTCTTAGAACCAAATATTCGAAGACATGTGACATCTACCAACCCGCACTGGGCCCGCGTGGTAGATTATGGCCCACTCCCTCTCACCGAGAGGAGGACTGTGTCCCAGCAGTGGGAACATTAAAGGCTGATGATGATGAGTAGTTTTCCCACAATTTAGTTGCAGCAATTCCGGAGGACGCAATTGCCAGTGCTTTTCTTCCAGATTGTCGTACTTTGGCTAATATTAAATTGGCAAGAAAGGTTTTACCTGTTCCACCGGGCTCGTCCAAAAAAAATAGGCCAGGTAGTGAGCGATTCGGAGAAGGCAACACGCGATGGCGTTTATTTTTTCTATTTCTATGACTTATTAAATTCGTAATATCTATTGAATGGAATAGCCAATTTGAACAATTCAAAAAGTAATCTACATGAATTGAAAAAGTCTTGAAAACAATATGATTTATTTGAGAATAACATGGTCTAATTTTGGTCGGTATTTCTATCAACTTTTAAAATGTAAAAAGTGGTTATTGTGACATAACGATAATAGTTGGACATATAGTATTGCAAAGTTTTTTGTAGTTATTGATATATGTTCTTTAATATTGTATAACAACTTTTGTTCTATCAGCAGCGCATGCGACGAAAGATGTTTTATGGCATTTTTTACACCTTGGGTAACGTTACTAAAGGTTTAGTAAGGATCCCTAATCTTTTCTAGCAATAAATATAGCTTATGTTACTCAAGGTGAATGTAGCTTTCTAATGTAGAAAAAAAAATTGAAATCGGCACAGGACTTTTTGAGTTTATTCATTACAAAACTACACACACACAAAAATACAATTCTTTCCTCTTTATAATATTAGTGTGGACTAGCTGTGCCCGCGGCTTCACCCGCTTGGTGTTCAGAAATTATCACACAGGGACGTGCTACTCAGACAAAAAGTAGCCTAATGTTACTCCTTATAACATCAGCTTTCTACCAGTTAAAGTCCCGTCAAAATCGTTTCAGCCATTTCAAACAGCCGGAACAAACAGACAGACAGACAAAATTTTAACAAAGATTTTTTTATGTAAGTACCATACCTATATACTTTCATATGCATTTAGTGAAAAACTGTTAATTCGAAATTACAAACAGGTACTTCAATTTTATTTATTTGTAAAGATAGTATGGGATATAAAACAAGCGAATAAGCTTCCCGCAAAGAGTTAAATAATATGAGATATTATTTGACACTTTGCAGGAAACTAAGCGCCCCCAGATGCCATCCATAATTATTCTCTTTCCCATATTCTGATATTATTTGGGACTAGCTTCTGCCCGCGACTTCGTCTGCGTTAAATTTCTTGTTCTTCCGACCCTTCCCGTCGCGTCGAATCGCCTACCTGTGCGATTATTCCCGTTTTTGTAACATTTTTCATTACTGCTTCGCTCCTCTTAGTTGTAGCGTGATGTTATATAGCCTATAGCCTTCCTCAATATATAGGCTACCCAACACAAAAAGAATTTTTCAATTCGAACCAGTAGTTCCTGAGATTAGCGCGTTCAATCAAACAAACATACAAACAAACAAATAAAAAAACTCTTCAGCTTTATAATATTAGTATAGATTGTCGCAACATTTCTTTTTCTTCCATATTTCTCTATTACTCGTAATCTTGGTAGTCATCCCCTTTCTTACTATCTCATCTTTCACACAGTCTGTCCATCGTTTCTTTGGGCTTCCCTACTCTTATAGCCATCGACGTAATAACAATAAAACTTTTATTGGGTCTCGTTCAGTATCCTGCAATGGGTTAGAATAAAATAAAATTCACGATACAGCAACCGACTCGGATATTATGCTAATGCAATAAAATAGATGAATAATGATAGGTACAACGTCTAAAGTACAGGGATTGTCACAATTAAAATTATATGTCAATTAATTAATTAAATGTCAATGTATTATTATAATAATAATAACTTAATTCACCAAAAAAATACAGAAACACATAATGGGCAATACAATTCATTGCAAGTTGCAAAATCTGTACAAAATATATATAACCCTGTCACCTAAACTAGAATAGCCTGTATTTTAGGAGACAGTAGAATGTATTGATATTGATAGTACAATGAATTGTACTTAATTAAAATAAAATACCGTTACCAGGCCCCTCACCTACCTACGAACTAACAATAATTATGACGCGTTGATTTGGGTGATTAGTTATTTTAATTGTAGTGAAGTCATGGTCCGATCACAGCAATGGTCATATTCTGATCTGCCTAGGTAGGTATTTCACGATACGCCACTCTTTCATGATTTAGCTAGAAAATAACACGTTGCGCCTAATCAGAAGTTGGGCAGATTGACAAAGCAACCTACATATATCGATATTCCCAGCTGACCACGGGGCATAGCGCAAAGTAGTTGCATTTCACGCCGATAGTGACTCTCCGACCAAATGGGTTAGGTTAGAGCTGTAACCCCCCTGAGGGGTTCCCGCATTGTCGAGGCGGGGGTGCTCAGTAGCCGTGGCTTGGACACCCACGGTGAAGCTAAGAGGAACCCGAGGAGGGGCCGCTCGTCAGGGCTTTTGTTGCCAAAGCCGACGACGTAGCGGCCAACACATAGGTTGCGGTGTCGCTTGAGCGACATCGCAACTAAGGTGGGCCGCGATGTCGTAGTATCTGAGGCATCGCGGCTGAGGGTTTGAGGCCGCGGCGGGAGTATTGTGGCGCGCTGCTCTCTCTACCTTCCGCGGCCTGAACGGGATCGCCACCGTCCAGTGGTGGACGCGGTGGGGCCGCAAGGAAAGAGGAGTGTTGGGATAGCGTTGGCCGCTCCCCTTATCCCCTGCGGCCGAAAAGTGGTAGGCGGCGGGGCCACTGTCCTGACCCGTCGCCGGGAGACCAAGGGTGCCATACACGGGGTCGTCTGGCAACCATGTGCTAATTGGTCCCTGGGGTGGTCACGGCGTGCTATGTGTTCATGCGCGCCGTGAATGGGAGTATCCCTCAGAAGTGGGTCCGACGACGGACAGCCGCGGCGGGTTCGCGGAAAAATTAGACGTGCCCGTGTTCCCGCCATAATAATCTCCCCGTGGTAGTGCAGTATGCAAGAGCATTTCACCATGTTTAAAAAAAAAAAGGTTAGAGCTGTAACAAACCACGCGAGTGCCGAGAGAGCGAAATGAACATTACCTTCATTGCGGTTGTTTTTTTTTTATGGTATTGACATCTCGCTGCTTAACCGGACTTACCTGTGGCTGCCTTAATAAATTAAGCCCTCCAGCCAGGGCGTAAAAACTTAATACAAGAGCCATAAGAGCAACCCCTGTGGCGTACGGACCTCGGCTTAGCTTAGGGCATCGCTGGTAGAGGGCAGAGAGGGATGAGCTGGATCGGAATAAACTCATAGCAGTTGCTTTGCTTTTTAGTATTTAAATAATACCTACTTTAGGGTCCAAAGTAGGTATTATTTGAGTAGAAAATCAAATTGGAATTATTACCCGACAGCGCAGCAGCAGAAACAGGGAATGTTTTTTCTTTTTTTTCTTTCTTTCTTATTGGATTGGAGTCGATATGCCCAAGTAGGGCAAATTGTCGAACGCGGAGCAGTGGAACGATGGAGGATGTTAGACGGTCAAATCGTTAAATGGCTAGGCAGATCACGATATGGCTGTTTCTACGATCGGACGACGACATATAGGTACTTAACCTTGAATGTTAATAATGTTATAGGTACATTAGTCAATTGTTATTACAACGAATACCTTCAAAATATAATAATACTTTTTAATTCGCTACAGGTTAGGTTCCGCTAAAATTGCCAAATGTCCAGTTAAATAAAATATTCTCACCTAATCTAAAAATAATGGATATGACCAAACTCAACAATAATAACAGACAAAAAAAACCGTTTTTTTGTGATATTTTCAAGCTTGCTTACTTACTAATAGTATAATTTAAAAAAAAGGAGGTATAGTTAGATACTTCATAGAATTAATAAAAAATTGTTAAATTCGTATTTTACTGAGTGTGTGTTCCAGGGTTCCTGTGGGTTCCGTATCCATAAATAAATTCTTATTCTAGAATTTCTTCAACAAATCGTGCGTCTGCAAAATGGTATGTTCCTTTTAATGGCTTCTTCACCTTATGTGGCCTAGATTGTCATACCAGTGCGTTTAAAGAACACTGAACGACCGACGGATGGGTTGAGTCTGTAGGCGGTGGCCTTGTAGCAGCAAAAAATTTACCGGTCCAGAGATTGTTTATTACACTTTGGTGCGCTTCGGCAACAAACTCTCTCTTTCGTTCTTCGCCGCTTTTTTCCGTAGAGTACAACACAACCTATAAAGAGGCGCCTTCATCCCACGCATTCTCCCTACCAACCGTACCTGCTATTCGACCTATGAGTCCACATTGAATCACGGCCGCTAGCGAGTAGTCTACGGTACCCTAAAATTAAAACACAAAAAGTGGCGCAACTAATAGATCCGTCCATTCTGTTATTCTTGTTGATTCTATTTATTCTTTATTTTTATTTAAAATACAGTACGTTTTAAATCTCAGACAGTAATTCGACATTTTAAATCTTGTGTTTGCTTGTTACTAGGTAAATATAGGAGTTTGACATTAGATACACCTGTTAAAATAAAAATAACTGTATTTATAAACCGAACTTTAGTAAGTATAATACAAAAATAGTGTGTGAAAAAACTACATCTCAGGATTTTTTCGCTAATCGAGACTAGGAATTAAGGTAAGGTTTTCTATGTTGTAAAAATTATTTTGTGAAATAAATCAACTGTATAATGCTAAAAACGGATCATCATCATTTCAGCCGTAAAACCTCCCCAAATTAGGTGGGTGGGTTATAATCGCCACGCTTGGTAGGCAGGTTGGCGATCGTAGTATGGTGGTAAAATTCATACAGAACGCTGCTGCCCATTCTCTAGTTAGTCCCTTAGTCACCTTTTACGACACCGCCCGACGGGAAAAATGGGATGGTTTGATCTAATTTAAAATTATCTTTTAGTGCTTCAAAATATATATTTTTTTAAATCTTATTGTGACTGAACACAAACTACTTGTAATATGCGCTTTAAAATACTCCTCTCGTTTACGAAACCAAGTCGACTCTAGTAGATCAATTTTCATGAAGTTTTCATATAAATTGTTCTTATGAAAGTCACGTCACGCTGTCGCTTCGTTTTTATTATATTAATTATTTTAATTTTAACACTTTTTATGTATCATATTTTATGACAATAGAAGCTTCATTTAATAAAAACATAATGTTTGTTTTAAAAATAATTTGTAGGAGAATAAAATTATTTTAAGAAAATGGTAATACCTACCAAAAATATTTTGCATATAAAAAGTACTGAATAAAAACGCCCAGGTAACATCAAATATACCGTGTGGTGCCGGACGTAAAGAATAGCACTACTCCATTTCTTCCTGTGGGTGTCGTAAGAGACGACTAAGGGACTTACTAGAGAATGGGCAGCAGCGTTCTCTATGAATTTTACCACCATACTGCGATCTGCCCCAAATTCGGGAGGTCTATGTCCAGCAGTGGACGATTTTCGGCTGAAACGATGAGGATGATGAACATTCCATATTTATAAAATAACCGTTCCTTGCAACTTTTAGTAACCTGCTGGACCTCCCAAGGTATTAGCGATAGCTTTACATACTACTCGAGCACAGCCACTGGCAAAGGTAGTCTTCTATAGACGTGAAGTCTTGGCCATACTGCTGGCAGTGAAGGAAGCCCATAGGTTCCACAACCTCGTCACAGTAATGTTCCGCATCTAAATTGCCTCGTATCAAAACGAGGTCTGTTCGTCTACCTAAGCGAATTCCATCCCATACCATAATCGTTCTGCCCTAGTACATATTTATGAACTTCTTAGGGATTCTGGAGCCTAATAGCTTGAAATACTATCAATTACAATTTGAATCATTTTGATGGATGCTTATTGCTTCATATATATTCGAAAAATCTGTCTGCTCTACAACGTAAATAACTTATTTAAAGGGAAATGCCCATTTAATAAAGAGGTTTTGGCCAAGTGATGCCCACGAAAGAAACAAGTTATAGGCATTAGGGCTGACATCATAGATAAAAAACCTACCACTATTTTTTGCATAGAACTTGGTTGGACTTTTATAAACCATGTATAAAAATTCAAGGTTATTAAAAAAACACTTTTAGTTTTTTTTATTCATTATTCGTTCTCATTTAAATAAATGATAACCACATCATCTAGGAATTGAGTTCATAATACACAACTACAACAAACAACTACAAAATACAACTTAGGTTGAGTCAAAACAAACTATAACAATTTTTACGGTTTCCTTGTCACTAAACAACTGAATTATTCAATTGAAATCTATCTTACATAGCTATGCAATATAAGTTACTGAGTATGTATGTACCTTTTATGTTCTTATAGTAACTCTCTTGTTGTGGTGCAATCCATTGCTGTAATATAGACCGAACTTCCACATTGCTTAAGGTAAACCTCTTAAATCTTCGTGTATCTACGCCACAGTTGACACAGAGAGGGCTCCGTGGTAACCTGGTAAGTTCGTGTAAATCAGGTTCCATATTCGTGACCGGTCCGTCATGAGAAACAGGAACGTTATCCATTGGCAAGCCGGTGTCGTCGTGGGAGGCGGGTACAGAATCCAATGTAAAACCAAGGTCGTCATCGGGAGCGGTTACAGGGTCCATATTCGTAATCAAAGTCGTCGAAAATCAAATAGAAAAACGCAGTAGAAAATAATCACGAGTCGCAAAAACACACACAACATCAAACAAAATGTGAAATGTCAATCAATTGTCAATTACGATTAATATTGATGTAGGGATGCGATATAAGATCGATTTACCGAAAAATCAGTAAATCAATTTAAAATTAAAAATCTGGAGACATGGAATCGGTTCAATAGATCGTATTTAGAAGCACGGAAATGGACAAACATCTTTTTGCCTTCTAAAGAAAACAACAAAGGCGAAACAACTATATAATTAAGAAGTTTTCCAAAAATCAATTTTTCGTAACCGGTTTTATTTAGTGTATCGATTGTGTGTGTTTCAGTAATGGTTGCCATCCCTACTTGGACAGGATTGACAATCGATCGGAACTGTTAGATACAATAATAAACGATTGAATGTTTTTATTAAATCGGCTTTTAATTCCGGAGTTTTCATAACGTATAAGTATTAGCAATATTTTAGTTACTAAATGGGTATTTTTTTTGTATATACCATATTGATGGGCGCAACATGGCCAAGAACGGGCGTTTCCCTTTCGAAATTATATTTTAATGAAGATTAAACCAATATTTTGGTACAAGTACTTCTTCCTAAGAGTTTTCATAAAATCAAGAAAGAAGAAGAAGCCTAGCCTTTTCTCAACTATGTCGGGGTCGGCTTCCAGTCTAACCGAATGCAGCTGAGTAACATGAAGCGACTGCCTAGGTAAGACTGGTTGTCAGACTATTGCAGGCTCTACACCGGGGTCGTGCGGTCCATGGTCCTTTACGGGGCACCGTTGTGGGCGCTCTCATTGAAGCTGCGCCCAGCGCGCCGGTTGAGTACGTCCCAGAGGGTGATGGCCATCCGGCTAGTCCGGGAATACCGCGCGGTCTCCTGCTAGGCGGCGAGCCTCTTCGCCGGAGTGCCGCCATGGGATCTAGAGGCAAAGGTCCTCGCGCACATGTGGGAGTGGAGCGAGGAGGCGAGGACAGAGCTCCAGTGTGATCTCATGGCGACATGGCGGGTACGATTGTCGCAACCCAGTGCTGGGCATGCCACAATTGCGGCAGTAAGTCCCCTCTTTGAGGAGTGGATAGGGAGCCGCCTAACGCAGGTCCTCACGGGGCATGGGTGCTTTGAGGGGTTCCTGTTCAGGATGATAGAGTTCCTGTTCAAAGAGATGTCAGCAAACTTAAGGGGTCTGCTAGGACCGATGCCTGCCAGGGCCGCGAGATTAGTTCGAAAGAGGAACTGTGGTCCTCACATATGGGCAACTGAAAGAACACGGGTGGGTTTTAGTCAGTAAAAGTCTGACACGCCCTTCCACTTCACCCAGAGCGAAAGAAACTTCACAAAAGCTTTAAATTATACAAAATTAAAGTGTGCGTTAAGCCCCAGCCAGAAAATGCCGATAATCGTCATTTGACTGTAATAGATAATTAGTAGACCAGCTTCTGTATAATTTGTAGTGTACCTACATATATTTTTAAATTTGTAGTATTGATGGTTTTTTAGTTATTTGACAAAAACACTTCTGGTTGCGGTAACGTTACCTTGGCCAGAAGTTTTGATTATTTATAGGTGTGTATTGAAACAAATTTTAGCTACATAATTAGTTCGTCAGACGATGTAAATGTAGCGACTTAATTTGTATTTGTAACTTTTATGGTTGCGACGATCTTCAAGATCCTCTCCTCAGTACATCAAACAGATGCTTTTTTTGGAATTTGAAGACAAATGTTTAAATAACAAGCCATTATACTATAGTATACTAGGTAATCGGTACGGATGTTGTTTAAATTTATCACGAAAAAAAGTCTAATTGGCTTATTGTTTAGAAGTTTTTACCAACTTTATTATATCGCTTTATTGTTTTTATGCCAATAATTTAGAAAAAGACATAGTTTTTTAGCACTTATCATAATTTATGCAAGCTGTACGTACGTACTGTGACGATCCAACATAATTACATATTTCAAACGCTGTGTTACTAAGCATATCTTCTTAAATTACAACTGAAAATATTTTTATACCTAATAATCAACCTATCGTGTTCCCACTGCTGGGACACAGGCCTCCCTTTGTGAGAGGAATCGGGCCACAATCCACCAAACGGGTCCAGTGCGAGTTGGTAAATGTCAGATGTCTTCAAGTTTTGATTCTGGGAGATGCCGGTTTCCTCACGATGATTTCCTTCACCGGTTTTTGTCCCTTGTCCTGAAAGTTTTTCGCTGTGGGGTTTATATCAAATTGTTTAGCTGTATTTTGGAATTAAATAAAAATGTGTCTGCTGAAGTTCGAAAATTAGATATTCCTAGTACAACTAATATTTTCGAACACAGCTCGCGACTCCGAGCGGCCCGCGCGCGCGTGAAATTTTTTACTTCGTTTTCGCTTAGAGCGTTCTGTCTGACATTCTTCTTTTTTTCGATGCCTAAGGATTCAAGCGTGATGACAAATCAAACTCTGTAGCCTTCCCCGAGAGTTGGGATATGAAAATGCCAAAGGAACTTCTAAAATCGAATAAACCGACTATATTAATGAGCAAAACCGAAATCAAATCTTTTTTTTTTACAACGAACAATGAAATATGTGTCATCAACATCAGTAGCCCACAGAGGTATTTTCTATTAGAACTGCATAGTCCAGCTAAGAACAGAAGCTGCAATTTGCTTGTTTCAGATTTCGTTCTTTTGGCATACATACAATGTACCTACATATATGTTGGCTAATGTATGATTCGTACTTTTAAATAATATATACTTGTACATTCCTTAATATTTTGTATTTTAAGTCACTAAAAATATTATTAATATTTGATAAACGATATTTAAAAATCATGACAATAGTACAATTAAGATAGATATCTCTGTCATATATATTGCCCATTGTGTTGTTAATTTATTTAAAGCTTTATCTTATAAGTATTATAAATAACATTCTTAAAGTTTTAAATAAATACCGTCACATTTATAGGTAAGCAGGTACTAGTAATTATGCTCTTCCTGGCCTTTGGACGCGTTACAAATCAGTAATTTGAAATGAACACAGTGTTATATTTGTCTAATAAATTTTTATTATCGAACATTAGAAAGAGACATAAGTGGGTTAAAATTTCGAGATTGGCGAGGAGGACTGACGACATCGTTGCCATCGCGGGCATTACCAAAAACGGACTGCTACAGAAGCGAAGAGGTCGGCACAATCTAAAAGACATCTAAAGTGCTATATTATAGATCTTTGGTGCTGGAGTTATATTAACAGGGCTCTGATGGGTGAACAATGTGCAATGGGGAAGGCTAATGTCAATGTGGTGCTGTTGTAGCTAGGTCCCAAGACAGGCTATTATCACAAAGCGTGAGGTGGTTTTATTTTATTCTTGTGAAAATGGCGTGATGTTGTGTTCCGAAATACTTCGAAATTTGATTCCACCTGAAACACAACCAGAAGATTGCAGCTTAAAACTATTACATTTTTTTTTAAACTGTACTGAGTTTGGCATATCGGAAACGTTTCGAAAGAAGTGATTTTACGTGAATTGAAATTTTTACTCTAATTGGTTTTCTGATACTTCTCATGTCAATTACTAGATTTAAAAAGAATAAATCATGGAAAATAACAAAACCAGTGAAATAAAAGCATACTCATGAATGAAGTCATGAAATGGAATGAACGAAGGAAATTTGTAACTTATTATAGGCCATAGACACCTAGCTGTGATCTCGCCATCTACAATTAGCTTTGACCGAACGTCCCCATTGTTTTGTGGAATCTGCGTTAGTTGCGATTTGGCCACGTACCAAAAGCTAGCTACCAATAATTTTTTTCTTCTTTTGAATACTTTTCATTGCATTTGTTAGTATATATTAGCATGGCTAACTGACATGAATATGGCAAATGATTTAATTTAATGTTCTGTGTCTCGTAATGTCAATTACTTTGCATATCTACTATTGTATAGAATTAACTAACTTAACAGACAGCTGTGCTGCTGGAGAGTTTGTTGCGTCACGTCTTCGTCCCAGCTAAAGCACTAGGAATTGGAGAGAGGCGGGCGTTTTGAGAGACTGTTTTATGTAATTTTTTCGTTCAATCAATCAATCAATCAACTCAGCCTATCGCAGTCCACTGCTGGACATAGGCCTCTCCCATGTTGCGCCACAACACCCTGTCCTCCGCCTTTCGCATCCAGTTTGCCCCAGCCACTTTCTTTAAGTCGTCGGTCCACCTAGCTGGGGGGCGTCCCACGCTTCGCATTCTTTCGTTCAATAAGTGCTGATTCTCAGCCTTATTTAAATTAATTAATTTTGTTTTACATTATGGCTTACACCTATAGCGATGTAGGTCAGCTCATCTGTACACGGTGTGACCGAGTTTTTTTCTATACTAAATTTGGTTTTGCCAGCCATCAAAAAGCTCATAAAAGGAGAGGGAAGTAGTCTGGGTCACCATCGCCGGACACGATGAAGAGAACTTACATATACTAATATTATAAAGAGGTAACATTTGTTTATAAGTTTGTATGTAGGGGGTAATCTCCGGAACTACTGGTCCGAATTGAAAAATTATTTTTGTGTTGGGTAGCCTATTTATCGAGGAAGGCTATAGGCTATATAACATCACGCTAAAACCAAGAGGAGCGGAGCAGTAATAAAAAATGTTGCTAAAACGAGGAAAATCGCACGGGTATGCGATTCAACACGACGGGAAGGGTCGGGGGAACAAGAAATTTAACGCGAACGAAGTCGCGGGCAGAAGCTAGTATATTATATGACTAAAATAATATTTTTTTTAGATTCAGGTTTCATTGGAACAACTAATGCCGGAAGAGTAATGGAAACTGCATCGGTGGCTGACTTTTACGCGGGAAAGTCCGTGTTTGTGACAGGCGTTACTGGATACCTTGGAAAGGTGAGTTCCGATTTGAATTGCTTTTTAGGGCTCCGTAGCCAAATGGCAAAAAACGGAACCCTTATGGATTCGTCATGTCTGTCTGTCTGTCCGTCCATATGTCACAGCCACTTTTTTCCGAAATTATAAGAACTATGCTGTTGAAACTTGGTAAGTAGATGTATTCTGTGAACCGCATTAAGATTTTTACACAAAATAAACAATAAATTTTGTGGGTTCCCCATACTTAGAACTGAAACTCAAAAAAGTTTCATAAGTTTCTAATATCATTTTTTTTCCAAACTGAATAATTTGCGCGAAACACCTCCAAAGTGGTAAAATGTGTGCCCCCCCCCCCCCCACCTGTAACTTCTAAAATAAGAGAATGATAAAACTAAAAAAAATATATGATGTACATTACCATGTAAACTTTCACCGAAAATTGGTTTGAACGAGATTTAGTAAGTAGTTTTTTTTTAATACGTCATAAATCGTAACCGCAATTTACCTTTCATTTAATCAACTCAAATATAAAAATTTTAAAAAAACATTCCTATAAAACTAAATATATATGTTAGATATTATGCACTTAGTTTAATTTTGCACTTTATTTAATTTCAGGTGCTTCTCGAGAAGCTTCTATACAGTTGCAAAGACATTGATAAAGTTTATGTTTTGGTTCGAAACAAAAAAGGGAAAAATTATAAACAAAGGATTGAAGAGGTCATGGACAAACCAGTAAGTCACATCTTTTTTTTTTAACTTGTATGTGCTTATGCATACTGCGCTACCATGGGGAGATAGCTCAGTTATGTGGGACTTCAACCCACTAAAACTCCATGGTTTCCTCCTGTGCCGCTAATGGTGGGAACACGGGCACGTGAGCACTCTACCGCGAAACCCGCCGCAGCGTCGACCGCCGGACCCTCCCATACCACCCATTAGGGGCGAACCAGACTACGCTGTAACCACTCTTGGAATAGTACATGGTCGCCAGCCAACCCCATGTACGGCATCTAAGAGGACACCCTGGAGTTTTAGTGGGTGAGAGTCCCACATAATTGGATCTTCCCATGAGGAAACCGCCATGTCTTAGAACCAACGATTTGAACACATGTGACATCTAGCAACCCGCACTGGGCCAGCTTGGTGGATCACTGCCCACTCCTTGTAGGCAATCGACAGGAGGCCTGGTTCCCAGCAGTGGGAACATTATAGGCTGTAGGCTGATTATGTATGGTATTTCTGCAGCTCCCCGACGTCATCTCTGTTATCAGAAGACAGCCGCCTCGAAACCAGAGATGCGACGCTGTGCTAGAGTGATTGGCACTAGCCAGTGTCAGCCACCTTTTTTTTTTGTGGGTGGAAAATCATCTAATGACGTCTCCCGCTCTAGGGTGGAGCGGAAGGGCATGTCAGACTTTTACTGACTAAAACCCACCCGTGTTCCTTCAGTTGCCCATATGCCAGGGCCACGGTAACTCTTTCGAACAGATCTCCCGACCCTGGCAGGCATCGGTCCTAGCAGATCCCATCAGTACTGCTGACTTTCTTTGAGGCGCGCGTGAAACACAACGTGACGTCGACCCGAGCCTGGTCCTTACCGGTCGGCGAGCTACCCATTTCTCGCCGCCCGCAAGCTCGCACTTACGGTGGCCGGGAGTCTTCATTGGACTCCCGACGCCCGGGGCGTTTCCTCCTGCGGCGGAGTGGCAGGCACCTTAATCCAACCTTTTTGGTGATTTCTTAAACTTCGTAACATAACTACGCGGCGCCACTTGCTGCGCCGTCGTATATATTAAATGATCTATTTATGAAGCAAATCGTCTTTAATTACAGCTATTTTCAAGACTGAAAGAAGAACGACCATATGATTTTAATAAAGTAATACCAATTGCCGGGGACATAGATCACCCTGACTTAGGCATTTCGACAAAAGACGAAGAAATGCTTATAGAGAAGGTACGTACTTACCATAATAAATAATTAAATTTATTATGTCACAATCGTGGCGAAAATGACCTATGATGTTCCATGTTAAAAATGGAGATTTTGCAGTATTGAAACATCATCGTTCCCTTGCCCTTATCCCAATTTATTTAGGGTCACGCAACATGCCTTTTTGTGCCACTTTCCATCATCATTTTAGTCAAAAGACGTCTACTGCTGGACACATGCCTCTCCCAAGCACCGCCACATCGACCGTTTCTGTGCTTCTCGCATCCAGCGAGAATTCTATTCTATTCTCATCTCAGCTGCATGCTATTGCCTTTCATTCATACCTTTTGAAACATGTTTATGATTAAATACGTGTTAGTAATTGTTGATGTTTGTATTTTACAGCTGTTAATGTAATATCATATTTTCAGGTTTCCGTTGTATTTCACGTAGCAGCAACCACAAAGTTTAATGAAGAACTGAAAGTCGCCGTGAACTTAAATGTTACAGGAACCAAATATGTGCTACGTCTGTGCCAGCGTATGAAGAATATCAAGGTGGAATAAGTTATACTTCCCATCCTGTTAGTCATATTAATATTATCATCATCACCTGCCAGGGTCGCGAGATCTGTTCGAAAGATTTACCGTGGCCCTGGCATATGGGCAACTGAAAGAACACGGGTGGGTTTCAGTCAGTAAAAGTCTGACACGCCTTTCCGCTCCACCCAGCGTTAGACGTCATTAGATGATTTACCACCCACAAAAAAAAAACATCAGAAAGTAAAAACTTACATTTAGAATATAAAAATTAGAATATATTTATTGATAAGAACTTTTCTTGGACTGCCCAACTACAGGAAGTTAGCCGCAAGCTATTTGCATCCGCTGCGTCTTTGAAGAGATTACGTAACTTTCTTCTGACTGCCACCAAGATTGCGCTTGCACAATCACTTCTTCTACCCATCCTTGACTATGCTGATGCCAGCTCTCTTGACCTTACCCAAGACTAACTGGACAAACTTGAGCGCCTTCAAAACTTTTGTATAAGGTTCATATTTGGTTTGCGCAAATATGACCATGTTTCCGAATTTCGAGTGAAGCTCAAGTGGTTACCAATTCGCCTTCGCCGGAATGCTCATATTCTTTCTCTTTTGTATAATGTGCTATTTTTGCCCTCCACTTCTCTCTATCTCAAGAATCGTTTCAGTTTCTTTGTGACTCCCACACGAAATTCTTAAGGTTATCAGATAACTTGAAGCATAAAATGCCTATGCATTCCACAACTTTCCTCGACCATTCCTTTACTGTCCAAGCCGCTCGGTTGTGGAATGCATTTCCTGTTAAAATTAAACGCGCAGACGTTTTTAAAAGACTCGTAAAGGAACACTACCTACTTGTCTTTGTGATCTTGTTCTCCTAATCTAACTGTAATTTTCTATGTAGTCTTCATTTATTTTTGTGCCTTATATAATATTTAGTATGTATGTATTTATGTATCTATTATTTAGGATATAAATATCTGTTTAGCAATTTTAGTACATTGTATGTTTACACCATTGACATACCCATTTTATGTCCAGACTTATCACTGTCCATTCCATGGTTGCCTGGAAGAGATCGCATAAAGCGATAAGGCCGCCCATTGTATATTTTTTAGTCATTGTAATTTTTTTTGTTATGTATTTTATGGTGTACAATAAAGTATATATAAATAAATAAATAATAAATAACTCCCGACCCAACCAAAAACCTCTAAAAAGTAATAAAAAAAAATATTGGTCGTGGTTTCAGGCGTTCGTCCACGTTTCCACGGCTTACAGTAACACAGACAAGCAGATACTAGAAGAGAAGTTGTACCCACCGCCAGCTGAACTCAGTGACGTGCAGAAGTTTATGGAGCAGAAAAACTTTGACGAAGAACAAGTTAAGGCTTTCCTAAGTAAGTTTTAAACATTTCCCATTTCTTCGCCTCTCATATTGGGACGAACTATAAAAGTAGGTAGTTCAGTGAATCACTTCTTTGGTATAAGTACCTAACACTTCTTAATACTGATTTACGGAATCGATTTACATTTAACATTTATATCATAACTAAACTCATAACAGTCATACATAACATACACTTGTTTATACTGACTCATAATTCTATTTCTTTTGCCTTCTGAATCTGTATTAGTACCGTTTATCTCTTAATTTTTTACGGCACTATCGGACATGCTTGCAACAGAAACTGCCACAATGCTGCAAACCATAATTTCAGTTGTGGACTCTGTTTCTGGTTATTAATAGTGTTTTTTTTTTTTAATTAGAAGCAACAGCTTCGTCATACCAATTGAGTGACATTTTGCAGTTTGCTGCGGCGCTAGAGGCCGAGATCCATAAACGGTACTTAGCACCTGCTTTGGCTTTGATTTGTTCTTAACGCTTTAGCAGAGTAAGTGTTAAGTTACGTTTACAGATCTTGGCCCCACTGTCAGAGGTCTGCGAACCAAACCAGACACTCACTCACTCCCATATGCATACAAACAACACACTTCCACCACATGCACATTTACACAGATACACTCAGCTAACACAATTTCACATACACACATACAAACACACATAACTCTTTAGCATCATACATTGTTTCTGTAATTTTAATTCCTACATAATATGCGTGTTATACCTTCTATTTGTAATTTATAAGTATTTTTTAACTATACGTGTTACCAAAATGGCAACAACCAAGACTGTCAACTTTATAAATTGAATCTTGAACCCATGGCTGAACGCTGATCCCTAAAATACAGCCCCAGGACTAGTTTGGGGGTTAGGATCTATTTTGTGACAATACATTCAGGTGCTATCTCATTATGACTGGCTTGTAGCATGTATTTTTAAGAGTCAAATAAATGTTTTTATTTATTTTATTTTGAGATGCATCGAACGAGCTCTCGCGATCTATCAGATAGATAATTATGTTGACATGCCACTTCAATAAGTTTGTTCAAAATATTTATGTTTTTACAGAAGACCTACCTAACACTTACACGTTTACAAAAGCGCTAGCAGAAACTTACGTGGCAGAAAATCATGGAAATATCCCCACAGTTATCATCAGACCTTCAATCGGTAAGCTTATAAAATATGAATTATTTTGAAGTATATTATTACAAATTCATTGTTTCGTATTATGGTCGAAAAATTTGTCTACTCAACGACGTAGAAGGAGCAATGGTTTTTGAGAAACTCCCATTTTTAATTAGTTACGTAATTACCCCGCTTGATACCTGAATCGAGCAATTCTACTTGTTTATGTTTAATATCTGTTTTTTTTTAAAAAAAAAAACGAGAGGTTTTGAATCCAGTCACTCACTATCATCAATGTTTCTCGTTGTTCCAAATTTGAAATCGCTAAACTAAAAATAACAGTTTAATTGTAATAAATCGTATTTATTTACGTATAGAACTCTTCGTGTGCGAGTCCGACTTTTACTTGTTTGTTATCTGCATCGATCGTTTGTGGCGAAATAAACCATTTTTCTTGTTATTATTTTTCTATTAATTTCCAGTATCAGCATCGTTACGAGAGCCCATAGCAGGATGGGTGGACAACTGGTTAGGTGCCACCGGTATACTCACTGCGATCATGAAGGGAGGGATCAGAGTTGTGCTCGGCGATGGTGACAATGTACTGGATCTGATACCAGTGGACTACGTGATTAATCTCACCATTGCGGCTGCTGCAAGGTGTAGTAGGTAGGTTCATCATCATCATCATAATATCAGCCGAGAGACACCCGCTGCTGGACATAGACCTAGGTAGATTAGTTAGATCAACTTTGACCTGTACCCTTTGGTGAAACTGGGATACTAAGAATAGAATTGAGTAGAATAGAATATTTTATTTTTTTATACTTTATTAGTAAGAACAAAATTCTTAGTAATTAATTACGATCTAGCCAAAAAGGCTAATAAGCAATTTAATTCTAACTTAATATGTTATGTAATAGATTATGTTAAAACTAAGAATAGTGTCCATTTGCACTTTTACACAAGTCCGTAGCACTTTCTTAGAGTCTAATACAATTTTTAAACACTATGTTCATGGGTTATATGTATAGCACAATATTGAATAGAGAGAATAGAATATAATTTATTTCTGAGTACCTATATGGTACATTGAGATCTTAATATTAATAAACAGCTTCAAATATACATACCGTTCCCGGTGTAGAAATATTAAAATTGAATTTCGATTTTATTACAATATCAAGTTTAGTAATTTTAATACAATGTAAAGTACAATTTATAATTTATGAATACACTACCAAAATTTACTAATTATATAATGTCAAATGCTTAAAAAAGTAAAAATAAAAGGTTTAATAAACACACAAAATATTGATAAGTGTTAGCCTGCGCCGTCTGTTTGCATGTCATAGGGCTATAGCTATATCTAATAACTAGCTTTTGCCCGCGGCTTCGCCCGAGTGGATGTCGGAAATTAATGCAAGAGGAAGTATAACCGCGATAAGAATGTGTTATTCCAGGTTATATAGGTAATATAGACTCTGTGTGCTATTTTCGATCCAGATCCATTCAGCCATTTTTGTGTGATTGAGAAACAAACACCCAGTAGTAGGATTATAACTCATATTACTTAGGATTCATAGTTTATGAGAACATCACGTGTGTTGGTGTTTTTAAAATAAGAGTAATAGTATTCAGAGTAAGAAGACTGCGACATAGGGCTTGGTTTAGTTGAATATAAGTCTTCCTGTTTTTTCTTAACGATCCTATTTTACCTATACAGACACTCAATCATTTACCAGACACCGAACATAATTATAGGAATAGTACTTTTGCCAGTGGCTCGGCCCGTATAGCTGTCGGAAAATATCACCCGAGAACCTACTACCGGGATAAAGTAGGTATCCTATCTGTTACGTATCCATGATATATCTTTGTGCCAAATTCGATCTAAATCCGTTTGGCCGTCTTGCATCATTGAGAAACAAACATCCAAAAATCTAAACATCTAAGCCATTTCGCGGTCTCTTACTTGGAATAATACTATTAGGTTTATTTTGAGTATAATGAACACACATGATATTCGCAATTACTATGAAGCCAAAGTAATATGAATTTGCAATCCTACTGATCCTGTGCTACCCGGCCGCTGCCAACGGATGGACGGGACGGCGCCCGCTTTTTAAATCTCTAATATCTTCTAAGATATTCATTTAAATTACATGCTGTAATGGGCCATATTGATCTATATTAAATGCACAATGTATTTAAGATGCTTAATTGGATAAGGATTAATGCTGTATTGCTTAAAATCGCTTCGTAAATAAGCCCTTATTTCTCGTAAAAAGTAAAAGATAAAAAATGGTTATTGTGGGTTATCCCTGAGAGATAGACATATACCATTGCGACATTTTTGTAGGCCTTTTTAAGGTGTACAATACTGTAGTACATTATTTTGATCTATTTCGTAGGATTCAGCCAGGGTTTTTCGAATTTTGAGACGTATGTTACCGTAGTTTTCGAAGACAGTTATTTTTTTCTAAACTAAAAGAACTTTAGCAAAAATAAAAGTAGCCTAATTTACTCTTTGTTACATCAGCTATCTGCCAGTGAAAGCCCCGTCAAAATCGGTCCAGTCATTTCAGAGATTAGCGGGAACAAATAGACAGACAGACAGACAGACAAAAATTGTAAAAAATGTTGTTTTGGTATATGTATCGTGTATACATCCATATACACTTAGTAAAAAGTGGTTATCTTAATATTAAAAACAGACACTCCAATGTTATATATTTGTATAGATTGTATAGATAAAATTCAGGTAGGTTCGAAACTCTGACTGGTGTTTATCTATTGTGCTTTGACTGGCCTGTTAGTCTAGTGGTTAGTGACCCTGACTGCTACGACTGAGGTTTCTGGGTTCGATTCCCACTCAGGACAAATCTTTGTGTGATGAGCACAATCATTTGTTCTGTGTCTGGGTGTAATTTATCTATAATATGTATGTATTTAGAATATTTATCAGTTGTCTGGTTGCCATAGTACAGGCTCTGTCTAGTTTGGGATTAAATAACGGTGTGTGGGTTGTCCTAAGATATATATTATATTAGATGTATAATATTGGATCAGCCCACGTCACATAATTTGTTTTTTTTTTTTTTTGTTACTGATTGTATTTAAACTCTCAGAGCAGTAGTAGTCCAGTGAAGACAGCCCCGAATTACGGGTTTTAGGTCATGGATTAGAACCCAAGCAGGCGATTTACTTTGTGTAAAATAATTCCATAACCACTGCTCTCAAAACGGTGAAGGAATTATGATTAAACCGACACGCGCCATGTCTGGAAACCAAAAATGCGAAGACATGTGACATCTACCTACCCCCCACTAGGCTCGAGATTACAGCCACTGCCTCTCACTGAGAAGAGGCCTATGTCCCAGCAGCGGGAACACTGTAGGCTACTTATGATTAATTAATGAACATTATGAAAGTGTTCAACAAGATAATAAGTCTGTATAAAATAACTAGCTTCTGCCGGCGGCTTCGCCCGCGTAGATGTCTTAGGAATGGAATTTCAAAAAACCCTTTCATAGTGGATAGTATCCACTGGATATCTACTCCTTACAAAGAACACACCCTCCAAATTTCATGTCTCTAGGACCAGCGGCTTACGCTGCGCGTTGATATATCAGTTAGTCAGTCACTCAGGACTTTGAATTTTATATATATAGATATATGTATCACCAATATTCCACCATGCTGGAAAACTTTAACGCAAAAAATATTACGCAACATTTTTGTAAACGCAATGTGGCAAAATGCTACTGAACCTATTTGTACATTATATGATCCAACAGAATGTGGATGGCAAGTAAATGAATCCAGTAAACTCGAACCATTGTGGTACATTGGCCCATCGGCACCGTTAAAGGTTGAGGAAATATTAAGTTGCCAACAGAATGAGGAAGCAAGCGAAGAATCAGAAGAAGAGAGAAATGATAATTTTGATGATAATGATGTAGATGATTATTGATTAATAAACTTGAATTAAACATATTTTTTGTATCAACCTTCATTTATTGTATAATCAACCCAAATAAAATTTTCCTGTATTTCCTCTTTTCCATATTAATTAGTATAATAAATAGTTAAAAACTTAAGGAAGAGACCGAGGTAGAAGAAAGACTCTAAAAGAAATGTCATCAAGCAAGTAAAATCAGTATGACAGTATGATCCTCACTCACACAATAAAATTTGGTATGCGCGATACTTTCGGCAGTTTGTAAGCACGCATACCAAGATAATTATAAATATCACATTGAAACGCGTGAATTAAAAAAAAAAGGTTTCCGTGATAATGGATAAATTTTACCTCTTATCACACCATTCAAATAGGTATGCGTGACCATTCCGGCTAAAAATCATTGGTCGGCCGGATTTTTTCTTGTTAAACATAATATTTCACACAATTCTATATAAGATTGATCAAAATCCGTGATGACGGAAAAATTATGGAAAATTTAATAATAAATAATTTAATTAAAATATTTCCGGCTACTCAAATCCACGCCGACCAAGCAAATCTTGTTCGTCTAAACGTTAACTTTTATTTTTTATTAAAAATATTAGAATCCGTGATCACGGAGCTTTTAGGATTGGTGGCTCCTCGCCTATAATAATTATGTACAGTTATTTTCTATATAAAATCTCTTCAATGTTCCAGTTCTGATGTCGCTGTTTACAACAGTTGTACAAGCTCCTGCAATCCTCTTACATTAGGCAATGCATTCACATACTTGAAAAGACCGGAAACTAGAAAGGGATTTGGTAAGTTCACGTTAACTTTATTATTCCATAGTTTCAGTTTGACAGTGTAGGATAAAAAATATTTTTTCAGTAAAACATACATAATTATATTTACATTTGTGTCAACATAAACCCATTACAGTTTCACTTAGAAACTATGAAGGATATCTGTTACTACGGCGTAGCGGCGTCTCGATCGCGTTTACTACGCAGCGTAGCTGGCGTAGCGGGATGTCCCCTTTGTTTGCTACGCAGCGTAGCTGGTGTAGCAGGATGTTCTGTTTGTTTGATAAGCGTCGTAGCGGTGCCATATGTGACGTAGTTAGTGTAGCAGTATCGCGTTTGTGTTTGCCACGTAGTATAGCAATCACAGATATAGGTAGACCTATATAACGCAAGTATCAAGATCTGTATGAAAACTGGTGTAAACATGGAAGGCGAAATTAGGTTTTTTGATGTTTATATTAACTTGCGACTAGCGCGGCCCACCGATGTAGACAGTTTTTTTTTTTATCGCATTTCGTAGTTGATCTTTGGAGTTTATGACTACTTGACCCGGCTATCCTATGGCTGCGTAAAGCGGATTTCCCCCCTCAGTCAGGGGCGAATTTCTTAAAATACGAAGCAACTGCACGTTAAGGGGGCTCGTCTGTGGGGTACGAACCTAGGCTTAGGACGTTGCTGGGGGAAGGACAGCAAGATGGGACAGGCTGGATAAGAACTGGATAATTATTGTTACGAGCTGGGTTTCGGGACAAAATAAATTTATACGAATTTACGCTAACAGAAACAGTTTATTCAAATAATCACAATTACAGTAATCGGATACTTTAATCGGAACCATTTGCACGTCTGTCACTTGTAGTTCACTGTTTCGCATTTCTAACTGTACTGACTTTAGAGTGCGGACAATCCTCTGTTCAGACGTGCTTAGACGTCTAGATCATTCCTAAACTTTCATGTAGTTCTGCTACAGTGATCATAGATGGCGGTAGCGTGGCGTTTCTAAATAGTTCTAGTACATACGCGAATATTCGTGTAGTTCTCTTAATCGATACAAGATGGCGGTAATGTGGCGTTTTCTAACTTACCGATCTACGTAACATTGGTCTCGTGGTCGCAAGCGCGACCGCTGAGCGTGGGGTCCTGGGTTCGATTCCCGGGTCAGGCAAAGTGTTACTGGGTTTTTCCATTAGGAATTTCTTAGTAGCAGCCCGGAGTTTGGAAGTTGGCGGTGTGATACCCCCGTGCCTCGGAAAGCACGTTAAGCCGTTGGTCCTACGCCTGATCTCTCTCTGGTCGTGTCGGATTGCCGTCCCATCGGACTATGAGAGTGAGGGAAGAGTGAGTGTTCTTGTGTCTGCGCACACACTTGAGCACTATAATATCTCCCGCGCCGATGGCTAGTCTCCGTTGAGATTGGACGCCGTGGCCGAAATCCGGAGAACTATATATATGGGCTGAGGAATTTAAAACTAGAGGTTTAGTTTTGGCGCGGGCTCTTTGTCGAACCAGGTTCTGGGGGAGATTACGACTGGGGTACGTTACGCATTTTGTGCTTGAGCCGGTCACGCGAAGTAGGTGCTCTTACGTTATCTAGATCTATCTATAGCTGTGGTAGCAATGGTTTGGTGTTATTTCTCGCCCTTTGTAATAACTTGAATCACAATCAGAAACATGCAAATTTCTCTTTTCCAGGTGGTTCGCGAATGTCTCTCACATTTACCAACAATATATGTACGCTATCTATTTTAACATTTTTGCTTCAAACCTTGCCTGCTTTCATAGCAGACTTATTTCTACGAGCAACGGGCAAGCCACCAATGTAAGTATTACGGGGTGTGTTTTCATTAGATTAACAGAACATATGTTTTGTAAGGCGTAGCTCAATCAACAATTATCTTAGTTACTGCCTCGATTTTCAATTCTCAAAGTAAATAAAATTTAAATGCTTAACAAAGAAAACGCCTGTTTTAGACAATCATTTTTAACCACTAACATTCATTGTTGAATTAGGCCCAGGTCTCCAATAATACTGTTCAAATAATAAAGTCATTACCTACACACCTGCTCCTTGGTACGAGTCATCACATGAACAGCTTTACTACCTTTTAACGATGTGAACTAAAACTATTATCTTTATTCCACAGACACATGAAAATGCAGGCCAAAGCGGTGGCCGGTCGGGCTAGCCTGGAGTTCTTCACAAACCACTCCTGGGAGATGAAGGCAGACCATACACGTGCACTGCATGCCTCCTTGTCAGCAGAAGATAGACGCCAGTTCCCCTGCGACCCCTCGGATATAAAATGGGATGACTATATAGCTGTGTACATGAACGGCATCAAACGGTTTTTATTGAAGAACGGTGTTTAGCTGTTAATGATAATATTGTATAATGTTATTTTTATGAGACCTTATTTACAGTCCATATTTGTACAATTTAAGAACTGTCATAGAGCACTCATTATCAGTCTTAAAGCAACTTCAAGAAAAGAACTATTGATAGTTTGTGCGACAGATTAAAACGTGCGTTTGATTAGTACTTAAGTTAAATATTTAATAAAGATAGTATTTAAGAGTAATTTATTTATTTGAACTTCTTGCACACAAAAAGGTACAAAGGCGGACTTAATGCCTTAGGCATTCTCTACCAGTCAACCAAGGGTGGTGAAGGATTAGATGGCAGGTGCTTTGGTTGAGAGGAACAATGATAAAAAGTAAATAATAATTATGAATTATAAATAAGAGAGGTACACTAGTACAAAAAATACATATTTATTATAATATACATAAATTGTACTTACCTACCAAATAATTATGTACATAAGTAATCTGTGGAAACGTTTGCGGACTGTACATTTTTACCCATGTCATAACATATTTTATTGTAACATACATTAAATATTCATATAAAACCCAAAGCCTTGTAGTTGCTTCATCATTTCATATAATATATATTGTATGTATTGTATGTTCCTATATTATAGGCCTCCCCCAATATGGCGGGGTTTGCCATAATCGCCACGCTTGGCAGGCGGGTTGGCAATTGCAGTATGGTTGTAAAATGTATACAGAACATTGCTGTCCATTCTCTAGTAAGTCCCTTAGTCGCCTGACGACACCCACGGGAAGAAATGGGGTGGTGCTATTCTTTGCGCCCGGCACCACACGGAACATTATTTTGTTTAGTAAATAATATTCACAGAATAATGATTTACGAAACAACCCAGTTAATGAAAAAAAAAAACAAAACTACTGCAGTCAGATTGTCGAGAATTTTATCTTGATTTGTTCTATATTTATTAATAAATTTTAACACGTAATCGAAAGACGAAAGACCGTTTTATTTTAGTTATGCTTAAAATGTGTGTTCCGTTCTGACCCGGCCACGATGCCAAATAAGGTCATGGTTACGGCAGTAGACTGTACAGATATGTACCTTTTGGTACTAGAAAGAGAAATAATAGTACCACTTTATTTCATGAATTATACACCATTTTCAGTGGCCGGGCTAAGGCGTATCCGTCCTAGCACGGCCACGCTCAGATCGGCTTAAATCAACAACTTTAATAAATAAATAAATATCTAAGGACAACCAACACACTGTTATCTGATCCCAAACTAGGCAGAGCCTGTACGGTAACCAGACAACCGATAAATATACTTAAATATTTCTAAATACATACATATTATAGATAAATTACACCCAGACACAGAACAAATGACTGTGCTCATCACACAAATATTTTTCCTGGGTGGGAATCGAACCCACGACCTCAGTCTTTGCAGTCAGGGTCACTAACCACTAGACTAACAGGCCAGTCAGGCCAGATGATTCTTATCTGAGATAAATGTACATGTTATGTACTGTAAATATACCTACTTATGTTTAAAAGAAAACCTCTTAAACGTATTTAATAGCCACTTCATTATTTCAGGTGGATTACGCCTAACAAAAATTCAGTAGCAATAATATAACTTGATAACTAGCAATAATTATTCAGGTGTCGTAGGTGCTTAGTACGCATTAGAAGGATTCCAACTTTACCTACGTACTTACAATTAGTTACAAACTGACTTAGACTTCTTATCTGCTAGCTGGTCTTCGTATTTATGAAAGTTATTGTTCACAAAAAGTTACTTTCAAAATGAATTCTCCGGAAAAGAATACACACACTAAACGTGTGTTTCGTTCTGGGTCAAACAAGGTCATGGCTATGGCAGTAGACTGTACGGATATTTTTCTTTGGTACTAGACGGTAAGTTCAATCAATCTGTACTGCCTTGGACTGGTTTTCCTCATATCTTAACGATAGAACGCAAAAAGTAGTGTTAGGGGAATATTCTAGTGACCAGACCACAGTACAATTTGGTGTGCCCCAGGGTAGCGTGCTAGGACCTACCCTATTTATCTATACATCTATACAAATAAATAAAATTGGAGTGTCTGTTTTTAATATTAAGATAACCACTTTTTACTAAGTGTATATGGATGTATACACGGAACATATACCAAAACAACATTTTCTACAATTTTTGTCTGTTTGTCTGTTTGTTCCGGTTAATCTCTGAAATGGCTGGACCGATTTTGATGGAACTTTCACTGGCAGATAGCTGATGTAACAAGGAGTAACTTAGGAGTTACTTTTATTTTAGATTTTTTTTAAATAATAGTTAAAAAAAACTAAAAACACGCTGAATTTTGAGACGTATGTCAGCGTAGTTTGTGACGTATGTTAGCGTAGTTTTCAAAGACAGTTTTTATGACAAACTTTTTGTTAAATACCACGCGGACGAAGTCGCGGGTAATATAACCTGAATTAACACATCTTACTGCGGTAGTATGTACGTCCCACCTGCTTTAATTTCCGACATCCACGCGGGCGAAGCCGCGGGCAAAAGCTATCATATGTATAAATGGACTATGCTATATGAAAATCCGTCAAGCTAAAATTTTTACATATGCCGACGACACCGCAATCGTATTTTATGGGGAAACTTGGGAAAAAGTTAAATTCGCGGTTGAAAGCGGGGTTAAAGCTATTGCGAACTGGCTGCAAAATAATCTTTTGACGCTTAATATTGATAAAACGAAGGCACTCAACTTTGTCATCTCTAAACGCTCCGCACCTAACTCTGTAACTTATATACATCTGCACTCCTGCGCTAGCCCAGAAATTTGTACTTGCCCGTGCATCGAAGAAATAGACACGATTAATTACCTTGGAGTCTTTGTAGATAACCGTTTGTCATGGTCTACACATCTGGGTGCTGTAAGAGGTAGGGTTCGAAAATGCTCCGTGTCTAAGCACCTTGGTAAAATTGCAGATGACTCAGTTCTGAAAATTGTTTACTTCTCCCTCTGTCAATCAGTCCTTAGCTATTGTATAATAGCATGGGGCGCGGCTGGTTAGACCTCGTTATTACAGATTGAGAGAGCTCAACGAGCTCTCCTTAAAGTTGCCTACAGAAGACCATTCCGGTACCCCACTAACACACTCTACACTGAAGTGGGAGTTCTTAGAGTCAGACAGCTTTACATCCTCTCAATAACTCTAAGATTTCACAAAACCTCCATGCGCACTTGTATCCGGTCAAGTCGTAGAGTACACTGGGAGAAAGCTCGATGCCGAAAGCAATTGGTAGAAGGTCGTACGGTTTTATAGGACCGCACATTTACACAAAACTCAATACCCGACTCAAAATTCTACAACTTACTCAGAGTAAATGCAAATATATTGTTACTCTGGACTATGAAATGACTGAAACCATAGTAATCTAAATAATAAATATTTTTTAAAAATGGTAAAAATACAGATCTTTATTTATATTACTTACACGCTTTATATTAGCTTCACTTGTATGTTTGTATGTATGTTTGTGTATTTGTATGTTTGTATGTTTGTTTGTGACCGACTCCTTATAGCGCTTTAAACGACCAGATTTCATTCAAACTTTGCACACCTGTCAAGGACCGATGACAATGCAATAATTTCATAAATTTGTGCCATTATCCTTGCCAGGGTTACCAGGACAGCAAAAAAACTGTCTTCGAAAACTACGCTGACATACGTCACAAACTACGCTGACATACGACACAAACTACGCATATATACGTCACAAACTACGCTGACATACGTCTCAAAATTCGAAACACCCTAAAAAATAGAAAATAAATAATAGTTTAAAAAAACTAAAAAACACGCTTCTATTGAAAACCAAACTAAAAAGTACAAAATAATGGAAAAAATGCGTGGGTTGCCTGCTATCAATAAAAAAATACCTTAAAAAGCACCCCACGCTTTTTTCCATTATTTTGTACTTTTTAGTTTGGTTTTCAATGGAAGCGTGCTTTTTAGTTTTTTTAAACTATTATTTTACTTATTGTACTTTATCGCTAGCTTCCACATATTACAAACATCCTCAGTTTAACATTCAGACACACTCTCAGCACCAACACGACTATCTTAATGAATCATCACACATACAAACACAGTCACAATCACACACAACATACATGCATACCTAAATATACTAAGTTATCTAATTTTTTTTTTCACTGTGTATTAGTATTAGTTTTCTTTGTGTATTAGTTTTAGATTAGATAAAATTAAGAAATTTATTGTAACCTTCACCTATATAGCAACAAATGTAAATGGAACGAACGAGCCTGGAACTCACGACACAGCTTAGGGAATCCTAGTGTGAGTTCCAGGAACCAATCGCAAACAAATGTAGTTTCTTGAACAATAAATTATTCTTATTCTAATCTGAAATTTATATCTAATTAGTTCATTTAACAACTTTTTTTCCTTCTTTTTATATTTCAATCTAGTAAGATCGAATAAAGTAATTTATATATAAGGTATTTTTTTGCGAAACGTGTGGTGTGTATTTGAATGATAGTCTGAGGAATGATGTGATAAGACAACGGTGCGGTTTAATAGAAGATGTAATGAAGTTTAAATCATTTATTAAATACTAGCTTCTGCCCGCGACTTCGTCCGCGTTAAATTTCTTGTTTCGCCGACTCTAACTAACTATTATGCTAAGTGTTTGAGCGAAAAATGTTGACATTTTATATTTATTGTTTTTCTATTTTGACATTCAAAAAGAAAACTGACTGTGAATGTGAGTACCATGCGGGCTAGATTGAATACATAGCTCTATAACATAACTGTATGAGGCTTTGAGTATTTTGTATATGGCGTACGCAAATGTCCTGCAGATCTGGTAGCGTCTTGTGACGGGTCGTTGAGCTCCCTAAAATAGGGTTGTGCTACACTATGACTGATACATACGTCCATCTGTTGGGACAGGTTAGCTCAAAGCTGCAATGGCTCTTCCTTCAAAAGGCTCTTCCAGACACTGCCCTGCATTGTTTGCCTCACATAAAATTATAATAATATAATGTTTGGACTTTAAAAGAGACCATGAGCTCGGAGTTTGTTTAAGCGTTTCTTCTCAGGGAATAGTCAGCAAGGAAATGCCGGTTCTATCCAGTTTATAAAAACATTGATCAAAAAATGTTGACGTGTAAAAGTATCTTATAAGATCTAGTTATAGAAATAAACATTTCATTTAATTTCATTTTAATAGAAGAAAAAATACAATCTATAGGTGAATGTGAAACTGAAACAAAGCAAAACATTTTATTTGGTTCACATAAATATTCGAGATAGCTTCTGCCCGCGACTTCATCCGCGTCAAATTTTTGCTCCCCTGACCCTTCCCGTCGCATCGGATTCCTGCCAGTTTTTGACCAATTTTCTTTGCGGCTCCGCTCCTTTTAATCGTAGCGTGATGTTATATAGCTTTCCTCGATAAATAGACTATCCAACATAAATATAAGTTTTCAATTCCGATCAGTAGTTCCTGAGATTAGCGCGTACAACCAAACAAACAAAAAAAACAAAAGCTTTATAAGAGTATTATAGTATATTATAGTCGGTACATTGCAATGTGCGATGCGATATTAATATGTAGTAAAGTCGACTGTGAGTTATCGGTGTAGATCTAGACATTATTAAACAAGAATGGACCTTTTGCAAGAAATATCAGCAGCTGAAGTGCAAGCCGTAGAACCAGTAATAAAGCTATTACAAATCTTGTTTGGGCTACTGTCTTCCTTATCCGCATCAAGCAAGTGTTCAAGGTTAGTTATTATTTTTCTGTTATTATTGGCTATAATGACAACGTGTTGGGAACATTTTACTTTCGTACTTCCTATTTTATATATGTGAAAATTAATGTATGTCTCAATCACGCAAAAACGAGAAAACGTACCTATTTGGATGAAATTTGGCACACAGATAGTTGGTGATAGGCAACCTGGATGAACACAAAGGGTTCTTATTATCCCGGTAGTGTGTTCCCGCGGGATAATTTCCGACCTTTACGCGGCCGAAACCGCAGGTAAAAGCTATTATAATATTGTAGTTGTAAAAATTTGGATATTAAGATGTTTGGATGTTTATCACACACAAACGGCTGAACAGTTTGGCACAAAGATAGTTTATTATCTGGATTAACACATAGCATACTTTTTGTACAGGTAGTACGTTTCCGTGGGGTAATTCTCTACTTCACGTATTTTCTTTCTTTCTTTCTTTCACACGGACGAAGTCGCTGGCGCAATCTTTATCTTTACATAGTATATATATAATTTTGGAAGACGGTGTCTTAGGATCTGTATTTAAGGTTTTTTGCGACCGACTTCCAAAATTAAAGTTATTTTTGACTTTGTAGTGTTTTTTTTTTAAGGAAGTCGGTTGTTATTTTTTTGTAAAAAGTTTTTACTGTTTAGTTATGGTAGATACCCCGCACTAATCTAATCGAGTTATTCGTTCATTTGTCGCGCAAATACAAATTTAACACTTATATGGTTTTCACACGGATCCCTTTGTTCGAATGGAACCCACTAGAATAATTTCCACTAGTGCCACTTGCTTAGATAACATTTATACAGATCTTAAAGCAATCCACAAGGAAATTATTAATTTATTAGACTCAGATCATTGTTTGCCCTAGGAGGACATATAGTGACCTTATTGGTGATGTTCTTCAGAAAGGTCAGGTGCATAGTACTCGCAACCGGCGTGTGTGTATGACCAATTGTATGAACCTAAACGAGGCAAAAGAAGTGTGTAGAGATCGTAGCAGGTGGCGTTCCGTGGTTTCTGCCTACCCCCATGGGAAAAAGGCGTGATTCTATGTATGTATGTATGTATGTAGATGATTGTGGACAATTGATCACTATTCCAAATGTAAACAATAACAAATCTACAAAAGATACCACTGTTAACCCAAAAACTGTTAATCGCTTAGAGATGTTTAAAACTAAACTTTCAAGTAATCTACCACTTGTTTTGCCAAATAATGACTCTAATGAACAATATAATGATTTTTTTTAAATGTATTGCAGACAATTTGATAATATATTCATTCCAAAGACTTTTTCGGTTAGTAATAACGCTTCTTTTAGTGATTGGACCACCATTGGTATACATAAAAGTAGAAAGCAACTTTATCTATATATATAAAATTCAAAGTCCTGAGTGACTGACTGACTGACTGATATATCAACGCACAGCCTAAACCGCTGGTCCTAAAGACATGAAATTTGGAGGGTGTATTCCTTGTGAAGAGTAGGTATCCACTAAGAAAGGGTTTTTTGAAATTCTATCCCTAAGAGGGTGAATTGGAGGGTTGAATTTTCACGCGGGCGAAGCCGCTGGCGGAAGCTAGTGAATTATATGATGAACGGACTTGTATAAACACTGCTGAATTTAATTTGTATGTTAAAAAATATTCTAAACTAGCTGATCCGACAGACGTTGTCCTGTCTCTTTGATGATATTTGAGCACGCATTCTGTCAATTCTATGTCAAATGTCATAATGTTACATTTAAAAAGCTTACATTGTGCTATTATATGGTTGTTAAGTACTCTTCGGGTTAGAGATATCTTTATTTCCCATAAGAAAGAAATTTCACTTACATGAGAAATATTTACATAATCGAAAAAACATTGTTTTACAACGTACAGTTTTGGTAAGAAGAAAAAAAAATAAAAAAAATAACACAATTAAAACAAAACAGAAATAATCAAAAAGTGTAGGGTAATCGCTAATAATTTGAACACAACCAAAATGTAAACATACACGGAACGCGCGCAACTGGATGTGGTATGGAATGTACTAAGGTGCGCTCGCTTTATTTTGATTAAGTATATGTAATTTTAAGTGTTTTTTAAATATTGACATCGTCTTTACATTTTTTATGTTATTTGGTAGTTTATTATACAATTCAGCACCTTCGTACATCACATTTTTTTTTGCCATAGCTAGTTCGTGGTGAGTGTAATTGTATGTCATTTGAATTTCTGAGCCTAATTTTGTGTATTTGATGTTTCTTTGTGAAATGTATTTGTGTATGAATGCTTTTATTAAGTATTTTTCTTATCAAGATGCAAGTATTATATATGTATGTTTGTGATATGTTCATTAACTTCGTTTCATTGTATATTTTTTTGTGTTGATGTACTGTAGTCATAATGGAAGAGTGTCTTTATTAACTTATTTTGTGCTCTTTGTAGTTTTTCAATATTGGTTTTAGCCGCTGTGCCCCATACTTCTATTAGATAGTCCAGGTGAGGTTTTATAAGAGTGTTATATATAGTGTAGCGAACTTGCCGTGGAAGACATCGGACAACACTCCGTAGGGCTTCCCGTGAGCGAAGTCAGCTTAGACCTAACCCTCTCCATGTGTGGCTTCCAGTTCAGGTGGTTATCTAAAATTAATCCCAGGTACTTTTCGTGGTCAACTTTCTTTATAGGTTGGTTATTAATGGTTAATTGTGGGTGGTGTGGTAGTTTTTTATTTTTTGCCGCAAAAATTATGTAGTTGGTTTTGGTCACATTTATTGTGAGTAGATTGCACTGAAACCACACATTTAAAAGATGTAGATCACCCTGAGCGTCACTCACAACAGCGTCTATAGAGTGTCCAAAATAAAATAAAGCTGTATCGTCGGCGTACAACGATACATCGCCCTTAAGTCCAACTTCATGAATATTGTTTATGTAGATTAAGAATAATAAGGGTCCCAAAATTGATCCCTGCGGAATGCCAAAACTCACGGTTTTAGGACTGCTTTGGGTATCGTTAATCTTAACCACTTGAGAACGATTTGCCAGGTAAGATTTAAAGATATCAAGGGCACTACCAGTGACACCAATGTCATTTAGTTTTTTTATTAACAGTTTGTGACTTATTGTGTCAAATGCTTTTTTCAGGTCAATGAAAATACCTAATGCTATTTGCTTTTTGTCAATACTTAGTTTAATTTTTGTTATTAGATCTACTGTTGCCGAAAGTGTGTTAGATTTTGGCCTAAAACCGTATTGTTTATTAAAAAGGAAGTTTTGCGTTGTTAGATGTTCATCAAGGCGGTTGTACAAAACACTATACTACACTACACTATACTATCTACTAACTATAGACCAATTTCAGTGCTACCTACCTTTAGTAAATTTTTTGAAAAACTTATTCTAAATCAATTGCAACGATTTTTTATAAACATAATTTATTACACAACAAACAGTTTGGTTTTACAAAGGGTCGTTCGACTACCGAGTTGAACTTTTAGGTCATGTATATAATGCATGGGAGGACAAATGCGATGCCTTGGGTATTTTTTGCGATTTGTCCAAGCCATTCGATTGTGTTCTTCATGAAACATTGATCAGGAAACTACACCACTACGCAATCCGGAACGCCTCTCTGGATCTTCTTACTTCATACCTAAGTGATAGGATTCAGAGAGTTGACGTCAACGGAAAAAGATCACCTGGATCTATAGTTAGAATGGGGGTCCCCCAGGGCTCAATTTAAGGCCCATTTTTATTTCTTATTTATATAAATGTGTTGCCTTACCTCATAAAGGATAATCATGATATAGTGTTGTTTGCAGACGACACTTCACTTTTATTCAAACTCAGACGTCAACAGCTTGTTACTGACAATGTAAATAGAGCCCTTGCTAATGTAGTTAACTGGTTTAATGTTAATAACCTACTCCTTTACGAGAAAAAACTAAATGTGTTAAGTTTACGATACCTCATGTTAGACAAGTCGAAACTAGTGTCCTCATAAAGGGTGAAGAGTTGAAACCCGAAGATACAACAGTATTCTTAGGCATAACTCTGGATGCCAAGCTTCAATGGGGCCCCCATATAGATAAATTGTCAAAAAAGCTTAGCTCTGCAGCATACGCTGTTAGAAAAAATCGTGATTTAACTGATTTAGAGACAGCCCGTTTAGTTTACTTTAGTTATTTTCATAGCGTGATGTCGTACGGTATTCTGCTGTGGGGAAATGCCGCCGATATTCAGACAATTTTTGTTTTACAAAAAAGGGCAATTCGTTCGATTTATAAATTAAGTGCTAGATACTCCCTCAGAGACAAATATAAAGAGATTAATATAATGACTGTGCCTTCTCAGTACATTTATGAAAATCTGCTGTATGCACATAAAAATATTAATCTCTTTAAAAGATACAGTGATATCCATACTGTAAATACTAGAAACAAACAAAAATTTGTTGTTCCTACAACCAGGCTCAAGAAAATAGGTGGCTCATTTAGATGCCAATAGATTCGATTTTATAATAAACTTCCTAGCCTCATTCAAGAACTAAGCCTAAATAAATTCAAATCTTTTATAAAGCGTAAATTATGTCAGAAAGCCTACTATACTGTCAAAGACTATATTGAGGATAAAACGGCCTGGGATTGAGCTGCTCCAATAAATCTACACTGAATGTTGTTTTTTTTATTATAATTTTGCTATTGTACTCTTTTTTATTTTATTTTACATGACATGAATATTAATTGTATGAATATTACTTTGATTATTGAGAATTTGAGGACTATGAGGGTCATTGTATCACTTTTGATTATGGTCTGGCAGTTTGAGTAGTTTGTGCGGCCTTCCCAAATGTCCTTTGGTATTGTTCGTCGAATCGTTGAGCTCCTTAAGTTCTGAGTTGAGTTGTACGATAATTGACAAATGCGTGCACTGACTGGACAGGTCCACTCAAATCTGTGTGGTTCTTTCCACAAAAGACCATTTCAGACACCGATCTACATGGTCATCAAATGATCTGACCAACAAAATTGTATCCGTTTCTCTTTTTTTTCTTTTTTTTATGTACACATTGACATTGATAATTTTTCATATATACAATGACATGAATATTTACTTTGTAAAGTATCATATTGTTTTAATTATTGTGAATGTGAAGACTATGTGGGTCTTTTTTATTTTGTTTTCTTTCTTTCTCAGTAATCATGATCTGGCAGTTTGAGTAATTTATGTGGCCTACCCAAATGTCCTTTCTTGGATATTGTTCGTCAAAGCGTCGGGCTCCTTATGTTCCGAGTTGAGCTAAACGATTAGTGACAAATGCTGGCACTGACTGGACAGGTCCACTCAATCTGTGTGGTTCTTTCCTCAAAAGACCATTTCAGTCACCAATCTACATGGTCTTCACATGTTGTGACCAACAAAATTATATCCGTTTCTTTTTTGTTTTTATATACACATTGACATTGATAATTTTTATATATACAATGACATGCATATTTACTTTTTTAAGTATCATATAGTTTTAATTATTGTGAATGTGAAGTCTATGTGGGTCTTTTTTATTTTATTTTTATTATTATTATTTTTTCTTTCTTTCTCAGTAATCATGATCTGGCAGTTTGAGTAATTTATGTGGCCTACCCGAATGTCCTTTCTTCGATATTGTTCATCACAGCGTTGGGCTCCTTATGTTCCGAGTTGAGCTAAACGATTAGTGACAAATGCTTGCACTGACTGGACAGGTCCACTCAATCTGTGTGGTTCTTTCCTCAAAAGACCATTTCAGTCACCAATCTACATGGTCTTCACATGTTGTGACCAACAAAATTATATTCGTTTCTTTTTTTTTATATAAACATTGACATTGATAATTTTTATATATACAATGACATTAATATTTACTTTGTTAAGTATCATATTGTTTTAATTATTGTGAATGTTAAGTCTATGTGGGTCTTTTTTTATTTTATTTTTATTTTTTTTTCTTTCTTTCTCGGTAATCATAATCTGGCAGTTTGAGTAATTTATGTGGCCTACCCGAATGTCCTTTCTTTGGTATTGTTCGTCACAGCGTTGGGCTCCTTATGTTCTATGTTCCGAGTTGAGCTAAACGATTAGTGACAAATGCTTGCACTGACTGGACAGGTCCACTCAATCTGTGTGGTTCTTTCCTCAAAAGACCATTTGTCAGTCACCAATCTACATGGTCTTCACATGTTGTGACCAATATTATGTCTGGACTTTTAAAAGAGACTGTGACCTCTGAGTTTGTTTCGGCCTTTCTTCTCAGAGTATTCAGTTAGGAAACGCCGAACTCATCTAGTTTAAAAAACATATCATTGACATGTAAAAGTGTTTGTACAAACCTACTTACAAATCATTTATCATTTAACCAAATTAAAATGGGACCATTCGGAAAGCACCAGATTTCAAATAATCATCAAAATCGGTTCACCCAGTCAAAAGTTATGAGGTAACAAACATAAAAAAATTGACTTAAGAGGAAAGATTATAATTATGTATGTATAATACGCGAGCCAAGCTGCTGGCAAAAGCTAGTCAAAATGTTAATGTAAGTAGGTGGTTCGGGAGTTTGTCTCTAATAAAAGGATACCTACTTGGCCCTGAAAAGCTATATGAAAGTCACTCAGCCCAGTGTGACCTTAGTTATTTATGGGCCACAAAGGTAGAATGGCTTGTAGGCTAAGTAATGACGAAATGAAATGTATAATTCTGAAAGTAGATCTTATAAGATACTTTTACACGTCAACATTTTTTGGTATTCTTTTTTAAACTAGGTGGTGGGCTCTGGCGTTTCCTAGCTGACTGCTCCCTAAAACCGGCCAAGTGCGAGTAGGACTCGCGCACCGAGGGTTCCGTACAAACCTGTAGGTATTCACGGTTTATGCATAAGGTTTATGTTTATGAAATTAATTATTTATTTTTATATTTGAGTTGACTGAATGAAAGGTAAATTGTGGTTTACGATTTATGACGTATTAAAAAAAAACTACTTCCTAGATCTCGTTCAAACCAATTTTCGGTGAAAGTTTACATGGTAATGTACATCATATATTTTTTTTAGTTTTATCATTCCCTTATTTTAGAAGTTACGGGGGGGGGGGGGCACATTTTACCACTTTGGAAGTGTCTCTCGCGCAAACTATTCAGTTTAGAAAAAAATGATATTAGAAACCTCAATATCATTTTTGAAGACCTATCCATAAATACCCCACACGTATGGGTTTGACGAAAAATTTATTTTTGAGTTTCAGTTCTATGTATGGGGAACCCCAAATATTATTGTTTTTTTTTTTTCTATTTTTGTGTGAAAATCTTAATGTGGTTCACAGAATACATCTACTTACCAAGTTTCAACAGCATAGCTCTTAGTGTTTCGGAAAAAAGTAGCTGTGACGTACACGGACAGACAGACAAACAGACATGACGAATCTATAAGGGTTCCGTTTTTTGCCATTTGGCAACGGAACCCTAAAAACTACTTACTAGATCTCGTTCAAACCAATTTTCGGTTGAAGTTTACATAGTAATGTACATCATATATATTTTTTAGTTTTATCATTTTCTTATTTTAGAAGTTACAGGGGGGGGGGGACACACATTTTACCAGTTTGGAAGTGTCTATCGAGCAAACCATTCAGTTTAGAAAAAAATGATATTAGAAACCTCAATATCATTTTTGAAGACCTATCCATAGACAAGTATGGGTTTGATGAAAAAAAAAATTGAGTTTCAGTTCTAAATATGGGGAACCCCAAAATTTATTGTTTTTTTTTTCTATTTTTGTGTGAAAATCTTAATGTGGTTCACAGAATACATCTACTTACCAAGTTTCAACAGCATATTATATTAGATACTATAAAATAACCCGACCATCTGTAATGTACTACAATTCTTGCAAAATAAATTTCATTTTATTTCATTTCATAGCTCTTATAGTTTCGGAAAAAAATGGCTGTGACATACACGGACAGACAGACATGACGAATCTATAAGGGTTCCGTTTTTTGCCATTTGGCAACGGAACCCTAAAAAGGGCTTATGGGCTAAGTATGGAAAAATACATGTTGCGCCGACCGCAAATAAATTGAGATCCTTATCTCGATTAATTTGGGGGCAACATGTCTTGACCTTGCAAGAGAGTGATGATATAGTTAAAAATATTGTGATTTCCCAAGGTAGGTAACGTTGATAGTTCAAAATATCAAAACACAACATTTCTGATTGCCGACAAAACAAAACAGTCATGGAGTTATCTACTCTCACGAAATCGAAACAATAATCGAATACAACCATATGCCACGAACCGGTTTCAACATAAATATTTATAAAGAAAATACCGTAGGCAGTAGGCCCAATAAATACATACTTGGTAGTTCTTGAACTTGATATATAAAAGGTTAATGTTTATTAATCTTTTCTGCGATAACACCAAAATTAGAATTTCCCAATTTTCAAAGTGATCCACGTGTGTTTCAGGTGGCAGGTTTATTCCCCCTGATTGATGGGTCACCATTATGGACCATGATTGGAGCTACTTTACTATAAATGATGGATATTCCAGCCAAGCTCATATCACTAAGACAGTCTATCTACCCCGAGGCAAGATGCTGGGTGGTTCCAGTAGCGCCAACTACATGTTCTACGTCAGAGGGACTGGGACAACGTCACAGCATACTTCAAGAAAAGCGAACGACGCGGCGACGTGCCCATTTTGACAAGTGCCTCAGCTGCCCTACACAATACTAAAGGCTATCTTGTCGTCACCATTCCTTATTGGGAAACAACAGAACCGTACTTTGCAGCGCTAAAAGAAAATGGACGTAGAATACTTATAGATACTAACGGATACGAACAAATTGGATATTGGTGCCGATTCCTTTGTTCACAAACTAAACTAAATTTAAGTTAAGTACATCTTCTTCTTTGTATTTCATTAAGAAGAGGACAAAAGAAAATTTTAGTTTAGTCCTGTCAAATTAATCAGCGCTCCATACAAGTTTAGACGTGATTAAAAACTTGCCTACTAAAATTACGTCAATTTACGTCAAGCGCTGATTAATTTGACAGGACTAAACCAAAATTTATCTTCTGTCCTTTCCTTAATGAAAGAGAAAGAAAAAGATGCACTGAACTTAAATTTAGTTTAGTTTGTGAATAAGGGAATCGGCACCATTCACAACTATTTTACACTATTGATAATCAAATACGGCAGAGTACTGCTGTTGCTTTTCTAAGACCAATAAAAGATCGTAAGAATTTATTCATTCTTAAAATTAGCGAGGAATGTTATTATAAAAGACAAGGTAGCTGTTGATGTAGAAGTTAGTTTGCCTTATAAAAACGTGATAACATTAATGGCTTGTAAAGAAGTTATCGTATCAGCTGGAGCGATTAACAGCCCTCAAATGTTAATTTTATCAGGTGTAGGACCTGAAAAACACTTAAAAGAAAATGAAATTGAAGTAGTTTTAAATTTACCGAATGTTGGTCAAAACTTTCAAGACCATCCTCTCATACCTGTAGCATGTCAACGGATATGCTAATTTAGATAAATTCAGCCTCGCTACAATATTGGGGCATATTGCACTGAATAGGTCCCAGACTTATCCTGACTACCAGATATACGCTTTGTTGTATCGGCTGCTTCAACCAGCACTTCAACTATTTGTAGTCATCTGTATAGATTAGCTGACAAACATTGTAAAACGATGAACTATGCTAATAAAAAAAAAAAAAAAAAAATATTCCTGCGAGTTAGCTCACTGCACCCTAAATCAAGGGGTCAGATTCGACAAAAAAAGCAAGAACCCAGAACAGAAAGTACTAATATACAATGGATATTTATCAGACCCAAGAGACATAGAACCATATGCCAGTTCTACGGAAGATTTTCTAACGATAATGAACACGAAGTATTTTAAGAAAATGAATTCGCAGATCGTTGATATAAAGCTAGACCAATGTAAGGAATATAAGTTTAAAAGTCACGAATATTGGAAATGTTACGTGCTGAATACAGCGAGCACTCAGCATTATGCATTAGGGACATGTCCCATGGGGCCTGATGGAAAAGGTTTACTCGATGAGAGGTTATTAGTCAGAGGCTTAAGGTGACACATTGAGAAAACCGTGCTTTTTCTTTTAAGTGTATCTTTCTTACCGTATAATAGCAGAACTAAATATTAAAGTGTATGATGTTTGACTACATGATCTAGTATCCTGTAAAAGGAATACACGATACGATAAAATTTTCTCTATACAAAAAAATCGCAAAGTTCTATCCATCTTTATGATTTTTTTAGCCTCAAGGCGCAATGCGTTAGATTTATTAAACATAGTTTACTTTAAAACATTGATAATAATCTTATCTAAGTTTTTGTAAAACAGTTTTCGTTTTAATAACACTTTTCATTCATAAAAGACGGCGATTCGTTTTGGCACATACGTTATTTTATTCCAGGCGCATACACATTAACGCTATCTCTTTTTTTGCCTATAATAAGTAGTCTCATCACTCTCGTTCGTTCATAAATCAGTCGCCCAGTAGGGCTCATCGACGACGGATCTATGTCACTTTTTTACAAATCGGTGCGATCAAAATTACGTTTTTTAAATATTTATGTCCACAGAAAAAGGTAGTAGTGAAGTATTTTGCTGTAAATATTTAATATAATAAATGTTGGCTTTCCAAAAACTTTATATTTAGACTGTATACTCGTATGTGTCTATTTTTGTGACTGTGAATAATATAACATTCTTTTTCTATTACTATTTAGTGACGACCTAAATTATGTAAGACAATGGGAAGAACCATAAACCAAAATTGAACAGTACCTTCAAGGTTAGAAGTACCTGCACAGGGCAATTAATTAATTCATTTTGCAGGTATTCAATACCAATAAGATGATGATAATAGTAAGAGGAATTCACCACCTTCACTAAAGCATTACAGCAACAATATATTCTCACTTTGTAAAGTAATATTGAGTTAGCACCCTATTTTTTTAGAGAAGAACGTCTGTTTTATCCCAAAAACTTATAATAATCGTTCATTTAGAAATAAATTAAAATATATGATTAGTTTTTAGGTTTGAAGTACGTCAACAATATATCTTTATGTCAAGTACTGACACTATAAATACAAGAGCACAACGTAGGAATAGAGTAGCATTACACGTGTGAAAAAGGCGAGGTTTTATAACTGACTGCGGCTCAAACGAGGGTAATGATTTTACCACGCAAATGTATGGTGATCGGTGAAACGAAGTTGGAGTTTATCAATCTCTTAGATACCAACATCCATTTTATTTATATACCTCTAGAAGATTAGTTCGATTTTTAATTTCATGTCGTAAATAACAAAGGTATGCAAAATTTACCTTTTTGAAAATTACAAACAAAGCTACTACTTACACATTTCGATTTTCATGACGTTTAGCATTAACTTGACTCACAAAATAAACTATTATAAATCCTTGTAATACCTTATTTGCTTGTCCTTGAAGCTTCTTTATCATATTTGACATTAAACATTTTCATTAGCCCGTTTATATCTTTACAGTAAAACTGAATCACTGTCTTGAGCAAAAATTGGGACAAAAGCTTTTTCTCTACATCTATTTCTCTATATAATATGGAAAAGTAGTGCCCGTAGCCATTTTTTTTTTCTTTGAGTCGAGATCCTAAAAGTTCTGCTGCAATTTTAGAAAGATCTGATTTACGCACTAAGTTGTTTAATTCTGGTTCTGTAAATAGCTGTGGCTCGATTCTGTCGATAGAGAAATCAATCAGTCGACAGTCAATCACATTTACTAAATATTTTTAATAACTACCAACAAGTAAAATAACAGTCGAAAATAATAATTGTTCATCATCTGCCTAGCCTTTTCCCAACTATTTTGGGGTCGGCTTCCAGTCTAACCGGTTGTAGTTGAGTACCGGTATTTTACATGGAGCGACTGCCTATCTGACTTCCACAACCCTGTTCCTGGGTAATACGATACCCCTTGGTAAGACTGGTTGTCAGACTTTTGACGACCCGTAACGACTGTCTAAGATCTACGAAAGACAGTCGGGCCCAACTGCTTTTTTTTTGGATGGTGGATCATCAAATGACGTGTCCCGCTGTAGATGCAGTGGAAGGGCGTGTCAGACTTTTACTGACTAAAACCCACCCGTGTTCCTTCAGTTGCCCATGTGCCTGGGCCACGGTACCTCTTTCGAACTAATCTCGCGACGCTGGCAGGCGGACCAACGGCTTAACGTGCTTTCCGAGGCATGGAACGGTTTGTAAAGATAGACACCCATCCACGGACCAACCGCGGCAAGCGTAGCTTAACCTGAATGACCGAACCGTGCAGCTGTTTTAAATTAGCCACAAGCCCTTCCGAAAATAATAATTGTTATCCTATCATATCTGTACTATGGTAGCATTTATGAAGATTTCTACAAAACCTTACGTGAAGGAATTTTTTCTTTATTTTTCCGTTAATCAGGACCTAGTTTCCAGGTGAAGGTCCTGATTCTATAAGAAACCATTATTCGATTTCAATTAATTTTACCCATGCATATAATTAATCAAAATTTAAGTTTCAGGTTTGTAAATATTTTGTATTAGTTGTCTACTCCATAGTTTACTATGCACAAAAATTTCAAAGACCGAGACAAATTAACGTCACTTGGCATGCTAATTTTTTTTTAAATATGTTGCCGTCTTTATCTTGCACTTTTATTTAAACAGTTGTGCGACGGTGACAAGAATAATTCTTAGCAAAAGGCCATGCTAAGTAACGTTTTTAAATTTCGGTCAGTGATAATTCCTTCGTTCCACTTTTGGCCACTGGTAAAATAAGTCATTAAAGTTTGTGACGATGACGTGTCGGCCGACCAATGAAGATAGATCCGCCACTCCCCGCGTGCGGGGGAAACAATCCAACTATCATTTATTTTCAAGGTGGGGTCTACGCGTGGTGGATGCCAGTATCATGCCGACAGTCATCAGTGGAAACGCCCCGGTCATTAGGATTGCTGAGAAGGCTGCTGATATCAAACTCGACCTCGGAGTGAACATTGGTACAGATGAATATTGTAGTAGGTAGTACAAATCGTTGTACCATCACGAATGACTCTCCGTTTTATAAAATTGGATCTACGGAATTATAAAATTAGATTAGTATGATTCAATGAAACTATTATTTAACGCAGTTTTTTATTTATTTAACGAAAAACACTACTATGTGAAAAATAACTTTAATTTCGGAAGTCGGTGTCTTAGGATTTGTATTTAAGAAACTAAATTCATACTTTTCAGCCCAGGGTTTTTGATTGCGATAGTGTTAGTTGTTAATATTAACCGACCGCAAAAAAAGGAGGAGGTTATCAATTCGACTGTATTTTTTTTTTAAATGTTTGTTACCTCAGAACTTTTGACTGGGTGAACTGATTTTGATGATTCTTTTTTTATTTGAAAGTTGGTGCTTTTTTTGTAGTCTCATTTTAATTTGGTTCTATTTGGACAATTGGATCCATGTGAAAACCATATAAGTCTTAAATTTGCATTAAGTATTTGCGTGACAAATGAACGAATAACGCGATTAGATTAGTGCGGGGTATCTACCATAACTAAATAGTTAAAAATAAATACTTTTTACAAAAAAATAACAACCGACATCCTTAAAAAAACACTACAAAGTCAAAAATAACTTTAATTTCGAAAGTCGGTGGTAAAAATTAGGGTCCGTGGCTTACGCCCCCAGTGGTGGACGCACCCGTGGCGGACGCACCCGATTCGATTATTTTAATTTAAAGCAATTTTTGACCAAATGTACTGTCAGGCGCAAAAATGTTTTACTAACACAATAAATTATTGATTGTGAGTATATGTATAATATTAAATCATAGTTATATTTATAAAATTGAAATGCTTACCTATATATTGGATGTATGAAAAAGTCAGTCTCAGTTATTTTTCATTATTTATTTATGTAGGTATTTCAATAAGAACTCTAGTAAAAAAAATGTATATGAATTACAGTTTTCATCACATTTAATCAAGAGAATCATTTAACCTCACTATAATAATCAGTCTCCAACGTAATAAATTATGACACTGATTTTAAATAATCAGTCTTAAAAATTACTGCAGAGTAACTAACTTTTTCTAAAGAGAAATGTTCTTTTTATCTTTGTAACAATAATAATTAAACATAATCAACTGGACACTCAAGTTTATGTCCTTTTATCATTTGAACGTTGTCACTTTCATTATTCAATTTAACTGCACCACCATACTGGTCATGTCTTTTATTCACACACAGCCATACACTAGAGTTTTGATATTTTTTAAGAATATTATTCGCAAATTCAGCGTGCAACAGTGTTTTTCCGCCAAGTCTATTTTAACCATATTATAATTATTTCCTTCGACCTTCGCTCGTTATTGTGAGATGACACACTAAACTTTCTTATCAGTTGCATATTGCAATATTCAATAACTTGACTGTTGTGTGAAAGAGACGGACATAATATCTATTTATACTTTCTTTTTTTTTTTGTTAGCCTGCACTATCCCACTCACTATATCACTTCTTCCAAATATAGCGAAGTCACGCGTCCTCCTGCCATTTTTGACAGAACCTATCCAGCTCGTCCCGCCATGTCCTACGTGGTCTGCCGCGACCACACCTCACTGTCTCAGGAAACCAGTTCTGTGCTACTTGCACCCACAGTTTGGCAAACATGTCTTGCCTAGTCCCATTTAAGTTTGGCAGCCTTTTGCGCTTATTGTTTTCAATTTTGTGGACAAAAAGACGGACTTTTTAGGGTTCCGTTGCCAAATGGCAAAAAATGGAACCCTTATAGATTCGTCATGTCTGTCTGTCTATCCGAGTATGTCACAGCCACTTTTTTTCCGAAACTATAAGATCTATGCTGTTGAAACTTGGTAAGTAGATGTATTCTGTAAACCGCATTAAGATTTTCACACAAAAATAGAAAAAAAAACAATAATATTTGGAGTTCCCCATACATAGAACTAAAACTCAAAAAAAAAAAAACATCAAACCCATACGTGTGGGGTATCTATGGATCGGTCTTCAAAAATGATATTGAGGTTTTTAACATCATTTTTTTCTAAACTGAATAGTTTGCGCGAGAGACACTTCCAAAGTGGTAAAATGTGTCCCCCCCCCCCGTAACTTCTTAAATAAGGGAATGATAAAACTAAAAAAAATATATGATGTACATTACCATGTAAACTTCCACCGAAAATTGGTTTGAACGAGATCTAGTAAGTAGTTTTTTTTTTAATACGTCATAAATCGTAAATCACAATTTACCTTTCATTCAGTCAACTCAAATATAAAAATTAAAAAAAAAAAACGATTAATTTCATAAACATAAACCTTATGCATAAACCGTGAATATCTGCAGGTTTGTACGGAACCCTCGGTGCGCGAGTCCGACTCGCACTTGGCCAGTTTTTTATTGTTACCAATAACCAGTTTGGCTTAATTAGTTGACGAGTTGGTTGAAGTTGAAAGATAAAATTTCCATATGGTAAGAATAAGGGGCAAAATGTCCCTACCTTTATAACACTCCCATATTATATGTATCAAATGAAAGTACTTGAGAAGTGTATAATTTCTCTCTCATCATGCTCAAACCTATAAAAGATGGGGGAAAAGTTATTAAGACTTAAAAAATAATTTATCTTAATCCTAAGAAAAAATACTCATTACTGTGGTGAAACACTTTTCTCATTTACTGTACTAAGTGAAAAAGCACAAATTTTTATCGGGTGAATCGGGTGCGTCCGCCACAGGTGCGTCCACCACTGGGGGCGTAAGCCACGGACCCAAAAATTTCGAGAAAAATGATTTTTTGAAGGTATGTTTAGAAAAATTGTTTTCAAGTTGTATTTTAACCTATCTTATTGAGTATCTTAGTTTAAATTATTTAATGATTTTATTCGTATTTTAGTTTATTATTTTGTAATTGTCTTTATTATTATTTGATTTTATGAATGTTTGATTAATTTTTATTCGATTATTTACTATTTGATTTAATCTTAACAGTCTTGATGTATGTTTACTCATTTTTAATGACAATGTGCAAGCTGTGATTGCCTATAATTGAATGTGCATTTAGTGTATGTTACATTGCTGTAATATAATCTGTGTAATTGTTGAATGTAACATTTGTTGGCGATCCTTAAATAAATAAATAAGTTTTTTGCCACCGACTTCCGAAGGTAATTTTTACTGTCTAGTGTTTTTAAGGAAGTTGGTTTTGAAAAAAAGTTTTTATTTTTATCTTTTTAGTTATGGTAGGTATGTAACCCGCACTAATCTAATCGCGTTATTCGTCCATATTTTGCGCACATCCTTAATGCAAATTTAAGATTTATATTGTTTTCTAATGGATACCATTGTCAGAACTGAACCAATTGAAAATAAAATCCACCCCTTAGGTCCGTTGTCCACACACGTTTTTCTTGCCGTGAAAGTACGGTGGTTTCGCTGTGTGTAGCGTAGGGATCACTATCGCAGCTGGTTGATAGTCCTGGCAGCACTACGCTTATACAAGTTCACAAGATTTATTTAACAGCGCGTCTAGCGCAAAAAACAAAACGTCCCCAACCTAAAAAAAGAATTAAAGAAAAAAAAATTGTATAACTAAAGGTCGTCAATTAGTACTTTTGTACCGTCACTAAACAAACAAAAGGGTGCCGGGTATAATCTTTATTTGTTTGAATTTTAAGTTTCCGTACCCAAGGGTTACCAATGACCTTATAATGTGGGCTGGATAATCATCAAATGACTTCTCCCGCTCTGGGCGGAGCGGGAGGGAGTGTCAGACGTTTACTGACTAAAACCCACCCGTGTTCCTTCAATTGCCTGTGTGCCAGGGTAACTCTGTCGAACAAATCCGGGAACCTGGAACATACCCAGAGAGGTAATTGCGGAACTTTTTATCGGTAGGAATTGGTTTTATATTCATAGTTAAACAACATTCATTGCGTTATTTACGTTGCTGAGCCGACAATTTATTCGAACAAATGACGCAATGGTTTAGAAATAATCTTCAATCCCATTCAGATTCTGATAAATTGTGCGTTTCGCAATTAGGGTGCAGGTTATAATGTCTCTACGCTCTTTGAGAGGGAGTGCGCTGTAATTACGTACGTTTGGTTGATATTACATGTCTTCGAATTGTTGGTTCTAGGACTAAAGCAATAAGGAGCAACCTTAAAGATACTTACAGATATGATAAAACGAGAACTATACCTAGTTAAGATCATTAAAAAATCAATGGACAGCTGAAATTTGATAGATATAGTTTGCTCTACACCAAAATTAGTGTAGATACAATAATACTGTTATATAGTAAGTAAGATGTAGTTGAGATAATTAAGTAGCCACCTATGCAATCCCTAATCCCAACATTAGGTACAGAAAATAATTTGTTAGAGCCTCTGCTTCTAGGTTCATACCTACCTAAGGCCATGCTACGTTATGAGTATGAAGATGACCGCCATTAAAGTATTTACGTATTGTCTTAAAAATAACACGAAACCAGTTCCGAAGAAGTTTTAATTAATAAGGGTATTTGGAAAACATCACGACTGACGTTTTCCATTCGACGGCAGAGGTCACTTACTCGTGCTGAGACGAGTTGGGGCGAGTTTCCTGCACTCCAACAAATAGTAATTTCGATTTTAAATGAGACATGACACTCAGTCACTGTAGTGTCGTTCGTGTAAATCAGTCCTCTTTTTCTTTGTATTATATTGGGTCATAGTTTTTAGTAAATAAGAAAATCAAACACTGATTGATTGTGGTGGTCTATTTAGTAGTAGAAGCTAAAATGACTAAGTAACTGTATCCTTGTGTGTCAACGTGAATTAAAGTTTAATGGTGAAGTTTTTGTAAACCTCTGGTAGATAAGAAAAAAGGTAAGATCTTTTATTAAATAGGTAAGTTTAATGATCATATATCAACATTATGATACGATACTTCCCAATTACAATTAAATAAAAATCGTACGTTTTAACGGTAGAAATTACTGAAATTATTTGGCAGAAATAGAAAATAATTAAGAAACATAATAACCGGCAACAAAATAGCAACGAAGCAATTTAAAGTAAAATATGTAATAAACAGCTTTGTCCTGCAAGTATTGTCTCAAATCAAAACTCTCTTCGTCTTTCGATCGAAGAGAGTTTTGAGAGTAGCCCATCGTCCAAAAAAAAGAAACAATCTTCGAACTTCAAGTAACTGCCGCAGCTTATTTGTGGCTTATTTTATGGTTTTATTTTTGCTTTTAACGTGTAGGTCTTTGTTACATCATTCTCACCTAAACTTATAAATCATAAACTTATATATCATTGAATATTATAAATGTAATGAAGTTTGCTATGAGTAGTTCCGTGCGGTGCCGGACTTAAAGAATAGTATCATCCCATTTCTTCCCGTGGGTGTCGCAAAAAGCGATTAACAGACTGACTGTACAGGCCAGCACATCAAGGTACCCGAAACTGTCAAATTTTCCCAATCGAACTTGAACCTTATACTTTAGCGTTAAAGTTGTAAACCTATTAGAGAAATTTGACAGATTGTAGTAGCTTCAAGTGCTGGCGCCTGTACCACCATACTGCGATCGCCAATTCGCCTGCCAAGTGGGGTGATTGTGGCAAATCCTCTCTTGGGGAGACATATATGTATGTACAGCAATGGACGATGAATAAATGTAACTAATATATTTGTAACAATATAATTCAAGGAAATGCCCATAAAGTTTATTGTCCGTTATTGACCATAGTTCTTGTATCTACTTACTAAGCTTTAGAATAATTAGAATAGGCAGCTAGCTTCATTATTAACCGACTTCAAGAAAAGGAGGAGGTTCTCATTTTTTTTTAGGTTTGTTACCTCAGAACTTTTGACTGGGTGAACCGATTTTGATGATTCTTTTTTTATGTGAAAGCTTGTGCTTCCCGTGTGGTCCCATTTTAATTTGTAGGTCCAGGTTTTCATTTCTGACATTGGCATCCATGAGAAAAACATATTAGTCACCTTGTAGTGAAAAATAACTTTAATTTCGGAAGTCGGTGTCTTAGGATCTTTATTTAAGTTTTTTGCCACCGACTTTCGAAATTAAAGTTATTTGTCATTTTGTAGTGTTTTTCAGGAAGTCGATTGTAATTTTTAGGGTTCCGCACCTCAAAAGGAAAAAGCGGAACCCTTATAGGATCACTTTGTTGTCCGTCCGTCCGTCCGTCCATCCGTCCGTCCGTCCGTCTGTCAAGACCCTTTTTCTCAGGAACGCGTGGAGGTATCAAGCTGAAATTCATATCAAATACTCAAGTCAACTGTCTCTTGGAGCTGTGAAAAAATCAAACTTCTAAACTAACGCAATCAAAAGATATAGCCGTTTATGCTGCAAATTTCCGCAAATTTTCGAATCTCGCAAGGGAATCAAAACCTAAAGGGTACTTCCAGTCGATCTAGAATTTTGAAATTTGGTACGAAGCAACGTCTTATAGCACAGATAAAGGAAAAATTGCGAAAACCGTAAATTTTTAATTACATCATATAATAAAAAATAAAATAAAATTTTAAACTTTATACCTACAGGTTTGTACGGAACCCTCGGTGCGCGAATCCGACTCGCACTTGGCCGGTTTTTTTTTTCAAATGTGTCTGTATATGGTTTCACGTAATTGAAATAAATACCTACTTTGAGTTTAAGTTGAGTTTGAAGCAATGTAATGCATAACAGTATGCAGCGAAGTATGCTGTGTAGTAAGCTCATAACTGGGATCGTGTGAAACATAGATAATTGCTGCTTAGGTTGAGTAATTTGATAATTTCTCGGTTATGGCCTCCAGTATGACCTTTTCCGTCGCTTTCTATTAGGCATACGAGACCAAGAGCAGGCCTTTTCAGAATTAAAAACAAAATCGATATGGTTTTGTATCGAATTGAAAATAATCAATTTTATCAAAGGGGACCGCTAAAAGCTGCCATGACTGCTATTTGCAGTGGAAGGCAAAGCAAATTTGGGGACATGGTATTGACCCCGCCAAGACGCGCCAAGTGAAGCGCAAGGGTACTCCCTCCCTTTTCTCGAATTTCGTGATATGATTTCAATAGTACACTTATTAAATATATGAACTTTCAATTGCTTTCTTTTATACTTTAGATTTTATTGATATATGATATATGATGATCATCAACATTCCTAGGGTACTTTCTGTAGTCCTAGAAACCTGAAATTTGGTAGAACTTTTTTTTTAGTGGAATTTTCAGCACCCAACCTCTTAAACTAGGGGCTGGCTTTACCGTTTCGCTTGATTTATTGATTTAATTGAAACGGCCAAGCCACATTTTTGACTAAGTTTGTGAAGTAAGGGCGTGTAGAGTTAGAAGGTTGGCTCTACATGAGATTTGAAAACTTTTTGACAATGCGAGATATGGTCTAGTTTTGGCAACATTTTATATGACAATGTTTTTGTGGGGTCAGGTAATCGGAAATGTCTCATTTTCGACACGACTGCCTATCAAACCTGGACCGATGTGGTCTCCAATAGTAGAAAGCGCACAGATCTAGTATGTAATTGTGTCATGTCATAATGTATCTAAGTGCTCATACACACGACCGATACGTTAAAATGGAAGAGGCAACTGCAGCCGTCAACGATTGTCCACGGCAGCCACAGACGCTTCGAAGAACGGTTGCAATTGCGTCTACCGTTGACGCGAGACGCTCGTGTATATGAGCACTTAGGTACGATCACTAAAAGTGATAAGTACCCGGTTCGTCCGATTTAGTTGAAGTTTAGTAAGAAATCGATGGATGTTTTTGAATAAAAAACAAACAGTTCATTTATCAAATTAGATTTTATTCGAAAACATTTATCGGTTCTCTCTTACATAAGTCACACGAGCGATACGCGTCGACGCGTGACGGCTGTAGTTGCTGCTGCAGTTGACTCTTTTTGTAACTGTACCTACATTAAGAAAACCAGTACCCTAATTGTGTAACGCATCATCAATCAGAATCTGATTCATAACAATAGATTCAATTAAAAGATTATTTCTAATCCATTACTTAATATGTTCGAAAAATAGGTCTGCTCAACAACGTTAATAACGCAATGAATGTTGTTGAACTGACAAAATGAAAGCGATTCCAACTAATAGTGTGTTATGCAATTACCTCTCTACTAAACAAAAACAACATTGTTCTATCTATGTCTATAGATCTACCTTTCCTGTTGACCAGCATGTGGCTATACATTTAACGGCCCATCAGTGGTAACAATCTAACATTGACAGCGCCTATATGTCGTTGACGTAGAAAGGGTTTTCGTACTGCAAGAGTTAAGTACCACGGAGTGAGATTGACTGTACCACAGAATAAAAGGCTTACGACAAGATGTCAGAGATTAAGTTATTTTCTACCTTGATAATGTTTTTTGCTTCAGATTTTATTAGCATATAGGAGTTTGCCTACCATACGTTTTCAATTAATCTAACGTTCTGTATTACAATATTGAGAATCCAAAAACGTAGTAAGGTGGTCGGGCCGTAGAAGATCTTAAAGTTGTACACTTAATTATTGTTGTTTTGAAGTTATAAAGTTATTTTCGGTATTTTATTATAATGGTGTTGGGATGTACCTAACTGTTTTACGAGTATGTTACCTTAATAACTAAGATTTACCACATCGAGTGCCACCGATATCGGCGGAACAACTAAGAAAGGATTGCAATCAAATTAATTCCGAATTCACATTAGGGTCCGTAACAAAATACCTACGTAGATAAAGGTCCCCTTAAGATAACTTAAGGGTTTATTTATGGTCAACAAGGTAAATTAAATCGTCCTCGTTTTGACCGCTAATCTCTTTTTTTCGTCAACATCGTAAAAATTTCAACAGAAAGATGTTCAATGCTGGGCATAGGCCTACCCCAATTACCACCACTTCAACCAGTTCTGTGCGTGACCAGGTCATCGGTCCACCTTAGGAAGCCTTCCAATACGCGGTCACCACTCCAGAACCTATCGGCCGCGTACTGCGAGCAATGTGTCCTGCCCACTGGGCTATGTCGGTTACTTTGGTTCTCCTACGGATCTCTTCATTTCCGATTTGATCGCGTAGGGAAACTCTAAACATTCTCCTCTCCATCGCCCTTTTGGTAACTATCAGCCTTCTTATGAGACCCATTGCGAGCGACCACGTTTTAGTGTCATAGGTCATCACTGGCAACACGCACTGGTCAAAGATTTTCGTCTTGAGACACTGCGGTATATGGGACGAGAAGATATAGCGTAGCTACCCGAACGCTGTCCAGCCGAGTTTTGACTTTTCTCGAATTTGGACCTATGTAACTGAACGGTTTTTCCTAGGTAAACATACTACTTAGTCAACAACTTCGAGCATAGCATCTCCTGTCTTCATAAAAATGGGTGTCACATGAGCTTATTATTTGTATCAACTGAATCGTTTTTCTTTTGAAAAACGATGACATACTTAATAAAAACTACTAGGTACTAATTAATAAAATACCACTAATAGTTAACGCCCTTCTACTAACGGACAAACAGACTTACTGAAGAGTGCCATCCGCACTTTAGATATCATAACCAGTCAGACTCAGCGTTAAACCTCCACATTTATTATACGCACGGCCAAAGTGTGAACCTCTGTACCAGCGTCGGTGTTTCCTTCCACATTTAAATATATAAATAAATAAAATAAATATCTTAGGACAACCAACACACCGTTATCTGATCCCAAACTAGGCAGAGCCTGTACTATGCCAACCAGACAACTGATAAACATACTTATACAGGGTTATTTGTAAAACACCGGCAACCTCTCAGGACTATGTTACTAACATCATAAGCAACAACTTTTGTTCTATGACTTTTAAAAATTCATCATATTTTAGTGCATCAGATTTTCAAACAAAAATAAAAATATTTAAATTGAACGCTCTAAATGTTACGGAGTCTATGCGAAGCAAAAGAAAGCGATAGTATATTAGCAAGGGGAGCGGGGTTAGGGCGGCGGGGGCGCTTGAACTTGACTTATTTACAGGCAGCCGATTTTTGTATGAAAATCTGATGCACTAAAATATGATGAATTTTTAAAAGTCATAGAACAAAAGTTGTTTATTATGATGTTAATAACATAGACCTGAGAGGTTGCCGGTGTTTTACAAATAACCCTGTATATTCCTAAATACATACATATTATAGACAAATTACACCCAGACACAGAACAAATGATCGTGCTCATCACACAAAGATTTGTCCTGGGTGGGAATCGAACCCACGACCTTAGTCTCAGCAGTCAGGGCCACTAACCACTAGACTAACAGGCCAGTTAAAACCGTTCAACCCGTCTGCCTTCAAATCAAGAGTGAACAGGCATTTTCTGAGACGCTCGTTCCATCACAGATCTCCTCCATCGCTTTCCATCTGGCGTGATCGAGTTGAAGAGCAGCTACATTCAGCGAAATGGTATTTCGTGGTTTCTAACTTCTTATTTTTGTCCACAGGATGAATTTTTTGACACAAATCCTGTCTCTTTTCAACCCGGGGACAGCTCGGCCGCTCGTCAACTTGTTGCAGATGTTCTTCAACTCTGTAGCGTTGCTGGACCTGGATGCTACTGATTTTCCACCTCAAGCACATATCACAGGTTCGTATTGATCAATAGTTCCACAAATATATAACTTGCTAAAGCTGCAAGTCCTTGGTAACCAAAACTAGTATATTCTGGCTTCTATTAGAAACTCCGTACTAGGTTAAACCAACTCAAGGTCAAAGTGCAGTCGACTGCACTTTCTTATATCTTCGAATTTTTGGTTCTAGGACATACTGGTTTCCTCATGATGTTTTCCTTCTCCGATTTTAGAGCAGTATAATTAACACAAAGTAGAATTCACGACCTACAAGTCGTCGCAGCTGTTACCACTACTGTTCTTTGTCATAGATAGCAGAGTTAGTGGCAGTGGACTGCTGAGCTAGCAAAGTGGAGACTGACCATGTCTGTACAAAGACAGAAGGGTTTTTGTTTAGTGATTGATTGTGAACTGAAGTCTGAATTAATTAGGTATTTCTCAAGCTATTCGCTAATACCTAGCAATAAAAAAAAAAATCCTGAATATTTTGGTTTCAGATGGTCAAGTTTTCGACTTCATAATTATAGGCGCTGGGTCGGCAGGCTGTGTGCTTGCGAACAGACTCACAGAGATCTCCAATTGGAAAGTGCTTCTCATAGAGGCTGGGGGGAATCCACCACCATCATCTAAGGTAGGCAACAATTGCTTAATAAGTAGACGATAGGTAGGTAGATACGATAGGTAGGTACTGCCCAGAATCACTTAAAAAAACAAACAAAATACAAATTGAATCGAATAAACAAATAAACTGGTTAGCATACCAACAAGTTTATTTGTATAGGTATTTACCTAATTGTAACAAAACGAGTTCTACTGCTTTCATTTTTTCGATCCGTTTTTCGATGATAATGAATTATGATTCATAATATGGTTTTCAAGTAGCAAATAAAATAAAAGTAGTCTTTCAACTGACTTCCGTATACGTAGTACCTGTATTCAAATTGTAAAAATTGGATTTTGAAGGAATTTCCTGTTATATCGACCTTAAAATTTTTGAATAGGAGTATAATTATTTAAGAAATTAATATAGGTTTAAAGAATCTTTATTTCTCATAAGAACATGATACAGTTCACTTAAATGAGATTTAACATTTAAAATTAATAATCGTCGTCTAATGACGAAGCATGCAGGTGTAGAATAAGTAGATAAAACTATAACAACGAACGAGATCAACAGCAAACAGCAAAAATGTAGAAACTTAAATATAAAAAAGTTAATACAGCCAATTTGACACCAAGGTACCCTCATACGTACTGATTTTTCACTTTGTGAGGAGCGCAAACAACAAAGCGAACTACATGTGTTTGAATATGCTTTGTGCCTTTGGATATGCTAGATATACCTAAATATTGTCATATTGTTACAGCATCCCGGGTTTTTTGCATTCGTTGATTATTCCGATGCTGACTGGAACTATTACACCGTCAACGATGGCTACTCTAGTCAAGGACTTCAGATGAAGAGTGTCCATCTTACCAGAGGCAAGATGCTTGGTGGTTCCAGCGGGGCCAACTACATGTTCTATGTGAGAGGCAATAAACATGACTTCGAAGACTGGGTAGAAAAAGGGAATCAAGGCTGGGACTGGGACACAGTCTTGTATTACTTCAAGAAAAGCGAACGACTCCAAGACAACGACGTCATGGGAAGTAATTTAAGAGACTTTCACAATACTAGAGGACAATTAGGAGTAACCAGACCACTGTGGAAGAAAAGAACGCAAAATTATCTGCAAGCCTTCCAGGATAACGGACACAAAATTCTTTTAGATTGTAATGGGGATGATCAACTGGGATATGTCCAGCCTGCATTTACAGTCGATAACAACCTACGACAACACACGGCCATGGCTTTTCTCGAACCTGTCAAAGATCGTAAAAACCTCTTTGTAATAAAAAGGACTTTAGCTAGAAAAATATTATTCGACCGTTATGGGAAGGCTAACGGAGTGCAAATTAAACTACCAAATAAGAAAATTATAAATATATTTGCTAGAAGAGAAGTTATTTTATCAGCTGGTGCCATAAATAGCCCGCAAATATTGATGTTGTCAGGCGTAGGTCCAAGAAATCATTTAGAGAAGTTTGGCATTGACGTGTTACTGGATTCACCGGGCGTCGGCAGCCATTTAGAAGACCATCCTATAGTTATTCTTCCTATTGCCACCGAGAAGGATCCTTCATCAGTTATCGAAAATATTGACGTTTTTACGAATCTTGATAAGTTTCCTACGCCTTCTATTATAGGGCATGTGACTGTCAACAAAACTCAAACGTACCCTGACTACCAAACAACTATACTTCCATTTCCAGCTAATTCCCCTATCACATCTTTAATGTGTTCACACTAGGGCATGCAAAAACCGGGTTGTTTATAAAAACCGGTTTTTTCGGGGTTTATGTTTACAAAACCGGTGAAACCGGTTAAATCGGTTTTTTCGGGTTTTTTTTATTTGATTTTTAATAAATGAGAAATATGTCTGTACAGAAATGAAAATGCTGAAGTCTAATCAAAATATGATTTTTTTACGGACTGAAATAAGGTACAAGTACTAACAAGCTATACAAAAAGTTTCTTTACTTTATACAAAACATAGAATAATAATCATAAAGCTTATTATTTAGGAAAATAACATATTCTTTAAAACCTAACATACACAATTTGGAACATTTGGTAGGTAGACAAAGGCTTAAAATTACAGAATATTAAATAACAATTGAACTGTCATAACATACAAACAGGCAAAATCAACAGTACGTAAATTGAAATCAAAATAATTATTGAAATATCGCATAAAATGGAAGTCTTATTCCATAATAAACCAAAACAAAATAAATCTGTCATTATTGTAGATAAAACAGACTAGCTTCTGCCCGCGACTTCGTCCGCGTCAATTTTTCTACCCTGACCTTTCCCGTCGCATCGAATTGCCTGCTAGTTTTCGTTCATTTTTCGTTACTGCTCCGCTCCTTTTAATCGTAGCGTGATGTTACCTTTCTCAATAAATGGGCTACTCAACACAAAAATAATTTTACAATTCGGACTAGTAGTTCCTGAGATTACCGCGTTCAACCAAACAAACAAACTCTTCAGCTTTATAATATTAGTATAGATGAGACCTGCTGATAAAAAGGCTCTCTCTGATTCCACACTTGTTGGAGGTATAGATTCCAAAGCTTTATATACTTTTATTAAGTGCTCTCCCATTTTTCTTCCACCGTCGTAAAGTGCCATTTCCACCCTGATTTTAGTTTCTAAATCAAGTTCTGTAGATAGGCTTGCACCAGAGGTATGTTGTTTGAGAGCCTTCTTTATTTCTTGTCGGAGTTGGTCCTTGATGTTCCATGAAACATTTACTAGGTACTGTATAGTCTAAGTTTTCCTGAGTTGTAGTTGCCGTCAGTTTAGTAGTCGAAAAATGCTTACTTATAATGTTAACCGAAAAAACCGAAAACTCCGGTTTTGTTATCCTAAAAAAACCGGGTTTCAAATCAGTCGGTTATCCGGTTTTTTCGGTTATCCGGGTATCCGGTTTGCATGCCCTAGTTCACACGTATTTCGAATAGACGATGAAATATGCTTCGCACTGATGGAAGCCAACAAAGGTAGACGGGTTTTATTCCCAGTTGTGGCGCTACTACATCCAGAATCGACAGGTAAAGTAAGACTGAGGAGTAGCAACCCTGATATAAATCCTCTCATTTATAATGGATATTATTCCAACAAAAACGATTTAGAAAACCATGCTCGTTATGTGGAAGACTTCATTAGTGTAGTAAATACGCCATACCTTAGAAGTATTAAAGCGGAAGTGGTTGACTTGAAGATACCACAGTGTAAGTCGCTGCGTTTCAATAGCCATGAGTATTGGAAATGTTTTGTATTAAATGTTGCGACGACACAGTGGCATCCTTCGGGAACTTGTGCAATGGGCCTTGAAGGCAAAGGTGTGGTTGACGAGAGGTTACGGGTCAGAGGAGTGGCAGGTCTTCGAGTTGTAGACGCCAGCATTATGCCTTCCATCACAAGCGGGAATTTAAATGCACCAACGATCATGATCGCTGAAAAAGCGTCTGATATGATTAAGGCCGATAATGGAATAAATATAGGTATATGAATGATGCTATTGGTTTTATTTGTTGCACATACCTAGTTACCTACATACTTGTCAGCTTTAATAATTTTTTTTCATTCTTTCCTGGGTTCTTTTCGATTCTCGTAACGACCACCACCGCATGAACTAATGTTTCAAACATTACTATATTTTGTTACTATACATATATGATTAATATTTTCCAATAATACAAAATAAGGTATATGCTTTACAATTTTCAAGACAGACATTTCGTTACATTAATTACTTGAAAATATTTGTAAATAAATTTCCGCCATAAAATCATTTGTCTTTTCTGAAAGTTATTTAACACGTTGAGTGCCAAACACAGATTGATGTTTAATCAGATAATCACATTTGGTCACAGATTTAGAGCGCATACAAAATTGTTAGTAGCAAGCACGCGATATCGCATGATCGGCACTCAAAGGTCTCAAAGCCATGACACTAGGCTTTTGAACCAATTTATGAACAGCTTCTATTCTTGTATTATTGACTAAATTTGAAGTCATAAATAAAGTTACGCAAAATGATATGCTTAATATTTTGCATTTTGCAAAAACAATATTTTCACTTTGCAATTTAGCATTACAAGGACACATTTCCAAACTGGCAGGCAGCACTGAACTATGGAAAATAATAGAAAACAATTTTTAGTCTGTGTATTCGTGACGTATAGGATGTGCTAGTTGTCAAAAGTTACAAACACTCTATCATTTTATAGTTTTCATTCTATTAGTCGTAAATAAATAAATAGAGTAGTTGTTTCACAAATAATGAAGTGTTAAATAAACAGTTTCGTTGTTAGATTTACTTTAGTGATAAGCAATTACGTGAATACATTCATTTGAAAACACAAATAACCAAAATGACGAATCTGGATGTAAGTAACAATTTTCAGTGAAAGTTTAACAGCTTATTTATGAGTGAAAAGAGACTGTTAACTTCTGAAAATAACCTTTTGTTGTAAACAGAAGTTTGTGTGGCCATTAAAAATCATTTCATTAGTGGAAAAACTATGAATTAACTCTCTTATCAGCTAACCAAATATAGCTCTATTTGTATGTTTTAAATATTGTTAATGTTCATTAATAGTAAACAGGATTATTACCTTTAAGCTATATTTGTGACACAGAGTCCTATTTCCAACCATTACACCAACAGGCTACATTTAATGATGACTGATGAATTTATATTGATTATTTTCAAAAAAGGTTGTTACAATTAAAGATTTTTCTAAATTCAAGGTAAGCAACAGTAGTACAGACAGCAGCTCAGGTTCTTCATCGGATTCAAGTACTAGTGGAAGCACCTCTACAAGCTCCGGGTCTGCCTCCAGCAGCTCCGACTCCGAATCATCAACCTCCGACACCCCAGCGACCACTACCACCAACAATACACCAGCACCAAAATCCCCACAAAAAGTAGAAGAAGTGAAAAAAAAAGAAGAACCAAAACCAAGAAGACCTTCAAAAGCTAAAGTATCCTCTTCAAGTGATGATGAACCCAAACCCACAAGCCCAAAATCAGCACCTCCCCGAAGACGTATCTCAGCGAAACCTAAATCAGCGGCTGCAGTCCTTGCTAGAGGAAAAACAGCCCAAAGAATGTCTTCCGGAGCAAAAACACCTAAGCCCATTCCAAAAACAATACCAAAAGGTTCGCCAAAGCCTGATACGGGAGCGTTAAAGAAAAAGAGCATATTCTCACCTGATAACAGTTCGGAATCTGAATCTGAAAGTAAATCTTCTACAACAAAATCTCCTAAAGATTCACCAAGACCTAAACGCAGTTCTAGAAAATCAAGTGATGAAAAAGATACTTCGGCCCCGACAACACGTAATAACAGTGTCGATAATGATGATTCTAACTCTAAATCTGATTCTACTCCTAAACGTAAAAGTGTGAACCGTCCTAGTGGACCTCCTCCAAAAAAGTCTATCGAGGACAAGAGTGCGTCATCCTGTACATCCAGTCAGTCATCGGTTGAGTCCGTTTCTTCAGACAGTGATAGTGAATCATCCCCTAAGGAGCAGTTGAAGACTGGGAAGACGAAACCACCTTCAAGTGCTACTAAGGTTGGTTTTCTCTAATGTAGAGTCTATCAATCTCCTTGTTCTTTAAGGGGTTATATACAGTTGCAAGGCCAAAAAAAAATTTTTTCTCGATTTTTTTCTGGAAAAGAATTTTATTTGGACAAAACGAAAAGTATTAGGCAGTGTAGAAGCATCTGTTACCTTCAGATTACACTTTTTTATTTTCAAAAATATCCACAAACATTGTTCCTGTAGCAAGTCTAGAGGTCGTCGAAAAAAAAATGTCCGGCGGTGACCTAAGTATCTCCGGTTTCGATTATCTAAAATGAAAAAACCAAAAAGTTTCTTTTAGGGGATAGATAAATACAAGTATTGATCGAAGGAATAGTCAAAATTTTAATTTCTGACAAAATGGTGGCTCCGGAAAGAAATAATTTCGATTTTCAACCAATATGTTTTCGTTAGTCCGTTGAAAAAAAATAGAAATAATTATCAGAAATCTAAATTCCTTCGATCAATACCTGAAAAATATATCTGACAAGGTTGTGTCAAAATTGCAGGCAAACCGGTCGAGCCGTTTTTGAGCAATTGTGGTCACCGACTTTGAAAACACTGTTTTGAGAAAAACGCGTTTGAAGTTTCAACAGTCGTTCACGCATATTTAAGTAGCACTCCGCGTAAGGACGCGTAAATACACACATATTTATAAGGATGTGTGTATTTCCGAGAATATATGCAGGATCAATTTGAAATTTTCAGGGAACATACTCACATACTTGTACATTTCGAAACTGTAATAAAAAAAACGTTTTTTTAAATTTCTAACTGCGTATAACCCCATAAGGTTATTTTTACTTAAACAAATTTGAGTTGATTACGAATCAAAATAACAAAAAGTATTGAAAATTTAACTTTATCTGTAAGCGTTAAAGTTGCAAATCACATAAATTGGAAACTAAATTATGAATGAAGTTTAGAAGACAGTGCCATACATTTACTTGATTACTCCAAATATTATTGTTGTTGGATTAGGCTAAGGTAGTCTTGTGATGGCAAGTAAAGTAATGAGTGAGTATCGTGAGACATGGAGCAGTCCTTACTATTTCTTGGTAATACATTGTTTTGTGTTGTCTTTATAATTCCAAATATTCATCTATTCAAAGAAATCAAAAAATATTCTTCTTTATTATTAAATTTCATGTCATGTAACTTTTACATTTGATAAAAAATATTATTTCCAAAAAAAATCCTTAAGCGTTAGTCGCAAACAGACAATTTGACACCAACAATGAACTAAAAAAGAGAATAAATAGGAAATTGATTGTGTTTTTAATGGGAAATTAGTAATTTATTGTATTTCTCAACATTGCAGCAAGAAATATGCGACCAGGAATCAAAAAGCGGCGATTCCGGTGACTCAGCAGTGGCTACTATGCCAAGGAAGCTGACTAGAGCTCTAGCAGCACGGGTCTCGAGAATGGCTACTGCATCACGACGGACCAACACTGATACTGACTCCGATGTCGATGATAAGAGCAATGATAAGACGTAAGTTACACCCAACTTCAACTCGATATTAATGGTTTTTGTCTAAGCGATACTTTAGCTAATAACACAAAGGTACTTTGATAGACCATCGCTAGAGATTGATCAGTGATTATTTTTTGGGATTTCTTTTTGTCATATCTTTGGAACTTTTGAGTTTCAAAAGTACCTTTGCCTTTATTTAAAATAATTAGTGGTCCCCCAGTGGTCGAAATTCGACCAAATTAATTTAAAAAATATTTCTAATGCGTTATTACATAAAATTACATTAGCTTTCTGCATTCCTCCTTCACATAAACTTCAACTGTGCCAAATTACATAATCCTCCCCTTCCGCGTAATTTTCGTAAAAAGGGGAAAACAGTTTTTTCTTTACGTACTTATAATATTTAGATAAGTTTCGAGAATTTATTTTTTCTGTTGTAGCTATTTGTTGCTAAGTTACTAATGTAACGACGTGTGAATCCATTTATAACGATAACATCTTTTAAGGTCATTACAGAAAGTACACAAATTAAATCAATTGTTATAGCTAGAGAGTACGCACGGCAATAAATCAAGCTATGCATTTCCAGTATAAGCTGACTTCTCATTGTACGAAAAGCCTATACAATGGGAGGTCAGCTAAAACTGGAAATATATAGTTTGATATGTAACCGTGTGTACCAGACCAGTTGACATCTTTGTGACAAATTTTTACTAAGACATAGAGTCATAAGGTGACACACTGAGGCGACATTCATCGGTCTGACTGCACCTATAATTCACAGATAGAATACTTAATGATCAAAACCAGTAACTTCAGACAACTTTATATTTAAAAAAATATATTTTCCAGAAGCAACAGTACGAGTAACAGTACAAGCAACAGTACCAGCAATAGCACAAGCAACAGCCACAAAGACATGAAGAAGCCAATCAGAGGCCGCGCCGCCCCTTCGCGGTCTCCCGTAGTACTCCCCTCCCCGCAGGAACCGGCGCGACAACGGTGTCCTGTACGTGGCTGTGACTCTAGCGGACATCTTGGTAAGTATTGAGTAGATTATTTTTGGATACAATATGTAATTCTGGCTTTTTCTCTCGATGCCGTCCGTGTGAAAGTTGTAAACCATAATAAACAGGTAAAGGAGAAAAGATATACGTAATCTTCGTGTTATCTTTGTATAAAATAATTGTATCCTTGAATGATCTTACTCAACTTGAATAATATAATTGCAAAGGGTAATAATATCGTTTTTACACATCCTGCTCGAGAATATCAAATTATAAAAAAAATGACTTACTTTATATAATCAAATCATATAAACTACGTCATTATAGCCTGGGGCTAGCTAACCAATAATTTTGTGATGGATTTATAACCCGCTGGTCAATAAAGAGTTTTTAATTTTGGAACCTTCGTGAAATAATAGTTAAAAAGCGAATTGTTTTACCTCGCAGATGTGAAAAATAGCGTATGCTCCTCGGGGGCTTCGTTTTGGGTAAGATTAAATCCCCTGCTGCATTCAAGATTCCAGTCTTGCGTAACTCCCTCTCTTGGCTCAGGAGTCCACTCAACTTTAAACTAGAATCTTCTGTTGCTCTCGGTATTGAAACTAGCGCCCGTGACATTAGACACTGCGGTGAATAATCTTTACATTTTCTTTACATAGTATAAAACGAAGTCGGTTCCCGTGTCTGCACACTTTAGCTCTTTTAAACTACGCAAAGAATTTTAAAGCGAGTTTCATCAATAGACTGAGTGATTCAAGATGAAGGTTTATATTATAAAAACGTGGCCAAAGCCGCTGGCAAGAGCTCATCATCATTTCAGCCGTAAAACGTCCACTGCTGGACTTAGGCCTCCCCCAATTTGAGGGGTTTTGCCATAATCGCCACGCTTGGCAGGCGCGTTGGCGATCGCAGTATGGTGGTAAAATGCATAGAGAACGCTGCTGCCCATTCTCTAGGAAGTCCCTTAGTCGCCTTTTACGACACCCACGGGAAGAAATGGGGTGGTGTTATTCGTTACGTCCGGCACCACACGGTGTGTACCGTGCCAGTGTTGGCAAGAGCTAGTCTACTATAAAAACGTTCGTAATTATTCCCAGGCGGTAAATCCAACAAGCACATGACATGGGACGCGTGTCCCCTGTACCACAACGTGACGGCCGCCTGGTGTGTGGCGGCGGGAGAAGAGAGAGTCGCGGCTGCTGGTGCCAGGCGGAGAGCCTTGCACCAGCTGCACCAGCGACCCAGAGCCATGCCCACGCTGGAGCAGAGGGCTTACCAGCTCAAAGTGAAGGTAATAAATAGCTTTTCAAATAAAAGTATTCGCTTCGGGTATCGTCTATCTTCAGGAATACCTTAATGTTGACTTGTTCTGCACGAGTGTGGTTAAGACGGATTTTGGCCCAGTCATTTTTCATGGATTCAACTTATTAATATTAAAGTATGTACTTTTTTTATCGATATTTTCTTAGCTGTATGTGGAGGCTTGTTATTAGCAATTTTTTTTATACAACTTTTTTGTATCATTGGTTTATTAGTCTGTAAGCCTTCTTTAAAATAAAATAAATAAGAACGCGCGATGATAAGATCGGATATAGAGATGTTACAGTACTTGAAAGGTACAAGTTAAAGTTCAAATTAAAGTTAGTTAAAATTAAATTTTAACTTGCACTTTAAATGATAAATCTCTACGACTCATCTAGAATACCGAAATCATGTTTTTATTATTTTTTATTTTAGAACAAGCTAGATTACAGGATAAACGATAGGTCCTCACCTCTACCTATTATATTTCTTTTGCTGTGCCGGACAGGGTCCAAAATTGTGTCTAAATCCAATGTTTACCACATACAGATTGTGGAATGCAATAAAGTATTGAGTACTTGCTTGTTTCGTGTTACCATGTTTACAAAATTATAGATTAACAACTCTATGCCATTCCAAAAAAGTTTTCAAAACTATTGAGTGGTCAATGACGATTTGCGACCACAGTATGTAGGTAACTTCAGAGAGGCAAATTCATAAAAATGCGTAATGATTCCTGCAATACTGCAAAGCATGGTAGTACAAAACTTAAAAGTATTGCCTCTTTGTAGAGCTACTCTGTGACGCGACGGTCGTGATTTTTCGGAGACACGAAGATACCGAAGCACACGCTTTACTAGTTTAACTGTACCGTACTTTTACTTACGTACAATGATAAAAGGGATTTTAAAGACTTTCAGATTTAGTAGGATTAAAAGAAATGAGGATAATTTGGAAGAAAAAAAAACATAAATCAAGATTTTGATCTCTCACTTAAATAGGCATCACGAAAAAAACTCGGGCAAACAAACAGGAATTATAACATGATGTCACGCTAGTAATCCTCGAAGGCAGGAGGGTACCACGCGCGCCTCAAAGAGATGTCAGCTGTAACTGAAGGGGTCCGCTTGGTCTGCGGATTTGTTCGACGGCCATAGGCAACTTAAGGAACACGGGTGGGCTTTAGTCAGTAAAAGTCTGACACGCCCTCTGACTCCGCCCAGAGCGAGAGAAGTCATTAGATGATTTCTCACCCAAAAACTAATAGTTTAAAAAAACTAACAAACAGTACGCTTCCATTGAAAACCAAACTAAAAAGTACAAAATAATGGTTAAAAAGCGTGGGGTGCTTTTTAAGGTATTTTTTTATTGATATCCGGCACCCCACGCTTTTTTCCATTATTTTGTACTTTTTAGTTTGGTTTTCAATGGAAGCGTGTTTTTTAGTTTTTTTTTAAACTATTATTTATTTTCTATTTTTTAGGGTGTTTCGAATTTTGAGACGTATGTCAGCGTAGTTTGTGACAGTTTTTTTGCTGTCCTGGTAACCCTGGCAAGGATAATGGAACAAATTTATGAAATTATTGCATTGTCATCGGTCCTTGACAGGTGTGCAAAGTTTGAATGAAATCTGGTCGTTTAAAGTGGGTCAAAATTGCGCTATAAAGAGTCGGTTACAAACAAACATACAAATATACAAGTATACAAACATACAAGTGAAGCTAATATGAAGCGTGTAAAAAGGGACACAGACGTAATACTATCGCACCAGGATTTTTTCGCGCACTGTAACTTCAACGCATTGCTTAGCGCTGAGAGTAGAAAACTTTTTACAAAAAAATAACAACCTACTTCCTAAAAATAAACACTACAAAGTAAAAATAACATTAATTTCGGAATTTGGTGTCTAAGGATCTGTATTTAAGGTATTTTTGCCACCGACTTCCGAAATTAAAGTTATGTTTGACTTTGTAGTGTTTTTTTTAGGAAGTCGGTTGTTATTTTTTGTAAAAAGTTTTTATTTTTCACTTTTTATTTATGGTAGATACCCCGCATTCATCTAATCGCGTTATTCGTTCATTTGTCGCGCAAATACTTAATGCAAATTTAAGACTAATGGTTTTCACAAGGATCCCATTGTCCGAATGGAACCAAATTAAAATAGGACCATTCGGGAAGCACCAGCTTTCCAATAATCATCAAAATCGGTTCACCCAGTCAAAAGTTATGAGGTAACAAACATAAAAAAAAATACAGTCGAATTGATAACCCCCACCTTTTTTTGAAGTCGATTAAAAATTGAACAATGTGTTTTTTCAACGCGCTGAGATGCACTATACTCCATTTGTTTAGGTAGTTAACTAAATGTAAACAATCTTAACATGTCTTTTATCTAAAAAACTGTCTAAAAATTGAATCTAAAAATGTTTACAATTAGGTATTTACTTAAACCGATGTTAGGTAAGTAACTTAATTTAAATAATATTTGTTGGTCTTTTATACGATTTATTTTATATAAAAAGACATATCAAGATTGTTTACCTTTAGTTAACTACCTAAACAAATGGAGTATAGTAATGTACTGTTAGATTCTCAAGCTATCCATGTACGGTGTGGACTGGCGCTTGGTACGGGCACTGAAATCTTTATACAAGGATTCCAGTGCTTGTGTTAGGATAAATGGGGCATACACGAACTGGTTTTGCATCTCGAGGGGTGTTAGGCAGGGCTGTGTAGCGTCACCGTGGCTGTTCAACTTGTACATGGATAGTTGTCTGACAGATTTGAAAGAGGGTGAGTGTGGATTGGCAATGAGTGAGTTGCCTGTCAAATGCCTTCTCTACGCAGACGATCAAGTTTTACTTGCATCGTCAGCCGAACAGTTGCAAGACATGGTGACTGTAATGGATGAAGCATTTAAGATGAAGGGGATGAATATAAATGTGAATAAGACGAAGGTCATGGTGTTTGAAAGAAAAGAGAACGTATCGGTGTGTGATGTGAAAATAAATGATAAGAGTGTAGAGCAAGTAACTGAGTTCGTATATTTGGGGAGTTTGTTTACAAGGGATGGAAAGATTGATAAAGATGTGGAAAGAAGAGTGAATGCGGGAAATAAAGTAAACGGTGCTTTACATGCGATTGTGACCAACCAGTTGATGTCCGATAAGGCTCGACTGGCTGTTCACAATGGTGTACTGGTGCCTACGCTTATGTATGGAAGTGAATGTTGGGTGTGGCAATAGAAGCATGAAAGTAGAATAAATGCTGTGGCAATGCGTTCCTTGCGAAGCATGTGTGGTGTGACTATGAATGATAGGCTGAGGAATGATGTGATAAGAGAACGGTGTGGTTTAAAAGAAGATGTAGTGACAAAAATTGAAAAATGTATGCTTAGATGGTTTGGTCATGTTGAGAGGATGAATGAAGGACGGCTCACAAAAGGTATTTACAAGGCAGATATGAGTGGAAACACCGGGAGGGGACGCCCTAGGAGGACATATAATGACCTTATTGGTGATGTTCTTCAGAAAGGTCAGGTGCGTAGTACTCGCAACCGGCGTGTGTGTATGACCAATTGTATGAACCTAAACGAGGCAAAAGGAGTGTGTAGAGATCGTAGCAGGTGGCGTTCCGTGGTTTCTGCCTACCCCCATGAGAAAAAGGCGTGATTGTATGTATGTATGTATGTATGTATGTAGATTCTCAATGCTCGGTTCAACTTCGAGACTTAAAGACGTCCACACGAACGTTGCAAGTATGATATTATTCTTTTCTCAGATATAAACCTTATCTTCACAGGATATGCGTTCAAAATGGAAAGGCAGCCAAGAATTACGGGAGAAGCTAGCCGCGTCAGGTAACGAAGAGATCTCGGACGACCGGGAGCCTATCCTGGAGGGATTTGCACCAGATTACGACCTGAGATTGTTCAGAGAAGCGCAAGCGTTGGCGGCCATCAAGATAGAAGAGGAACTTGGCGATATACCTACTGATAAGGGAACAAGGTAAAATATAAAAAATCGTCTTAATTTGCCTATATTGTTCCCACTGTTGGGACAAAGACCTCCTCTCTTGGTGAGAGGAAGGGGGGGGGGGGGGTTGCCATAGTCGCCACGCTTCGGCAAGCGAGTTTGCAATCGCAGTATGGTGGTACAATGCATAGAGAAAGCTGCTGACCATTCTCTAGTTAGTCCCTTAGTCGGCTCTTACGCAAATCACGGAAAAAAATTAGATGGCGCTATTCTTTACTTCCGGCACCACACGAAATATGCCAGTTTCCTCACAATGTGTTCAAATGCAATTTCCTTCGATTTGTTACACAGTTGCCTGGGTAGGATCTTGTACATTACATTATCTCTTCTATACATCTATACAAATAAATAAAATTGGAGTGTCTGTTTTTAATATTAAGATAACCACTTTTTACTAAGTGTATATGGATGTATACACGATACATATACCAAAACAACATTTTTTACAATTTTTGTCTGTCTGTCTGTCTGTTCGTTCCCGCTAATCTCTGAAATGGCTGGACCGATTTTGACGGGACTTTCACTGGCAGATAGCTGATGTAACAAGGAGTAACTTAGGCTATTTTTATTTTAGAAAGATTCTTTTATTTTAGAAAAAAAATAACTATCTTCGAAAACTACGCTGACATACGTCTCAAAATTCGAAAAACCCTGGCTGAATCCTACGAAATAGATCAAAATAATGTACTACAGTATTGTACACCTTAAAAAGGCCTACAAAAATGTCCTCAATGGTATATGTCTATCTCTTAGGGATAACCCACAATAACCATTTTTTATCTTTTACTTTTTACGAGAAATAAGGGCTTATTTACGAAGCGATTTTAAGCAATACAGCATTAATCCTTATCCAATTAAGTACCTTAAATACATTGTGCATTTAATATAGATCAATATGGCCCTTTACAGCATGTAATTTAAATGAATATCTTAGAAGATATTAGAGATTTAAAAAGTGGGCGCAGAGCGCGTTGGCAGGGGCCGGGTAGTACAGGATAAGTAGGATTGTAATTCATATTACTTTGGCTTCATAGTAATTGCGGATATCATGTGTGTTCATTATACTCAAAATAAACCTAATAGTATTATTCCAAGTAAGAGACCGCGAAATGGCTTAGATGTTTAGATTTTTGGATGTTTGTTTCTCAATGATGCAAAGACGGCTAAACGGATTTAGATCGAATTTGGCACAAAGATATAGGTATTATATCATGGATACGTAACAGATAGGATACCTACTTTATCCCGGTAGTAGGTTCCCGGGTGATATTTTCCGACAGCTATACGGGCCAAGCCACTGGCAAAAGTACTATTCCTATAATTATGTTCGGTGTCTGGTAAATGATTGAGTGTCTGTATAGGTAAAATAGGAGCGTTAAGAAAAACCAGGAAGACTTATATTCAACTAAACCAAGCCCTATGTCACAGTCTTCTTACTTTTATTTTAAAAACACCAACACACATGATGTTCTCATAAACTATGAATCCTAAGTAATATGAGTTATAATCCTACTACTAATAATATTATAAATGTGAAAATATGTATGATTGGGTGTTTGTTTCTCAATCACGCAAAAATGGCTGAATGGATCTGGATCGAAAATAGCACACAGAGTCTATATTACCTATATAACCTAGAATAACACATTCTTATCGCGGTAGTACGTCCTCTTGCATTAATTTCCGACATCCACGCGGGCGAAGCCGCGGGCAAAAGCTAGTTGTGCAATAAATACAGTAATTAAGTTTTTGTAAAAGTATATCAGGTTCAATTCATGCCTAGACAAGCTTTTCTCTAAGCAAGGAGTTTTGTTTTCTGCCTAAGCAAGAAGTTTTGCTCACCTTCAAAATAGAACTTCTTTGTCCACTATAAACTATTTATCTTGTTTTGATTTACGACCTGTAGTGCGCCGTTGACGTTGATACCGCGTCCTCTCCAGTTCAGCGTCTTGAACACATCCTCCAATGCGTCAGAGAACAATTTTGGGGAAATTACTTCTCCTTGTCACACTCCTCGACGCAGATGGATGTGTTCAGTTCACTGGTCCTGAGTTTGGACGGTCATTGTCGCGTTTTTACCAAGACATCTCAGCACTTGGATGTATCGCCAGTTGACTTGGCATCGCTGTAAAGACTCCAAAACAGACCAGGTTTCGTTAGAGTTAAACGCCTTCTCATAGTCCACAAACGCAAGACGCAGTGGCCTATTATACTTCGAACTTCTGTATAATTTGCCGAACTGTGTGGATGTGGTCTATGGTACTGTATCCTCCTCGAAACCCGGCCTGCTCCGGTGGCTGAAACTCGTCGAGTCTCCGCACTAGATGATTCGTGACGACTCTTAAATACAACTTATATACGTGGCTCAGGAGCGAAAAGGGTCTGTAGTTCTTTAAAAGGGCTGGAGTTCTCCCAGAGAACAGGATAGATTGAAGAGCTCCCGAAGCTCTTTCAGTACTGGACTTCCTCCTGCTTTCAGGAGCTCGGTCGTAATCCCGTCCTAACCAGGGGCTTTTCCATTTTTAACCTATTTTAGAGCCGCCTCGATTTCGTCTTGGCTGACTTCTGGCAGGTCTTCTGTGAAGTGGCGGGTTAAGGTGGCTCTGGAATCCTCATTTTCGAAATCAGGTCGAGATGCATGCGATGCGTACAATTAGCCGTCGAAGTTTTCGACTTCCGAAAGGATCTCTGGCTTCGAAACGACGATATCTCCACTAGATTTTGTTAACTTCGTCAGGTGGGTTCTCCCAAGAGATTGGGCGAACACTTTCGACTCCCGATTTTGCTCAATCGTAATCTTCTATGAAGCGTCGGAGGTCGCATCGTACCACCAATGTTCTAATGTTATTATTGAGTGCCAGTTGTTCTGACGAAGTGACGGCTTTTCACGTCGTTCTGTCATAAGCTTCAGAGTCTCTTCCGAAAGTTTAGACTTCTTGCTCGTACGCCGCATTTTGCAAAATCTCAAGCCTTCTTCACTGAGGATTCCCACCATTTGGTCGAGGGCCTGATCGACCTCATTTTGTCGCCACGTTCTATGGCCGCGCTTAATGATCTCTTGGACACTAACCCAACAAACGATCTATTTGCGGACGAATGGACGAAGATAATTATCATCATATTAGAAGAACTGTAAAAGGGATTTATGAAAGTGTTGTTAAGTTTTACTTTAACTTTATATTTTTATACGTACATACACACATAAACTCATGCCTTTTTCCCATGGGGATAGGCAGAACGCCATCTTCTACGATTCTTAAATACGTTTTTTTGTTTCGTTTATGTTTATACATCTGGTCCTACACGCACGCCGGTTACCAGTACTACTCAGCTGCCCTTTCTGAAGAACATCACCAATAAGGTCACTATATTTTCTCATAGGGCGTCTCTTTCCGGCGTGTCCAGTCACATCTCCCTTGTGTTAGCCGTCCTTCATTCATCCTCTATGAGCAAACCATCTAAGCATACTTTTTTCAATATTGGTAGTCAATTCGTCGTCTTGTTTTAAAACGCATCGTTGTCTTATCACATCATTCCTCAGCCTATCATTTATATTTTTATATTATTTTCTTTTTATTAGTGCATCTGTATAATCAAACCGTTAAACCGTTTAATTAAAGAAATCAATAAATAAATTGCAACACACACACCCTGTACGGTGCAACCGAACATTCTGCAATTCAGCAGTTTGCGCCACACATCCATTTCCACACACAATCATCAGTTCAGGTCGCGTTGGGCTATCAAGTAAGGCAGGCGTTCTCGTAACAGCCAACAAGGGCCGCGTCACTACGTTGCCACATACCATCAGTTCTTTAAGCTCTTTCTACCTTCGCGACAATACAATAGTGTTTTCAGTACTTTACCTTCTTTCATTCCAATCAACCCACATCTAAAAGTAATGTATATAGGTCTACCAAGAGATCATACATCGGTATAAGTCTGCCGACAAATTGCCTTATCGTTAAACGTTATCTTGGCAGTTAACTTTTCTGTATCTATCGTATATATATATTTTTTTGGTTAACATAAATGATCTATTCAATAAAAACATGGTTGCTTCCAGATACGTGGTGATGGGCAAGTTCATGATGGAGGTGTGGTACCAGTCGCCGTACCCAGGTGACGCGTCACGCGTGCCGCGCCTGTTCGTGTGCGAGTTCTGCCTCAACCACCACAACAGCGCCACGGGCGCGCAGCGCCACAAGGTGAAGTGCGTGTGGCGCCATCCGCCGGGGGATGAGGTGAGATTATACAACTGTACCCGGCGACGCGTCGCTGTGCCGAACATGGAACAGAGGTGTGGTGGTACTTTTCTTTAAGAAGGGTGAAGGCTTCTTAAGAATTATAGGCCCATCTCACTTCAGAGCCATGTCTACGAGCTGTTTTCAAAAGTTTTCAAAAGTCGCCACAAACCGTCTAGCGCGCAGGTTTGACGACTTCTAGCTTCCCGAACAAGCCTGGTTCCATAAAGGCTTTAGCACCATGAACCGCATACGTACGCTGTGGCAGGTTATACAGAAGACAGAAGAGTATAAACTGCCTCTCTGTTTAGCGTTTGTGGACTACGAAAAAGCCTTCGGTCGACACCTGGGCTGTATTGCAGTCTCTTCAACGATACCAGATCAACAATCGGTAGATCGAGGTGCTGAAGTGTCTGTACGAAAACGCCACTATGTCAGTCCGACTCCATGACCAGACCTTGCAACCTATCCTTCGGCAGCGAGGTGTGTACTGATCATCGCTGCCCTGGAGGATGTCTTCAAGGTTCTGGACCGGAAAGAGCTGTCATCAACAGCAATGACGAGTACTGTTTAGGTTAAAAAAGAGCTACCGGAAACATAGCGATCAATATTAATTAAACAGTGACTATGAAGCACACATTAACTCGATAGATGGCGTTAGTTCCGTATTACATCTAGCTATGGATTCGTTACCGCTCTTAGTATAAATAGTCTAGGGTATTTTTTGTTTGGTGTGAGCAGTACATACAGTTACATTGCGATCAAGTTCACACATCGGTACAAGTTAATTATACGCGATTCAAATACCAAACCAGTGTTTGGTTAAACTACCCGCTCCTAGTCGACCCTCGGTTGTAGTCATGGTCCTTCGAGCCGGATGGTCGAGAGTGTTTTTGGTGGTCATCGGTGGTGGTGGTGATTATCACCCCACAACGTTAGTACTGGGCAGTGGATTGCAGTCCAGAGCATCCCACCAGCGAGGCGTCAGCGGTGTAGTCATCGAGGTAGAAGAACCGGCTGGGTGCCACTCACCTTGGGTTTGTCGATGACATAGTTGTCATGGCTGAGACTATGGAGGGCCTTAGTACAGTGCTTGATGACCTTAGTAGAGCCTCCGAAAGAGTGGGTCCTAAAATGAACATGGGCAAGACAAAGGTCATATCAAATGCTCATGTAATACCCACTCCAATGAAGATCGGAGGCGCTACGCTCGAAGTTATGGGCGAATATGTGAACCTAGATGACTTATGGAACTGAAACGTGGTCGCTCACAATGGGCCTTATTAGAAAGCTAAAAGTCACCCAAAGGGTGATGGACAGGGCTATGTTTGGAGTTTCCCTACGCGATCGAATCAGAAATGAAGAGATCCGTAGGAGAACTAAGGTAACCGACATAGCCCGAAGAATTGCTAAACTAAAGTGGCAGTGGGCAGGGCATATTGTTCGCAGAACAGATGGCCGATGGGGCCGAAAGGTTCTGGAGTGGCGACCGCGTACGGGAGGAGCGACGGGGGAGGGGGAGACGTAGAGTTGGAAGGCCTCCCATAAGATGGACCGAAGACCTTGTGAAGGCCGCAGGAATCCGCTGGATGCGGGAAGCACAAAACCGGTCAAAGTGGCTTGGGGGAGGCCTATATCCAGCAGTGGACGTTTTTGGGCTGAAATAATGATGAAAGAAAGAAAAAGAAAGAAAATACGTTTATTTGCGGCAAACTTGAGGCACAGAAAGACCAGAAATATACAGAAATAAAAAATAAGGTGTGGGAAAACATGCGTCACATCCATTCAAAACGGCCATCACTCAGCATAATGCTGTGACCCTATGCGAGACAGACTCCCAGCGCTGGTTCTCAGTGACAGCCGGCGCTGACGTGATGACGTCGACCGGTGCTAACTGGCTACTCAGTTAAGTGATAGATGAAAGTTGCCAACAATCGAGTTAAATGGTGTGGGTTGGACACCTCTATGTCCAAATTTATACTGCTATATTGGCGGGGTACAGACATAACTGGGAGATGAGGTCCTGACTACACATTCGTCCCTGATTTTGCAACTGTGATGCTGGCACTTCACATGACGTATTTTACCAAAAATTCGCATTATTTCATTGATAAAAAAAGAATGTTATCTCAATATTTTAAGGGTATATTTTAAATTGATCAAGTTGTACGAATATTTGGGCAAATACGCCAAGTGAAATGCGAGCATAATGTGTACACCATATTACCGGTAATGGCAGCAATATACACGCACATAGAGTACCTAAATTATCTCTGCTTAAAACTATTGGACGTCCATAATATTCGACGTTATCTAGTGTTGCCAGAGGCGATAATCAGGTTTTATTTTTTGAGTACTTATTGCATTAATAAAGAGTAAACTAACTAGAGTTCACTAACATTGAAATTTAAAACTGTAACAATACTACCTAACGATCCAACTTTTTTCACAGGTATACAGAAAGGACAACCTAAGCGTTTGGCAAGTGGATGGCCGCAAACACAAGCAGTATTGCCAACAGCTGTGCCTACTAGCGAAGTTCTTCCTCGACCACAAGACGCTGTACTACGATGTGGAGCCGTTCTTATTCTACGTCATGACGAACGCCGACCACGAGGGCTGCCATATTGTCGGCTATTTTAGTAAGGTAAGTGTTAGTTATGGTTAGGCAGCAGCTGTGGCCCAGTGGTAACGGCCGCAACTTACAAGTTGTGTGGTCGTGGGTTCGAACCCAGGCAGGCGCTTTACTTTTTGTAAATGATTTCATCACCATTGCTCCCAAAAATGGTGATGGGAAACATCGTGAGGAAATCAGCATGTCTTAGAACCAAAAATTCGAAGACCTCTGGACATCTATTAATTCGCACTGGGCCCGCATGGTGGTGATTGTCTCAGCAGTGGTAATATTATAGGCTACTGATGATGAAGTGTTAGTTGTAAAAAAAAAAAGTAAACGTCGTGTAAAGGTTGTGTCGGCCTTAGGTGTGGTATGTAACATGTGTTGACACCTTGGCGCCATCCCATCTTCCTAGTATGGTGCATGCAAAAAACCTCCAACGATTAAAATTTAAATCTTATTGAGACATTTACACATCAAAAATGTCTAGGGATCAAGGAATAAAAAATTAAACTGCCCTATTAATATCAAATAAAAATGTAAATTTAGATCGATTAGATAAAATGTTTTCGTATAGTGTAGACTGTAGATCGATTGAGTACTCTGTTTTTGCTAAAGACTTCGCGATTTCTGCATATACTGGATTTTTCGCCTTAATTAATCCTGAGATAAGAATGAGATAAAATGATTTAAAAAAAGTTTTTAAACGTTTTTACTATAATATACTAAATAATTTGTAGGCTGTGTGGCGCCCGTCAGCTAACAATTTGCATGTAGGTGAAATATTATATAAGTGGAATAAATAATTACACAGTTTAGTTATGTACTAGCGCTCGCCGTAAACAGTTGTTTTATTCACATGACTCATAACATCTAGTAAATACGTACGCAGTAGGTACACTTACATCTGTATTTCCTCAGATAACGCGACACAATCGTAGCGATTCGGCGCTCTCAATATAAGTTCCTCCAAAGCACGTTGCGGAATAGCTACCCATGTCCGTTGAAGCACGCGAAAAAGATTTTCTGGGTTGTGTACGGCAGCCATATTTTGCTAGACTCTTTAATCAGAATCACTTGTCTCTCACTTGTTTGGTTTTTGGACTGTTTCGCATTCGTAACTGTACTGGCTTGGCAGTTTTTTTTTTTTAAATTACGTCTCGCAAGTCAATCTATGAGGTTGTAGGCTACTTAACCGGACGTACCTGTGGTTACTTTAATATATTAAGGCCAGGGCTTACAAACTTAAAACTAACGCGACTACACCCGCTATTGGCACCCTCTGAGTACGTTACGGGTACGGACTTCGGTTTAGGGCGCCACTGGAAAAGGGCAGCAAGGGATGGGCTAGTTCGGAAAGAAACTGACTGTGCAGTGCAGATGACCATATTTATATACCGAATTTAAACTTTTAGATAATTCGCGAATATTGGTCTAGTTCTGTTTCTTGATCATAGATGGCGGTAGCGTGGGGTTTCTAGAGAGTTCTAGTATATACTTCCAAGCGTTCAGGTAGTTCCGTGAAGTGTCGTTACTCGATAATAGATGGCGTTTTCTGTCCTATGTGACAATTTATGTGTGTAGTATGGGTGATGTTGATTATTTGTAAACAGGTTGATTTGTAATTTAACATATGTGATAGTGAATGACCCATTTGAATATTTTTTATGAAAATGATAAAAACTATTTTAACTTATACTTGTTTTATGTTTTAGAAAATTTGGTTACTTCGAAAGGTTAAACTATCAAGTACCCAATGGAATATAAATGAAGGCCATTCAATCGACAGTTTAGAGAAGAATTATACTTAATGAAGAAGCCTGAGATTTAAAAAATATCATCATTCATCATCATCATTTTAGGCGAAAGACGTCCACTGCTGGACATAGGCCTCCTCCAAGCTCCGCCACTTCGACCGCTTTTGTGCTTCCCGCATCCAGCGGATTCCTGCGGCCTTTACAAGGTCATCGGTCCACCTTGTTGGAGGCCTTCCAACTCTACGTCTTCCGGTACGCGGTCGTCACTCCAGAACCTTTCAGCCCCATCGGCCATCTGTTCTGCGAGCAATGTGCCCTGCCCACTGCCACTTCAGTTTAACAATTTTAATTTCTAGAAAAAAAAAATATACGTCATTTTAATTACTAGGCTTTATAGGGTGCTTAATTGATACAAATGGGTCAGACTATCATGTCCTGGAAGGAGTACGTCAAATCACTCTGTATATGCTACTCGCGTGGATATCTTTGCTGCAATGGAAAATTTGTGTGACGTCAGGCCCTTTATGCTGTTCGCATGTAACGCTGTAAATGGCGCCATACTAACAAGCTCAAAGCATGTTTTCAAGGAGGGACATAAAAAGCATTTTTTCAAGTAGGGACATAAAAAGCGTTTTTTCAAGGAGGGACATAAAAAGCATTTTTTCAAGTCAAATTTACATTAAAACAGAATTGATTGTAGTAGCCCCTTCCAAAAGGTAGTTGAACAGTGGGTAAGACACTCAACCGTTACTCTTTTAAAATGTTTTACAATATTTTGTATGCATTCCTTAATATATGAAAACCGCAATGGGTAAATAGAATTAATAATGATACCATGACAGATAAATTAATTATATGATAGATACATAGTGTTAACATATTTACAAACATTGTAAAGGTAAGTATACGATTTTCCTAAACTTTTAACAAGTAATAAGTCAGCGATTGTCAGGGTATGAGTTAAAGTAATTTATTTATTTTGACTTTTCAACAGTGAGTACACTGTTACTTTATAATTATGACATTGTAATATTAATTCTAAGTGCTTCACTAGTTACAGAAAAGCACCACATGCACTACATTATGCGCAGATAATTATACTTATTTTAATTAATTAATACACAATTAATTAATTAAAATAAGTTACACAAAATTAATACAAATAGAAAAAAAATAAAGTTATGCAATTAAAAACAAAAAAAATAGTTTCATAAATTACAAAATAAATTAAAATAAATTAGATAGGGTTATTTAATAAATTTTATACATTTTTCAAATATTTAATCTTTATGATATTTAATCAGACTAGAGACACCCATCAAATAGCAAGAGCGGCTTTTTTTAGAGCAGGTACTGATGAGTGAAAGAGGTCAATGTCCACTTCCTGCTCTTTGTATGCAGCATACATTCTAGATAGTGGACAGTGCTGCCTTAAGTTGGTATCACATTTTGGCATGCAGAAAAGCCTCCTATTAGAACTTCTCGGCAGATTAATCACAGAATGTAAATCAAAGCCATAAAAATGAGAAATCATACAATTAAATTAGCAACCAGTTTGATTTTGTCTAGACTCTATATTTTCCTATGGACCATGACTAGGCTAGACTAATATTTTCAAGCATTCTTGTATAATCCTCTAATTTGTAATATGCTTGTTTGAAAACTGTACTTTTAATGAGAGTTTTAACTTTTCTTTCTTTTTTTTTAAATATGTCACAAAGTATTTTGTTGTAACATTAAATACAGTCCCCATAAAAGATGTTATACTTTCGCTGATCAGAAAATGGTTTGAATGATCTGAATGAGTGATTCAAAGATTTAGGTACTTTATTTACCTCCAAATATAACAGAGGGTTAATTGCGTAATACACTATCAGTAGGCATCGCTTTTATTTTGACAGTTCCACAACATTCGTGGCAATGTTTACGTTGCTAAGCAAACAAATTTTTCGATCATATATAAGGTGTATCTATTCATACACGAAATATTTTAAGAGGCACACCTGTAGGTGGTAAAGAATAAAACCTTTACTCCAAATTCTATAAATGGCCCGCCTGACGCTGCGACGGCGGCGACCGGACAGCGCGAGCGCGGCCACTATAGAAACTAGAGTAATGGATGTTAAAAATAAGAAGGACCCAGTATTTCTTATGTGCGTCAAATAATTTATTAATATTAAATTTTGAAAAAAAATAATACATTTCGACAAATTTTTTTTTCGTTGCTATAGTTTCTTTACCACCTACAGGTGTACCTCTTTAAATATTTCGTGTATGAATAGATACACCTTATATAAAAATGGATTAGCAATAACTTTCAAAATTATTTAGATTCTGATTACTCAATACTCAATTCTTTATTGCATTCCATATGTTACATAGATGGTAAAAAATAAAAATGGTACAAGATCAAAATATGGACCCTGTCGGGCACGCAAAAAATTAGGAGAGAGGAAGAGGGCTGAGTTGCAATTTAATTAAATCAATATTCTCATTTACTGTCTTTCATTTGGTTTATACATATTAGTATATTGTATTATACATATTATTATTATGTTTGTGCATATCAGTTGTTATTATATATATTTGCACGAGATTACATTATTACTATTAAATTCTTACAAGTTTTCGCTTTTATTATGTACGCAATTAGGGCGTACGAAGTAGCATTTATTACACGCTTTATATTAGCTTCACTTGTATGTTTGTATGTATGTTTGTATGTTTTTTTGTAACCGACTCCTTATAGCGCGATTTTGACCCACTTTAAATGATCAGATTTCATTCAAAATTTGCACACCTGTCAAGGACCGATGACAATGCAATAATTTCATAAATTTGTGCCATTATCCTTGCCAGGGTTACCAGGACAGCAACAAAACTGTCTTCGAAAACTACGCTGACATACGTCACAAACTAATTTGTGCCATTATCCTTGCCAGGGTTACCAGGACAGCAAAAAAAACTGTCTTCGAAAACTACGCTGACATACGTCACAAACTACGCTGACATACGTCTCAAAATTCGAAACACCCTAAAAAATAGAAAATTAATAATAGTTATAAAAAACTAAAAAACACGCTTCCATTGAAAACCAAACTAAAAAACTTTTTTGCAAAAAAAAAACAACCGACTTCCTTAAAAACACTACAAAGTGAAAAATAACTTTAATTTCGGTAGTCGGTGTCTTAGGATCTGTATTTATGGTTTTTTTGCCACCGACTTCCGAAATTAAAGTTATTTTTCACTTTGTAGTGTTTTTAAGGAAGTCGGTTGTTTTTTTTTTTGCAAAAAAGTTTTTATTTTTAAATTTTTAGTTGTGGTATTCACCCTGCACTAATTCCAAACAAGAATGCATATTTATGCGATAGCAGAAATCGCGGTTGATTTGCTGTCATTTTTTAAAGAGTTCCGGTGTCTGTCTCCCGAACTCATCATCAGATCTATATGAAAATTATATGGGACCATTTCGGAATAAACCCCTTTCGAACAAAAAAAGAATTTTGCAAATCCGTCTATATATGACGGAGTTATGGCCGAACATACATAAAAAAAAATTATTAAGCAGACAGTAGAGTGGGTAAGAGCCCACTCTAGTGTCTGCTGAGGAATCAATTCTCGATGTCAACGAGTATGTCTATCTAGGACAAGATATCTTCTAACTCCTGATCGATAAGGAGTTGTACCTTCCATCATCAGCTCAACGGAATATAAGAATACAAGTAACGGTCTAAACGTGCCTATAATATTCAAAGAATTATCCCCTAACCTTCTAACCTTTCACTGTAAGTTCCTATATGTACTGTTCACCGATGAGGAGTTCCATGCGGTATCTTCGAAGACTATAATTAGTTCACCACGGATGGATAGATAGAACCAGCAATTATTTTTGATCTTTAGTACAATATCCAAATCACATTACGTGTACTGTTTGTTTTTGAGGAGTTCCTTCGTTTATCTCCCAAAGTATACATCAAATCTTCACAAAATTAATATGGGACCACCTCAGGAGTATACCCTTACGAATAAAAAAAGAATTTTCAAAATCGGTTGACAATTGGCGGAGAAATCGGTGAACATACATAAAAAAAAAAAAAAAAAAAATACATACAGTCGAACATATAACCTCCTCCTTTTTTTGAAGTCGGTTAAAAAGTACAAAATAATGGAAAAAAAGCGTGGGGTGCCTGATATCAATAAAAAAAAATACCTTAAAAAGCACCCCACCACACCCCTTTTTTTCATTATTTTGTACTTTTTAGTTTGGTTTTCAATGGAAGCGTATTTTTTAGTTTTTTTTAAACTATTATTTTTTGTACTTCATACTCATAAGATCGCGCCCATTGTCTCACAATAGTGATCAATCAAATCCTATCCTAAGAGAAATACTATAAAACGGTCAATCAACATACTAAACAAGATCCATTTGCGCTCAGACAGAGCATAAATTAATATTCCATACATTTCCTGCTAGACAGACGTATTGATGTGCTCACCTAACGCCAGCGTCCCGCGCGTTGTGTAGCTTAAATTTACTATAAAGCCTCCGTTTCACGATAATCTGATTTGGAGCCGTCGTAGTTGAAATTTTTATCGGATGCTGTGAAATCTTGGAGTTGAAATATTGTCTGGTTATATAAAGGGTTTATTTTGCAGGTCGATCAAGTGAAAATTTAATTTTCTTCTCACTTAGGTTGTCTTTGTCATTAAACTCAAACTCAAAGTCTTTTATTTGTGGTCATAGGTTAACAAAGATGGTGCTTAATATTAATAAATGTATCACTATGTCCTGCTATTAAAGCGTACAAATATTAGGTTTAAGTATAATCTACATTAAAACATTAATCTTAAATTATAATTATTTAACTCTATTCTACTTTATCATCTAAATTATCTAATGTTATCGTCTAAGTATTCTGACATAGTATAGTAAGCCTTATCGAATAAAAATACTTGCAATTTTTTCTTAAAATCTTGTAAATCTACTGTCTTCAAAATTTTTATAGGTAGTTTATTATATATTCTTGTTGACATAGTAAAAAAACTCTTGTTATAAAAAAAAAAAAAAACTTGTCTTGTTATTCATAATTTAAGACATTAAAATGGGTCGTCAAAGATTTTAAATGCTGGCTTCCATGGTTTCATGAGGCCTCTAGCCAAAAAGAAAGATGGGTGTGTCTTCTAGATAGTTGTATGGCCAAAATGTTTTAGGTTTCAAGACAGTGAAAAACGCCTCTTTCTTGCGTTGCCTTCTTTTAAATCTGATGTTTATTTCATCGATCAATCTTGTAGCCGCTGAAAGTGCTAAGCTCGTAGCCAAATTCTGGGCTAACTATATTTAGATTGCTATCAACACGCTAAAAACAAGAATACTTTATAACCACATGATATGTCGACCATTACATACATTTTTAACTAAAACAGCTTCCAGCAATGAAAAAAGTCATTCCATATAAAGATTTATACCATGGCACAAACTAACAATGAAGCATCTGATTATAGACGCAACGTAAAAATTCTTCGTCTTTTATAAAAAGAGAATTAGCTTTTCTATCATCTAATTTAAACAGAAACAACTGTTTTTTATTTAACAAACAACAACAGTGAATTTCTTGGAATTTCTGCACTGAATCATATGCTAAATTCATCATAACAGTTTCACCATTGTATGAAAAAAAAAACCTGTATACGAGTAACTCGTGCACTTTCTCATTGGTTAAAAAAAATCCTGTATTAGTGTAATTGTAAACACCGTAAATTCAGTTCCCTACCTACAATACTATCACATCAATTATCCATTTCCCAATTTCCCGCATACAAACACGAAACACGAGAAAAACCATAATTATGTAGTAAACAGTAACATTGATTGCTTTATAGTACTACCGCTATAGTGTACTATTCCCTCGTACTATGCCCGCCATTCAGCGTCGGCGTCAGCTGTGGGGTCAACGACCTGGGGGGGCAGGGGCCACGCCTCCGAAATGCAGCCCCCTTCGTGCGAGAGTCGGTACTGCAATACGTGGAAATTAGAAACTTGATTATTAATATTTTGAGGGTAGTTCAGTATATTTAGTGTTTCGTTAAATGATTTCATTCATGGTATGGGTTCATACTTTATTGTGGGTAGATTCAAATTTGGTTACAGAAGCAGAAATTTTTCAAAGTAAAGAATAATGTTACTATTTTTTTACCGAAATTTTTATTTAGAAAATGGTTGACACTTTTATTTCAACGCAGGAATTTTCATTCCTGGTAATAAACTTGCTCGTTATATATTTGAGTTTTACAGGTTACAAATAGTATCAAAATATATTTAGGCCTTAATCTGCAACATCTATTGATTTTTATTGATGTCAGAAGACGTTAAAGACTTCAATTATACTTTATCTAAGTCTTATAGAATCAACTTCTTCTTTATCTTTACACAGTTTAAAACGAAGTCGCTTCCCACGTCTATACGATTAGATCTTTTTAACTTCGCACCGGATTTTAATTCCGTTTTCATCAATAGACAGAGTGATTCAAGAGGAAGGTTTATATGTATAACTAGCTTCTGCCTGCGACTTCGTTCGCGTCAAATTTTTGCTGCCCTGACCCTACCCGTCGCATCGAATTGCCTGCCAGTTTTAGTCAATTTTTCGTTGCTGCTCCGCTCCTTTTGATTGTAGCGTGGTGTTATATAACCTAAAGCCTTCCTCAATAAATAGGCTACCCAACACAAAAAGGTTTTTCGTTTCGGACCAGTAGTTCCTGAGATTACCGTGTTTAACCAAACAAACAAACTCTTCAGTTTTATAATATTAGTATAGTCCTACTAATATTATAAACGCGAAAGTTTGTATGTATGGATGTCTGGATGTGTGGATGTTTGTTCCTCTTTCACGCAAAAACTACTGACCCGATTTAGATGAAATTTGGCACATAGATAGTTTATAACCTGGAATAACACATAGGGTACTTTTTATCGCGGTAGTATGTTCCCGCGGGATCATTTCCGACCTCCATACGGGCGAAGCCGCTGGCAAAAGCTAGTCTTGTATAAAACAAAGTAGCTTATCTTTTTAACTGCACAACGGATTTGAATGCTGTTTTCATCAATAGACAGAGTGATTCAAGAGAAGGTGTGTGTACAATACACGCGGGCTAAGCCGGTGGAAAAAGCTAGTTCAATAATAAATTAATCCATCTAAAAATCCCGCCCTACCGATACATCCCAACTCTATTTTCGATTCAGATCAAAAATTTAATTCGCCCGTTACAATGCCAGACAGACGGACACCTCTACATAGAGCTATAGTTCCAGGGCTGAATATTAAAAGAATGGAGTGCTCTAACTGGCTCTATATTGCTCTATGTTGCTTCACATGTCCGTTATGAAAGGTTTTTTTTTGGACCGTGGAAATGCACGAGCATTGATCATCACATTGCACAGGACAGGTTGCCGATTTTCGACTATTAAGGACTTTAAGGCATTAAATTAATGGATTAGTCTAGAACTAAAAGGCCTTTTCTTTTTTTCGGAAAATTGAACATCAGATTTTATTAGCAATAATACTCAATACTCAATTCTGTATTGCATTCCATATGTTACATAGATGGTAAGAAATAATAATGGTACAAGATCAAAATATGGATCCTGTCGGGCACGCAAAAAATTAGGAGAGAGGAAGAGGGCTGAGTTACAATTTAACTAAATCAATATTCTCATTTACTGTCTTTCATTTGGTATATAATTATATTGTATTATACATATTATTATTATGTTTGTGCATATCAGTTGTTATTATATATATTTGCACGAGATTACATTATTACTATTAAATTCTTACAAGTTTTCGCTTTTATTATGAACTCAACTAGATTAATTATTATAAGTATATATACCATATACATTTATTTTAATAAATTATGAAAATTATTTAAGTATTCATATTTTTATATTCTTTACTTGATTATCTGTATTCAATACGTAAATTGATGCACGCTTTCATTCTGATATTTAATTATTAAGAAGTGTTGGGTAATTTTTTGCAGAAAAAAAAAAAAAAAAAAAAAAAAAAAAAACAACTTTATTTGCCAAATAAAAAAACAACCTAGCACAATTTCAATGAGCATCTCATAAGTAGTACAGGTAGGTAAAAATCTTGTCTGAAGTATCTCTGTAAGTACATATTGTGGTTGTTAGCACAGAACTGATTCACTCTGTTCCCCGTACTAGTATAAACTGTATTACGGTGGAACAGACCTCCTCTTACTCTGTAATTGTACAGTTTATAGCAGACTTGTGACAAAATCAATCTTCCTAGAATCTTACTTAGTTTACTATTAACAAAGCAAAGTAGGTGCAACATAATTTGAAATAGAGGTAAATAAACAAAAAAACATGACATTATCACACAGTAAACTTAATTTTTGTAAAAAACTTGTAGGTAGATGTTAAAGTTGACATAGTATATGCAAAATATTCAGATGCAAAATTTGTTTACAAAGTGTATGGCTGAACCGAATTAGATTAAAATTAAATTAAAATTCAAAATTAGATTCAAATTTAAATCAGATTCAAATCTAAAATCGGATTAAAATTCAAAACTAGATTAAAATTCAAAATAAGATTAAAATTCGAAATTAGATTAAAAGTTAAAATAAGGTCTTAATTATGCAATTCATCTTCCTAAAATCTGTAATAATTGATCAGTGTGTGTGTAGTGACGTGAAATGTGTAATGTTAATGTGTTATGTATTTTGGTGATTTATTTTATTAACGAGTAATTTGGAGCATTTTTTCTGTATCATCATAATTTAGTGAATTAAGAAACTTAATAATTTCCGTTTTACAAGCGTGGCTGTTAAAATTACGAATACGGACGTGCTTCGATATTTTATTATACATGAATGGTCCTAGAAAATTTGAAAATCTGTTTGCAAATGATGTTTTACAATAAGGCACGGAGTAAACAATATCTTGCCTTCTTTTTGTCGTATAGTCTGGTGTTTTTTTGTGTTGAATTAATATTATGTCTTTAATGAATAATTGCCTAACTGTAAGAACAGATAATTCTGAGTATAACAAATAGGTGGGGTATCTAAATCTTCTATAACTCATTACCTTAAGAACGGCACGTTGCGCTCGTTCTAAACCTATAAGAACGGTCTTGGAAGCACCTCCCCATGCCGCAATAGCGTATGTTGTGATGGACTGGCACAACGAAAGATACACCAATAATATCAGTTTTGGCGGACAAAAGCAACGTATATTTTTAAATATATATATAAGTTTCCTGACTCTCGAAGTAAGGGTTGAGACATGTTCTTGCCAGTTTAAATGTTGGTCAATGATTAATCCAAGGTATCTTAGTGAGGAAGTTTTTGAAAGATCATGGCAAGAACATTTCCCCGGCACATTACATGTATGAGCATTTATGTGAATAATGCCTGGAGGTGGCTGACCACTCTTTCTAATGCTAAAAGCTATGTATTTCGTCTTAAGTGTGTTTAAGGTAAGAAGATTTGACTGTAGCCATTCTGAAACCTGTCTAAACCCTGCATTAGCCAGTTCATTTGCCTCGTCCCATGTTTTCCCACTAAATAAAAGGGCTGTATCATCTGCATATGCTATGACACGGCCTTGGGTCAGATGTAAATCACACAGTTCATTTACATATATAAGAAAAAGTGTGGGACCCATAACACTTCCTTGTGGTACACCGAAAGTCACACATTCTAGGTCACTCATGAAACCGTTTATTCTGATACATTGCATCCTATTAGACATATAGTCAGTAAGTAATTTTAGAGCTGTTCCACGTACTCCTAAAAGTTCAAGTTTTTTAAGAAGCAGAGGAACAGAGACTGTGTCGAATGCCTTTGCTAGATCCAGAAACACGCCTATTGTTTTCCTTCCTCTGTCTAGATTATCGACAATGGTAGAAGTAAGATTTGTTATAGCGTCATTAGTTGATTTATCCTTCCTAAAACCAAATTGATTGCATGAGAGCAGGTTCTGAGATTCAAGGTAACAAGTTAGTCTTTTGTTGATGACCTTCTCAAGTACCTTAGATAAAGAGGGCAGTATCGATATTGGCCTATAGTTAGAGACACAGTCTTTATCCCCCGCTTTGTGTATAGGGACTATCAAAGCCTTCTTGAGAGCTTCAGGAAAGACACCCATTGCCATGCTCTGATTACAAATCATAGTTATGGGCCAAACCAAAGTATCTACGCCTAGCTTTAACACTGAAGTAGGAATTCCGTCACAACCAGTAGCACTAGATTGTTTTAAATTTAGTATTATGCTTTTAACTTCATCAGTATCCGTGGGAAGAAGGACGAGAGAGTTGATACTGGAGCGTCCAGTGAAGGGAGTGTTACGTATCCTCTGGCTTTTAGTCTGTATTTCATTAGCTAAATGGTAGCCCACATTTGCGAAGTACCTGTTTACATAATTGACTGCCCTCTTTGGATCAGGTTTGATTTTCAACAGTTCTTCGTTGTTATGAGTATTGTCAGAGAAATTGCAAACATCTTTAATTAATGACCACTGTTTCTTTAGATTGGTTTTGTGCTTATTGATTTCTGACCTTAGATAGTTGTTTTTAAGTTTTTTTAATAAACTATTGCATGTGTTCCGGTACCTTCTATAGGTTACACATAGAATGACATTTTCTGGATCATTGCGCAGCTTTTTATGGAGTTGATCTCTATTTCTAATACAACGGCATAAACCAGGTGTTATCCAAGGTTTTATGGCACGCTTCCTTCGAGACAGCTTATATACCGTGGTATGGCTATCCATTGTTTCTGTTAACGCTGTCAGAAACACATTTGTCATTGTATTGCAGTCATCAGTTGTTAGAATAGATGGCCAGTTAATCTGTTTTAGATCTTCAATTACGGCTTGATAATCAATTTTTTTATAAGTTTTAGGTTTGCTAGTGTAAAGTTTGGATTTTTTCGACAGAGAGATCATAACAGATGAATGATCCGTTACAGTGGACTTGCAGATGACAGTAGTAGATAAAGCCGAGGTTTTAAGAAAGCAATGATCCAGGCAATTTTCATTTCTGGTTGGGAGTGTATGAGATGGCAGTAACCCATGTGAGGCAAGTAAGTCCATGTATCTTGAAGAGTTAGTGTTGCTATTATCTTTGATATTAATATTAATGTCGCCTATTAAAAGTATATTTCTAAACTTCTTTAAATTATTCAAAATACGATCCAAAGCTGTGAGAAAATAATCAATATTTTTGAATGCAGGCGATCTATAAATTGATATTATTGCGAGCTCATTTTTAATAGTAGAAAGTAGGCAGTTCATTTCATCAGTATTGCTTATAGGTTCAACGATTTTAGTTTCTAGATACTCTTTAAAGTAGATCACAATCCCACCATTTTTGTTAATTGTTTCAGCAGTAGCGAAAGTTTTATATGAGGGTATTTTGGGTAGTGCCTCAAGTTTATTTAACCAACATTCAGTTAAAATAACAAAATCAAATTCTATATCCAGTCGATTTAGTAAGACCTGAAAGTCATCGAAATTATGTTTCAAGCTTCTTATATTTTGAGTCAATATTTTGTATTTATTAGATACACCAAATACTTTTTTACAATTTTCAGGAATATCCACACTGTGTGCAGTGCCGACAGTTATAGTTTTTTCTATATCTTCCGAAATATCTGATAAATTAGCCATACTGTTTGTAGTAATTAATTATAAAGAAGATTAAGTCAGCAGCACAAAGTAGGTATTCCCTATCACCGTGTAAATGTAGTGTCATATATTTAAACAAATTGTGTGTGTGATTTATATGTAATGAGTAAATATTGTGAGTATAACATGCTTGTAGGGATAATTTTACAGATTTTTTGCAGATCACAAAAATTACGACCCCTGTAGAGTCAAAAATTGAAAAAATTGATAAAATTATTAAACGGAAAATGGAAAAGCAATACAAAATCAGACATGAAGGCAACTTAGTCTCAACTACGAGTCAAAGTTCCAAAAAGGGGGCATTAATATCGTTAATAATACCTTGGATTTGTTCAGTGGATTTAATCAAAATTGCTGGCTTATCTTCCGATTTCTTCAAGAATATCCGTCCATTGGAAACCCAGCAGAACTTGAAATCGTACTTCTTTTTTAACTCTCTAGATTGGTAGAAGAGTTTCCTGGCAGTTGGGGTAAGTGCTTCTGAGATATACACTGGCTGAGTGTCTCCAGATATGTTGAGTGCTTTAGTGCTATATTTATCTTGTTTGTTGTTCAAATTGTAAGATTTGATTGCTTTCAATGTTTTGGCACGCATTTTAACATTACAGTACTCAACAATAATTGTTTTATTTTGCCCTGATTTTTTTCGGTAGACTTGCCTTACTTGATCTGGGGTGATTTGTATGTTTAAGGAGCTATGTAGCTGGTTCACCACCTCAGTCAAATTTTCATGGTCAGTCACAGGAACATTTTTGATTTCTATAACAGTTTCTAGTCGTTTGCGTTGTAACTCTTCTACTTGGTCCTCGAGGTATTCAACTTTGGTGAGCACAGCATTATTTTCTAGCAACAAAGTGTCATATTTTAACTTTAAATCCTTGTACAAACCTGCATTTTCTTCCAGAGCTTTCTTCAGAGTATCGTTTGAAGTAATGTTTTCCTTATTTTGATCTTTAAGCTCACTTATCATTTTGTTTAGAGTAAAAAATTTTGAATCCTGATCTTCCTTGAGATTTTTGAACATTTTCTGTATATCTGTGCGAAGTTGAAGTATTTCCTCCATATCAGGGTGCGCCTTCCTTTTTCTCGACGAAACAGGATCTATGTCTTCTGCTCGTGAGAGTTCAGGTTCTGAACCAGACACCTTAGTGGTTGGTGAGCGCAACATAATTAGTTCTGACAATCTTGCATATACTGTAGCACAGTTACGCGTAGTTGGTTACTCGGTGCTTGACCACTCCAGCCACAGTCCAATTTAAACCTTAAAACTTTCTCGATAGGGTCCAGTTTCTTTCAACTTTGTATAATAAATAGATTAAAAATATTTGTGCTCGATAAGTTACGTCCGTTCGCGACGAGTGCGAGCGAGGAAGAAGGCAACTGGTCTTTCATCATTCGGTCACCAATTTACTTTGAATCAGTAATTAACTAGTTAATTGCTCTTTCAAGGAATCAGCGTAAAAGCTTTTAATCCTTTACATTTAATCAAATCGTGAACGCCATTTTAAAATAACACTCAAAACGCACGAAAATCACTAAAACCGTAAATGTGCCTGTATAAATATTTTCATTAACTTTGACACTCCGCCGTAGCGTATTAAAAATTCATTCCATCAAATACAGTATAAAATCAACCTTAGCGTTATTGTAACACAGTTGATTTTTAAATGCAAGGCGTATTTCACCAACTGCAAGGCTACGTACAGCTGTCTACGCCAGGCGTAGCATCGTAGCACTCGACGTAAAACTACGTGACGTAGCTCGTAGACAGTCTACGGCGTAGTAGAGTGCTCGGTCTCTATATAGAGATAAATGAATGTTTTATGTTACTTTTACTGGGGCTAGGTTTTTTTTTTAAATGTAGAGTCGGGAGTATTATTGCGTTTAATTGTTTAGTTTGAAAGTTTTGATAAATGAAAGAGTTTGTAGTAGCGTTTTCGCTATCATTGTAGGTTGTAATTTTTTTGTTGATTTGTTTTTTTTTTATATGTGGAGTTAATCGGCTTTATTGCCCAGTAGGAGAATTCATTATTTTTTTCAATTGCTTTTTTGAAGATTCAGCTTTCTTACGTAGAAATTTATCCGAGAAACCATCTCTTAACTTATATTCCCTGCCATACTATATTTAACCGGTGTTATTGGATACCGCAGCACAATATTTTAACTAAAACTTCAAATGCTGATATATTTTATACTTTAGCATCTATTGATTACCTCATTTATCGCACTATCTTTCATTAAAAAATCCTTACAACCCGCCGGTCAAAAGGTGAAACTTCACAACTCTCCTCCCCCTCCCCCCTTCCCCCACGTCTGCGTCGTAGACACCCTGATCGATCGTAACACGGTACTGTAAAATTCGCATCTTAAACGTATACATAGACTTAAGACCCAGACGTCTGTCCGGGGTGAACGCCCTTAGCATCCGGATACGCGGCGTATTGCCGGCTAGACGGGACTGTGCGTTTTTAGTGGTTCGCTGGATTTTGGAGGGCTGGGTTTGTCTGGGTTGGCGGTAGGACGGTTGAGTCAGAAAAATGTGTTACTTGTAACCCGGGGTAACAGACTCCAAGAGCAATCAGTTCCACAACAAAGTAAAACATAAAAAAATCAACTAAACCGATTAAAAGCATTCTTGAATTATCAAGAAGTGGCTCACAAAAATGAATATACCTGTGTTCTTGCTTCCAATTTTGATGAGGCATGCATCGCACATTTTTATGTCGACCTTTCTGGACGCAACTTCACGGACAACGTAGGATTGGAAAATGTGCTGAAGAACGTCAAATCAATTATAAAAATAAATAATAGTTTAAAAAAACTAAAAACACGCTTCCATTGAAAACCAAACTAAAAAGTACAAAATAATGGAAAAAAAGCGTGGGGTGCTTTTTAAGGTATTTTTTATTGATATCAGGCACCCCACGCTTTTTTTCCATTATTTTGTACTTTTTAGTTTGGTTTTCAATGGAAGCGTGTTTTTAGTTTTTTTAAACTATTATTTATTTTCTATTTTTTAGGGTATTTCGAATTTTGAGACGTATGTCAGCGTAGTTTGTGACAGTTTTTTTGCTGTCCTGGTAACCCTGGCAAGGGTAAGGGCACAAATTTATGAAATTATTGCATTGTCATCGGTCCTTGACAGGTGTGCAAAGTTTGAATAAAATCTGGTCGTTTAAAGTGGGTCAAAATCGCGCTATAAGGAGTCGGTTACAAACAAACATACAAACATACAAATATACAAACATACAAGTGAAGCTAATATAAAGCGTGTAAATATGAATTTGTTGTATCACGAATGTCGACAAGTATCCTCGGACATAACATTTTCGTCTGAAAGCTTTCGTCACCACGTGTATTGTATGTCTGTTTCTGTTGCTATTCATTTACGCCTTTCATAATGACGTCACTAAAACTGGTGGTGACGTTTCAAACACAGAAAGGGACGTTACCCATAACTATCAAAATGAAGATGTCTATGCCTCACCGTCTACGCAACGTCTGGCATCCGTTCCCACGCACTACGCCCACGCTTCACGGTACTTGAACACGTTTCTACCCTATGAAGTAACAGGAGCGTGAATAGAGCATCTATACTAATATTATAAAGCTGAAGAGTTTGTTTGTTTGTTTGATTGAACGCGCTAATCTCAAGAACTACTGGTCCGAATTGAAAAAATCTTTTTGTGTTGGGTAGCCTATTTATCGAGGAAGGCTATAGGCTATATAACATCACGCTACAACTAAGAGGAGCTGAGCAGTAATGAAAAATGTTGCAAAAACGGGGAAAATCGCACGGGTAAGCGAGAGCCCACGCGACGGGAAGGATCGGCGGAACAAGAAATTTAACGCGGACGAAATCGCGGGCAGAAGTTAGTCGTTCATATTTCTGTGCTTAGGTTTCAATAGCTTTTCTATGAGGAACCCTCACCCAGAGTTGTCTTGCATTTGCAACGCCAGCCTAGCCACAACTGATAACTCCACACATAAGCTGAACATTGCCTCCTCTAAACCTAAGAAGACTAATGTAATTTTTGGAATAGACTGACTTAATTTTCTGAAGTCATGGAGATGCAGTGTTCTAGGGTATGATATGGTTCGGAAGCAGTTGTAAACTGTGGTAGCGAATAATTTAGATGTATGTTAGAAGATTAGGCTTCCCCTACCCGATGATGATGATGATGATGATGCAGTGTGGTAAAGTGGCTGTTGATCAAAGCTAGTGTCTTCTGTTAGTTTTTTTTAACAAACCGGTAAAATTAAAACATTGACTGGCCTGTTAGTCTAGTGGTTAGTGACCCTGACTGCTAAGACTGAGGTCGTGGGTTCGATTCCCACCCAGGACAAATGTTTGTGTGATGAGCACAATCATTTGTTCTGTGTCTGGGTGTAATTTATCTATAATATGTATGTATTTAGAAATATATAAGTATATTTATCAGTTGTCTGATTACCATAGTACAGGCTCTGCCTAGTTTGGGATCAGATAACAGTGTGTTGGTTGTGTGTTTGTTAAAAACTAATATACTTCGTGTATACTCATTTTTTTATACCAATTTCAATTCTTCTAACATTTTTTAAAGGAACCCGTCGAGTTCTAACCCAAAGAGCAGCAATAATGGTAACAATTCGTGCGTATGTAGCGGTAGGTTATGGTTTCGTTACGTCCAAATATCGGCGGCTGATTTCGTACTTTGCTCCCCCAATGTTACCGCCCACGTTCAGTTTTAGGGCTGTACTGCCTCGAAATAAAATCTATTTATAGAGTTTTTTTATTTTAGATAGAAGACTTCATAAATAGATTTAATTAATTTCGCATAGTATAAATTAGGACGGGTAATTTTAGTATCTACCGTCGTTCGTTCGTTTTAGTTCGATTGTTTTAATATGTTATGTATGTTCTGCGTTTGATACAGTAGATCACGAGCTACTTCTGGCTAAACTAGAGCATTATGATATTAGAGGAAAAGCGTTAAAACTTATGACATCTTATTTAAAAAACCGTAGAATGTTTGTAGAAATAAAAGACATTAACTCAAACAATTGTGACGGAAAGTGTGTGAATGAAGTAATATATAAGTCAAAAATGACCAACATAAGCCGCGGAGTTCTTCAAGACTCAATCTTAGGACCAATATTATATTTAATTTTTACAAATGATTTACTAAATTTTATTAATAATACCCAACCCGACGCAGGACTTGTAATGTTTGCAGACGACACGACTGCCATACTCGGGTCGCCAAACTTAAATGAGTTGACAGAAAATGTAAATAAATGTTTAAAGAATCTTTCTGTTTGGTTTACAGCAAATAATTTAATAATAAACCCAAGCAAAACCAATGTAATGTTGTTTAAAACAACGTCACGCAACAAAGATAGTATAGATGTCAAGCTTAAAAAGGAAAATATTGGACTGGTGGACGAAGTTAAATTTTTAGGAGTTTATATAGATTCCCTATTAAATTGGAAAAAGGAGCTCACCGCTATTGATTCCTCAATATCTTCAGCTTGTTACGCGCTAAGAAGCCTCAGGGACGATATTAATCTTAAGCAACTTAAATCTGTATATTATGCATTAGTAGAATCCAGATTACGATATAGCATTATGTTTTGGGGGAGCAGTTACGGGTATAATTGCCAAAGAGCATTCATTCTACAGAAATTAGCATTAAGAACGATTGTCAGAATCCCACAACAAGAGTCATGTAAAGAATATTTTAAAAAATTAGGTATTTTAACAGTGCCAAGTTTATATGTTTTAGTACTACTCAGCCACTTTGCGAAATACATACACGAGCACGAATCACAGGAAGAACGTGAACTTAGAGAGAAATCTAGAAGAAACGTTATAAAAAATAAAATAGCGCCGAAACTTAATATTACTGAACATTGCTCTAAATACCAAGCAGTAGAATTATTCAATAAGTTGCCTACTGACTTAAGATCATTGATTTACAAAGGTACACTATTCAAAGCCAAACTTAAAGCATTCCTGTTGAATAAATGTTTATATTCTATATCTGAATTGGTGACAAATGATGGTGAATAGTTTTTATATTTAGTAATTTACCTTTTTGACATTAGGTAAATATACATTCAAGGCATTGTTCGATTTTGTGTATTTTAGAGAATAGATTTATACGAATTTGACATGATAATATTTACGATAATTTATATAATTACTATTTACAATCTATTGACATATTAATTTATCACATAAGTTATTGATTTTATTTTTAGTGAAATTTACTGTTTGATATTCATAATTTATTGTTATTAGCTGTAAAATATTAATTAATGTACTACAAAATTCAAACACAATGCGAATTGTTATATGAATAAATAAATAAATAAAAATAAATAAATAAAAAAAAATTCTGAATGGGCCTGCTCTTGATCTCGTCCATGCCTGATCGAAAGCTCGTATGGGCGGATGAGCTCTATGATGGAACGAGTAAGCCCAGAAGGTACCCATTTATTCTGGATTGATTTTGTTGTCGCAATTCTTCTGTCTCTTTATACATTTAAATTATTTTCAGGATTTTTGGCATAATAATCCTTTTAAGATGCACGACATAAATGTAGATGCACAGCAAAGCATCGAAAATTTTCATTTTGGGCTTGCTGGACGCAACTTTACGCACGATGTAGTATTGGAAAATGTGTTGACGAACGTCAAATCAATTATAAAATATGTATTTGTTGTATCACGACCGTGTCGTGAATGGTTTTCACGACAATGCGTCGAACAATATTAGGCATCCTAGCTTCGGGCTTTAAATAAGTAGCCTATGTATAGGTTTATGTGAAGCAAAAATTTTACCATACCGAAAAACTACATTGAGGCCAAAACTAAACTTAAACCTTGGTTGCTGAGTCGGACATATGACGAAACTGAGAATCTACTTTGTATCTTACGCTAATTCTCACCACACTCAACACTCACAAATACACACACATTTCACTCACCTAAATGTTTTTTTTTTTTGTATTGCCTATTCTATGAAGTCTCTTTTTATTCAGGCTTCTGTTTTATTTTCATTTTATTTTTTATGATTATGAATTTAATTTAATTTAGATTTAATTATGAATGTTACTACGAAATTATCAATTACTATCTTGCGCTAGCATAACTTCTAAAATTATTAACTCGGTGTGTTGTTTGGGTCACCAAGATATAGGCTGTGCCTAGTTTGGAACCCGCTGTTAAATCTTGATTAAGTCTTCTGCTGCTTAGAATCTCATATCGCATGCTACTTGTATGTCTGTGAACTATGTGAAAGTTTAATAAAATGAATTTGAATTTGAAAACTAATCATTTAGAATTGGATTAAGAAAACTACACTGCCCAAGATGAATAATGCATAGAAGGCCTAGGTCAGGCCAGACAACCCATCCTGCTTTGCTTGCTATCTAAGTTGGTTACGACGGCATTCGATTTTCTCTTTTTATTGTTCCTCAAGCACAGCCCTGATTCCGAGTGACAATTTAGCGATGTAAACAGGCGGCTGCAGACGTCTAGACGTCGGTAGCCGCCGCTGTAGCCACCATTATATTGTGAGAATTCATTACGGTGCAGACACGTATGGGACCGCCAACTGATGTTTTTACATGAAATTTTATTAGGAATTTGAATGGTAATGGGAGATTTGTAAAGGGAAGCTGCAAATTCGGGATTAATTACGCCTGGCTTGGTTGGCTGATTTGAATATGTTCTTTTATTATTTTTTGATGAGTACTGTCTGGTTTGAACTCATAAACGGGGTAATTTTTTGAGATACTATATTCGATACTAAAAGGATCATCTAGTATCAGCAAAGTGGTCAAAGTTACCACGAGCTGGATTTGGGAGTAATTTCAAGAACAACATAATGTCACGCTGGACTTTCCCGAGTTTCCTTTACCTGGTCGGTATAGGTAAGTACACCCATGTCTTTATACCGTGGCCCTGGCATATGGGCAACTGAAGGAACACGGGTGGGTTTTAGTCAGTAAAAGTCTGACACGCCCTTCCGCTCCACCCTAGAGCGGGAGAAGTCATTTGATGATTTCCCACCCACAAAAAAAAACCCATGTCTTTAGAAATTTATAATTGCAAGTTTTTAAAATCTAGCCAGGATGCAGATAGATATTTTACTGCTCGATCTTTCAGGAATATAATTTACTAGCCCTAAATTTCTGCCCGCGACTCCGTCCGCGTCAAATTTTTGCCCCCCTGAACCTTCCGTCGCATCGAATTGCCTGCCAGTTTTTGTACATTATTCGTTTCTGCTCCGCTCCTTTTGATCGTAGCGTGATGTTATATAGCCTATAGCCTTCCTCAATAAATAGGCTACCCAACACAAAAAAAAATTTTCAATTCGGACCAGTAGATCCTGAGATTACCGCGTTCAACCAAACAAACGAAACTCTTCAGCTTTATAATATTAGTATAGATAAATAGCGTTATTTAAGACCACTATGCCTTATTAACATCAGCCTGAAATAAATTATATGACTGAATTTAATATCGTGTTTCGGCTAAGTTTTGGAAGTCGACCCCAACATAAATAGTTGGAAAAAGCTAGGATAGATGATGATTTGGAATGGGTTCTCATTGCTTTTTTAAATGCAAGTACTGAGCAATGAAACAGGGTCATACCTTTAATATTATATGCAAACCTTTGTTGTGATCTTTCGACTTAAGTTCGTTGATAAAGGTGACCTTCTTCACACTTGGATGACCAACGATTGCGCGTTGTTCTTTATAAGATATAAAAAAGAAAAGCAGTTCGCTGAACAATATAAATTTGAAACAATAACTTTACTCGCATATTTTAAAATTATTTATTTAAATATAATAATTATTAATTTATTTTCACTTCAAGTCACAACCATGAGTGTCGCCCTGAGTCTTATACCACAAGTAAATGGAACAGATTTCTCTTTACCTTTGTACGCATTTTTCAACTCCTTGTATGTTCATATGTGTGTACCTACTTAAATGATTAAATAAATAAATACATTTAACTGTTTTCAAACAACTCTATCCAGACTATCTTACTAGAGAATGGGCAGCAGCGTTCTCTATGCATTTTATCACCATACTGCGATCGCCAACCCGCCTGCCAAGCGTGGCGATTATGGCAAAGCCCCCCAAATTGGGGGAGGCCTAAGTCCAGCAGTGGACGTCTTACGGCTGAAATGATGATCCAGACTATCCAACGCTAGGTAGTTCTTTCAGCCTACCCGTAACGGTTGTGATAACTGCAATCACGTTATATTCGAGTTGGGCTCTGTCGTAAACTTTAGCAAATTATCCTGTAAAGATCTATCTGTTTTATGCTGCACACTTTGTGCCTACTTAGGTGATGGTTTATTTTTCAACATGGGCTTCCGACCTACCCGTAATGTACGCCAAAGGTGCACGAATAACAGCCGCGACCAACAGCTTAACGTGCTTTCTGTGGCACTTAGCTTAACGTGCTGTCTGTGGCACTTAGCTTAACGTGCTTTCTGTGGCACTTAGCTTAACCCGATCTATCGACCCGACCCGATGTTACTTAGCCATAATTTATTTATTTATTAATCAAAGGAGGAGGGAAAAGATTAGAACATTTTTCACCTATCATAGTTATGAAAATTCAAAGTATTTATTGACGTCATGTTATTGTGTTTATGTGAAGTTAAGGTTACCTTCACATCTATTCTAAAATAGCAAGAAAAAAAATAGCAAGACATACAAAAAAAATAACATCAAACTTGGCAAATTCGTTGAAGTTTTGTTATTTTAAGCATTTTTTCTAACTTTAATTTAAGAATAAACTGTTAAGCACCAACACAAATGAATGCTAATTAAAAAGCCTATTTACTATAGTATTTGAGAAACTACAAATTATATTGGTGCATAAAGCGCTTAACAGTTCAGTCTTTACCCTCCTCCTTTAAAATCTTCATGCATCACAAATTTAAAAAAAAAAACGCTTTAATAAAATGCACAATCATAAATGCAGAAAGGTGTCTGAGATAAGAGGATCGTGAGTTACAGGTCACCCGGCGTTCTTAGATAGCATAGAACAGTCTATAATGTTCCCACTGCTAGAACACAGGCCTCCTCTCCGCGAGAGGGAGTGGGCCGTAATCCACCACGCGGTCCCAGTGTGGGTTACAACATGTCAATTTATAAATAGTTAAACAAATCGTGTGTTGGTTTTTTCTTTTGTATACTTTATGTTATAGTACTAGTTTTAACAAATGTGGCTTTGGCCGTTTTATGTTATGGTGGAAACACACAGGTAACCACTTTTTCATGATGAAAACAATTCAATAAGCTTTAATGAACTTAGAGGGTTGTACTCGTATTGATGATTTTAATATTTATAATTCTGTAAAACCATATTTGTTACGGTCCCGAATAATATCTTAATCAACATACAGTCTATCACTGACCTGCAAATAGCAAAAAACAAGAAAATTTTGATTTTCTGGCAATCTTAGCGCATCATCGTTAAACAAATAAATACAACATACTAGTGGTCCGCCAATGGTCGAAATTCAACCATAATTACTTTTTGTTTTAATCAACAATATTAAAAACCTTAACTTTCTGCACTCTTTCATAGAAACTAACTGTGCCAAGGTAATGGAGTCGCCATCTAGTCCAAGGATGCATCTGAAGACCTGTATTTTATTGTACATGTAGCGACGGCCTATCTAACCTCTACAACCCAATTACTAGAGGACAACCAACACAACGTTATCTGATCCCAAACTAGGCAGAGCCTGTACTATGGCAACCAGACAACTGATAAACATACTTATATAGTTTTAAAAACATACATATTATAGATAAATTACACCCAGACACAGAACAAATAATCGTGCTCATCACACAAAGATTTGTCCTGGGTGGGAATCGAACTCACGACCTCAGTCTTAGCAGTCAGGGTCACTAACCACTAGACTAACAGGCCAGTCAGATATGATATGATACCCTTTCATAAGATTGATTGTCAGATTTTCGGGCTACTGACGACCTGTAACGACGATCCACAAATGACAGCTGGAACCTATTTTTCTGATTTACTTGTCTCTTGCGTCCGCGTAATTTTCGTAAAAAGGGCTACAAAGCTTTTACTGCACGTATTAATAAAAAGATTACGACGCCAAAACCAAGCAGGCTAGGCAGGGCCATGATCTTCCCAATATACTACGCCATCTTATTTACTAAGAAGCGTATAATATTTACACAGAGGTCAGGCTTTATTTTTAATGTTTCGGGAAGCGACGCGACCCCACCACTCCTCCCTTCCCCCTACCTACCCCCTAAAGTTCATCGACCTGAGGCTGCAGACAGAGGATGTTTTGTCTAGATTTAAGGTGAAACTTCAAAGTTTTAACTTAAAATGTGCATTAGTTATCGTATGTCTGGCTCTGATTTTGTGAGTATTTGAGTAGTTGGGAAGAAGTTAGTTTTAGCCTGGTTTGCGTAGGTTGGTAGTAAATCCTTTCTAGGTAATGTTTTAGAACACACTATGATTTAATTCTGGTTCCTGACTTTTGTTATTCACAAACCTCACTTAAAATTAATCAATAATTAGGTAACTTGGCACGTATCAACAATAATGGTGCCGATTCGCTTATTCACAAACTAAACTAAATTTAAGTTCAGTGCATCTTTTTCTTTCTATTTCATTAAGGAAAGGACAGAAGATAAATTTTAGTTTAGTCCTGTCAAATTAATCAGCGCTTGACGTAAATTGACGTAATTTTAGTAGGCAAGTTTTTAATCACGTCTAAACTTGTATGGAGCGCTGATTAATTTGACAGGACTAAACTAAAATTTTTCTTTTGTCCTCTTCTTAATGAAATACAAAGAAGAAGATGCACTGAACTTAAATTTAGTTTAGTTTGTGAACGAGGGAATCGGCACCATTTTATGAATGTCCACATTCTATACTAAAAAATAATAAATGCAAAAGTAACTCCGTCTGTCCTCCGTCTGTCTATCTGTCCGTCTGTTACCTTTTCACGCCAAAACCGCTTAACCGATCGTTGTGTTCAACTAGGGCTGATTACAGTGCGTCGGCATTATGATACTTGCTTATAATATGTATCGTGAGTCGTGTAGGACGCGTATAAAGTCTTGTCAATGGAACGTTTTTAAGCTACATCTTCTATTCCCCTAAAATCTGTCACAACTAAAAAAAAAAATGAAAGGTTAAAAAAAATGTTCCCCTGTCTTTGTAAACTGTGAACTGGTTTGAATGAAACTTAGCACATCGATAGACCATGGTCAGGATTAACATTTAAACAATACGGGTAGTAAGTTTTTTTGGGATAATATTCCCACTATTTATGTAAATTTTCGACGGTCTCGCGAAACAACGCTACACTAGTTTTAAGTCTTATTAAAAGACGCGCAATTGTTATTCAAAAACCTGTAAAGTAATAGATAGAACGGGCTGGTGTCCGCAACTTCACGTCTGAGCGCGTATTTGTTTTGCTATAATTCAAAATCCTGTAGTAAACCAATGTGCAAATCTTACTACAAACAAAATTCCTAACACTAAAAAAATGTTTATACTATTCTAAACAGAAAATTCTCGTACACATTCCGTTCATTGAGAAAAACAAAGCAGAAGTTTAAAAAAATATCGCTGGTTTCATTTCCTTGTAACATTAACTATTCGACTGTTTTAACAAACGTACATAACATAGACACAGATAACCGTGGCGTACTTTTGTGCGTCACGACGTACGTCAACGAGACTTATTTTTAAACCGTATTTTAATGAAATAAAACTTATTTGTATGTATAGGCAGAACATTTACGTGGTAAAGCGTCGTTCTGAAAATCTGAACTCAGAGCCTGCAATTAGCAATATTATTTGACACGTGCTTTTACACGTGTCTGTAAGAAAATTCTACAAAAAAAAAACAATGCAAATTTAACTACCATAATAAAGGTTGTTAACCCCAAAAAAAAATGTATTGCAACTGAAAATGTCCAACGGTATCGTGGAAGATCCAGGTGTAGATGGTGGGGCGAAGTCGGCGCGTATGTGAGGGATTAGTTGTTGGCTCAAAATCGAGTTGAGTCGAAAAATTGACGGAAGGTCTTTGGCTGCAGTGGGGATAATACAGGTTGATTATATAAATTATATTATAATCAGCTTATAATATTCCCACTGCTGAGACACAGGCTTCCTGTCGGTGATAGGGAGTGGCCGTGAGTTCATAATCCACCACGTGGGCTCAGTAGGTAGATATCACATTTCTTCGAATTTTTGTATGTATCAACAGAAAATGTATCATCAATATTTTTTTGTTTTGTCATCACGTCTGCGGTTGCAGTTTCACTTACTAATTAAATTCCTGTATTTACTTATTTTGCTGAAGTTAGTTTATTTTGTTATGACAGGAAAAGAACTCGTTCCTGAACTACAACGTGTCCTGCATACTGACGCTGCCTCCCTACCAGAGACAAGGATACGGCAGACTGCTCATAGACTTCAGTAAGTTTTTTTTTTTCTATACCTTTCTTGACCCACTGTTGATCAAAAGTTTCCTCCACACTTTTTTTAAATCTTGCCATCTCCGGCCATTATTATTTTTTTATTTAACCATGAAGAAAATAACAGGTCATTTCCCTGCGCCCGAAGGGGAATGACCTCTCTTCCAGGTCAGTTTTCTTGTAGAGAAATGAAACATAAAAAATATGAAAACGGATTTATTTTACAATATCTTTATTTAAATCGTATTGTTATTACTGGAATAATTTAATTAGTCAAAAATATCTAAAAGTTACAATTTAATTAAAAATATATTATGAAAAATGTATCCTACAACGCCGAAAAACGAACAACGAGAAAACTAGAACCATTTTAATTATGTGTAAAACAAAAGCAACAAAGGTTAACATAGCAATACTGAAACTTGTACCTGAAGGTTGTACCAGACAAACAACAAACAGAAAAATAACATTATTAAGCGATCCCCTAAAGGAACATCTCATTATTATTGCTGTCATACTTCATAAATATCCCATTAAAGTGACAACGCATTAACTTTGTACCAACCCTAGCCAGACGGACATAATTCACAAGGGCTTAACCTTTAATAACGCAAAAAGTCATACAAATTGCCCTCAGCGACGCGCGTGGAATAGTTCAGTGCGAATGTCAATGTCACAGTGGCATTGCCTGTCATTACCGTGGCTAGAAACGATTGGTTTATGTGTCTATTTGTCAATGGAGGAATGTCATAGTTTTAGCTTTGAAGCTTCTGGAAATATCAAAGTCAGTAGTAAATGTAATTTGTCATTTTTATAGTATCAATTAAATTACGTGGGGTGTAAATGATTGCAACTAAAGTTCCTTAACTTTGATGCTTGTTTTTGGGGGGGTAAAGTTAGTCCTCAAAACACCGATTATGTTTACATTGCCCTTTTATTGCTGTTGTAAACTTCCAAAAGCCTTCACAGCCACACTGTTGCAACAAACTGGCTTTGAGTAGAGGCGATACACCAAAACCGTTCCACAAAATCTCATAGCGTGCTACACAGACTACAGTCTCATGTCAACACTGCCGATGCGTAATTCTTACAAATTGCAAACCTATAACACCTGTGCGGTCAACGTGATAAACCCTCCAACTGCGGGTTTGTTTTGTCCCCCAGACCCGTGGGGTAGGGGGCGTAGCTCCGCGGCGGTCGTCGACCCGACCTCGATCGATGCACTGCAGTATGGATCGGTCTGCCGTCTAGACTCCCCCACACCCCCCGCGGGTCTAGCCAGGGGACGGGGGTGATGGGGGCGAGGGGGGCCACCGTGAGACGTAAATAGGGTTGCCATGTGTAACATAACTAACCTAGGATAAGCTGTTTTGGTGCAGACGTTTTTTTGGCAATTTCCAATCGAGTTTTTGTTGTTTTGTTTTTGATGTAGAGGGTCGTTTAGATGGATTTGATTAGATTGGCTAGACGAGTGTATTTGGTTGGAATTTAATTTTAAATTGTGAATAATTAACATTTTACTTCATTAAAAAGTAGATTTTATAATAATTGTAACAAATTGTCTTGGCGTTATCTAAATTCTAATTAATTAATTTTTATTTATTTATTTTATTTTTTTTTATCCTTTATTTCAGGCAACTAAAGGCCCATAAAACACAATACACATATAAATATAAAACAATAATAAACTAATACATATTTTAAACAATATACTTAAAAACTACTGCACACGAAGTGACGGCGTCGTGTTACGCTGCGAGGTGTCGCGTAGCCGGCCTCGGAATCGCCGATACAGCACACCTTTCGGCCAAAACTCTTCCTTGAGAAAGGTCACCAAATGTTGGGTTGGAACGCGCACCACAAACGAATTAAAGTTGGTATTATGGCGCGCCTCCAACTTCTCCACCCTCAAGGTCCAGCTGGTCTTCACCCGTATGTACTCGACGATGTCCTCAGTCTTCGTAGAGTGGTGTAAACGGGACACGTACAGCTGCGTCGACGGTACTGCAGGACGTAGCAGCATGTTGGGTCCTGCCAGCGCTGTCCCGCACTGGTTGCGATAAGTAGGCTTCTTTTTCTTTCTCTCCACCTTGATGAAGCCGTCCTCATCGCACGTGTGCTTCGATGGTCCCTGCTGTTTTTGGTCCACCATAGCGCCTTTCGTCGCTCTCAATACCGAGCGACTCTGCTTACCCTTCTTGGATCTTTCTGCTTGTCGTTTTGTTTCCGACGTAGCAGGTTTCGTCTTGGCGACTATTGTAGAATAGGCACATTTGGGAGTCGATGTACCTATTACACGCGTTGCTTCCCCGGCAGGTGTGACGCGATCAGCCGAACACGATGCAACGTCTGCATTCTTGATAGCCGGCGACGTCGATTCACTCGCCGACTGAAAATTGCAGACAGAAGCATTTTGTGCTCCGCGACGTGTGTTCACGTTGGAGCCTTCCGGTGACCCACTTTTCGGAATAGCGTTGCGCAACAACGCTACTTCGGCTCGTAAATCACCAATGATGACATCCGATGACTCCAACTTGGATTTCATTTCGGCCTGGCTCACCTTCAGAGACGTGATGTCCTTCAGCAGCCTGGTGACGTCAACGTGATCGAAATTGACTGGAGGCAGCTTGTGCAAGTCCTTCACTACAAAATCTGGCACGTCATCCGGATCGGTCCTCTTCAGCAGGTCGATGATGTCCTGCAGACTCTTCTCGCCACCATCCCTCCGTCGAGATGGCATCTGTCCGACTTGGTCGAGTGTTTGAAACAGCAGCAACTTGGCACTGCGTACCTCTTCCTCTTTAAATGAAGACTTGCAGATCTGCAAGATGCTGACCTCGTCCATGTAGTCGATGGCATGTTTGACGAATGCCAAAAGCTCGTTGACAATGACTTGATTTGTAGCCATTGCGAACAAATCGGGCAGCTATTACCGCTGCACAAAACGCGAATAAAATATTCTTGCTGAAGTGCGCAAACGCGTCCGTTTCCGACCGCGCATCGCATATATACGGTGTGTACGGTGTGTGTATTAATGCAACAGCAACACCAACAGAACAATCAAGAACAAATGTATTCAGATAACTGACAGGCTCCACTCTAATTCCGACCTAAAATGCCCGAAACCCATTTCATATTCTATGAACGCCTTACAAAACAGGCTATGAATTTACAAAACGCCTCCCGACACTAACAAATTATTCGATTTACTCTGATCCGACAGCCCTGCCCGCCTCTGTCAGATTGTAGACGCAAGGTATTTTGATAGGTGTCTTAATTATTGTTTTAGGTGTAAGCTCGTTGATTGCATTAACGTGAATATTGATCGGTAAAATATGTTATTCTTGAAGTATGACCGCTATTAAATTCAAACATGTCTCAATTTCAATTTTGGAACTGTCAATTAGTGATGGAATATAAGTGTTGCTGCCAGAAAATTTTAATCGAATACATTTTTGAATGATGACTAATTGTGTCAACTACTTTGAATTTTATGACACTAAAGTGGTATATTGAGAATAAAAAAGGGCTCTCTGTGTTGAACACTATAATAAAACAGATGATTTGACCGTAGCACGTCGCGTTCAGATTCAGCCTGTAAATAATTGTAGAATGAAGGTATAGTAAAAACGCAATTAGATAGTTTTCCCACGTATTTTCGAAAGCTATAATTACAGAGTTAGCTGTCATCATAGCTTTCGAAAGTCTTTCGTTTTAATTGACTAGATTAATTAAGCCTCCGCTGGTTATTTTGAACTTCGATTTGTAGGACTATTTTTGCAAAGTAATTTGAATTATTTTGCAAGATTTTAAATTATTGTGGTAGCTCTTCTTTTAAATAACAAAGGCTGCACCCTTATTGTCTACACACTTTAAATCACGATCCAAGGGGTTTTGAACGATATTTCTAATATATTGCTTCATGGGTTCAAAATCGTCTGTTGAATATTGTAGATAATGCAATGTGCAAACTGTCAAAATGAAACCCATCTCAATTCGGCTGTATTTTTGAAAATGTTTGTTGCCTCAGTAACTACTCCGTCATTTATAAAACGATTTGAACATTTCTTCTTTTGTTTAAAAGAAAATACTTATAGATTTTTCAATTACGATGATGAGAAGATGGTCCTATATAAATTAGGTAAATTTCTGATGAGTGATTTTGGAGAAAGGTTTAGTAAAACGTATTTTTTCCATTTAATCTATGTTGATGATGTTATAATAATAATATTAACTTCTTATCACGGTTATTTCATTCGCAAGTGAAGGTTTACGAATTTATGTGGAGTAGGTACCACAACTAAAAAGGTTATTACAAAAAATAACAACCGACTTCAGGAAAGGAAAAGAAAATTTGATTAAGTTTTTTTTTCTAACAACGTCTCTCTGTCACAAATTAAATTTTTGAAAGCTAAAAACATTATTTCAAAAGAAGGCTTTTCTTTATCGTAATTGAAAAATCTTGTGAGGAGGAGCTAAGACAGTCTGCGATTAATTTAGCGTCGTCACTTCCCTGCCTGTCTGCGGCTTAGACGACCCTATTATGTAATTAATTAACTCATGTATACTCACTGCATACGTTTACTTAAGCAGTTATAATATCATATTTCTTACAATAAAGGATCAGAATTTAGGAAATGTCATAAGCTCTATATAAAAAAATATTTTTAGCTTTAGATTTTGACAAAGGTTAGTGAAAAGATGAATTAAAATTCCTCTTGTACCAATGTTGTTTTGAAAGTAGAAAAGTGCGGAATACGGTTTTATTATGTGTCTCAATTAAATTATTATAAAACATTCGCAATTTTTTGCCCAAGGAAGTACGGTTGGGAAAAAGATTGCGAATGTTTGAATTCTATTTGATAACTGAAATCTATGTCGGTAACTAAACCGACATAGTATTGTCATACTTAAACGGCAGTGGGCATATTGCTCGCAGAACAAATGGCCGGTGGAGCCGAAAGGTTCTGAAGTGGCAACCGCGTACCGGAAAACGTAGCGTTGGAAGGCCTTACCACAAGGTGGACCGATAACCTGGTGAAAGCCGTAGAAATCGGCTTAATACAAGAGCCGGTCGAAGTAGCGGTGACTAGTAGTTGAAGTTTTTCGGCTGATTTGATGATGATGATGAAGCTTGTTTCGTTCTATATTTCAGCTTATTCAACCGTTTCGACCTCTTACGGAAATATAAAGATGTCAACGTAGGGTCACTCAGCAATGATATATTATGAAGCCATAGAAAGCGTAGGGTTAGACTCGTGATCTAAGTCACAATGTATTAGTGTCGAGTAATAGTAACCCACGTAGTACCGCCCACCTCTCTAACCTTTATAGCCCGTAACATACTTGAAGATTTTTTTAACTCACTGTTCCCCACTTTTTCTCTGCATTCTGAGGGAAATTCTTAATTTACCCGGTTATACACCGTGACATTTTAATCGTCTTACAACGGCAGCCCAATTCATGTATCCAATGACTACTACACATCCATAAGAAAAAAATAAACATTTGAATTACTAAAAAATAAAAATATTATTCATTATGATGGCGAATGACGTGGTTTTGTAATTGATATTTTGTCTCATGGAAAATGGAATGATCTTGTCGACTCGTGCGCTGAGTAGTTATGTTCTCTACCATCTGATACATAAACATTATTAACAGGATGTGCAATATGTGCTAATGCATTATTTATTTTTCTTAGACCTATTTTTCTAAATTTGATTAATGGTAACTTTTTTTTAATCACGCCTAGAGGTATATTATGTCGTATACATTGAGTGGACAATCTTTGTAAGACGACTAAAATGTCACGGTGTATACTAAGTCTTGGAATAACAGATAGGATAATTTTTCTTGGTCCATTTCTATTTCTCCGCCAGTTTCGTCCAAATTCGTTCAGCCGTTTATGCGTAGTTTAAATGATAGATTATTTTATTTCTGTTAGTATAGTAAGTTTCATTCAACCTTTTCCACGTGAATCATATTTTGAAAGCTAGATGAGGTCAGCGTTTTCTATTTGACTACTCTGAGAAGAAAGATCGACCAGAGGTTTCTGTCTCTTATAATGCCCAAACATAATTCTTGGGCAGATCATTTAGTAGCAAACATCTCAACAAACTTTTTCATCACTCTATATTCTTGGGACGCTAAAATATTTTCGTGTTAGCAGAAATAAGGAGCCCACCATAAAAAATCGACAAACTATTAAATATATTTGACGAATAATCCTATCAGTGCATAGGGACTTCGCTTTCCGTACGAATTTTATCACGCGGGGGAGAAATGTAAAGGGGAGATCGTGGATGAATAACTACGAAATTAGAATGTGTTGTGTTTTGACGTGAAGCAAAAATTGGAACCCGCATGCAAAGCGTGGCGATTATGACTATCCCCCCAAGTTGGGGGAGGGCTATGTCCAGCTGTGGACGTCTTTTGGCTGAAATGATGATGATAACAAATTGGAATGAAAAATGTCATTGTTATAGATGGCAGTGGCCTTTAAAATTCATGACTTTCCCAAAAAAGAGTAGGTGAAGTCAAACTCAAAGCATTTACTTCAATTACACCATTAACCGGCTTTGAACTGTCAAAAAGTTGGTCAGTTAGTCAGAAAGCTGAAAGTTATTGCCCATTCCAAAACAGAGATCTCTATGGAGAAGAACTGGCAAGAAACTCCAAAGACGTTTTAAATCAAGCTATTATAAAATCCTGGGTGCAATGTGCTTCTTGCATTCATATACCGGATGACATTTTCTAGCGTCTCGACCTTCATATGGTGTGTTGTTTAACTAGAATAGAAGGCAGGAAGGCCTTCAGATTCATCGCAGGTGACTAAAGGAGCGCGGGACGCGGGCGGACGGGGATGCGTGTGCGGCTCGTGCGCCTGCGAAACATCAATGAGGCCGCCTATCGGCCGGCTGCAAAGGGTAGGACCGCGCTACGAAATCATTGATACATGCCACGCATTGAGTAGGATGCATGTGATTTGAGTTTCGATAGGTTTTTAATTGTTTTTTTGTTTTTTTTTTTCCAAATTTCTGTTTTTGTTGTTCTAGTATGAAAATGTTACTTTAAATGTGTAATATTTATTGCTAGATCAATTTCATTACATGTTATTCAAAAATAAAAATATCAAAAATTTCTATGCCAAAGGCTTCTCTACTCCGTTCACCTATTACCCCCATTTTTTTTCAAGACGTTAAAAAATGTCACCCGATATAATGCATTGAGAACAATAAAACAAAAATGAAGAAACAATTACAATATAAGATTAAAAATAAGCCCTGGAAGTTAGGAGATGACCAGTCTCAACCTACGGCGCCCGTTCTGTTCACAAATATGATGCGTGACCATTTTGCACGGAACCGAGTGATGCCACACATACGCCAGACATCAGTGAGACGTTGTGAGCATGACATACTTTCAACTGCCATGCTTCTCAGAAACTATAGAGAGAAAACCACGTTCTGCTTTCGTATATTTCGTATACTCGAAAAAAATACAGTCAGTCAAGCACGCATCCCTGGAAGTTATTTATTCGCTTATAAAAAGCTTCTAGGGCAGCGTGCTCCGTCGTCAACCACATCCTCGCTTACCACCCAGTGCCATACTGGTAAAACGCGAGCCTAACAAAATAAAAACCGCCCATGTGCAAGTTGGACTCGGAACACGAAGGATTCCGTACCACAATACAAATCACGCCGACAAAACTCGTTTCTTGTACGGAGATGTCGCTTCTTGTAAGGGGGTGTCCCTTTAATTGTTGTTACAGCGGCAACAGAAGTACATACTCTGTAAAACTTTCAACTGTCTGTCTATAACGGTTCATGAAACACAGCCCGCTGACAGACAGACGAACAGACAGCGGAGGCTAAGTTATAGGGTTCTGTTGGCATCCTTTGGGTACGGAGCCAAAAAAAGCCAGAATTCATGACCAGGAATGTGCAGAAATTTTTTTCGTGTTTAAACCAATATCATTCTTCCAACAGGTTACCTCCTCACCAAAGAAGAAGGCAAGGTTGGGTCTCCAGAAACTCCATTATCAGACCTTGGCTTAATAAGTTACCGATCCTACTGGAAGGAGGCCTTACTGAAGCGGCTGTGCTCAGCTCCTGGACCTACTCTCTGCATCAGGGACCTTAGTAAAGACCTGGCTATTGCGTCTTCGGATATAGTGTCCACGTTACAAGAACGAGGACTCATGAAGTATTGGAAAGGCAAGCATATTGTGCTGAAGAAACAGGTGCGTTGTTTTTTTTTTGTTACTGAAATTTATGTGAAATTTATACATGATCTTAGATATAAATGTCTATTATTTCATCACTCTTTTGAATGGATAAATAAGCAGATTTAAACTGTTTGGGTGGAAAATATTTTAGAAATGGCTGCGATGAACTTTAGTTTACAGTTTCCTCAATTTTGTCGGTTGCATCAATTTGATATCGGTTTAAACCATAAATGATGTATTTGGTTGTTCGATGTCTTTGTTCTTTTTGCCTACTTTCAATTAAAAATCGCGGTTAATATCCTGTATGGTTCGGCAGACCAGATTCTGAGCCTCCAGATTAGGGCTTTTCATGTCGTAGGCAGTACAATCTTGACACATCACCTTTTCCCTATAGGAGGTGCTAGAAGAGGTATCACGTCGCGCTGCGCGTGCACGCTGCGTCGACGCGGCGTGCCTGCGCTGGTGGGGCGCGGGCGCGGCGCCGCCGGCACGCTGACGCCGCGCCCCCGCCGCGCGCCGCCCCAACAGTAGCGCCGCGCGCGCACTGCTATAGGTAAGTGTACGCTACACGCACGCGGCGTGCCTGCGCTGGTGGGGCGCGGGCGCGGCGCCGCCGGCACGCTGACGCCGCGCCCCCGCCGCGCGCCGCCCCAACAGTAGCGCCGCGCGCGCACTGCTATAGGTAAGTGTACGCTACACGCACGCGGCGTGCCTGCGCTGGTGGGGCGCGGGCGCGGCGCCGCCGGCACGCTGACGCCGCGCCCCCGCCGCGCGCCGCCCCAACAGTAGCGCCGCGCGCGCACTGCTATAGGTAAGTGTACGCTACACGCACGCGGCGTGCCTGCGCTGGTGGGGCGCGGGCGCGGCGCCGCCGGCACGCTGACGCCGCGCCCCCGCCGCGCGCCGCCCCAACAGTAGCGCCGCGCGCGCACTGCTATAGGTAAGTGTACGCTACACGCACGCGGCGTGCCTGCGCTGGTGGGGCGCGGGCGCGGCGCCGCCGGCACGCTGACGCCGCGCCCCCGCCGCGCGCCGCCCCAACAGTAGCGCCGCGCGCGCACTGCTATAGGTAAGTGTACGCTACACGCACGCGGCGTGCCTGCGCTGGTGGGGCGCGGGCGCGGCGCCGCCGGCACGCTGACGCCGCGCCCCCGCCGCGCGCCGCCCCAACAGTAGCGCCGCGCGCGCACTGCTATAGGTAAGTGTACGCTACACGCACGCGGCGTGCCTGCGCTGGTGGGGCGCGGGCGCGGCGCCGCCGGCACGCTGACGCCGCGCCCCCGCCGCGCGCCGCCCCAACAGTAGCGCCGCGCGCGCACTGCTATAGGTAAGTGTACGCTACACGCACGCGGCGTGCCTGCGCTGGTGGGGCGCGGGCGCGGCGCCGCCGGCACGCTGACGCCGCGCCCCCGCCGCGCGCCGCCCCAACAGTAGCGCCGCGCGCGCACTGCTATAGGTAAGTGTACGCTACACGCACGCGGCGTGCCTGCGCTGTCGACTGCAGTGCGTGGTACGTTCACGCTACGTGGTAACGCCGTTGATGCGGCGTTGATGGCGTATTTGGCGTGAAAGGTAGATTTTATCAATTTGTAGTAACGTTTAAAATTGTGCCCATATTAAATCTTTTTGCTCGTTATAAAAAATATGATCTATTTCAAACTTTCATTTTATTTAAGCTAACACGTTATTAAAAAATATTTAATACAATTTAAAAACGCTTGAATAACTACATATAATTCTAATACCAAATGTCACTTCGTTTCTGGTTAAAAATTCTGCCTGTTTATCAATTTACACGTTTGTACACAGAATGCAGTGCGCGGTCGAAAATATATACTACGCAGCGTCAGCGTCGCTATAGCATGTGCCGAGTATTGGAAGTACAACACGTGCTACTAGCAAATGCAGATAGAGTAGCCAGAGCCGTGGGATACAAGCTTAAACATCAGTGACTCAGAATAATTAGTGTAAGTAATTTTAAACCTAAGGTGACTGTGTTTTAGCTATCACGAAACTATTGATTGGAAGTCGAAGATTTATGACAATTGAGAGTATTTCAGAATCTGTGTATATTTATAATGATATAGAGGCGGTATTTCGCTCGAATAAGTGACAATCGACTATGAAATAATTTTTTTATTACATGTTCTCAAATGACAATTTTCAAAATGTAATTTTATTTGAATGAAATTATTATTTTTTGTGCTACTAATCATTTTTAATAATCAGCTAAGGCGTGTTTTCATAGTGGCGCTTAGATTTTGGGCAAAAGCTGAGCGCCACTGTGCAATTTAATGCATATATCGTTATGTATTGTAAGAGGTTTATATTCTACGTAAGTACTTACTTTTAGCCTACGATATTGACATAACGTGTAAATGAACTTTTATAAGATTAAGCGTTTAGAAAAAAGAAATGTTAGTAGGTATGTCAGCCATTTGGTTATAGAGGTCAAATAGGCAGTCACTCCATGTAAATACTGGTATTCAGCAGCACGTGGTTAGACTAGCAGCCAACCCCAACATTGTTGGGAAAAGGCTAGGTAGATGATTGATGTATATTTCACGCATGGTAACATTCGTCCGGTTGTGTTGTTCTTCCTAGCCACAAGGTGATGACAACACTCAATAAATACCTCTTTAAAATATGGTTAAATATGATTTTATTAAATTAAAAATCCAAATTATTTTTTTACATATAATACGAAATATGAAATTATAATGAAATAGTCATCAATTATGTCAATTTAATGTATTGGAACTTTTTAAGAGGTAATTGTGACCGCCGTTTTGAAATATGGCAAACTATTTGCATCTGACGTCAATAGATGGCGTTGTTTGAAAAGAACTGCGTAATATTCTAAAATAGTGTTAATAGTCCAATCTAACTGACAAGAAATGTTTTTAAGTGACATATAATTTTTGTTATTATATATTCATTAATATAATAATGACTAATGTTTCTGGAAAAACTTAAAATAGATATAGTGTTTTTTACTTTTAGATAATTATAGGATATAATTATGATATATTAATTATTATGATATGAGACATATTATGTAGAATGAGAAATGAAATATTTCTAATATGACAAAGAAATAAACAAGATTATAATAGTGTTATGATTATATTATGTAAATAAGGTTATATAAGGTTTACTTTTATACTTAATATTAGATGTAGTATCTAAGTAATTAGGTAAATATAATATACAGAAAAAGTATATTCAATGAAGGATTGAAGTGAAAATAGTATTGGAATTAGTTAAATTACGAATGGTGAAGTTTAAATTAAATAAATCTACTGTATAATCTACGATTGGCTAGGATGGTTTAAATAAGAGCTGCAACTTGATACTTGTCAATCATGACAAGTTGCAATTTTTTTTTGTACCTAAGTCAGAAATCATTTATTGCCGCTAAAATGTGATAATTACTCGATGTATAACTTTTTAAAAACGGGAATAAGCCTTCTGAAGTTCTGATAACGTTTATGCGTGGAATAAAATTGGTGTTTCATAAGTTACTGCAAAAAAATTAAAATGTTTTCGCAAGATCATACCTATGTTTAAAAGTTTGGTCAAATTCGCCTTTAAAGATCTATATAATTATGTTTGCACACTCTATTAGTTTCAAGCAATAATATAATTAATTACTTGTAGCGGATGGTCTTTCTTTTTTTTTTGTTAATATTGTTTAATTTTCTTCAAATTATTTGTCTCTATTAAAGATCCCTGCTCAATGTTTTACTTCCAACTAGTTAGAATATTGTCAACATAAGGAATAGTAATTTTTAGTTAAGACATTATAATTTTATATTATTTTATGTACAAAAGAATAAATTTATTGAATGAATGTAATTGGAATATTATAAAAATTGTAAATATTATTTTATCTGTATAAATGAAATGCATTACATGAGTTATTATCAAAATATTGTGGTTTTACTTTTTATTTGAATCCTGCAGGCATGTTTCATTTTTTTAATAAATTAATATATTTTCTTTATAAATCCAGTACCTAGGTATAATATGGGGAAAAATTAAGATTACCCTACTTATATCAATGTTAAACGTATTACCGAGATGACGCAAAGGCAGTCATGCACTGTGATTTTAATGTTCCATAGCGTACAGACTTATGGGAATCATCAAAATTCTCATGAGATTTTTTCATGGAAATCATTTTTACGACCACTTTGTCCAAGTTGAGGCACTTACGGCGGCCTCGTCTTACACATAAATACTCAAGCATTTACGTTAACGTACCTGTTACGTTTGTAAAAAACTACCTACTTTTCAATTTGCGTCATAGCTATTGCTACTAATGTCAAGTTAAAGTGGGATAGAACTCTTACCGCAGTCTTAGATAACTGATTGTTGTATGACGTTCTTAAAACCCACAGAGACACCTACTACAATGGTACAGTACCCCCTCAAACACACTCTACCCAGAGTTACGTGGGTTAGCCTATTTAGGGGTTATTAGGGATGGTTTCTACCCCTAAAAAGTGGATTCCGGAAAAATAAAAAAAACACGTCTTCAATATTTTTTTGTGTTATATCGGTGTGCAAAGTTTCATTCTGATCGGTGGGTGACAGTTAGTTGGGTAGGGTTACGTGTAAGTGTGGCCGTCAGGGTAATAAGAGGATACCGTACGGTCTCCTTCGAGGCGGCGAGTCTCTTGGCCGGATCACCACCCTGGGATCTTGACGCTAAAATCCTAGCGTCACTATATCGGTGGCGTAGGGACGCGTTAGAGCGGGGCGAGCCCCTGATGCCTCGGCATGTAGAGGTGTACAGGGCTGAGCTCCGCCAGACCCTAGTGGTGGAGTGGGAACAGCGACTTGCGCAACCCAGCGCAGGGCATGCCACTGTAGCAGCGGTAAGACCTGTTACGAGGGAGTGGCTGGAGAGACGGCATGGCGCCCTTACTTTCCGGCTGACACAGGTCCTGTCCGGACATGGATGTTTCGGTAAGTACCTGTGCCGCATAGGCCGGGAACCGACACCCGGTTGCCACCATTGCAACTGCCCTGACGACACGGCGCAGCACACCCTTGAGGAATGCCCTGCTTGGGCAGTGCAGCGCCGTGACCTCGTCATGGCGGTTGGTGCTGTGGATAGAATCTCGCTTCCGAGCATGGTTCAGTACATGCTCGGGAGTGAGAGCGCGTGGGACGCCGTCGCTTCCTTCTGCGAGGAGGTGATGGTCGCGAAGGAAGCGGCGGAAAGGGAGAGGGAGGACACAACCTCCCTTCCAATCCGCAGAAGGGTAACCGGGCGCCGGAGGGTGCGAAATGATCTCCGGCCGCCTTAGGGTGAGGCCTGCAGGCAACAAACTTGGGGAGTTTGTTGCCTGAACAGAGAAAGGCCCGTGATGGCGGCGCGCCGTGTTCCGCGCGCGCCTGTCTCTGATGGAACTGCGGCCATTCGTGGCCGTTATGGCGACGGGGCCCGCATGTACTCATGCGGGCCAACACCTAGCCGGGGGAGCGTGACGAAATGCGCAAGCACTCCAGCACCCCGGCTAAAGGTAGCAGCAGAACACCGTGTGGTTTTAGTCAGTAGAAGTCTGACAGACCCCTCCACCCACCCCAGGGTGGAGGACATCCATGAGGATTTCCACACGAAATAAATAAAAAGGGTTACGTGTAAGTGCGGAAACCAAACCCTCATAACATAGAATACACCTACTATAGCTAGGTATATTTACATACCATAGGTACATATATAAACTCACGCCATTTTCCCATGGTGTAGGCAGAAACTACAGAACGCCAACTGCTACGATTACATACTCCTTTTGCGTCGTTTACGTTTATACATCTGCCCCCCTAGCCAATTAACAAACGTTTCGTGTCGAATGCCGTTCACCAATCGGTAACGCTTGTCAGCAATTGACAGCAATTGTAGAAAACGATAAGTTGGTAGCCATGTTGAGGCGCCTGAGTCGGCCGCTCGTTCTACATCTACAATGTCTTTAGAAAAATGACATTATAACAAAGGATGTAGCGTTGAACATTGTAGAAACGATAACAATTCATTCTATCATTTTGAACGATGTGAACATGGCTACGAATTTTCTATTCGTTTGTTCTAACCACGTGACTTAACGTTGAGATGATTTCATTCCCATACATTTGATTAGGCTTCGACTAGCGTTAACGATTGCAGATTATATATAACTTGGCTAGGGGTGCAGGTAATACACACACGCTGGTAACCAGTACTGCGCACCTGACCCTTCTGAAGAACATCAGCAATTAAGTCTGGTCTAGGTATATTTAATTGTATTTATAGTTTAAATAGGTTTATGCGTTTGTATTTTAAAATATTTATTCCTCAAATTTATTGCACCTTACCACTGTTTGTCTCTACATCACCCAAAGGTTGATAGGCTGGTATGACATGAAGTCCGCCTCTGAACATTTGTGTGCCTAAAGTATTAAATAAATAAACAAGTTTTTCCAACCTAAGTTGTTCTGATAAAATTTGAGTGGGCCACGTCCTTCTTTTACACGCTTTATATTAGCTTCACTTGTATGTTTGTTTGTAACCGACTCTTTATAGCGCGATTTTGATTCACTTTAAACTACCAGATTTCATTCAAACTTTGCACACCTGTCAAAGACCGATGACAATACAATAATTTCATAAATTTGTGCCATTATCCTTGCCAGGGTTACCAGGACAGCTAAAAAACTGTCTTCGAAAACTATGCTGACATACGTCACAAACTACGCTGGCATACGTCTCAAAATTCGAAACACCCTAAAAAATAGAAAATAAATAATAGTTTAAAAACACTAAAAAACACGCTTCCATAGAAAACCAAACTAAAAAGTAGAAAATAATGGAAAAAAGCCTGATATCATTAAAAAAATACCTTAAAAAGCAATCCCACGCTTTTTCCATTATTTTCTACTTTTTAGTTTGGTTTTCTATGGAAGCGTGTTTTTTAGATTTTTTTAATTATTATTTTAATGACGTAGAAGCTAATATCGTCTTCTGTCTTGTAACACCGTTTGCCAAGCACGGTAATGACTATAATCTTCTCCACAATTATTTTCTCTAATTGCTTAGGGCTGTGTTTTCAATGTTTATTAGCCATTTTGCAAGCATAGTGGCCATTTCCCAAGTCCTTAGTTACCAACAAACACTAATCAAACCTTTAAAACTTGTTATTTCTCTCCAGCACACACGTTTAAATCATTTTATAATTTCTCATTAGCCATATAAACGTTGGGCATTATCACTTTAATTGTCTGACGTCATTGGCCAACGAACTCCGTGGCCCCAAGGTCTTGCCGTTTTGAACCACTTTTTTATTTACATACAAGCCTATATATATAACTAAATATATTTCTATAAAACCTGACCTTGTTTGAGAACGTGCTTATATAATATAACGCTTGTATTTCGTGTTGGTAGCCGGTGGAGGCTGTAATTTAAGGTAGATCAGCACGATCTTCAATAAACATATTGGAACAAGGTTCATAGTCATTACTTCCTCTCCAAGAAGTCACGTAGACACCTGCTTAGCGATCCACAATCCATCGAGAATGATGCATTTCGATTATCTGGTTTGCCGTGCCCCCGATAGCATACAGCTGTCGGAAGAATAGCGGTCATCATATTCAGCCTATATTATTCCCACTGCTGGGACACAGTCGTCTCCTCTCTGAGAGAGGGAGTGGGTCGTAATATACCACGCGGGCCCAGTGCGGGTTGTCTTCGAATTTTTGGTTCTAGGACATGCCGGTTTCCTCACGATGTTTTCCTTCACCGGTTTGAGAGCAGTGGTGATGAAATTAATTTAAAGTAGAGTGCCTGCTTGGGTTCGAACCCACGACCAACATCTATTTGTTTTAAACTGAAAATTTGTGAACAGCGTTTACATGACTCCTACTATAACATTGATTTATTATCCGATTCAGTACGGTATCGAATGGTTGTGAATAGCCATGCGGTTTCAATTCCTTCTTTATAGAATTAGATTCAGGTATCTGTCTAACTGGTATACTTGATCCAGCGATTGAGTCTAGAGAAGAGAAGACCTACCCACTAAACAAACCTACAAACGTCTAGTTGACCGTCCGGTCAACTAGACGTTCGTCTTGATATCATTTCAGCAAGTAACTACTACCTACCTACGTCCATCTTCAAAGGCAAAGGTGCTGATTAATAAGAAGCGTCGTGTGACGGGTCGTTGAGCTCCCTCAAATAGGGTTGAGCATGCCGTCTGATGGGACAGGTCAGCTCAACCTACTAGCTAGTGAAGTATGTAAATTAATAACTAATTCTAACAATAAAAAAACATGCCCATGGTAGACATTGAACTGCCTTCATTGGGTCACAGGTCACAGCAAGCAGATCCAGCACAAGCCCCCATTTACACCTGAGACAACCTGAGTGCAAGTATTTTGGAAATCTATTTTTGTATGCAAAATATTGACGTAGGTACCTAATCAACATAGGTGTGGCTGATAAAAAGAGGTGTTCTTAAAGAAAACGTTCTTATACATTCATTTTATCGTACCAGGGGTACCTAACCTCACGCAGCGGTAAAGATAATAGGTATCAGCAAACAAAATCCATTTTATCTAACAAGAATTTGACTTATCATGAAAGAAAATAATCTTACTCATTTTGGAGATAAAAAAATACGGGATTGTGACTACAATCACGTTTGGCGAGAGTTCGTTGCTGGTCAACTAAAGATTATGATGATGAAATGGCAACCATGTTGTTTTGATGATAGGGAAATGATGATGAAAACTGATATATATTTCTGTTTTAAGAAAAATGACTTCTAGTTGAGTTTGATGTTTTCTAACTCGACTCTGAGAAGAACGACTGAAACTAACTCAGAGATCACAGTCTCATCAAAGATCCATACATAATCTTTGCCAGGCCATATGAGGACCGTGTAGGTAGTTGAATGTCTGAGATGGTATTTTGAGAAAAGAACCATACTGATTTCATTGGACCTGCCCAGTCAATGCACGCATTTGTCAATAATCTTATAGCTTAGCTCAGAAATTATGGAGATCAACGACTTGTCGAACAATACCAAAAAAAAAGTCATTTGGATAGGCCATAAGAACTCGCAGATTTAGCATTCAAACTAACTGAAAAAAACTCACATTCAAAATAGTTAATACAACGATACAATGTATAGCCATTTAGTATCATATTACTGCCCATTGTCTATATTCTTAATAGCCCTACCTACACCTTTTTTTTTTCTGAATGGGAAATCATCAAATGACTTCTCCCGCTCTAGGCGGAGCGGGAGGGCGTGTCAGACTTTTACTGACTCATAAAAGACATCATAGCTACGAACGTCTCAAGTTTCAATCTTTTGCCTATGCCTTCAGTGATTGTATGACTTTTTTTAATTATAACATAATAAAAAACTAATTGTTTGCTCAACTAATTGTTTGTGTCTGTGTTGTGGTTATTGCAGCACGATTTCCAATTAACCGAATGTTTGGTTTGAAAAACTCTGGAAAGTGCAACTCTGCCTTAAGTGCACACTTTCTACAGACTGAATTTATTCGTTTTATAGTCGTTTGGCTCTTGTGTAGCGTTTTTCTTAATTATGAATGTAATATGGACTATCATTTTAATCTAGATACAGTAACTGTAAATGATGACTTGCACAAAATTCTCATTAAAAATATTTAATCCGGAAATGGTATTAATTTGGCAATTGTTTGATGTTGATTAAGGTGAATGCTCCAACCAGCCCACAAAATTCAAAATTTCTTGCGTTTTTTGCAATTTGCAGGCCAGTGCTAGGTTGTATCTTGATTAAAATATTATTCGCGGCTGTAAGACGTATGTAGTTACAGAATTATAACCATAAAAATCACCAATACAACCCTCCAAGTTCATAAAGGCCTAGGAACAAAAAAAAACAGAAAAAGTCATTCCTACAGCTTTATGAATTTAGAGCGTTGTATTGATGATTTTAATGATTATAATTCGGTAACTACATATGTCTTACAGCCGCGAATAATATTTTAATCAACATACAATCTAGCACTGGCCTGCAAATTGCAAAAAACGCAAGAAATTTTGAATTTCGCGGGCTGGTTGGAGCATTCCCCTTAAGAGAAATCAGTCATAATATTATCTGTAATGCATTAGTCTATAATTGCCTGTGTTGCTGGGACACAGGCCGAGGAGGCCTGGTCTGTGAGAGGCAGTGGGCCGTAATGTACCACGCGGACCCACTACGGGTTGGTAAATGTTACAGTGTTCAAATTTTTGGTTCTAAGCCAATTTTCTCACGATGTTTTCCTTCAGCGAAAGCAGTGGTGACGAAATATTATACCTACACAAATAAACCACCTGATTGGATTTGAACTGCTCTCAATCTCTAAGAGAAATACTATATTTAAATTATGTTTAGCTCAAACAACATATACATCTAATATGTAGGTAACTTACTATATAATAAATCTCAGTCGTAGGTAGGTACAATACAAAACCAACTAACATGTTGTATGTAACAACTAACATGTTGTGTTATAGACAGCTTTGGTGACAGTAGATAAACACATGGGTACAATAGACCTGGGACATTTGCGGTGAGCCAAAGTATACTCCCAAACCTCTATTCTCTTCATCATAGTCATCATCATTTCAGCCGAAAGTCTAACATTGCTAGACTTAGACTTAGAATTTGCAACGGTTTGCCATAATCACCACACGTGGCAGGCGGGTTGACGATCTCAGTATGATGGTAAAATGCATAGAGAACGCTGCTGCCCATTCTCTGGTAAGTCCCTTAGTTGCCTGTTATGACACCCACCGGAAGAGATAGTATGGTGCTATTCTTTACGTCCGGCATACCACGGAACGTTTATTCTCTTGGGGATTGTAAAAGTCGAGTATGGGGTTCTGACTAGACTTTATCATCATCCAACTGACCACGTGCATAGGATTGTATACAACCGATTGCCTCTTGTACCTAGAGGAAAGGTCCAGTAATCCAACAGTCTGAACATTCTAGTCTTATGTTTTGTAAGTAATGTTCCACACCTCATGCTGTGCGATCATTTAACTTCTATGTTGACTATATTTGCGGCAAGGGACGCTTTCGGACTAATGTATTGAGTTGATATTATTCAAGGAATTTATCTTAATTAGACTATTTACTAACAGAGAGTCAGAGTCAGTCTTTACAGGTTTGCAGAAACATCGAAGAGCAACCTGTTACCACGGAAAGAGTACATGACTCCAAACCTGCATAGATTTTTTTGTGGGTCTTTTTAAAAGAAAAAAACCGGCCAAGTGCGAGTCGGACTCGCGCACCGAGGGTTCCGTACAAACCTGTAGGTATATAAGTAAAAGTTCACCCATCACGACAATCGAGTCGTAGTTCTGTTCTGTTTCTTAGCTTGGTTTTATTTCTGTCTGTGTTTTGTTCTGTTTATTATATGATGTAATTAAAAATTTACGGTTTTCGCAATTTTTCCTTTATCTGTGCTATAAGACGTTGCTTCTTACCAAATTTCAAAATTCTATATCGACTGGAAGTTTTGACCCTTTAGGTTTTGATTCCCTTGCGAGTTTCGAAAATTTGAGGAAATTTGCGGTATTAACGGCTATATCTTTTGATTGCGTTAGCGTAGAAGTTTGATTTTTTCACAGTTTCAAGGGACAGTAGACTTGAGTATTTGTTAAAAATTTCAACTTGATACCTCCACGCGTTCCTGAGAAAAAGGGTCTTGACAGACGGACGGACGGACGGACAGACGGACGGACAACAAAGTGATCCTATAAGGGTTCCGCTTTTTCCTTTTGAGGTGCGGAACCCTAAAAAGATTTGCTCTTCCATAAATTTTTACCGCGTGAAAAATTGCACTTTTCTATGAAATTCTAGAATCATGTGCTGAATTTTTTAAGGTTTGAGCGTCAAACTCTCTGCCATTCTGTATATACTGAAAAATGTTTACGATCATATTGGAAAACATGCAACCTATGAAATCCAGTATGTCTCTAAAAGGGTGACTATGAGTTAGCTTCGAAACGAAACAACTCAATTAAACATAATTTCAGTATTCCTATGAAGCGACTTTCGTATAACCTCCAGCTCCCTATAGAGGGATACCGTTTCAATTATAGTCATGACTATTTAGTTCAAATAACTCGCTTTTATTGCCCCTCTCCCTCTCCACAGAGTAGTGTTAAAACAGAGGTCGCAACATACCCTTTTACACAAATTGTTGTCCTGCCAAATAATGCCGATAACTCTTGATAGACAAAAGGAATAGTGTTCATTATTCAACTAAATAAAACAAATATTGAAGCTAGGGTTGCCATGTTTTTCTTAGAGATTGTCTATGAACGTACTTAAAGTCAAAGGGAGAGGAATCGGCCATTTTGTCTCATGTAAACTGGTTTTAAATTTAATCAATTTGTTACCCTCTAACTATTTGTAAGGCCTAGTCTCAAACAAAGTAGAAGAGCATTGTTGATCATCACTGCGTTGCGCGGGTTTGCGTTTTCAAAGTAGAGCCAATTTCACAAATTCATCTGAACGTGATCAGTACATAAACTACGTTTAAGAGCTGTCAGTGTCATTATTTGTTTGTCGAATATTGACAGTGACAATTCATGAACGCGGGTTAGACAAAATGATGACGTTCAGTTTCTTTTGTGACATTTGCTCTAAGTAGGTAAATAAGTTCAAATTACCCGAATAATCATTACCTTTACCACACAATAATTAACCAAGATAACTTAGTAAAAACGGAATAAATTTTAAAAAAGGCCCTTGTTAGAGGGGTAATTGCGTAATACACCTATCGTAGGAATGGCTTTCATTTTGACAGTACAACATTCAATTGCGTTATTTACGTATGAGTATGAGAGCAACGGAATCTTGTGGCTAAGTAACAACAGTCGCTTAGATCGATCAGGTTAAGCCACGATTGCCGCGGTTGGTCCGTGGATGGGTGATCTTTACATATAGAGCACGCTAAGCCGTTGGTCTCGGCTGTCATTTGTGGATCGTTGAGAGTCATTACAGGTCGTCAGAAGCCCGAAAGTCTTACCAAGGAGTATCGTATTACCCAAAAACTGGGTTCTGGAGGTCATATAGGCAGTTGCTCCATGTAAAATACTGGATATTCAGCTGCATCCGGTGAGACTGGAAACCGATCCCAACATACTTGAGAAAAGGCTAGGCAGGCTCAAAGTGACCCTGTTTCCCTCTCATCATCTGCCTAGAGGTGATGGGAGAGGAAATTTAGTATTACTCAGGCGTAGCATGACCAATTCTATATCTATTCTACCAAGAATAGACAAAGTTCTTTCTATTCAATTCGACATCTCTTCGGCCCGAGCACGGGGCGACCCGTAGACTCGGGTTTCTATGAAGACAAAGACAGTTATTCTTTCCATAGCAAGAGAGTGGTAACTGATATATTTAAGGTGGGTCCGGTAAGGACTTTTTCATTGAATAGTCATACAGCGGGATTAAAATTCGCACCCCTAGATCTAAAGGGAACTAACCCAAAATTCTTAATTTTTGAATTATGCACACATTCGAGTCTGTCATTTCAATACCTATCGACCAATAAACCAGATTCAAAACTATTTCCAACATTAGACTCCAAATATTGGAAATAGTTTTGAATCTGGTTTATTGGTCGATAGGTATTGAAATGACAGACTTAAAGGTGTGCATAACTGAAAAATTAAGAGTTTTGAGTTAGTTCCCTTTAGATCTAGGGGTGCGAAATGATCTTTGAGTATTGTATTGATGATTATAATTAATATAATCCTGTAAAATGTACCTCCAACTGAAACTCCATCAAAAGTAGAGAAAAATTAGTCGCCATGCTCGACATGTTAGAATTTTGTCGACTGAAGAATAGAAATATGTCCTCTCTTCAGTTTTAACATCGCCGTGCCATTTTGTCTATTCTTCCGTCGACAAAACTTGTTTCTATGGTGTCATGCTTCGTGTGCTGGTCCTTCTGCTCCAAAAAATCATAAGTGTAAGCCCTACCAAAAGGTCTTCGCACTCCGACTGGGGTTGAAAAAACGTTGAGGTCAACGGAGCGCCCTCAGAGGCATTGTCTCGTCAATGTGAACCCAGCGGTTCACCCCGCGCCCTTCATAAGGTGACATACTACGTCGGATTGGAAAGACGTCTCTGTCTTAGTATGTAGATTGTGAATTTAGAAGCTGTAGATAAATTTATTAGGCGTTGGAAAGACGTAACTTGTAATCTTATATCAGATCACACTCCTCGTGAATCTTCTTTATCTTTATTTTTATCCGACTTCAAAAAAGGGATACAGTGGTACCTGGATTCAGAACTAATTTGAGGGATATGGGCGTTTGGGAAATCGGTATTTTTCAGATAATCAAACTGTATTGATTCAGCCATACCTGTTTATGGACAGTTGAATGAAATCATATTTAGGTATATTTTTAATGACAAATCGTTTCTTTCACGCGGTAAAATTTAGTTTATCGACTAACAATACATACAACTAACAACAAAAGTACATACAACTAACAATTGGAGACAAGTTCACATGTATTGTAGCGCGGGAGGAGGTAGGCTCGCGCGGTAGTAGTTCGGATCAGCGGTCTAAATCGACGCTCACTGTACCTATATATTTCAATACGTTATTCCACACTTAAGAATTACTCTTGTCATTTGAATGCCTTTCCCATCCATTTTTAATGCACATACAAAACAGCACTACATTCATGTCATAAAAATATTAGTATCGTTCTGAATTCAAACCATCGACACACAGGGCTTAAACCAGCCAGACCCCGCCATGACGCTGTGCTGTCAGCACGCTGAACGCCAAGGATCGTGGTTAAATTGTCGAATTTTACAGAAAAGATTAAAACAGAATGAGTAACGCACTTGTAGATGTATGTATTGGTGAGCGGTGTTCGTACCGATGTATACGGGTGAAGGTCAAAGACCATGGATATTCATCACCAACATCATTATTTCAGCCTTAAGATAACCACTGCTGGACTTAGGCCTCCCCCATTTTAGGGTTTGCCATAATTTCCACGCTTGGCAGGCGGGCTGACGATCGCAGTATGGTGGCAAAATGCATAGATAGCTCTGCTGTCCATTCTCTAGCTCCCATTTACCGACTCGATAAATTACCTACTCGAATTACTATCATCGTTCATGAACTTAACAAGGTGTAGTCTATTCTCTACTAGACATTATAATTTGTAAACTCTCCTTGGTAATTTAATTGTATCTCGGGACAGTTATTATATTTACAGGTTAGAATTTGTTTTGAAACAAAAGCTTCGCGAAGGTTAAGACTACCGCTTGCCCCCTGACGTCAGCCTGTGTCACCTTCCTTTACCCCAAGCTCGCAAGGTCTCTGACACGTCATACAAGGCAACGCCATCTATTGGCAACAATCTGATAGCCTTATTGTTTGGATTGAAGGACATGGGATAGGTTAACGTTAAAAAATGCTCCTGTTTCCCACGATACCGGTTATCATTATAATTTTGACTGGCCTGTTAGTCTAGTGGTGTGACCCTGACTGCTAAGACTGAGATCGTGGGTTCGATTCCCACCCAGGACAAATCTTTGTGTGATGAGCATAATCATTTGTTCTGTGTCTGGGTGTAATTTATCTATAATATGTATGTATTTGGAAATATATAAGTATATTTATCAGTTGTCTGGTTACCATGGCTCTGCCTAGTTTGGGATCAGATAACGGCGTGTTGGTTGTCCTAAGATATATTATAAGGACCAAATTTGGCGACTTTCCTGGTGTTTGTAATTTCGCGTGAAGCTTTGTAACTGGTCCACCAGGCACATAGAGGTAAATTGCCGAAAAGAAAGAGCATTGTCCACGATTGTATCTATTTTATACAGGGTGATACAGGGACATCAACGCACGTACTTAAACCATGAATTCAGCTCCACTACCGAAGAAATTATTCGTTGGATGACAAAAAAAAATCTGCTATTTCATAGAAAAGTGTGTTTGGGAGTGAGAAAAGTGAGCGTGTTTTTCATAGATAGCAGAGCAGTTTATTTTTAGTAACTGACAAAAAATATCATCATAAGGTTCAGAATAATATATTTTATCCATGGTCTGCGTCTGCGCCGATGTTCCTGCTACCCAATAAACTTAGGTATATTTCAGCTCTAGAACAGATCTTATATAACAGCTACAGTAAACCTTAAATTTTAAACTTTTAGAAGCAGTCACCGGCTACATGCAACTCCTGGCGATTTTACTCAAATATTTCCAGGTAACGCGATAAACGGTTCTCTCTTTATCTACATAATTTATTAGAAAATAGCAATACTACAGATACGTGCACTAGCCCACAACCAATTTCAAAAGGAACATTGATTTTAATTGAGACTACACTCCGCACGAATTGTTCTGGTCTGGTAATCAGCAGTTTTTTCAAGAGCTGGTCATAGTAAACTGCCGGCACTATATGGCAGCATTGAACGGCAGTTATTCATCGTGATTACTTGCCAATTAAAATATCTGTTTACTTTATTTATACGGTCTATTTATGATGGGGTTAAGTCAGTTCAGTTGCTGTAAGAAGGTGCAATGGGAAAGATCTTTAGTTACAATGGATTGGTTGATAGACTTGGTGGTTTTATGGTTTCATTCTAATCTATCTTATTAGCCTGTATTGTCCAAATTCTGTCTACATCTATATATGCATCAAATAATTTATTAAGGATTAGGTATGTCCATAGATTCCTATGTGCCTTGTGTCACAGTGGCTAAGTAATATAAATATCTGAGTGCTTTTAGGGTCCTAAAGACTCTCAAGTCTTGCAGTATTGCCACCTTTAACATCAATGCAAATGCAATGTGTAAAAAATTATCGGCCCAAGACCGTGGCCAAATCAAGTGTTATTGGTTTTAATTCATTGTGCGTCACCTTAAGTGCACTTATATGTACTCGTATCTTCTTTCTTTCTTTAATCAACCGTGAATCTTCAGAAATAATTATAAGAAGTCGGTTAAAAAACATAGATTGGCAACTGAGCTGTATGCACGTGAAGACAAACGTTATCCTGCCAGGGTCGCGAGATTTGTTCTAAGACATAAAGTGGCCCTGGCATATGGGCAACTGAAGGAAGACGGGTGGGTTTTAGTCAGTAAAAGTCTGACACGCCCTTCAGCTCCACCCTAGAGTGGGAGACGTCATTTGATGATTTCCCACCCAGAGAAAAAAAAAAACAGACGTTATCACTATTTAAATAAATAATTTGGCTAACAACACGCTGCCATGTTTATAAAAAACACGATGATTATGATAAATAATTAATGATAATCATGTTTATAATACGGTTATAATGATTCATTGCTGTACGTGCTCGTGTACCTATGTCTGTTTATCTTTATGTACATAGCTGTAATGTACGCCCACGATGTGTCGATGAGGACATTGATTAGGTTCAATCAGGCATACGTTTGGTCGTTGGTCCGAGCTGTCATTCGTCGATCTTTGGTTATGGGTCGCGAAAGGCGTCCACTGCTGGAAATAGCCCTCCCTAAAGTTCCACCACTTCACCAGTCCTATGCTTCCCGCATCCAGCGGATTCCTGCGGGCATCACATGGTCATCGGTGCATCTTGTCAACTCTTCGTCTTCCGGTGCGCGGTCACCACTCCAGAACCTTTGGGCTCCATCGACCATCTATTCTGCAAGCAATTCGTGATCTCACTGCCACTTAAGTTTGACAATTCTTCGGGCTATGTTGGTTACCTTGGTACTCCTGCGGATCCCTTCATCCTGATTCGATCACTTAAACTCCAAGCATAGTCCTCCTCGCCATTGTGGGTGACTTTGAGCCTTCTTATAAGGCCTATTGTGAGTGACCACCTTTCAGTTCCATAGGCTCCATGTAAAATACTGGTATTTAGCTCCATCCAGTTAAACTGAAAGCCGACCCCAACATGGGAAAACGTTAGGCAAATGATGATGTATCAGGCCTTCGTTTGATACCGGCCATATTTGACTCGCCTGTTATTCTAGTCGTTAGTGACCCTGACTGCTAAGGCTGAAGTTGTGGGTTCCATTCCCATCCAGGACAAATCTTTGTGTGATGAGCATAATCAATTGTTCTGTGTCTGGGTGTAATTTATCTATAATATGTATGTATTTAGAAATATATAAGTATATTTATCAGTTGTCTGGTTGCCATAGTACAGGTTCTGCCTAGTTTGGGATCAGATAACGTTGTGTTGGTTGTCCTAAGATATTATTATTATTTGCCTTATCCCACAGAACCTTTTGCGGCCATGTGGTGGTTATAATAACAGCCTTCTGGATTAGGTTCGTCAAAACTTGCCTGTAGCGTTTCTCTATCTACTTATTCCCTCGTGGTAAAGCAAGGTATACGTTATGATGTCACGTAAATTGATGTCGTGCTTAAAAGTATAGCCAACCCACTAAAACCAAGAATGGTAGAAATGACTGCCAAGGATGCTTATTAGTTAATAGGGCCTGCTGAATCTAGTCAACGTCAACGCGAGCATGATGCAAAAATAAGCTTGTTGCTTCATCCAACGCAATACAAGTGAAATGTAAGCGAGTGAGAACGCGAAAAAGAAATTTCACTAGACTTGTTCCAGGAAATACGTGTTTTTATGAAGTTTTAGATATTAGAATATATGTCTTTTAGATTCTCCATGACATGTGCGAGGTTTCTCCGTAGATGTTTTCTTTACGTTTTCAGCGCATGAATACATTATGTACGGACAAATTTGTGCAAAAAAGGTGATTTTCAAACGTATTTACTGAATTTATTTCTCAAGTAAATTTAAAAAAAATTATATTAATAGAAACCTAGATATAAGCACAATACACCTCTGTAGTCAAAATATCTGAAGGAAAATTTGATAAAACGCCGTAATCACGTTTGTTTGAGAATTGTGATGGGGTGATGGCCGCTCTTAACTAAGCATCCCAAACTGTGTACTTATCAAAGGCCCAATTTTATGAGTCTCCACCTATATCTATCTCTGCATTATTATCGTCCTGCCCTTAATCCAATTCATTTGATGGCGGTACAGCATTATGTTCTTCCATAGGTACTGCTCTTTGGGCCGTACCCTGGACGAGATAGGGCCAGACAAAGAAGGCAGGTACTGAAGCTCTGTTGCCCGCTTGAACACGAACGAACGTGCGAGAACAAGTTCAAAGAAAATTTATCACCGATTTTTATTGTGGCCCTCACAGAGCACCGTCCGTTCACGCCCCAGCACCAGATATGTATGGATAGACTCTTAACCGATATCTCTATATGCACCTCTTTTCTCACTATATTATCACTCACCACAAGATCAACATCTTCTCTTCACTACTAGACTGCGATTGACAAAAGAATTAACTTTGTGACCCACCAAATTTTAAATGGTAAAAATATTTTTGGCTTATGTTTAACTTACCAGCAGATATAGTAACATATAACAGACAAAAAGAGTAAATGATCACCAAAATTAAACCCGCATTTTAATGTAAAATTATAACCAAAGTTTTAACATCTCGATATTCTATTTAAGCAAAATGACTCCAAATAAATCATTGTTAATCCAAAAGTAGTAAATGATCACCAAAATTAAACCAGCATTTCAATGTAAAACTATCACCAAAGTTTTTACATCTTGCTATCCTATTTAAGCAAACTGACTCCAAAAAAATCATTGTTAACCCAAAAATAGTTAATGAACACCAAATTATTAAGAGTGGACTACGTGAGCTCGACAAATGGATGTGCGAATAACGCTTGTGCGACAAAACTGTACTGCAACTCACCATAGTTCGAATGCACGCTTGTGCGACACACTGAATCTAGTCGTTTCAAGGAGGAGGTCACAGTTTTAACCTAACCTAACCTAGTGAGCTTGAGTGTGTCGCACAAGTGTTATTCGCACATTCATTTGTCGAGCTCACGTAGTACACCCAATTATTAAGATTTGGTGATCATTTACTACATTTGGTGTTCGAATACATTTTGAAGTGCAGTCGTGACTAAAATAGCTAGTACTATTGTAATTTTAGACTTTATTTTTCTGGTGTCAAGTATATATTTTTGGTAAAAGAACTAAGGGTATCAAAGCATTTTATGGTGGTCATTATATTTAATCCCAATATTTTTTAACCGCAATACCAAATCAATCCTTCCAAACGTTTCTTGCATATTCGCATGGCTCCAGTAGAAATATACAAGTGCCTGTAATTTTAACTGGGGTCTACGACTTTATAAAAATATAAAATTCATTCACTGCCAGACAACATTGAGCTTTAATTGCTAGGTCTAGAAGCATGAAACTTTGCACAAGAGTTCCTTAGAATACAGGATGGCATCAACATCGACGCGGAACTTTTTACCATGGATTCAATTCATATTCTGAAAACCATGGGTTGAATTTTGTTATTAGTTATTTTATAAATATCTGCCTCTACCACACATTTTCACTGCGTTGGTATTGCGTTTTTCTATGAAACAGCAGTTTCTTTGACAGCCTACGCTACCTATTACCTACCTACGGGGTATAGCATGTGCTGAATTCATGGTTTCAGTTTGCGAGTCCATATACCTGCCGCTCTATAAAGTAAAACTGAGTACGGATTTTTGAAAAATCATTACTTATGTGGCTTGTAGTGGCAATAAACGCCCACCTTTTTTAGATGATGATATTACAATATCTTTCTACCATACTTGGTGCTGTGGGAAGTTTATTGCAACAAAGCCTTATTAATTTCGATTATCAACTGACTTGCAATACGCTTCTAAGTCGTTACGCCATCTCCTCCTGGAGTGGTCTCGGCGGCGCTGTCCCGTTGGATCGAGGTGGCTCTAGATGAGATGCTTGGAAAGATTTGGGGGCCTTTCAGCAGTGAGGCAGCGTAGGCTAATAAAAAATAAAAAAAATGATTTTCTTGTGTTAAAGGCCGGACGGTGAAGGTTTTTGTTTCAGACCCTAGTAGCACTGGAATTTTCAATAAACAATTCCGAAGCCTAGATTTGACCCCAGTTTAACAACAGTTCTAGTAAATTCTTGATACAATTTTGCTTCGTACTTATGACAATCAGGTACTATTGCGGACTTAAACACTGTCGAATTTTGAACTACACAACCCGGGCAGGGTTGTGTAGTTTATAATACATATACTACTTTAAGGATACAGGTGCCATAAAATATTACCAAAACTTTGTTTCGTTGTCTATTTTAGCAAGCTATCTAAAGCAACCCAATATAAGACATTTGACTCATGAACAACGTAAAAATGTCCAGATCAGTTTTACAACTGGTGAATTAAGATATCCCGCTGATAAGCTGTGATAACTTATCTGTGATTTTCCGCCTTCACGTGCCGTAAGTGAAAAGAAAAGATATACAATGAATTAATTAGGGTGATCAGAATATATACTGGCAGTAGCTCCTGAAAGGATCGCTGGTCGTACACGATAAGCTCGTCAACGGTAAGAGCCAGTTTATTTCTCAGTCTCTTTACTTTCTAAAATTCATTTCAATCCTGTATCAAACCTTAAGTTTTCCAAATATCAATAAGTTTACTCCAGAAAAGTGCGAGATTGTAAGGGCCTTCCTTTAACAGAAACGCTGTACCAAGTTCTATCCAAATGTATATTTTGAGTTAGCAATAACACTGTAGTACGGGCAATCCAGTGAGTGGTTACTTTCCCTCCAGTGTATCATGTTACAGGTCCAGTCACTGTGCAGTGTGGCTACTGGCTCCCCAGAATAACTGTGAGCACGTTGTTGTGACTAAAGAGCAAAGACCTTCACTAAAGCATTATGACGACAAATATTAATCTTTGCAAGTCTGAGTAATCTGACATAATAACTATCTGTATCTGTCATCAGGGCGTGCGTCAGCTGTTTTTGACTGACTTGCTTGAAGGAGTACTCCACATCAGCTCCTCAGGGTATGCAACAAAGCAGCTAAAACAAAGGGCTCTGAACCATTCCCAGCTTCCAGTTAGTCAAAAATCATTCAACAGCCTAACTTGGTGAATGTGTGAGCGTGGTGGCGGAGGCAAAGGGGCGCGGGGCGTCGCGTCGCGTCAGATTCGCGAGGAGGCTTCCGCGGGCGGGGTCAGCGACCTCGCCCCCCGCGCCGGCGCGCCCGCCAATGTCAGGGCCGGTGCAGCCGCGGTCAGCTGACGTCTGGGGACGCGCGGGGGACGCGGCGCCGGCCCCAAGCTGCAGTCGACTCCCGGCCGCCTGCCGAGACGCACGCTCTCGGGCTTACTCGCGCTATAAATAGGAGCAGGCGGCGGCAGTGCGCGCTACTCCGGCGCCGGGCTGTGCTCACGAGTCAGGTACCTGAAGTAGCGCGCGCGGCCGCCGCCACCGCATCAGCCAGCCAGCCCGCCCAGGAGCCCAGCCGCCGCACGCCCATTGTACTTCATCAGGTGCTCTGGTGATGATGGTTCCAGGCGCTTGTTGGAGTACACTTACCGTGTCGGCGGTAGTCATCGGGCGCATCGGAAGTGTCAACACGTGGTGCGGAGCACGTGGCCAGGCGAGGAGGTGAGTAGCCGTGCCGTGAGGAGACAAAGGCTGCGGTGAGTCACGCGTTAATCACGGCGCCGGTTGTCGACCGCTGCAGGCTGCACTCCCCGCCGCACCCTCGCCTCGCCCCTCCCTCGCACCACCCTCGCACCTAAAATCGCACGTACATTTGCATTGGTCATCGAACTCTCCACCGAAAGATATGAACAAAAGCAGCTCAAACTGGTTTTCGCATGTTTTTCGACAGCAGCCGCCAACCGGCGCCACGCCGTTTTCCTGTACGACTTATGATGGCCCGTGTTCGTTCTGAGTGTTAAGATGGCCAATTTTTCAGAGGATGTCTCAAAAGTGTGTTCAGGACTTAAATGAGAAGTTTGATACAAAAATGTGTTTGAGTAGCTTCTGCGAGGAATCTCTGCGGCGCTGACTGTGAGGCGCTGGATCTGCTGCTAAGCGATGGATGGTTTCGTTTTATATTAATTATACTTTATGTTTGCTAGTCGAATTTCGCGTGACGTCAGATGGACGCGTATAGTTTCCATCGGCGTCGTCTCTACCAAGGTGATTTCGAAACGTTTATTGCTATACTTTCGAGTGCGAGTCGGCCTCACAACGATAGGTTTGCAAAAACTGCGTCGGTGCAAAATTCGACTGTATGATCCGTTCCATAGAGATCCGATTGCGTGCAGTTTCGCGTAAATATATCTTTGTCAAGATATAATAATGCAAACAGCCAATAAAAATACGAGTCTCGGGTGGATGACTCACAGGAATGCGTCTAATTGTTGAAGTGAACACAAAGAGTTTATCGTGTTAGATTTCAAATTAAAGTGAAACGCAATCGAGTTGCTTTGGTACTGTCACTCGTTAACGTCTACTTATTAGATTGCCTACGCAATCCTCGCACGATACTTCTAGAAAATTATCATTTTATTGTTCTTAGAGCTAACTCGTCGCTATTTGCTGAATCACTTAACTTGTGCTTTCTCTACAAGACAATGTGAAAAGTTAACACCATTTAAGGTGAATTTTGGGGTTGTCTTTCAAGCTTCGTACTTCATTATGTCTTTATCTGCCCTTCAGACGTTTCACCTTCATATATACCTCATTCTGAAATTGGCGCATTAGCCACATTTTCTCGAAGCTCAGTTTAAATTACAATTAAATTCGTGCAACCTTCTAGATTCTGCCTTCATAAATTCTTGTAGCATTTCTGCTAGGCTTCCAGCCTTGACCAGTGTCGACACAGGTAGACGTCAGTGTTACCAGACATGTCTCTGTAGTGAGTGACATAAACTTGACTAATGACTCAGGCTTAATCTGAACCGTTTCTCGAACTTATGTCTTCGAATGAGTCAATAGTTTTAGGAACTAATGTTGGTGGTTAAGTATCATTTGTGGTTGTCATCCTGTTGTTTATTGTTACTTTTAATAGTTGGTATTTCCAAGTATTTTGTTACTAGGCGATTTTCTTTTTCGGATCATTAAGCATTTTCAGCGTCGGATTTCTTACAATAATATTATCTTCTTGCCCTGTTGCTTACCTATTGATTCTTTTTATTCATCTGTTAGTCCTGTTGCTAGGCAACGGTTTTCGGTGTTTTTTGTCTTTTGTGTCCTTTTTAGCATTTTTAGCAGGCAGATGGAGAGAACTTGTTAAACTTTTTAAATTTTTAGTTTCCAGTTGGAGAATTTTCTTCGAATTGGCTTTAGGGTCAAGAAAATTAAGGTCTTATAAGATCTTCGTAGCGGAGGCATTCTTTATTTTCTTTGTGTTTAATATGTTGAGTTGTAAATTATAATAAATAAATATGTAGATAATTATGTAAATACTACCTAAAAACAATGAGTGATGTCAAAAAATAATGAATTAGACTTTTTAATAAAAAAACTATTCTCGTTTTGAACGTAGCTGGAATCCAATAATTTATCGTCATTACATAAATTATCACATTATGTATCTGTTAGTTTTTTTAATCAGCTCGCATTATCTCGACTACGGAACATCGTTTTAGGCACATAATAAATTCAAGGTTATATTTTCATTCATAATAATATCAGCAGCTTTCCACACCTCTTTTATCAGAGTCAACACATGCAACCTCTTTTTAAATATAAACTTTGCGCATCATAAATTCGATGACGTCTGTTCATCTGTTATTTTAATTTGTCTATGAAATTATGTTCCCAAATTGAACTTGGAACAAAAACGACGACTCACGGATTCCATTGTTATTTTTTACCCGTCTGTCTTCAATAGTAAAATATTTATATTACCACCATTTTGAAGTGTGGATATCTGTCATTTAGATAAGATTATGTGCCCGCAATTGTTTTCTGAACCACTCTTTTAAAATGATTTTGAAATAAAAGTTGGAGCGCTAAAAAAGGTTAGCTTCTGCATGCGTAGCATGACCACCGTAGAAAGGAGTTTTGTCGACGGAAGAATAGACAAAATTACAGATTGTAGGAAGATTAAAGACAGAATTAAAGACGTAGAAGAGTTAGTAGTAGAGTTTGTACCGTTTTATGCTGGCGTAGCATGACAGTTCTATCTCTATTCTACTAAGAATAGACAAAGTTTTTTCTATGGTGGTCATGCTACGCGTGCTGGTCGTTTATATATTATTATTTATTTTTAGCGTTTGCTGTCCAACTGCAGGACAAAGGCCTAATAAGTACAGTAATAAGTACATAGCAGAAGCTTTGAAAATGAACCATATATATTTTAATATGGCAAAAATTTGATCAAGTTTCGAAACCACAGTGTTTTCTAGGATATTCAGTAGATTTTTCTGAAAAGATATGAGTCCAAACGTGTTGGTATTTTATCCGAACAGGATCAAAAAATACTTCATAATCACTCTTATAAATTGCAATATTCAGTTATACCTTACATTGAGGTATAAAAGACAAAAGAAGAGATCTCTTTTCAAAATATACTAACAGGTTCTCCTGGGATACCTAAATATGAGATAAAAAACAATTAAATCGGAACTAATAAAAAAACTGAAGAGATTGTTCGTTTGTTTGAACACGTTGTCTCTGTAACTACTGGTCAGATCTGTTTTTTTTTTTGTATTTGATAGCCCAATTTTTCAGAAACGCTATATCAACGTCAACATGTGCTAGGACCCTTAGAATCCGAGCAAAGATAAGAACAGTCACAAATAACGCTTAATAAAGACGACGCTATAGTGCGGCAGGCGGTGTGAGGAGTCGGCGAAACAAAAAAATTCCGCGGATGAAGTCGCGGTCAGAACCTGGCTTAAAATAAAACCTGAACTACTAAACATGTTAGCTAATAGAACCAGCACCCATTTTACCCACCTTTTAATTACGAACTATTGCTTCTACAAGTACTAGCTATTGCTAATTAGTACTTTTTCCAAGTCACGCCAAGAACTCTTACAAGTTACCAATTCACGCTCCAATACCAGCTAAAGCTAGGTTAACACTGAGCGACAAAATGTTGGGCAACATGTCGACCGACAGTTGAACAACTAATTGGCCTATGATGAAACAATTTTTACTAGTTTCAGTTCGGCTAATTGACAAATTTATAGGCTTTTCTTTCAATTGCAACAATTATTTTAGATTCGCACACGAAGCCTACTATTTAAGTTCGACAATGAAGATTCAAGCCCGTCCAGAAATAGTTCGATACTTCGAATTAACTTTTTCAGATAGGCGAAAATATTGAGAGTCGTAGAACAACTGGCAAAGTATCTTGTCTTTCTTTTCTACTTAGAGCCCCTAGCTAATCTTATGCCCGTATGTGAACGGGGTAGGAAACGCCCGTAATTTCGGCTGAAACTACAGCCTTTGTGTTTAGAGAGTACACTCCCACATGGGCCTGCGTGGTCTAATAAAATCCAACTCCCTCTCGCGGAGAGGAGGCCTGAGGCCCAGCAGTTGGAACAATATAGACTAATAGACGATGAACTTTATAAATATACGCGTCATACGCGAACATTAGTGCGCTCAAAAACAGCGTAAACCATGAATATAGCTACCTTCTCGTACATTCAATCATACAAAATGCGAAAAACAGGAATGACCCATACCGATTCCTGTAGTTAGAAAGAGATGAACATATATATTTAGTTACGCCATTGGCGCGTGCGCACGATGATACGTGACTAATAACACTTCAGGCAAATTGCCTTGAGTTTATCCTGCCAATATTGAGCGCCTGTAACGCATGTAAATGTAATATATCATTGGATTATGCTAATTTCAAGAACAATGTCAGATAGAAACCAATAACTTATAATAATATTATCAGTGAAAGTCGCGCCTACGAGAACGGCTATAGAAGCCAACATTTTGCGGGGAATTATTTCAAAATCGGGTAATATGTAAGTTCCATACAAGAAAATGGTAAGCTACCTTTCAATCAGTTGTTTTTCTACAGTGAGGGTAATTTTAGAGTCAGTTCAACAAGTGACATAATAAAATAAAAATTGCGGGCGACGTTTGTATTCAACATTATGTTGCCCAGTGTAGACGCGGTCTTGGTAACTGTGTTCTAAGAAATGTGATGAGACCAATGTTTTTTGCACTTCTCTAAATTGATTTTCAATTAGGTTTCAATAAACTGATACCAACTTTTCAGTGTCCTACGTCGGTGAATTTTTGGTTGGATTATTATAACGGTACCTAAATACAATTTTGGACATTGTTTAGTCGGTACAACTAAAGAAAAACAAAGTCACTCTGGTAGTTTGTTGCCCTAAATGACTAGTATTTTTACCTGACTTCGGCGAAGCAAATAGGAGGTCTATGATATTGAACGGTACCAGTATGTATTTTCATCTGTTCCCTCATAACTTCTAAGCTACTCATTATAATTAGACAAATGAGGTATCGTGGAAAGAGTCTTGATCATCCACTCGTTATAGACTCGCATTAAACATTCCCTACCGTGAAAAATCAATGCTTTCTAAAAGAAGTAAGTGATAATAAGCTTCGGAGTAAAGTGGGATTCGACCCCGGGTTTCAGATAAGAATATTTTCTTGTTTCATTCTTTTTAGGGCGTGGTTTTTCAGTAGTCAGGTTTTAGTTCTTGAACTAACTTTTTATTGATATTTTAGGAACAGTCGTACAATCATACAATATGGCCTAAAAACGAAGAAAGTTTATTTTTGTATTCTACTCTAATAAGTGGATATTTTACAAAACAAGCAAAATGATCCCTAGCAACTGATAGATCCCACTTCTGAAACGGGACTCAATGTAGGTCAGTATAATATTAATCTTTACGTTACGAAAACCTATAATAAAAGTTAGACACAAAATAGGCAGGTAACTTTAATATTATTACAGACTAGATGCTCGCTCAAGTAGCTAATTTATTCGTCTAGAGTGTTTCGAAGAAAAATACCTACTCCTAGATTTTTAGCTTACAAAAGCAATGTATTAAGGTTCTGAATAGTTTGTATTCTAAGTATTATATCATGTTAAAGGACTTAATGTTGTGATACATAAATTGAGACTATTCTGAGGGCACAAACGTCGCTATACTGTCGAACAGAGCTCCGCCATTTTAAGTGAGGCGACTGGGCTACTTTTTGTGTGTCTGTGTGCTTTTTTAGTGGGTGTATCACAAAATGCTCTAATAATTAAAAGCAAAGACGTTCAATCGTTCTTTTAGTTACTACTGTTTATATAGTCCCTGTTTGTGGTATTTAAGTATCATACGCACAAAAGCACCGTTTTTAAGAAAAATATGGTTTTAAAATTGTAATACATGTCACGCCTGTTTTTTTAACCAGTAATTACTTCATCTGGATGTCTATACTTAATTCATTTCCGAATTTATTTTATCAAATCAGCTCGGTCGTGCTTTCCAAGACGTGTTAAGCCTACTTTATCTTCATATTAATGTGATGGCTCATTATTCATTAATCATGACCTTACAAAATAGTACAAGAGTGTTCAATAGCGGCTCTTGTACTACTTCGCCATCTGGTGACGTGGCGCTGCCTCCATTAGGAGATTTTGAAAGAAAACAGAAAAAAAATGAAGACTTAAAAGTAAAATGTCAAGATTTTTTTGCAAATGTCCGACTATTTGTCGGGACTTTCCTAATTTGGAAATGGTAACTCTTTCGACACAATTTTCGCGACAGCACGTGCCCACTCCGTGCTGCCCTTACCCCACTTCTTTCACCTTAATCTTTCTTACAACTGGTGATAACAGTTGATATGACCTATACCTACCCACCGTTTATCTGTCATTCCCCTGACACGCTCTTGTGATGTCATCGAGCACTAGATTGCTCTTCTTTCGTTAGTGCTCACTAATTTATATTTTAATCTTTATCGATTTCTACACAGAACTCTTTCTAAGTTGTCATCCTCGATGAATTTTAAAGATTGTGAAGTAAGGGCAGATACCTTAACCGTGTCTACAGAAAAACGATACCTCACCGATCACCTTTGAATAATGGTGGTATCCCAAAAGGGTGTTCCTATAGTTACAAGGATTAAGGTACCTGCCCTTACTGACTTGTGTAAAAATCCAACTTGTATACAGCGTGTATCAGAAAGGTGTGGTCATATTTAAGGGTGAGGTACAGACCATGAAACTGGACAACTTCCTCCATTGAACCAATATAATAATAGCGGAAAATAATTAATCAAGTGGTCCATACATTTGGATCGAGCAGGTATTAAAGTTTTGTTTGGGTAAGCTAATTATTTAAAAACTATGCTACACAACCTATTAAAATCATCAATTCATTCGGCGGTGCTTAAGACAGAATCGTGTTAACAACACATACACACATACATAAGTTAACTCCTTCTTTTAATAGAGTTAGATAGAAATAACAGAACGCCGAACTACGGAACCACCTGCTATGATCCTTACAAAACCAATCTATCTAACTTCTTAGATAGATTGGTTTTAGAACTAAAATAAACAATAACAATATTTTTAGTAAATGATACATAGTGTTGATACCTCTTTTTAGTCACACCTTTTTGCACAACATGCAAACAATGCAAAAACATGACAATTATTTAATCCGACATTTTAAATATCAAAACAAAGTCTTTTATTAAAAAATACAAGTCATTGTCTATAGTTAGTTTGGATAGAACCAAATAAGACTAATAACTGCTTACGGTCTGAAAGGATTTTTTTTGCTACCAGCATCGGTCTAAGTAAGTGGCTATATTCTGTACATTGTATATTACAATTATATCTATTTTAAAGTACTATAGCAATAATTCTTTATAAAGATTTTTTCCATGATTCTTAACAAAAATTAAATATTTAAAAAGTATATTGAAATTCAATTACTATTTGGGTTCGTAACATAACCCATTCTTCCTTAGATCGTTGTAATTAAAAGTTCTAAGGGAATCTTAAGCACGTCTATATCCAATATATATTTTTAAAATTATGTGCTCCCTGGCAAGTGTCATAAAATAAAGAAAATATCAGACTCCTATGACATTCACGGTGAAAATCCTGTTACTCAGCTCATACCTGTACACCTGCTATCCGCACTGACATTGACTCGCAATCTGAAATCATTAATTCAGCACATGATACTAGATCCCCTAGTGTAGACATATAACGTCGAAAAAAACATCAGTTTCTTTAAAAAATGCAACACCTATGGCTTGGTCAAAACTTATGGATCCGCAATTTTTTTTAACCGACTAAACATTTCAACGCAGTGAGCTTTAGAATCATGTACCTTCTGGACCCAAGTCTTTTTTTGGCGCTGCAGTTTGGCGTTGATATAAATGCCACTCTGTTTTTTTTTTTGGGAATGACATCATTTTTTTTTGTGGGTTGGAAATCATCATATGGCGTCTCCCGCTCTTGGGTGGAGCGGAAGGGCGTGTCGGACTTTTACTGACGAAAACCCACTCGTGTTCCTTCAGTTGCCCATGTGCCAGGGTCTCGGTATCTCATTCGAACAGGGAATGACATCTCACAGGTCAACCTATGAGGCTGGTGGCTACTTAACTAAACTTGCCTGTGGCTGCGTTAGTGAATTAAAGCCTCCAGCCACGACTTAAAAACTCAAAACTAAAGCGACTACACGCTGTCCCCTGGGATATGGACCTCAGCTTAGGCCGTCGCTGGAAAAGAGCAGCTAAGGACAGGTTAGATCGAAATGATTGACTCTGTATAATTCTGCTGCAAGATAAATGCTGGAGGCGTAAGAAATGAAAAAGGACGGAAAATATTTCCATCTCATAATGATGATTAATTTTTATTTGGAACATTACTGGTGATAATGTCTTTAAAAGTACCCACGGTAAAACAATCATGAGTTGGTATAATCGTAGAATGGTAAACACGATTAAGTTATTTTAACATTTTGGCATAAGTTTACAAAATGTTTAATTATGTGACCCACCGATTGCCCGTCAGAGCTATTTTTGATAGCAAAAGCATATCAGAAACAAAATTCCTTCTATAACTGCAGATATTTTGGTATTCTTTCTTTTTTACCAGACTAGCTAATATCGTTGCAATGACTTTTCTTGTATTTTATTTTGGTTAGAAACCTTAGCCGGTGCTCACACATAACAACTTACCAAAGTTTCATCGCAAACCGGTCGAGCCATTTTCGAGTTTTTGCGAGACTAACGCACGACAATTGCTTTCTATATACATAAACACATACAGAGACTAAATTGGTCTCTGTTGCTTAAAAATGCAGTTGGTAAGATCCGCATTTAGGTACAATCTTTACTATTTTTACTTAACAACACACCATCCAACCAGTTATTAAGCCCACGTCATTCTGCAATAAGCATTTAGGTAACCTTCGCCAAGTAAGTAAAGATTCTTGTTTAAATTTAAAAAATCATAATCATAAATTATGTGAGATAGGTCAGTTTTCAAAACAAACATAATAATTCTGAAGCATAAACGAATTTCGTATGAAGCAAATGTTGCTTTATATTTTATTGCAAAACTTACCTAGTTCCTACTTAGGTTAAGTTATATTTTCAATAATTTATGTAGGTATATCGTCTCGACCTAAATTTTCCGCGGGGAAATCTGTGGAATAACCATATTGACTCAGCCCAAAAAGTAAGCATTTCATAGCGCATGGCGTGCATGAGTATGGGATTTTTTAATGTGACTGAGTGTGTATAAATATAAACTTGATAATAGGGGCGATCCTATTGCTATTAGAGGCGTATTGGTAATCCAGTAATCTACAAGGTGTTTGGAGCATAGACTGATAAATTATTTTGGCGGATTGGGTGGGTCTTGTACTTTCTTTCACCCCATGTGACATCTACCAACCCGCACTGGGCTGCCTGGTGGATAATGGCCACTCTCTCTAATCGAGACGAGGCCTGTGTCCCAGCGGTGGGAGAATTAGGCTAATTATGGTTAAGCTGATCTTATTACAGTTACAAACTACATAAACCTATTTGAGTTAGTTTTCATGCTGTGACTATTTAAGTCGGTTTTCATTTAAACATAGTTAGCGGGAAGATTTTCCGTGAACTGTTAGGAATTCAACATGATTACTTAGACAATTTTAGTTACAAGAATTTGGTACAATGAATATAGTCGATTAAACCGTTTCCATCAACAAGTTAAACTCAAGTATTTTCCTTTATGACGCTGAATATCATTAAAAATAAACTACAGGATAATAAATAAACCTAAAAAGCGTACCTATATTGAATACTGAATCGAGTCATTTGCCAGTTTTCACAGAATTAATAAAGTTTTTTGAAAATACACTGGCCTAAGGACTAGAATTGTAAACAGCCAGATTCTCAGAAAATTTATTAAGTTGATGACCTAATCATTTTATATTGTGAATCAGAATGAGTGCTTAAAAATACAAATTTCGAGGAAATTATTATCAGCTTCTTAAATATTTTTGCTAACCCCTATTATTCTGTACTGTCTATTATATATCGTTATAATATAATTAGGTATATTTATTATGTTTTCCTTTATAGAAATTTCCAGTGGCAAATCCGGAGTCTGGATTTCTGACTGGTTGATGGGTCACACTCGTATTACATGGGACTTAAACACGACTGGCGAAATTTAGGTGTACCAACTAAAGTTACTCTGTTTTGTCCCTTTGGGGTAACAAGGCATGATATTATTTCAAACTATCTAAGGTAGATTTCCTTACAATTTTCAATCAGATGACGTAAATTATACCATGAATTATACTAATTATGGTCCGTTTATTTCAAATCCGTCTCTCTCTTTCAAATTTAGAATCGGATCGAATTCTATTCGAACTAAAGACAGTTTGACAGTTTTGATTAATGCGATTCGATTTACGAAATACCATAGGTCAGTTGGTAACGTCATCACTAATTCTTCTTAGTACCCTGCACGGCTAGTTCCGGCGGTAGTTCACTCTATGAATAACAATGAAACTGCGGTTAAAAATGGGCCTTCTAATAGTCATCCAATCACCAATATTTGTAACCGACACGTCTGACACTGAACCCATACAACTGCTAAAGAATTGCGCCATATAGTAAATGATTAATTATTTGATGAAAGAAAATAAAGTTTTTTTAGGGTAAACATGACGCAAAATGAAAAAGAACGAAAACAAAAAGAATAAGTTGGGGCAATATGTGTCACATCCACACAAAACGGTCATCGCTCAGCATAATGCTACGACACTATACAAAATCGGCGCTGATTTTCAGTGATAGCCGGCGTTGATGTAATGACGTCAACTGGTACAGCAAACGATAAAATAAGTAACAAAATATATTTTCAGTAATATTAATAAATTAGGTCTGTTTTTAGGGTTCCGCACCTCAAAAGGAAAAAGCGGAAACCCTTATAGGATCACTTTGTTGTCCGTCCGTCTGTTGTCCGTCCGTCCGTCCGTCTGTCAAAACCCTTTTTCTCAGGAACGCGTGGAGGTATCAAGCTGAAATTTGTATCAAATACTCAAGTCTACTGTTCCTTGGAGCTGTGAAAAAATCAAACTTCTAAACTAACGCAATAAAAGATATAGCCGTTTATGCCGCAAATTTCCGCAAATTTTCGAAACTCGCAAGGGAATCAAAACCTAAAGGGTACTTCCAGTCGATCTAGAATTTTGAAATTTAGTACGAAGCAACGTCTTACACAGCACAGATAAAGGAAATATTGCGAAAACTGTAAATTTTTAGTTACATCATATAATAAACAGAACAAAACACAGACAGAAATAAAACCAAGCCAAGAAACAGAATAGAACTACTAGAACTAGGTACGACTGGATTGTCGTGATGGGTGAACTTTTACTTATATACCTACAGGTTTGTACGGAACCCTCGGGCGCGAGTCCGACTCGCACTTGGCCGGTTTTTTATATTTTTAACAACTGTCATAAGCTTATGATAAACGTTACAGATTGCAAGTACCTGGCCTTATATAATCAGCCACTATTGTTCCCACTGCTGGGACACAGGCTTCGACTCGGTGAGAGGGAGTGGGCCGTAATCTACCACGCGGGCCTAGTGCGGGTTGATAGATGTCACATAATATGTCATCTAATTTTTGGTTCTAGGACATGCCGGGTTCCTTACGATGTTTTGTTCACTGTTTTGAGAGCAGTGGCGATGAAATATTTCCACAAAGTAAAGCACCTACCTGGATTCGAACTCACGGCCTGCTCCTAAGTCGTGGCCGATACCTTTGGACCACCAGTGCTCTCCTCACCTTTTTCTTTTTTTTGGATGGGAAATCATCAAATTCTTCTCCCGGTCTGGGCGGAGCGGGAGGGCGTGTCAGACTTTTACTGACTAAAACCCACCCGTGTTCCTTCAGTTGCCCATGTGCCAGAGTCACGGTATCTCTTTCGAACAATCTCGCGACCCTGGCAGGCATCGGTCCTAGCAGACCCCTACAGTGCTGCTGACATCTCTTTGAGGCGCGCGTGGAACACTACGCGCCGTCGACCCGAGCCTGGTCCTTACCGGGCGGCGAGCTATTCATTGCTCGCCGCTCGCAAGCTCGCGCCTACGGTGGCCAGGAGTCAGCTATCGACTCCCGACGCCCGGGGCGTCTCCTCTTGCGGTGGCTAGGGACGTGAGGGCGCAGAGACTGCCACTCCCTCACGCGCCCCGCCTCCTCCTTCGCGAGCATTACTGCTTCGCAGAAGGAGGTGACCGCTTCCCATGCCCTCTCGCGCTTTCCTCACCTGACCTGGCATTGATATATTGAAAATAAAGTATTATATCAATATTGTGACGGCTGTCAGTTTGTTTTATGGCGGCAAAATAGGTGGGGAGAGTAGAATAAACTTGAAAAACATTATAAAATAATTGTTAAATTACTACTTACAAGTAGCATACATGAAAACACACATTCACGCCCAGCACGATCATTACAAGTTCCACTTAAAATCAGTCATTTCTCAAACACATACAATACAAATAGTTACAACATCAAAATAACATTAAGTTAACGAACAACAATGAGAAAAATTATGCTTTTCACTATGACTAGTCTCTTAAACGAAACTTTCTAGAAAATAGTCACTGTAATAAATATAAGATTAATTGCAATTTATAAGTTTCACATACCAGAACAAAAAGAAAATTTCTTCAATTCCGTTCTCATTCATTAATTAGGGTTATTTCTTTATTAGTGCCGAGTATATCGTTTTAATTGGGAATACGTAATACCTATAACATACCTCAATCAATAAATTATTAAGTACTTAGGTCCGAGGTTACTTAAATCCGAAAATTGCAAAACTATTTTTTGGGTTTTGAGTTCGAATCATAACTACTATAAGTATTATGAAACACAAAAGACTCATTGCAGGTTAGTAGATTTCCATAATTGTGGTCTTTCAATTTTTTTTATTATTTTTTTATTAAGTATATTATTATTATTATTTAATAACGAAAAAAACAATTATAGCCTAAATTAACTAAAACTATATACAAATTAAAAAAATTGCGTCGAAAAATCATCCACATCGCTGTCGACTGGTAGTGTACCCAAGAGACTGGCGGCATTACCACGTTTTATAGCAATGCTTAGCCTCTGGGCAAGGTAAAAACCAGCTCTTGGGTCACGAGAAGTGTCCACCAGCCGTTTAGAAATTTCTTTAAATAGGCTAAGAGCACTCGGTCCCCACGGCCCGAGCGTTTCAACCGCAAACGGCTCAAAAATATAATGACCAATAAGGTTATTATACTTACGCCGCTTGAGGTTTTCCGCAGCCGCAGCAGCGGCACCAGCAGTCTTTCAATAGATATATCTATTTACTACCTTCTGCCCGCGACTTCGTCCGCGTTAAATTTCGTGTTCCCCCGCCCCTTCCCGTCACATCGAATCGCCTGCCCGTGCGATTTTCCCCGTTTTTGCAACATTTATCACTGCTGCTCCGCTCCTATTGTTTGTAGCGTGATATTATTTAGCTTATAGCCTTTCTCGATAAATAGGCTACACAAACAAAAAGAATATTTAAATTCGAACCAGTAGTTCCTGAGATTACCGCGTTCAACCAAACAAACAAACAAACACACAAACAAACACACAAACAAACAAACTCTTCAGCTTTACAATATTATATAGTATAGATTTGTAAGCATTTAAGACAATACAGGTAAAACACCCATTATTTCGTCTATCAACATAAATATCACGGCAATAACAGCACCTTTATTCAATCCTCCTTTTGCCGAAATGCCAATAAAAGATCTCCCCAAAAAGTATTTGCCATTAGAACCTCATTTTGGGACCCTTCACGAATTTAGTCATACAAATCTGTGAGTACTTTTACTCTCGACGTTATTCCTGTTCTTTTAAGACGAAGGGGAGCGGAACCTACTGCTCTATTACTATAAAACCGTCTGTATTAACCTTTTATATTTACAACGAGGGGGCTCACGAGGGTATTTATAGAGTACTTAAGTTGCTCAGACAGTGAAATTTGATTTGCATGAATAAGTTGGGATTAACTAATTGAAACAAAATAAACAAGTTGAAAGCAGTGCTGAAGGAGCTGGAGGCATCAAGAAACGAATGCAAACAGCTGTTGCAGGAAAGAGAGGATAGTGAGGTTGAAGTAAAGAGGATTGTTGATAAAAACACTCAGCTCAAGAGCCAGCTCTTGGAACTTCATACCCAGCACGTGGATATACTTGACCAACATCACCATCTCCGTCAACTAGTGTCTGACTTCCAACATTGCAGTGACACTCATGACCAGGCACTGAAACGCATATCAGGCCTTGAATCAGAACTATGCAAGGCACACAACACAATATCCACCATTAATTCTGTAAAAGCCAACGAGCAGGTTGCCCAAACCAATAGCCTTTTCGACGAGCTGGTTGGTAGTGTATCCGGAGTGCAGTATGAGGAGCCCACCATTTCCATAGACCTAACTGGGGACGATACCTTAACTAGATGTCCAACTCTGACTAGTCATAATAAAATTAAAAAATACATTAAAATTAATAAGAGTATTAAAAAGTATAAGAAACTATTGAAGACACAAAGTGTTTATAGGTCCAATATTAATCTTAGGAAAGAACGTGTCAACTTACAGAGCCAACTAAAAGTTTGTCATAATAAGTTAGAAACTAGCAGACAAATATATGATGTTGAAATACAAATCCTTCAAAAGGAATTACTGAGTAGGGAATATACTCTTAAGGAAATATCTTGTAAGTATGAGTCGAGTCAACAAATGCTAAGTGAGCGCTTACAGGAGGCCTGTGAGTTGGTGGACCTGGTGAAGTACAATGCAGAGAGGTATGAGTCACTGACAAACAACCTCACCTGTAGTTGTGCTCCCACTCCGCCACCTCTCATGTCTCAGCATGTAATTCCTACCGCCTCACCTGTTTCAGCTCATACTCTAGAAACTATCAATCCCACTCAAAGTAATGTTCTGGTATATTCTGATAGATTAGGAGCAGGTTTTGGATCATTGTTAAATAACCGCTCTAAACATACCATTGCAAACTGTTGTTACCATAACCTGCATTTTAATGAGCTTGTTCATAAAATAAAACAAACAAATATGAATCAGCAGACTACTGTAGTTCTCTTAATTGGAAACAGTCTGAGTTTAACTAAAACGGACATTGTTAATGGTATTGACACCCTACTTAAATTAAAATTTGGCAAATTAATATTATGTGCTTTGCCTTATTCAGATAATTTGAATAATGAAGAAAATGATTACATTTTTAGTTTAAACAACTTAATGCATATTTTAACATGTCGTCATAGTGACCGTTTATTGTATTTTGATACTAACAATTTTGTTAGAGATTTTGTATTAGCTCGGGAACATATGTTTCTTCCCAAGAATAGTAGACATGTATTAGCTACTTTGTTAGCTTACAATATACACGCAGTTATTGATAATTTAACTGAGATTAGGTTAAGTGATGAAACAGTATTATCTAGCATTTCTAATAATACTGTTATTGATTCTTTAAACTTTTAGAGGGGACAAAAGGGAAGCATAATAAGAATATTTTGCTGTTTCATCAAAACATAAATCGTTTCTCTGGCAAAATCCTAGACGTGGAAATGTTAATAGATAAATATCATATGGATATCTTGTGTTTTTGTGAAACTTGGTTAAAACCAGATAGAATGTTGTTTAATATAAATAATTATTCAGTTGCCAGTGCGTACAACAGGTCTTCAATAGGGGGTGGTACCTTGATATTATGCAACAGTTATCTTAGATATAAAGAAAGAAAGGATATTACTGCTTGCTCTGTTGATCGCTTATGTGAGGTAGCATGTGCAGAGGTTGAAGGCCATACTTTCTTATGTATTTATAGGCCACCAGCCTCAAACTTGTCATCATTTTTGATCATTATGGAAGGAATATTAGGCAAACTTTTTGAAGATAATAAATTAATTTTCGCTTGTGGTGACCTAAATATTGATCTGTTAGTTAATTCACCGGAAAAATGTAAGCTTATCTCATTGTTTAAATCATTCAATTTAAAATGCATATTTAATGAACCGACAAGAATAACACCAACCACAGCCTCATGCATAGATAATGTATTTACCAATTGTAAAATAAAAGAGTCGTCCATAATTAGTGGCGTTAGGTCTGACCATACCGGTCAGCTTGTATCGTTTGACTTAGACAAAAAGTTACACTTAAATAAAACCATTGAACTTAGACCCCTGACTAAAAATAAATTGAAAATGTTTAATAATAATGTTCTTAGGAATCTCTCAGCAGAAAGTTTTGATTCACAAGACCCAAATATTAACTACGGCACTTTTTTTTCTACAGTATGCCAAGAATTCAATAAAGCATGTCCTGTAAAAAAAGTTTCAATCAATATTAAACCAAAATTTAGTGAGTGGGCTACTGCTGGCATTAGAAAAAGCAGAGATATTTTATATAATTTGTATCACGAAAAATCATTGACTTCTGATCAAGCCCTTCATAATTATGTAAGAAACTATTCTAAGATATTCAAAAGAGTCTGCGCTCAAGCTAAATCTAAATTGATAAGTAACAAAATTAGTATTTCAAACAATAAAATAAAAGCTGTCTGGGAGATAATTAATAAAGAAACTGGAAACACAAAACAGCGAGATCAGAATGAGTTGACTCTAAAAATTGATAATAAAACTATTTCAGATAAGTTAAAAGTTGCTGAGACCCTTGAAAATTTCTTTACTAACATTCCAATAGAAGTTACGAAATCTCTCCCCTCATCATCTATATTAGCTGAATCTCTTCTTAAAGAAAACTTCAACAAGGACATTCCTAGTTTTGAATTCAAACCCATTTCTATTGCCACAATTAAAACAACATTTAAAAGTCTTAACATAAAAAACACAGAAGACTTATGGGGTATTTCGGTTAAAGTTCTTGAAAATATCATCGACACCATTGCTCCTGTTTTGACAGGTATATTTAATCAATGTTTAGCCCGCGGTACGTTTCCTGATTTAATGAAACATAGTAAAGTAGTACCAATTTTCAAATCGGGTAGTAAAACTGATCCTTCTAATTATAGACCTATATCTGTGTTACCAGCATTGAGTAAAATTTATGAAAAAATCATGCTGGACCAGATGTTGGCTCATTTCAACTCAAATGGAATTTTACATAGTCGACAGTTTGGTTTCACGAAAGGTAAGTCAACGAGTGACGCGGGAGTAAAACTTATCAGTCACATATTAGAATCCTGGGAGCAGTCCCAGGATGCAATTGGCATTTTCTGTGACCTCTCAAAAGCGTTCGACTGCGTTGACCACAATACACTGATCTGTAAATTACACCACTACGGAATTCGTGGACAAGCTGCCGATCTTGTTCTTGCCTATTTATCAAACAGACAGCAAAAAGTAAACGTTGGCGGGGCTACGTCCTTGGGGTCTCTTGTTAAGATGGGCGTGCCGCAAGGTTCAATTCTTGGCCCTTTCTTATTTTTAGTTTACATAAATGACCTTCCTTACATGATAGCTAAGTTCTCGGATATAATTTTGTTCGCTGATGACACTTCACTTATTTTTAAAATAGATAGAAAAGACAGGGATTTCTTACATGTTAACGATAGTCTAGCTATTCTTTCGAAATGGTTTGCAGCTAATAATCTCTTACTGAATGCGAACAAAACGAAATGTATTAGGTTCTCATTGCCAAATGTTCCCCAAGTAGATTTAAATTTAAAACTTGATGGCAAGAAACTAGATGCTATTTCGGAAACTGTATTTTTAGGAATTACTCTAGATTCGAAACTGCAGTGGGGTCCCCACATTAGAGCTATGTCAGGTAGATTAAGTTCAGCTGCATATGCAGTAAGAAAAATTAGGCAGTTGACCGATATAGGTACAGCTCGATTAGTATACTTCGCTTATTTCCACAGTATTATGTCTTATGGCGTTCTACTGTGGGGTTCTGCAGCTGACGTAGATTCAGTTTTCATTTTGCAAAAGAGGGCAATCCGCGCAATCTATAAAATGGGGCCTCGCGAGTCTCTTAGAAACAAATTTACAGAAATTGATATACTGACTCTTCCCTCTCTTTATATCTTTGAATGTATTTTGTATGTTCGCAAAAATTTAGGCCTTTTCAAAATAAGAAGCGATTTCCATAACATAAATACGCGTAGTAAAAATGAAATTGTGATACCAAAATTTAGATTAACTAAAACTAGTAAATCATTTCTTATAAACAGTATCCGCTTCTATAACAAGTTGCCAAAGTCTGTTACTGAACTTAGCTATGGAAAGTTCAAATCACACATCAAACGTGTCCTTATCAAAAAAGCATATTATAAGATAAAAGACTACGTTGAAGACAAGGAAGTTTGGCAATAATTCCTTCTGCACATGTGGCTTCCCTGGTAGCTCATTATAGGATGACTTGTGTCTATTAACTGCTCCCGAATGACGATGTACATTTTGTATTCAAGTTTTTCAGTTTTTACATTCTTTCACATTTACTCATTTTTGAAATTATACACCTACAATTGTACATTGTACTCTTTAATATTAGTTGTCATGGCAATAATGACATTTGGTTTAAATAATGTAATATGTCTTATTTAAGAAATAATATTATTTATGTAGATTATTTTATAGATTATTTTATACTTTGTGAATGTGAGAACGTTGTAGGCCTTGTAGACTGTAGACAATTTTCTATCTTATTCAGTACCTGGTACTTGTTGACAGGCCTACACTGTCCTCCCATACTATTAACACTGTAATTTGAAACAATTGTAGAAACGAATTATTTTTAAAAGAGTAACCGTGGAGTTTCTTGCCGGCTCTTCTCCATAGGAACCAACTATTTGGAACCGTGCACCTAGCTTCTGACGTTTCATAAGTGCCCATGTAGGTTTATATGAAATAAAAATATTTTGATTTGATTTGATGATTTGATTGAATGAATTTTTGGGATTTCTGGTGATCAGTAGATTTGAATTTCGAATCAATATTTCAAGATGGATGTCTGTTTTCAACAATATTAACTCCAAGAACTATCCATCTTAGACTATATATGACACATTCTCTCATCTATTGCTTCTTTTATCATTATGGGTAGCACCAATTCCGGTCCTCCATTTTGACGTGACAACGTCTTATAAATTGGTTTGCCGGGTGACACTTCAAGAAACTGCGTTACGCTCCGCTCACGTTATGCGCTCACAATGAGAGCGAGTGAGAGGCACGCGTCCCTTCCACTCGGGCATGGTTAGCCCGCCTAAGAGCGAGAGAGACAGAGCGAGAGAGAGAGAGTGAGAGAGATAGGCATACACACCGGTTCATGTCTTGCGCTTCTATTGTAATTTTAATATTCACATTAAAATTATTTTACCACTCAAAGTCGTTGTCACGTAAAACTTTCGCCCGTATACCGACTTTACAGGCAACCAATTTTTTTTTAGTAATCTGTATAGCCTATTTTCTATAGTCCCGCGCTCTATTCAATATGACTGCTGACAGACCACTCCACAGAAGTACATTTAAATTAAAGAAACCTTTTAAAACATTCATTTTCGTCAATGGTTTTTACAGTAATTTTAATTAACATAATTATTTCTCCCACTTCTGATGTGCCTACATTAAGAGTTCATTCAGTTTTACGCAAACCTAGATTTAAAAGACCATGAAATTAAGAGCCCTTCCTAATTCTACAAACCACATTATACAGTTAGGAAACGGCCTCAATTATCTCTACACCTCTCTAAATTCATGGCAAATCGCATCGCCGAAGGTCCACGGTTGCCCACGATGGCCCGTGATTCACCATCGGTTTCTAGGCAACCAACAACCCAGCAACTAGTTGCACAACCGGCATTGAGGAACAGCTGTTGAATTGCGGTCGTTACTGCAGAATTGTTGCGTAAACGATCATTGGTGTTATGTATGGTCGAAATTGAGCCTAAATGATTAAGGTCATGAAATTGTGGGGGAAATAGTTAAGTAACCCTTTTGACTCTTTAATCGACACTTATTGCCTTCTTGCTTCTGAATAAGAAATGAATTTTCGGTAAACCACGCGGTGTTATCGAGGGTTTATAGTTGTATAAGGCCCTTTGTACACAGAACTGCTTCATTCAATGCAGCATACAAACCGCGCTGTAGAAAAAGAAACGTGACCATGTACTAGCTTCTGCCGGCGTAGCATGACCAATTCTATATCTATTCTACCAAGAACAAAAAAAGTTCCTTGTGTATTTTAATTCTGTAAAAATGTTTCTATCTTATCAATAGTAAAGAGAAATAGTCATCATACTTGACATCGTACTCTTGTCGACTGAAGAATAGAAACATCTCTTTTTTTCAGTTTTACACATTTTTTTTTCTACGACACAATCTATCATTTTGTCTTCTCTTCCGCCGACAAATTCCGTTTCTATGGCGGTCATGCTATTAATAGCCTGTAGGTCGGACAATTAAGTCTAGTCATCAGTTTTGGATTTTCGTTTTTTAAATCGATGGTCCCTATTAACAATGTCGGTTCTGCAAAAAGACTACTTTTCAGTAGAGCAGTTCAAAGTTTGTTTTACTACTAACACTGTTGCGCGGACAACCGACAATATTATCTTTTAAACTGGCTAAATATAAAGATTTTCAAAAAAAAAAAAAGTTACGTTCGATAGATCTTTTTATTGTAATTCTATTTATGTAAAAAAGTGAATATTGGTAAAAATGCATAACCGACATTGTTAATAGGGACCATCGAAATGTATTTTACGTTCGTTGGTGAGACGGCAAAAGCCTCCTCCAATCTTCTTCATTGCTGTCTCTCTCTGGCCAGTTTACTACATGTCGTTCCCACGATGTGTCTGATTTTAGCATCCCACCTTTTCTCGCATATCTTCTATATCCTGTACATACAAATAAAATTAAAGTGTGTGTTTGTAATGCCAAAATAACAACGTTTTGCATAATGCATATTAAGAAAATTCGGTACTTTAAAATAATAAAAACTATTTTTAAATTTAAATGTCTTATATTTATTTAAATGTCTGTCTGTCTTTCGGATTGGTTCAGCTAATCTTCAATCGAACGACTGGATCAATTTTGGTGGAAATTTATATGTAGCTTAAACTTTATTTAAAACAAGAAAGAAAATCAATAGGTGTTTAGAGAAAATAAGTGTTATTCTAAAACTTACCACAAAACTGTCGCCGGTTTTAGGTGGAATAATCAAAATCAAATGATAAAAGTAGCTCATTGATTTGATCAAAATAGAAATGAATTTTTCATATGGTGAATGGAAATACAGTATTTCAACTGTAAAATTAATTACTTTTACGCAACTTAAGCAACTTGTAAAAAGAAAAACTGTAAACTGACGTCTATAAAATCACGTAAATCTTTATAATACCTATTTTTATTAATGTCGTGCGAACGAAGTCACAGGCAGCGATTAGCGGTAGTTACAATATTATAAAACACTGGCTTCTGCCCGCGACTTCGTCCGCTTAAAATTTTTGCTCCCCTGACCCTTCCTGTCGCATCGAATTGTCTGCCAGTTTTTGTCCATTTTTCGTTGCTATTTCGCTCTTCTTAATCGTAGCGTGATGTTATATAGCCTATAGCCTTCCTCCATAACAATTCGGACTAGTAGTTTTTGAGATTACCACGTTCAAGCAAACAAACTCTTTAGCTTTATAAAATTAAGTATAGATATAATTCAAACCATGCATGTACAATGTCCTAGGATTTGAATAATGAGGATATGAAAATCTCTAAATGTCATATAAAATGTAACATAGTGTGATTGTTCACCAAATTCCTTGTTACTATGCGGGGCTTGGAGCCATGCCCTTGACCTGAAGGCGAGCGCTCCGTCACTCCGCCATTCGGGCCACTGACTATAGACTGCAAAAATCTGGGGCCCCAAAGTAGGTCATTACTATGAGTTATGAATTATTTCTCGTAACGTTATTGGAATATGCCTGTATGATTTAAGAATCTAGAATATGAATTAAATGTCCCCATGTTATATCAATCTGCCTAGTCGTTTTCCAACTATGTTTGGGTTGGCTCCCAGTCTCACCGAATGCAGTTGAATACCAGCAATTCATGTGAAACGAATGCCTACCTGACCACCACAACCAGTTTTTGGGTAACACGATATCCCTTGGTAAGACTGGTTGTCAGAATTTTGGGCCCATAACGACAGCTGGGACGTACTTTCCAAGGCCCGTGGCTCGGGGTCTCGATATGAATTGGATGGTCACCCGTCCACGAACTGACCGCGGCAAGCACACCTTAACCTTCGAAATTACACAAGGTCATATTAAATTAACTAATGAAACTTTCCAGACGTTGGTAGCGATATCTACTCTTTGATATTTCGCCATATTTAATTATATTCAATCTTGTATTGAATTTCTGGACGTATAAAACTGGTGGTGTTAATAATATCAATACCTTAAATTTATTCGACTCCTTTAACGAACATTTTGCCATAATAGAACAGTAGGGGTTCTATTCAGTATTGACCTTGGGAAATAAAACGGAAGTCCCGGTCTTAGCAGTTAAATAAGCATAAAGGTTAGCAAATGTATAAAATTGAATGATTAAAACTAAAGATTAAAAAAGAAATAGAACTATTTTTTAATCAGATTTATATCATCAATGATATTTTATCTACTGATTTCAGCTAGGTAGGACATCAATCACCCTAAAATGTCCCCACAACTGGGACACAGGCCTTCTCTGTGTGAGAGGGTTTGGGCCATATTCCACCAACGCCCAGTACGGATTGGCGGATGTCACATATCTACGAATTTTTGGTTCTAGAAATAAGAATAAGAAATTTTATTTGCACATTTTAAACATGTGGTGAATTTGCGCAACAGGAAATGCCGGTTTCCTTCTGATATTTTCCTTCGCCGTTTTGGGAGCAAATGATGAAATAAAATAAAGAAAATAAAGTGCCTGGCTGGGTTCGAACTCACGATGGCCACCACTGCTCTCGATCGCTCTAGCTAGGTAGGACATTTCGTCTTAATTCAATATCTTGTTACTAAGCATTTATATTCCTGATCAACAGGCATTACTAGAAAAGTTACTACTCCTAATAGAGATTAGTGTCGTACCAATGTAGGAATGAGCTAGAAAACACTTAAAATTAATCTATGTAACTACTTTAGAGTTATACTTTTCAAGATTGTGCGTCTTTCTTGCTAGAACGATCTCGTACAACCAACGATATGTATTAACTATAGCCGTTTTGCAATAAAAGGCAATGTCACTTTAGACATAGCCTAAAGCTCTGAACCACTTATTGCATTTCTAACTTTATTTCTACTTTGCTTAAGTTCTTTTTACAAAATTGTCAACTTAGCACCGGACTACGTTGTCAGTTTTGTAAAAAGAACTGCATTTCTTTGAGTTCTGAATTTAAAAACTGTCTTGGTGGTTTAAAACAGAAATACAAACCTTTTTTTGTAATAGGTAGGAGTCGCTCCTCATATTAGTCTATAAATTCTCTACCATTTCTCCCAATCTTGTTTTCTTGTTTATCTTGATAAATATCATTTATGTATATCTAACGTATTTCTCCAATCGTAATTTGCTAATAAATAACGTTCAGTCATTATGGTATTCGTTACCAGCCTATGTAAGATCACTGTCTAACATAACATTCATTTCATCGTAACATTTCGGTTCCTTTCATCAATATCTTCTCACATTATCATTAATTATTATTTTTTCAGTTAATTGAGTGATACTAGGGCAAATATATACATCCAGACCAGCCGAGACCAACAGCTGGACGTACTTTTCGAGGCATGGACATGAAAAGATGGTCACCCGTCCATGGACCAACCACGGTTAGCATAGCTTGACCTGTGCGATCGGTATTTCTTACGGACGAATCCCTATATTCAACCATCCTTTCGTAAAGAAAATGATTAGGTCGAATATTAATAAGGATTTGGACAAAGTTTTTAATTCTGCTTTCATGGTTTAACAACTTAAAAATGTCGCAATTTGTAGAACCATCCAGCATACCCGACAGTAAGTGGTCGATATAATGGCAATAAACATTATTAGTGACAGAATTTGAATATTGAAGCGGTAATCAAAGAGAATGAGGGCGTTCACACGTCCAATGAATATTTTATTACACCAGGAACGTATTACATAATATACTTATATATTGGCGTAATACAATACATGATTGGTATTTGTATACCTATATGTATTGCTAATATTATTCTCTACATTGAAATAAAGCTTCTTAATTTAATCTAAAGAAAATGTTGATAATCTAAAGACAAGAAAAATAACTCATCAAATTCACTTCTTAGTATTTGACTAAATAGTAATCTCTAACCATTTTTCAGTGGCTGATGACGTCATTAGGATCCAAGTCAAACTACACTAAAGTAAAGTAAGGTAAAAGTAAAAATCGTTTATTTCAACATTCAAAATTACATATAGAGGTACCATTGGTAGGAAACTAGGCACAGCCTTTATCTTGGGTACCGTTAGATAGGTACAATACTTTATTAATGTTTAACTAAAATAAAATAAAAGTAGAAATTGGCTACACCAAATTCAAACAAACTAATTATTTGTGGGAAAACTAAAATAAATTCTTAAACTAATTATAAAGAAAATATGTGTATGTGCGGTAAACATGACACAAATTAAAAACCAGACTCGCAAAAATAAAAAAAAAACTGGGGGAACACAAGAAAAGAAAAGGACGGAATGAAGGGAAAAAAAATATAATCTAGGTCTATTAGATATTTTTTGATAACCTTATTAATCAATCTTCTCAGCCACTGTGAATCTCGTCCCGCCCTCAGCCAAATTACGTCACAACACTCAATAAATTTTCTACTGAGTTTCTAAGCTATAATAATAGCTAACTTAGCTCATATTGTAACCTACGCGAATGCACATGTTTAATTCAGCGACTATTCCTATGCTAATTCAATCGGTTCCAGCTCCTTGTCTATGCTATTTGACAGTATTGTCATTGCATTAACAAATTTTATAGTTAATTCGTTGCTAAGCAACGTAATTAGCTGTTTAGTTGGGATTTATTTTGAGAGAATGCTTTTGATTTGTAATCCTTGGAAAAAACCTTCATTGAATTGCATGGCATCCATACGTACCTATCTGACTAGTATACATTTGTAGACATGATCTGACCAAGATTATGTCTGGTCTATAATGAAAGAGACGAGCTTGAGGTGCTAGATTAGTGACAATTGCGTGTACTGACGGGACATGTCCACTCAATCTGTGTGGTTCTTTCCTCAAAAGACCATTTCAGAAAACAATCTACAATGATCTGACCAAGATTATGTCTGGACTTTAAAAGAGACTGTGACCTCTGAGTTTGTTTCGGCTTTTCTTCTCAGAGTAGTCAGGAAACGCTGACCTCATCTAGTTTTTAAAATATGACTGACGCGTAAAAGTGTTTCAACCAACCTTTTTACAAAAATGAAACAATTTATAATTATCATTAACTAGCTTTTGCCAGCGGCTTTTCCCGCGTATAAAACGTATAAACCTTCCTCTTGAACACTATCAATAAAAAAATCGCATCAAAATCCGTTGCGTAGTTTTAAAGATCTAAGCATACATAGGGACAGACAGAGGGAAGCGACTTTGTTTTATACTATGTAGTGAAGTCGTCATGTCAATCAAGTGTTTAAATTAAAGTGAATTTTATATAAGAATCTTGTAGGAATATAACTAGAAATTGTCTGCTTTGAGATTTCGTATTTAGTTAACTAGAATTATACCTACACAATAATAAAACCCAACTACTGAAAAATCACGCACCAAAAAGTAAGAAACAAGAAAATTTGCTCATCTGAAATTTGTTATCTACAAACTTTTCAATATGTAACATTTATTTCATTTCAAATTCATAGTGATATTCCGAGGAAAGCCAAGTTTTTTTTTTTTGCTGGATGTGAAATCATCTTTTGACGTCTCCCGCTCTTGGGCGGAGCTAGAGCGTGTCAGACTTTTACTGGCTAAAACCCACCCGTGTTCCTTCAGTTGCCCATGTGCCAGGGTCACGGTATCTCTTTCGAACAATCTCGCGACCCACGGCAGGCACACATACTTTAATGTATTTGATAAAAAATCATAGTGATATTCCGAGGATAGCTGTGCCCATATGCCAATTTGTCTTTAATCCTTTACAAACCATTTACAATATATTCTAACATGTTGATGTTCATTTGTCAAATTATTGTAAGTAGTTTAGAAGTTATGAGGGAACAGATGAACATAAATACATACATGTGCACCGATCAATATCATAACTCTCCTTTTTGCTTTTCCAAAGTTTGGTAAAAATTGTCTTATTAAATATGGAAATAAAGCAGTTATTTTATTTCATGCTGTCAGTTACCCATTAAGTACTAGTCTTTATCATTCCGTGGGTACTAAGAGCGATGCCCTAAGCCCGTCCTAGCCAGATTATATCCCGAATACCTAGCAACAGGCTGAAGTACTAGTCGAGACGAAAAGCGCTCTGATTTGATTTAAAACCGTCTACAGAAGTTGTTTAAGGGCGTCTCGAGGTTAGAAATAATAGAAAAATCCTCTCCACCCCCTCTGCCCGCCTCCCAACCGTCACCCTCTGAGCGGCGCCCTCCGACCTTCCCCAATGTCCTTGTCAGGGTTAGGTCAATAACAGACTCTCTAGAGAATACTATCTCAGATGGCTATGAATTTTGAAATTTCAGTTTTAACGTTTTAATTTGAATATTGTTATCGAGTTTGTGAAATATGGGCGTATTATATGTAGGTATACCTCTAGCCACCCCTTTTGGGAAACAAGGCGTGAAGTTATGTTATGTAATCGAGTTTTTTTTCCAATTTTCTTTGTAGCGAAATTACTAAGAGCTTTATTGCCCTCTGTTTGCTGGGTTAGCAACAAGGTAGGTACAATTAAAGCGTTTAAATACTTTTTTTTTGACGTAGCTGTGTATACAAATAAAGCAAAACACAGATTTCACTAAAGCCAAAATCAGTGTCGCTTTAAGGCACCCACAAACAAGCGCGACGAGAATCTCGTAGAACTATTTCAATGTAACCTTCATGAAAAATGTTCCACGAGAGTCGCGAAGCGCCTGTCTATAGAAGTCGATTGGATTTTTCCACGTCAGACGCCTTTAACTGTGACCAGACTTAACTAACTTGACGTTTATTCTGACTGGCCTGTTAGTCTAGTGGTTAGTGATCCTTACTGCTAAGACTGAGGTCGTGGGTTCGATTCCCACCAAGGATAAATCTTTGTGTGATGAGCACAATCATTAGTTCTGTGTCTGGGTGTAATTTATCTATAATATGTATGTATTTAGAAATATATAAGTATGTTTATCAGTTGTCCGGTTGCCATAGTACAGGCTCTGCCTAGTTTGGGATCAGATAACGTTTTGTTGGTTGTCCTAAGATATTATTATTATAGATATTATTCGTACATACGCAAAAAATCGCGGCGGATATTTTTCGTGTACAGGATTTTCTATTCTCGTTGTTGAATCGTGCAATGAGAATCCAACAGAGTAATAGTAATAGATCTTTATTTCTCTTTTCACAAAGGCTCACATAGTTATAAACACAGAGACAATTATTATAGTATTTTATAAAATGCAATGATAAGATCCTTTGTGAGAGACTGGTGTCCATATTAGGATACCCTGTGTACCTGATCAACAGGCTCTCACCTCGAAATAAATATAATCAACATTAAAGTGGTACAATTTTTTAAATCTAGACAAATTAAATAATGATGAAGAAAGAAAAACCAGGCATGTTGAACTTAATTAACAAAAAAAAAAGAAACTTTTTTTAGAGAGACTGTCTCTCAGCGCATCGAAAATCAAACGGTGAAATGTTATACTGTTCGGGTTTCAACTCTTCAACCTAATTTTAATTTCAATCTAATGCCAATACGATTCCAATGTTAATTTTGCATACACGTAATTCGGTACTCTTGAAAGCAATAGTGTCAACATTGGAACAACAACAACGCCCGATCTCGATTCCACTTAGTTCTAAAAAGTGGACACCCAATTTAAACACATTTTGGCGCTAGCGTCAAATTCGAAAATACGAAAAGTTCCAATTCCAATGTCAATCGATCGGAATTAAAATCAAGAGTAAGCACCCAGTGCCTTCAAGATTCAGTTCGTGAAAGAATTCCGCCACGATTTTATTACGTCTGCGGAACGTAGGTTAAGGTTAGAAAATTATGTTTGGTGGAAGATAAATCTATCAAACTGATACACTAATAGTTTCTAGTTTCATAATAAGCCTATAATGTTCCCACTGCCGGGACACAGGCCTCCTCTGGTGAAAGGGAGTTGTTGGGCCATAATCCACCACGCGGGCCCAGTGCGGGTTGGTAGATGTCGCGTGTCTTCAAATTTCTGGTTCTAGGACATGCCGGTTTCCTCACGATGTTTTCCTTCACCGTTTTGAGAGCAGTGGTGATGAAATAATTTGCACAAAGAAAAGCGCCTGTCTGGATTCGAACCTGCGCCCTACAACTCGTAAGTAACTGGGCCACCACAGATCTTTTAGTTCCTAGTTTATTATTACACAATAATAATGTTACACTAATTAAAATGCTACACAAATCTTAAATAAATTAGTAAAAAGTACGCAAACTGGTTTGGAAATATTCATGGTTTTATCTCGCTCTAAGAAATGGAAGCTATCGCGAATGCTAATAGTTTATTTATAAAAAATTAACGTGTTTTTTTTATGAATAAACTAGTTTATTTATTATTGCGCAATTTACTTCTGTTAAGCATGGAGATTTTCCTACTTACATTTATTATAATAACATAACAACACGCTTTAAGCCTCCAAAGGAATAGGCAGAGCCGTACCTATTTCACCAGTTCTATTTATGTCCCCACTAACGTTTGCCAGCGACTTCGCCCGCGACGAGGTCGAAATTATCCTGCGGGAACGTACTACCGGGATAAAAAGTACTCTATGTGTTATTCCAGGTTATAAACGATCAGTGTGCCAAATTTCATCTAAATCGGGTCAGTAGTTTTAGCGTGAAAGAGGAACAAACATCCACACATTCATACATTCAGACATCCATACATACAAACTTTCGCGTTTATAATATTAGTAAGATGTAGAGCCTACTGCCAGCAATCGGTCACAAATCTAGACTCCCGACTGCTACTAAGACATTCCTAATGGAAAAAAAAACTCTATTACACACTAACCGACCAGGGAATCCAACTCAGGACTCATTAGACCAACGGTGCAGTCCATTTACTGATCCATTAGAGCCTAAAATATGCATCTGCCAAATCATACATTTCAGAAGAGTAAAAATTGATATTGTTATTTTTTTGTGTTTTAAAATTACTTTATTGACATTATCACAGCAATAATATATTATTATTATAGTTAATAATTTATTGCTGTATCTATCGGTGCACTAAGTCGAGTTCTTCTTTGTTTGTCTCACATTATAGATCAGGTTCATTGACTCATTTGTTGAATAAACACAATACATAGCATAGGAACAGAAGATTCATTGCCTATTTATATTGCCGTCCGTTGCTAGGAATTTAGGTCTAGCCAATAAACGTAGTTTTTGCTGAATAACTCTGGCTGGAGAATTTAACTATTTCTATAGTATTGTAGGTATATTTTAGAGTATCGTAATTTGAATACATTCAACTTGGTAGTTTATTTAGGTTAGAATATATGAATGTAATGGTAGACTAATATTCAGTTTGTGTTTTTACTGTTTAATTTTGATAATCAAAAATTAATTCTTAAGTCAGAATTCCAGTTTAAAAGGCTACAAATTCAATTGGTCTAGTGGTCGCAAGTGCTTCTGCTGAACATGATGTCCTGGGTACGATTCCCACGTGGTTCTGTCTGTAATGTCTAAGCAAGCCGGGATCGAGATTTGTGCCCGCTTGATAAAAATAGGCTGTCCACTATTACATGGAACTAAAAAATAACTAGCGAAATGTAGGCGTACCATACAAACACCTCTGCCCAACCTTTCGAGGGGACATGGCGTGATATTATGTTATGTAGAATATCTGCTAGTACATACCATCTAAACTCCATCCCTTCCTAACATAAACCAGAGCATAACATTCATCGAAGTTAAAATTTTCCTGCAACAAAACTAGATGGATCAAAAACCTGTAAAATCAAGAATTAATTATTTATATCGGAAGGCACAAGATACCTGGCGTGTTTGCAAACAACGCGGGTACGTATCGGCGAGGTACCTGCAGGTCGTCGCCGTCACCATCGGTCGTCGTTCGCCGGTCGACGGCCACGACCTTGTGTGTCCTGGCGCAGATAACTAGACTGTTGGCTGTGTCGAGATAAGTCTTTACCTTTTATGTGTTTTTAATGTTTTGTAGACTCGAGTTTGTCTGAGGAATTAAGTTTGTTGAGAGGATTTTAGATGATTAGAAGAAAAATACTCATTATTATTTTTCGGATTCGGTTTACGAAATCCAATGAGTAAAAATCAACATAACTATAATAAAAAGCTGAAGAGTTTGTGTTACTGTAGATACTATTTATTTGTTAAAAACATTTTTTTTTAATAGTGTCAAAATACTTTTGATCCACCCTATAATCATTTTTTTTTTATTAAACTTTGTTTTATTGCAAAAAGGGCCGACTTTATTACTATTACTGTAGAACATTAAATGTCTTTCAATATAATAAACTAATAAATTTTATACTTTGTATTTTTTTTAATTCATTCAACTAATATAATTGTCAAAATACTTTTGAGCGCTACTGTATGTGGGGAACAAATGTCTGGCCATGCCGCCTCCGCCGGGTCCCTGTAGAAGGGGCAGACCCAAAAAGTGCTGGCTTGACTTCGTAGCGGATGACATGCGTACCAACAAACTCACCGTAAGGATTGCACAAGACCATCCGAAGTGGAGAGCTAAAAGCAGGAAAGCGGACCCCGGGCTCCGAAAGGATGCAACCGGGATAACGCAAGGATGATGATGGAGTACGTTTATCAAGGAAGACGCAGATAAGCTTTATGACAGCACGCTAAAACACTTATGGGCCGGGCAGAAAGGAAAAGTTAGTAAGAACGCAATGTGAAAACGAAGTTCTCTAACTTCGTTACCAATTTACGTTCTTCAGGCGGGGAACATAATTCATGCGGATGAAGACGAGGGTAGAAACTAGTATTAACTAAACGTAACAGTCAACAACAAACAAAAAAAAAACATTTTTTTTATCATGGCACGCAGGCAAATAGAAAATACAGCACTAATTTAAATTACACCGAACACTGTCTCACCAAAACTTTCTTTAATTGCTAATTTAGCTTCAATACAATTCCTCGTTTTCCTAATTCCAAATCCAGTGATCTAATTCACAAACTTAACCCAGATATCACATACCATCATAACATATTTCAAACTTAAGCAAGAGTTAGCAAATTAAATTATAATACCTAAGTACACGGGCAAGGTTATTAGGTATTTTGCTAGGAATTTAAATCTCATTTCAGATAGCAAAAACACAATAATGTACCATTTATTATCATCAGTGAAAAATATATACAGGGTGTCAAATCAAACTAGCCAGCTATACTTTACCTGTGTGGTAACGATATCGAGAACTAATGAAATATAAAAAAATAACAACCGACTTCCTAAAAAAAAACACTACGAAGTGAAAAATAACTTTAATTTCGGAAGTCGGTGTCTTAGGATCTGTATTTATTAGGTCCCACCAACCTAGGTTGTTATTTTTTTGTAAAAAGTTTTTTAGTTATGATAGACACCCCGCACTAATCTAATCGCGTTAATCGTGCATTTGTCGTGCAAATACTTAATGCAAATTTAAGACTTATATGGTTTTCATATAGATCCCATTGTCCGAATGGAACCAAATTAAAATGGGACCACACGGGAAGCACCAGCTTTCAAGTAAAAATCAAAAAGAATCATCAAAATCGGTTCACCCAGTCAAAAGTTATGAGGTAACAAACATTTTTTTCGGTTAAAAAGGAAAAACACTTTTTTTCATCATTCTAACTTTGTGCAAAACTTTAAATGACTCTGACGTGTAGGGTCTGTGATACCTGTTACCTGAACCCCTGCCATTGCAGCCAATCAAACGATTGTTATGTTTTGTTTTTTGGAAATTCCTTTTTTTTTTGTTCCATTAGTTTACGATTTCAATACAATAACACGTGAATAAAGTATTGCCAGCTAATTTAATTTGACGCTGAATTATTATCATTTATAATTCAGCAGTGAACACCACACACAAGAGCCACATTTACAAGAGTCATCAACTCATCATACAGTAACTAACACTTTATTTTTACAGCTGTGTCTTGATTACCTGTAAATTTTATTCGTTTTAATATTATATTGTTCAGTGTTGCTGTTTTTCTGTATTTTTCTTCATTAATCTATGACTCTGTGTGACTGTGTCATTAGAGTTTAAAGACAAAGATTTTATTATAATTTGATTTAAGACATTTATTTCAGACGTTGTCCATATACTAATAGTAAGTATATAATATTGACTTGTATTTTAGAGTATTGTTCTTGTGTAAAATATAAAGTGTTGTCAAAACTTGGTGATATGAATACTGATGTCAATTGATGGAATTTTGTGCCTGGACTCTACAATTGTAAGTACCTTAGTGAAGAAAATGCTTTTTAAATGTTTTTTTTTTTTACAATAAATGTACACACCTATTCAATATTTTAAACCTTCTGAATGTAATCTAAGAAACTACAGTGTATTTTACTCAATGACGTATACACTAAGTCACTTTTGTTTTGTTCGCTACGCAAAAACCAATATGGTTGACTATTTGAGAACGTTGTGCAAATGATTACACAACAAATGACCTTGCTGAAATACCATTGTCAGCTTATTTTACCTACAAAACCAGGTGTTGGACAGTTATCTGCTTTTGTGTGCTTACAAATATTTATTTATTTATTTAATACTTAAAGCACTAAAAATATACAGAGACAGACTTAATGCCATAGGCATTTTCTACCAGTCACCTTTGGGTGATGCAGAAACATACAGTGGTAGGTGTAAATATATGTTGTAACTTCTACTGTGAATATTAAGCTTCTTGATCCTTTGTGAAGTGTTTGACTATTTGGGATACCAAAGGGGTAATTGCGTAACACACTATCAGTAGGAATGGCTTACATTTTGACAGTTCAATAACATATATTGCGTTACTTACGTTGTTGAGCTGACATATGTTTTTTTAATATATGCAGCAATGGAATAGCAATATCCTACAAAATGATTCAGATTACAATTGATAGTGTGTTACATAAAATTGGAGTGCAGTTTTTATACTAAGTCAAGCAATTAAAACCACCCGTGTAAATTGTCCATCATATAGAAAAGGATTTTCATAGTAAATGAAAATCTTTTCATTCAATTGGTGTTTATTTATTGTTTACTTAACTTATCATAATCATAGATATCAACGTGAAATAAAATACTGTGACTAAATACATTACACACACAAATGTCAAATTTCAGAGAGCTAGTAGTAGAGCCAAAACCAATTTGAAAAAATAAACTTTTTTAGAAAAATAAAAAACCAAATTCCTTTAAAAAGTGAAAAATAACTGTCTTAGGATCGATATTTTTTTTTTTTGCCACCGACTTCTGAAATTAAAGTTAATTTTCACTTTGTAGTGATTTTAAGAAAGTCGGTTTTTTTTTTCAAACATGTATTTATTTTTAACTTTTTAGTTTTGGTATCTACCCGGCACTTATTACTATACCACTACTGGCCAGGTGAAATTTAAGACTAATATGGTTTTCTCATAGATGCCATTGTCAAAACTGGCCCGTATTGATATGGGACCACATGGGAAGCACCACCTGTCAAATAAAAAAGAATCGTCAAAATTGGTACACCCAGACGAAAGTTCTGAGGTAACAAACATTTTAAAAAATACAGTCGAATTGAGAACCTCCTTCTTTTTTTGAAGTTGTTTAAAAAACTGACTTTGAACTCCAAACTCATGCTGGCAAGATGTTATATGCAATTCATTTTCTATTTATGTCTACATAATGCCAAATTGCTAACAGTGAAGATGTAATATTTCGGACTAGATTTTACCAGTGGCTTCACTCGCGTCGAGGTAAAAAATTATCACATCGGAAGGTACAACCGGTATAAAAAAAATGTGTTAGGTTAGGTTAGGTTAGTTCAAACTGTCTCTGTTCCCAATTTCATCCAAATCCGTTTAGCCTTTTTTTCCGTGATTGAGTAGTAAACATACATACGTTTTTACATTTACAGTATTTAAAAGCTGGATAAAATAGGTATCTATTATTTCAATGTCTACAAAATCCACAAATACACATAAAAGAAGATTACCTGTCTGCGGTTTTTGACGTGGAGATATTATTTGAAATGAATTTTGACAAAATGTAATAAATTTGGTATCTGAGAAATATAATACAAATAGATATATAGATAGGAATCCGTTGATTGATTTTAAAACAACTGGTATAAAATGATTGTGATCATAGAATCTATTTCTTTAAATAAAAAAGCCGTACCATTATGTCGAACACACTAATAATCGCAATTTTAATCATTTTGAGGGATATTGCAAATCCATTGCTTACTAAATAGTAATGTACGAAAAATTCGTCTGTTCACCAACGTAATGAATGTTGTTGAACTGTCAAAATGAAAGCCATTCCTACTGTTAGTGTGTTACATATGAAGGGTGTTCGCGAGGACCGATGCTTGCCAGGGTCGCGAGATTTGTTCGAAATAGTTACCGTGGCCCTGGCGTAAAGGCAACTGAAAGAACACGGGTGGGTTTTAGTCAGTAAAAGTCTGACACATCCTCCCGCTCCGTCCAGGGTGCTTACTCTTGATTTTAATTCCCATCGATTGACATTGGAATTTTGACGTTTTGTATTCTTGAGTTCGACGCTAGCGCCAAAATGTGTTTAAATTGGGTGTCCATTTTGGAGAACTAAGTGGAATCGAGATCGGGCGTTGTTGTTGTTCCAATGTTGACACTATTGTTTTCAAGAGTACCGAATCACGTGTATGCAAAATTAACATTGGAATCGTATTGGCATTAGATTGGAATTAAAATTAGGTTGAAGAGTAACTCCTCTGAACGGGAGACGTCATTAAATGATTTCCCGCTCAGAAAAAAAATGTGTGTTATTTAATTACCCCACTGATAAATATTTTGAATTTCTGAAAACTTTTCTTCGCTTTATTTCCACGCCATGTGTTAGGTGTGTCAATTATTTTACAGATGATGTTAATGTTCTGGTCTACTCATCCGGATAATTTCAATAATCATGTAAGCGCTGCACCTGCACTGGAAATGTAAAAGGGATCATTCACTTTTTGAAAATTGCAAATTTATTTTACTAAAAAAGTTCTACTGACTTATTTGCTTAAGCCCGAAGATATAATACATATACGGTAAGTATTCTGCGAAGGACAAAAGTTGTAAAGGTCGGTGTTAACTTACTATCAAATAGAAAAAAGTGCCAGGGTACCACGATTTTTTTTTCTTGTATTTTTGCAATTTGCAGGTCAGAGTTAGACTGTATGTTGAACAAACATATGATTCACGACTATGATATGTACGTTTTGATATAAATATAATCTTAAATATAGCCCTCTAAGCTCAGAAATTGCTTCTTGGCACTGAGCTTTAAATTGCCAAAACGCAAGAAAATTTTAATGTTGTTTTTGGTTACGATAAGATTTTTTTTAATACCATATATTAATTTACTCTGAGCCATTAAAGATTTCTTCTGAATTTTATTACAAGACTAAACAACTATTTTTAATATTTTCATGCTCAGTTATTTTGTTTTCATGTCTTATCTAGAATATTCAATTATTTTTATCCAATGAGTTATTAATTAATGTTTTGCGTTCTTTAGGAGAATAAATACGTTGTTCATTTAACACGTTAACTGCCATGGTTAAAATCAGAAAAATAAAAAATGTACTTAGTGTTTAAATCACTTTAAATCGAGTATTTATTCCATAAAAAACATTATTTATTCCTAAAACAAACAACATGGCCGCCAGGCAGCAACGAAATGTTCAGATTTTGTATGTGTTGTCGGTAATGTAGTCCGACAAGGCCTGAATGGAACGAAAAGGGTCGGACACATAGTCCGACATGGCAGTTAACGTGTTAATTATTTCTGTTTAAAATACTGTCCTTTTAAATGTGATTTGAGACTTTATTCTCATAAGAATAAAATAAATCACTCATATGACAATTATTAAAACTATAACCAAAAGCCAATACTGTTAGGCAGTGGGTATTTTACATTTTTTTTAATGGCATTTACATGCGATCCAAATGGTACGTTCTATTTATAAATTAGTAATTTATTAATTCCTTAAAAATTTGACTCATTTTAAATGTCATTATAGGTTAAAAGACATTCTTCAAAAATTAATATTAATATAATCATAGGTCATATCGATTTTGCCGCCTCAAATTAAAATAAATAGCACATAAGAGGCATAATAAATAAATGTATCGATATTCATCCGTGTTTTTAATGCATTTTTAATGTCTACATTTTGTTATCTAAGTTTAAATACTTCCTTGTTCATTATTCACTGCTCAGGCGCCGGTTTATAATAAAATATTCTGATGTATGTTTGTATAAATTCTCCTAACTTTGAGGACATATTCAAACCTGAAACAGATTATTAGAATATAGAATCAAATTACTCACAAGATGAAGCAGTTTTTGATTGGGAGAAGTGTGAAATTGACACCAATTTACCGCCAATTCTTACAACTGTTAAAAAATTACTGTTGTAATCAGTTAAACGTACAATTGAAGTTGTCAATTTTTACAAATAATTTCCTTGTTACATAGCTTCTGAAGTAAATACATTATTTTAATTTCAGCCCATATTTTTCTTCTTCTAATTCCGGGCTAATTCTATTTAGATTGCTATCGACATGCGAAGCAGAAAAACCCCATATTTTAGAACTATATATATCGACATTTATAAATAATATATAAGTACCAAGATAAACATGAATCTAATTCAATTTCAAAAAAGATTTTGAGTTTTTAATTTTAATATAAATTGTGACTGATATGAAACGAGATTCACGATAAACCATTATTCTTTATGAGTCTTGCAAAATAATTAATTACCGACCTTAATGTTGCAGCGAGGCATAATTTCCAACAGAAGAAACATATTCAATGCTTCTTCGATTCCCGCAGAGCTAAGGATCGGTTCAGCTCAAGAGAATCAACAATATGGTACTGCGGTCATCCATCGTGCAGCAAAGCTGGAGGTTCCTACTTATGGCCCCAGCATCATAGAACAGAAGGAGATTGAGACGCTAGTGATGAAAAGAAATTGTAAGTACTCAACAAGTCTACAAACATGAAGGTAACAAAACCAGTCTAAACATAATTGGTTATTCCTTAAAACCTTGTTCGCGCTACGAAAAAGTTACAACACAATATGTCTTGCCAACTTATCTCCGCTATATGTAATCGAAACATTTTTTCTGCAATGCTTCTGATTCACAAATGAAAATAAAAATAAATAAATATCTTAGGACAACCAACACACCGTTATCTGATCCCAAACTAAGCAGAGCCTGTACTATGGCAACCAGACAACTGATAAATATACTCATATATTTCTAAATAAATACAAATTATAGATAAATTACACCCAGACACAAAACAAATGATTGTGCTCATCACACAAAGATTTGTCCTGGGTGGGAATCGCCCCCACGACCTCAGTCTTTGCAGTCAGGGTCACTAACCACTAGACTAACAGGCCATGCCAGTAATAGTTTTATCATTACAAAAACACTAGAATTACTAACTAAAACAGAAAAATCAATGCCTCGTAGGTCGCAAGTGCTAGATACTGCTGAACAAAAGGTCCTGAGTTTCGAATCCCAGGTCAGACAAAGTGTCATTAGGTTTAGCTTCAGGAGATTTTTAGTAGCAGCTGAGAGTCTAGATTTTGTTAAATTTTATTTCGGTACCCCAGAGTAGGTCTATAATCTGTCCAACAAATGATATTTTTACACGTTTTATATTAGCTTCACTTGTATGTTTGTTTGTAACCGACTCCTTATAGCGCGATTTTGACCCACTTTAAACAACCCGATTTCATTCAAACTTTGCACACCTGTCAACGACCGATGACAATGCAATAATTTCATAAATTTATGCTATTACCCTTGCCAGCGTTACCAGGACTGCAAAAAAACTGTCTTCGAAAACTACGCTGACATACGTCACAAACTACGCTGACATACGTCTCAAAATTCGAAACACCCTAAAACGTAGAAAATAAATAATAGTTTAAAAAAAAATAAAAAACACGCTTCCATTGAAAACCAAACGAAAAAGTACAAAATAATGGAAAAAAAGCGAGGGGTGCCTGATATCAATAAAAAATATCTTAAAAAGCACCCCACGCTTTTTTTTCCATTATTTTGTACTTTTTAGTTTGGTTTTCAATGGAAGGGTGTTTTTTAGTTTTTTTTTAAAATGACCATATCAAAAATTCTACGTCTTGTTGTCATATTGTCATGAAATCAGTTACTCAGGTCTTATCAAATAATTTATTATACAACTTTTTGTATAAACATGAAAACACTAGGATTCCAACAATCTTTATGAAAAACGGTATTCGTTTTTAGAAAAATGGGCCGGGTAGGTAAATCGGCCGTATTTTTTAAATTCGTTACACCAGACTGGTCCATAAACTTTTCATCGAATGTTAACTTTTCAATCAGAAAATCTACGTCACATTTATTCTCTTTTGGTCTTATCAATTAAGTTATTTTTACAACGTTATGTACCATTTTACTTGTTGGTCGTCGGTTGTAAGTTATAGTAAGCGAGTTCAATTCTGGGTCAAATGTAAATCAGTCGGTTACAATGTATTGCGGTGGCAGTTGCTTAAAGTATGCGTAATATTAGCGAGTGGGTGACGTAAAACAGATTTATTTTTCATTTCGTTGAAGTTTTTTGGTAATTTATTTATGTAGTAAGTTAGCTTGGGTATGGGTATTATAGAAGGTAAAAGACAAGTTAAAATACTTAATGGATTCACAGTAGCATTCCATGTTTAATAATGAATAAAACTGATTAACCCTTTTGTCATGCAGCAGTAGGGACAGAGTTTCATCAGTATCACAAATGAGAACAGAAGGAGCACTAAGAAGCTATATTATTCAATAATTGGCTTTTATAATGGTTTCAGATGACAGTTTTATAGGTATAGGAGGACAGTGTAAGCCTGTCAAAAAGTACCAGGTACTTAATTAAATAGAAATTGGTCTACAAATCTATATTCTACAAGATTATAACGTTCTGTTCAGTTTTGAGGGGCTAGTGCTGAACCGGACGAATAGGTCAGCCAAAAATCACCTCTCCCTCTCTCCCTTACTTAATAAGAAGAATATAAACAATATAAATAGTTCAAAAGAACCACAAAGTACATATTACATTCACAATACAAATAAAAACTTATCTAGTTCAAACGCCAGAGCCGTTTCGCTGAAAACCTATAAAATGAGGCCCAACAGTTTTGTCGCTATTCAAACTAGTTAGTCTGTGTTAGTTGACTATTGTACTACCATTTTTCCTGTTTGCTGGTACAAAAACTTACAAAAGGAAGTAATGACCTAAATGTAGTTTTTACATATAGGCTATTTAGAAGAATATTTTTAGAATCTACTAAGTAGGACCAATAAGTGGAACTAAGAAGTTAGTAATAGCTGTTGTTAGTAAGCTCAGTAGGTTATTTGTTTTTGCATTGTGATGGCCATTAATACTGTATTTTAGATTTAGAATTTTTATTGAAAAACTGTTTTCAACAGAAACTTAATAGAATTTTCCAGGATAATATTGAGAAATAGAGGCAGAAATGGAATTTAACTTTCGTTTTCATGATTTTTAGGAATAAAAGATATAAAAGATAATAAGAAAGTTCTGAGAATCGCCAACGCTATTAGTACACTGAGTATTTATTTTAGCACGGAATCTTTTATTCCATACAGAATGTAATATCGAGTTCTTTAGATTAAATTCATGTATATAGGGTAAGTTTTTATCCAGTGCGTAAATTGTAACCATGAATTCAGCATATCATTCTAGGCCCCCTTGCGCAGAAACTTTTCGACGGTTTTACAAAAAAAAAATCAGCTGTTTCATAGAAAAATGCAGGGTCAAAATGTATGGAACAGCTGATTTTTTTTTTTGTATAACCAACGAAAATTTTCTACACTGGGGAGTCTAGAATGATATGCTGAATTCATGGTTACAGTTTGCGCAGTGGATAAAAACTTATCCTGTATATTTTGTAACCACTATGTCCTCTTAGTAGTTAAATAACCCAAAAACCATAATTATACATTTAAGAGAAACACGTTGTATAAAATGGAGAATCCATCCACGCGCTTGAAAACAATTGATAACCTCTACAATGTACCGAATGTACTAAAATGTCATCGTTCCCAATCAAATCCCAACTATTCACGACGAATCAAACGTTCGCATAGCCACACATATTAGGGCACATAAATGTTTATGTATCACATTTTTGCATGTCTGCGTATATTTATAGCAGTGGGCGGCGGTGTACTCGACCTTGCGCTCGAGACGAACCACGCACCACGACGCGAGATTTCACCTCACTAGTAGCGCCGCAATCGAAAAAATCAACATCCAATGCTGGGTCCAGTCAACAGCTTGAATCTGTCGCAGTTTCTACGCAGCAATGTATACCAAGTAGCATATGCTGGTTGGTACTGTGCGCGTTTGGTATCCGACGCGCGCCTCCAGTCTCGTTCGCCAATTTCGCGCACAAGTTCATCGACTTTTGACAAGGATGTATGAATCAAGTGTAATGATACGATACGGCATCGCTCTTTGTTCCGACCGGATGGTCGCCGCATTGTTTAAGGAACACTGACCTTATTTACATTGTCTAACGTTGTGTAGAATTCATTGAGTTGTGTAAATTGTAATCGTTTTAAAAATAATAATTGTAATAAATCACCCTTTTTTATTTATATAAAATCACATGGCATCAGGTTTGTTTTGTCTCATTGAGGAGTGTTAAGAAAACTATTTATTATAAAATAAATAAAATATTTTTGTTTGCAATTTGGTGTTTTATTTATTTTGACTACAGTTTTAATGGCAGCATAAATTTATTTTGATCTAGTGAAAGATGCCAAGTCTACAAAATCTGTACTGAGATATTCTTAATTACCTACACATTCCTTTGCGTAAACTATTGGTATTTTCGTAATACAAATTAAACACATACCTACATATTAGAAAACAACGATTTTACAATAGTTAACTATTTAGTTTTATAAATACAAGATAACACAAAAAGCAAATATGTTTAACGGACAATATTATGACCAAACCATTCGGTACAAAAGAGTTAAACTCACATAATTATGACACTTTCGTACCATTAAAGTTTCAGGCCAATAGGACATTGTATTTCAGGAATCCATCTTCATTGTAATTACATTCCTACCTACTTTCACACATTGCCAAAAAACAAATAGGTTATGAGAACATTTTACATTCATAGAAAATCATCTTGATTTCCGCCGGTCTATTCTGTAAAATGTCGCCGTGAAAACTTAGACGAAGCGAGCTCGAATTGAGCTGACATTTCACCGGATGCTAAAGATTGACAGCTCACTCCAAGTACAAAACGGCTTTACCCTGGTTACTATAATTTACAGATCTTTATTGGTTAAAATTAAGACTCTTGTACCTATCTTTGCCAATAATGAAGCCAAATCCTTATAGCGCTGCATAGTAAACCCTCACATATGGAAGTAGCTATCACAGGTAAAATTAGATTACGAATTTATATATTTATGCCAAGTTTGGGAATAAAATATGCTAACACTGGTAAGCAAAACGATTTGTTTTTGTTTAAAGGAACCGAGCATACGATAACTCGGTGAAATTTTTACAGAAAACATCGGATGTAGATTCCACATAAGTAATACCGCATCCAAAAACGAAAGCATCAATTAATACACTAGTCGCTCTCTGTAAGGAGTGTCACGCCTACATAGGCAATCAATTGTGTGTCCACACATACACACACAGACACACACACGGACACAATGAATTCATTCGACGGCCACCGCCCGATCGGGTCACCATGGGGTTTTGAAAAAAGAAGATAAACTATAAAAGTCAGAGAGGACGACTTTTGCGTTTTCGAAAGCAAGGGTTCGATGAAAAGGACAAAAAGGGATATTAACTGGGCATTGATTGGTCTGTTGACGTCAGTCTACTGAATAACTGAATATTTGTGACGGTGGAGGCTGGGTTTGAATTGTGGGTTCGATTTCTGCTTAAAATTAATACTTATTGACCCACGCAAGCACGCTATCCACGTCACAGCACGTTTTTGCGTAAGGCTATTTTGAAAATGCGAGCTTGACAAATGTTTGGATCATTCGGTTCTTATAAGCCTCTAGCGTCTAGACTTCAGTTTACCGATCCTCCTGCCTCGTCCGTCTGTTTGATTGCACGCGCTACTGTTAAGCATGAGGTCGTGGGTTCGATTCCCAGGTTAAGCAAAGAGTTATTGGGTTATTCCATTTTGGAAATATCTCAGTAGCAGCCCAGAGTCAGATGACTAACGAAACCCATCCTTCATGGTATGCACGTGCTTTTATGTTATCTTCAGGGAGCCAACTGTCTAGAGGTTTTTTATTAGAGGGGGGCCTGAGGTATGGGGGATAGGACACTTACCATCTCAGTGCCCTTTTTTTTTTTTTTGATCACGAGGTGGAAATCCTCATGGATGTCCTCCGCCCTGGGGTGGGCGGAGGGGTCTGTCAGACTCTTACTGACTAAAACCACCCCGGTGTTCCGTCCCACACCTACGTCGGGGACCACGGGAACCAATATGTCTTCCGCGATCCCCGACCGGTGCCGGCCCGCCTTTGCGGGCCTCCTCACGTTGGGGGGGAGTGAGGTGTTAAACTCCCCCCCATACATCACAGAGAGGCGCGCGTGGAACACTACGCGCCACCATCTCGGGTCCGTAGCAATAGGGGGCGACGGATAACCATCTCAGTGCCCTAAGTCAACCTCACCTGCTCGTGGTGCACCCTGCTGAACGAACGAAGCTCTGAAAACCGACAAATTGTGGGATAACCATTCCTAATTAAACTTCGCAGCTAAATGGCGCAGACTAGTGACGGCAGCAGCGTCATCAGTGCAAAAAGCTGTGATCTGGGATCGCCAACCCGCATACCCATCGTGGCAATTTTAGGCAAACCCTCCAATGGCAAGCCAAAATCCCACACGGCCCCCAGTTCGCCGCCTTGCTATTCCGAATTATGGCAGCGGTCACGGTAACGAACAATCCCCGGGTTACGAATAGCCGCGAAACACAACTGACCTTGGCGACGATTAACGGATGCACGTTATGGCTCGACGAACAGCTTTCATTGGAGAGACCTTTTTCCAGCAGTGGACTGATATAGGCTGATCGTGATGATAAGATGTGGCCAGTTTGTATGTATTTTATATATTCATCGGAAACCTGAAATGATAGTGAATATTTTATTTTGCTTCTAGCTTCTGTTCGCGACAGTTTTGCCCCTGACCTTTTTTTTGTGGGTGGGAAATCATCAAATGACATCTCCCGCTCTGGGTGAACGCACCTTTTAATCATAGTGTGATGTTATTTAGTCTTTTTCAATAAATAGGCTACTCAACACAAACAGATTTTTTCAGTTCGGACTAGTAGTTCCTGAGATTACCGCGTTCAACCAAACAAACTCTTCAGCTTTATAATATTAGTATAGATAGATTTTACTACTTCTTTTTTTTAATTGACAAGAATATTTACTGTATGGCGTATTGAATTACTTTAATTATTATGAATGTGAGGAATATGTGGGTTGTTGTTGCACTTTTGATCATGGTCTGGCAGTTTAAGTAGTTTATGCGACGTACCCAAATGTTCTTTCTTTAGTATTGTTAGTCAAATCGTTGAGTTCCTTAATTTCCGAGCTGAGCTGCACGACAATTGACAAATGCGTGCACTGAGTGGACAGGTCCACACATTCCGTGTGGTTTTTTCCTCAACAGACCATTTCAGACGCCAATCTACATGCTCTTCATATGATCTGACGAAGATTTTGTCTGTAGTTTAAAGGAGATTGTGAGACCTTTGAGTTTGTGTAGGCCTTTCTTCCCAGATTAGTAAGAGAGGAAACGCCGATCTCATTTAGTTTCTAAAATATGACTGACGGGTAAAAAAGTGTTTGTTATCATTTATGATAAGTAAGTAGATAGAAGATTACAGTACTTTCACAATCTGTAACTTGAAATCTAACATAAATTCAGCCTTCGATGTCTTTAGTGCGATAACCATTCGTTTGTTTGCCAAATTTATCTAGCACACGTGAATGAATTTTAATGGTTATAGTAGGACATACACGTGTAACTGAATGAAAAGTGAATTCTGTTCCTATAATAACATCTATCTAGCGGTCCCCCACATTACATTAAAATATTAGCTTTCTGTAATCCTACTTCTTATAAATTTTAACTGTGCCAAATTTCATACTCCTCCGTCAGCAGAATTTTCGTAAAAAGGGGAACCAATTGTAACTTAATACCGCGATTGAAAGCTAACAGTAATCAAATTAAAATACATTCTTTGTGGGCATGAAGTGGCATACACAAAAGTGGGATACCCTGTCAATTGCGTGACACACTGTAAATCAGAATCTTAATCATTTTGAAGAATAATGCTAATCTATTGGAAGGGCTTGTGGCTAAGTAATAACAGCTGCATGGGTTGATCGTTCAGGTTAAGCTACTCTTGCCGCGGTTGGTCTGTGGATGAGTGACCATCTTTACATACCAAAACCCTTCCATACCTCAGAAAGCACGTTAAGCCGTTGGTCCCGGCTGTCTTTCCTAGATCTTAGACAGTCGTTACGGGTTGTCAGAAGCCCAAAAGTTTGACAACCAGTCTTATCAAGGAGTATCGTATTACGCAGTACCTGGGTTGTGGAGGTCAGATAGGCAGTCGCTCCATGTAAAATACTGGTACTCAGCTGCATCCGGTTAGACTGGAAGCCGACCCCAACATAGTTGGGAAAAGGCAGGCAGATGATGAGATGAATGCTAATCTATTGCTTCACATATTCGAAAAATTATTCTGCTCAACTACCTATGTAAATAACGCAATGTATGTTTTAGAACTATCAACATGAAAGCCATGCTTACCTTTTGTAAGTGTGTTACGCAATTAAGACAACATACGTCACTCCGGTACTCCCCGAAGAGATAAGAAAGGTGAGATGATAACAGAAGCACACCCACATTTTAATGTCAATATTTTTCCGTCCAGTTTAGAATATAAAAAACTAAGCCTGCTGCTGCTATAATTATAATAAAACTTCACTCTTATTGTTTAACACACTATCAATCCAAATCTGAATAATTTTGGAGGATATTGCAACAAAATCAACAAAAAAAACATCAACAAAACAAACAGACAACAACAAAAACAACAACACAACAACACACAATATCACTATTAACAAAATTGAAAGTAATTTATTCAAACTAGGCTGAGAGTCAGCACTTTTTGAACGTCAAAATTACACAAGACAGTCCCCCAAAATGCCCGCCCTACACAACTTCCTAGGGAAGAAGACGTGTCGCAACAAACTCCCCAGCAGCCAAGCTGTCTCTTTTATTAGAATAACATGATTCTATACAATAATAAGTAATTAAGATTACGATACACGAAACATTAAGTTAAATTATTTGCCATATATCAGCTAGCACATGCCAATATATCAACAATAAATAATATTAAAAAAAAAAACTAAAAAACACGCTTCCATGGAAAACCAAACTAAAAAGTACAAAATAATTGAAAAAAAGCGTGGGGTGCTTTTAAGGTATTTTTTTATTGATATCAGGCACCCCACGCTTTTTTTCAATTATTTTGTACTTTTTAGTTTGGTTTTCCATGGAAGCGTGTTTTTTAGTTTTTTTTAAATATTATTTATTTTCTATTTTTTAGGGTATTTCGAATTTTGAGACGTATGTCAGCGTAGTTTGTGACAGTTTTTTTGCTGTCCTGGTAACCCTGGCAAGGATAATGGCACAAATTTATGAAATTATTGCATTGTCATCAGTCCTTGACAGGTGTGCAAAGTTTGAATGAACTCTGGTCGTTTAAAGTGGGTCAAAATCGCACTATAAGGAGTCGGTTACAAACAAACATAAAAATATACAAACATACAAGTGAAGCTAATATAAAGCGTGTAAAAACATAAAAACCAAACTCAAGCAGAAATAAATAATTTAATTAATCTTGTTGGACTATCAAATAAAAAATAATTTCTATTGTTAGAGTGTTACGAAATTACAAGAAAAAAAAATGTGTTTGAGTATGTGTAAATAGCTCACTTCCATATGATACTCCATAGTAGTAGTAGTAGGCCCTAGTAGCCCCACTTAGAAATTTGAAGACCCCCGTTCATTTACCGATGCTAAAAAAAAACCTATTTTAATTTATTTCTTATTTGCTGGGCAAACGTCATCTAAAACTATTCCAAATTACAGCATTAGTAGTTCTTGAGATATCCAGATGTGACTGACAGACGAACAGACAGACTGAGTCACACCATAAAGGTTCGTTTTTATCGTTTTGGTACGAAACACTAAAAATGAAGAAGAAAATATCCACGAAGAGATAAGAAAGGTGAGATAATTAGAGAAGCACATCAATATTTTGATGACGTTAATTTTTCGTCCAATGTTTAATATAAATATTAAGCCTGCTGATACTAGAATCTTAAAGGAGAAGCGACAGTGTGGCTCATGAAATTCAAATTTTCTACCGTTTATTGAAATTTGCAGGTCCATATCAGAATGAAAGTTTATTAAAATTTGATTCGTGACCGTTACAAATATGGCTTTACAGAATTATAATAATTAAAATTATCCATACAATCCTCTAAGTTCATTTAGTCCCATTGAATTACTGTTTCATGAAAAGGCATTTATATTTGTTACATTTTTTTTAAATCGTGACTCATGTGACAAAAAATCCGTTCGCATCGCCCGATCACACTTTTCGTAACGCACTTGTCACGCATTCACCAGCGTTCTCCCCAAGTCAAGCATACGTAAAGAAGTTTTACTTAAAAAATTGACCAACAAAGAACAAATTGCACAGAATCCTCACTACTACAAGTAATTACGTCCAGCACGCAAGTTCTGCTGTCGACATAATATGAAGCTACTTTTCCCTGTCAGCCTCACTTTACCTCACAACAATTTTCGGTGTTTCCGGTAGATATCATTTAATGTTTCCGCTATATATTACAACTTTAAAAGTAACAGACCGTATCGACATTAACATGGAGTAAATTGTTCTTGTTCTTCATTCCTGCTCTAACCTATACGTTGTCAGAATACGAATGGCCTTTAAACCAGACCTAGATAACAGGAGTGATTAAATTTTAGGCCCAAGGTCATGTAAGGGTCCTGCGAGGATGGGAAATTTGTTTGAAAGAGATACCGTGGTCCTGGCACAGGCAACTGAAGGAACACGGGTGGGAATTAGACAGTGAAAGTCTGACACACCCTGAGCTCCGACCAGAGCGGGAGAAGTCATTTGATGATTAACCACCCAGAAAGAAAAAAATAAAATCATGAAAGGGTGGAACAAACTTAAACCAACTATGTCTGCTGTAGCGCTGGCTCCACAGCTACCAACAACCGAGACAATTGTGTAACACATCACTACCAGTAATGGCTTTCATTTTTAACCGACTTCAAAAAAGGAGGGGGTTATCAATTCGACTGTATTTTTGTTATAATAGTTCAGCAAAATTCATTGCGTTTTTTACGTTGTTAGCAGACAAATTTTTCCAACATACGAAGCAATGGCAGGCGATGTCCTTTAAAATTATTCAGATTTATATTATTAGTGTATTAGATACGTAATTAAGGTGCTGCTTAAGCACTGGGATTGGGATAAACTTGAACATTGCACGCACAATGGTCCCCTCAAAGGACTAAGTGCGGAAACCAAGCCCCTATAACATAGAACTTCAACATTGAGCTACAAAATTCCCTATTTATAGCTACAATAGACTCAGCAAAAAGAAATCTAAACCTTTGGAGATATCTGGGACATACATAGAACACTTATTCGTGTCTCTCTTTACAGTCGAATAACTTTGTTATGTGTGGTTAATGAATTGATTTTAAGTTCTCATACGTGAATGTCGTTTGTGGCAAAAGAAGCATGTAAGCAGAATAAATGCTGTGAAAATGCATTCCTTGCGAAGAATGTGTGGTGTGACTATGAATGATACGCTGATGAATAATATATATATACAGCGGTGCGGTTTAAAAGAAGATGTAGTGGCGAAAATAAAAGAGTACGTTTAGATGGTTTGGTCATGTTAAGAGGATTAATGAACGACGGCTTACAAAAGGTATTTAAAAGGCAGAAGTAAGTGTAAACACCGGGAGGGGACGCACTAGAAGGATATATAGTGACCTTATTGGTGATGTTTTCAGAAAGGTCAGGTGCGTAGTGTCCGAAACCAGCGTGCGTATATGATCAAATGTATGAACTTAAACGACGCCATAAGAGTATGTAAGGATTGCAGCAGGTCTTGTTTCATACTTTCTTACTACTCCCATCGGATAAAACGCGTCAGTTTATGTATGTATGTCCTCATACAAAAAACGAAAAGAAAAGCCTTGCTCCAAGGAGTAACGTCTTTTTTTTCTTCTAAACCACTAGAAAACATGAGACAGCATTATACTCGTATTCAACCATTTATAACACGCCCTAATTCTTGTACAAAAATCTCAGAACAGTACTCTAGTAGTAGGCCTTCTCAAGATCTCTTCAAATTCCTTACATCCTAGTACAAATATTTTAATTATGCAAAAAAAAACTAGTGTTCGGGGCAGAACCGTTAGCAAATAACGATTTTCATCTAAAATATTTAATTTAGTATGTTCCAAGGTTTATTTAACTTGTGTATTATATAAATAATGAACTATTGAGACGGCGATTCTACTATGTTTAAATATTTGGTAAAACCTGATTATGTGTGGGAATTTTCTGTGCAGGAAAACGTCACAAAGACGACTGGACAACAACCGCCACGAACAGAGCAAACATGATGCTAGAAGTTCATGCGTGCCTGGTAAAGGCACATCTGTACCTAAGTAAAGGCTATTTCTGTATGAGGTTTAGCCCTGCAGTAAAAGCTAAATTTACCATTATGAACGTAAAATACACACATACATTAACTCAACCTTTTTCCCATGGGGGTAGGCAGAAACTATAGAACGCTACCTACTACGGGCTTTTTTTGGGGTGGGAAGTCACCAAATGACGTCTCACGCTCTGGACGGATCAAACGGGACGTGTCAAACTTTTAATGACTAAAATCCATCCGTGTTCCTTCAGTTGCCTGTATGTCAGGGCCACGGAAACTCTATCGAACTAATCCGCTACCCTGGGAGACCTACTACGAGCCTTACATACGCTTTTTACTTCGTTTATGTTCATACATTTGGTCATAAACATACGCTAGTTACCAGTACTACGCACCTGATCTTTCTGAAGAATATCGCCAATAAGGTTACTATATGTTATCCTAGGGCGTCCCCTTCCAGCGTGTCCAGTCACATCTGTCTTATAAATATAAATATCTTAAATATCTTAGGACAACCAACACAACGTTATCTGATCCCAAACTAGGCAGAGCCTGTACTATGGTAACCAGACAACTGATAAACATACTTATATATTTCTAAATACATACATATTATAGATAAATTACACCCAGACACAGAACAAATTATCGTGCTCATCACACAAAGATTTGTCCTGGGTGGGAATCGAACCCACGACCTCAGTCTCAGCAGTCAGGGTCACTAACCACTAGACTAACAGGCCAGTCAATATCTTTTGTTAGCTGCCCTTCATTCATCCTCTCAATATGACCAAACCATCTATAATATACTCTTTTCAATTTGTAATATGCACGTCAGTTAAATAAACTTTAATTCAAGTGTAATTAGTGTTCTTCTATTCCAAAATCCAAATCGTAAGTCATATATTGAAACTAGGCTGAGAGTCAGCAAGACATTGCTCGCAGAACAGATGGCCGATGGAGCCGAAAGGTTCTGAAGTTGCGACCGCGCAACGGAAGACGTAGAGTTAGAAGGCCAAGGACAAGGTGGACCAATGACCTTGTGAAATCCGCAAGATGCGGGAAGCTCAAAACCGGTCGAAGTGGCAGAGCTTGGGGGAGGACTATGTCCAGCAGTGGACGTCTTTCGGCTGAAATGATGATGAAACGAACCCGGAACCCAAGATCGCCAGCTGACCTTGTAACAAAAGGACTAGCTAAAACAAAATGATTTCGTCGTTGATGACCAGTAACACGCCGCTTCATAACCTCAAATTATTGTGACCCATATTACTAAATTGGCGGATATAATTTACATGTGCGAATCACAATGGCCGACACAGGGCAGCCAGAGAAATTGAATGTCATTGACTTCTGCCAAGTTATTTGGGACTTGCTCAGTGGTCAATCACTATAATAATAGGTACAGTCGTTTATAAAATGTAATATTTAACGTTAAAATAGCGCCTTAATGTCGTTGTCATAATCGGTCTATAATGTTCCCACTGTTGGGAAACAAGCCTCCTCTCTGAGAGGTTGTGGACTGTAATCTACCACGAGATATCACATGTCTTCGAATTATTGGTTCATGGATATTATTATTACCGTATTATTTTACGATTATTATTTTTTATTGCTCGAGTGAAGCTTAAAGCTATTTCATATAACTATCAAAGCATGACAGTTGTGATTTGATTCTAAGGCTAATAATACAGCCGCCCGGTAAGGACCAAGCTCGGGTCGACGGCGCGTAGTGTTCCACGCGCGCCTCAAAGAGATGTCAGCCACACTGAAGGGGTCTGCTGGGACCGATGCCTGCCGGGGTCGCGTGATTGTTCAAAAGAGATACCGTGACCCTGGCACATGGGCAACTGAAGGAACACGGGTGGGTTTTAGTCAGTAAAATTCTGACACGCCCTCCCGCTCCGCCCAGAGCGGGAGAAGTCATTTGATGATTTCCCATCCAAAAAAAAAAAAAAAAAAAGGCTAATAATACATGTAGGAATATATTATTATCCCTAGAATCCAATCACATTGGTAAATATGTATGTTACTGTATTATAAGATACCTGTTTATGTACTTGTGTACCTTTATTTATAATTCATTATGATATAGAGTCTATTTTTTATTTCTTTTTTTCATGTTTCCTCTCAACCAAAGCAGCCTGCACTGTAATCTCATCAACACCCTTGGTTGACTAGTAGTGTGCGTAAATAATACATAAATAGATCGAGAGTTGATGTGTTGAAGAAATAATTTCTTTGACCACTTGTAGAAATATTTTCAATCAACTTAGTTTAGTTCGTTTGACTAAGAATCCGTACAAAGTGGTCAGTAACTTAGAGTCAAGGCTAGACTTTTTACGTCATTTTCTAAGTAGGTAGGTATTAGCGATCCTGACTGGTCGCCTTCGGTTTTTGCTAGACCATGACTCGGCCTATCTTGAGATTGAAATCTTGAGTGACGTCGAAAAAATGATTGATCCGACGATTTTCAGTTCGTAGTCGGTAGTTAGGTACTATTAAAGGGTTAATGTAATGGGGTGCTGATAGCATATTATATTCAGCATATAAAGTTCCCTCTGCTTGGATACAGGCCTCCTCTCTGTGAGAGGGTGTGGGCCGTTATCCACCACGTGGACCCAGAGCGGTTTGGTAGATGTCACATGTCTTCGAATCTTTGGTACTAGGACATGCCGGGCACGCGGGCCCAGTGCAGAGGGGTAATTGCGTAACTTGCTATCAGTAGGAATTAGTGTCATATTGATAGTTAAACAACATTCATTGCGTTATTTACAATGCTGAGCCGACAATTTATTCGAACAAATGAAGCAATGGCTTAGAAATAATTTTCAATCCCATTCAGATTCTGATAAATAGTGCGTTTCTCAATTAGGGTGCAGTTTTGTACACATTGATGTGACATATGTCTTCGAAAGTTTGATTCTAGGATATCCTAGGTTCCTCACGATGTTTTCCTTCACCGTTTTGAGAGCAGTGGTAATTAAATAATTTATACAAAGTGAAGAGCCTATCTACGTTCGAACCTATGACCTACAACTCGTTAGTCGCAGCTGTTAGCACTGGGCCACCATTGCTCTCCCTGGGTTGCAGATAGACTTGTACTATGAGGCTACTAAAACTACCGCTGCAACTGCCTCGTTATAGCAGTCTCCAGAAATCTTCGCAGTAACACATACCAATAATTTCAGGCGGTCATCCGCAAAACCGATTCAATCCGCGATTCGATGACCTGGTGAAGGCCGGAGGAATTCGCTGGATGCGAGAAGCACAGAATCGTTCAAATGGAGGTGATTTGGGGAGGCCTATGTCCAGCAGTTGATGTCTTTCGGCAGAAATGATGATAATAATGCACAAAACAACGGCCTCACTCCTGAGCAGAAAAAAGGTGGTTCTCACCATTGAAACTGAACGCGACCAGCGTTCAAGAGCCATCAGTGTCATCATTGTCATGGAATATTGACACTGACAACTCTTGAACGTAGTTTAGATGTGTTGATCACGTATAGTTTCATTCGTGAAATTGGCACGGAGAGGTAGTCACAATAGCATACGAAGGCTGTAGCATACTTCCTCTGCCATAATAAGGCTGCCCACCCACGTCAGGCTTTTCATAGGTCGATAATCGGGCGATTTTTCCTCCGACTCTTATGACCGATTTTGTGACCGACTCAACGCACATGTCAGTAACTTTGCCGGTGGCTATCGTGGGAGGATCACGTCATGGATTTAAGGAGGATGGTGGATTTACAGGGAAAGGTGTGTGTTTGGTTTTTGAGGAACAGAAGAAAGAAAAGAAAATTCAGTTTTTTTTTTGTCGACGTCTCCGTCTCTGGCTCAGACTTTATGGAGAGTATTATTTTATGTTCGTCATGCTGATCTGAGAAGTTGACTAGACCAGTTTTTTAAGTCAAATCAAATCAAAATATTTTTATTTCACATAAACCTACATGGGCACTTATGAAACGTCAGAAGCTAGGTGCACGGTTCCAATTTGTTGATTCCTATAGCGAAGAGCCGGCAAGAAACTCCAGGGTTACTCTTTTAAAAATAATTAGCTTTTACACTGGTTTCAAATTACAGTGTTAATAGCTTATAGGTATGGGAAGACAGCAAAAGTAACAATCAAATCATTTAGTTTTTCGAAATAAAATGATTTGATTGATTTTATTTACTAGCTTCTACCAGTGACTTGATCCTTGTGAAATTTTGGTACACCGTGTCACATAGCATCGCCCGTCCGCGCGAATGGCCTGTTAGTCTAGTGGTTAGTGACCCTGACTGCTAAGACTGAGGTCGTGGGTTCGATTCCCACCCAGGACAAATCTTTGTGTGATAAGCACAATCAATTGTTCTGTGTCTGGGTGTAATTTATCTGTAATATGTATGTATTTAGAAATATAGAAGTATATTTATCAGTTATCTGGTTGCCATAGTACAGGCTCTGCCTAGTTCCTAGTTTAGAATCAGATAATGGTGTGGTGGTTGTCCTTAGATATTATTATTACTTCGGTTTTACTTAGCTTTCTTCCTGACTTTTTTTGTTTTTGCCGGATCCTTTTTTTTCTGGATGGGAAATCATCAAATGACTTCTCCCGCTCTGGGTGGAGCGGGAAGGCGTGTCAGACTTTGTCTGACTAAAACCCACCCGTGTTCCTTCAGTTGCCCATGTGCCAGGGTCACGGTATCTCTTTCGAACAATCTCGCGACCCTGGCAGGGTTTGCCGGATCCTTCGGGTTGCAAAGTGATAAATAGGGTATAAGTTTCCTCACGAAATGGGTTATCAAACGCGAAAAGAGATTACCCCCTACATGCAAACTTAACAAACAAACTTACAAACAAACAAACTTATAAACAAATACTTCGTATAATATTACTAGCTTTTGTGTATCATACATATAAACCTTCCTACACGCGTAGCATGACCACCGTAGAAATGGGTTTTGTCGACGGAAGAATAAACAAAATTACAGATTGTAGAAAGATTAAAGACAGAATTGAAGGTTGTAGAAAGATTTGTACCGTTTTATGCTGGTGTAGCTTGATAATTCTATATCTATTCTACCAAGGATAGACAAAGTTTTTTCTATGGTGGCTATGTGTGCAGTTGAATCACTCTGTCTATTCATGAAAACTGCATTAAAATCCGTTGCGTAGTTTAAAAGATCTAAGCGTACAGACGCGGGAAGTGACTTTGTGTGTAGAGATTACTATAGATTTAAAAACGAATTTAGCCAGACCTAGCAATACCTAATACCTACTGACCTAATTTTCGTATACCTTTGCCCCATGTAGCAGACAGATAGTCAGAAATTCAGAACTAGTTTAACCTAACCTTTCGCCTTGTTCAAGAAGATGGCATTTCAATGGAAGACTACGGCAGAATTAACGATATAGACCAATGTCTACCTGTAAAAAATAAATACGTCTGTCAATATCTAGCCTTTTCCCAACTATGTTAGGGATATATAGCAGTCTAATCGGATGCACTTGAATCCCAGTATTTTCCATGGAGCGGCCGCCTATCTGACCTTTACCACCCAGTTACTGGGTATTAAGAGACGCCTTTGTAAGACTGGCTTGTCAGACTTTCAGACTACATTCATCCGTCAATTACTACACTCCTCTAGGTACACATTCAATAGTATACATAATATATTTACAATAATTATAAATATTCTATGAGCGAGTAAACAAGGAAAATGCCTACAGTGCGATAGTTCGTTCACCCACACACGATGCACAACAAATACTGAGAAATGAATGACTAATCTCAAAACTTGCACATCTGGTTAAATTATACCCGACTGTAGTCAAACTGAGGAGGGTTGTGTATCCCACGGGTTACAATGTGCATTGTTACCTCGTTCATCTGATTAATTTAGTTGTCGTTGAATTTGACCCTAAAGGACATTGTGTCCTAAAATGACACAGAACATTCAAGATGGCGGACAAATAAAGTCTCGAAGCGTGATGCAGAATTTGTCCTTGAGGGCCTAGACAATGACGTCACAGAAATTCAATATGGCGGGTATTAGACGTCATGTAGAGGCGAACAACAATGTCATTGGATAGGTTAGGAAAATGCAACCGTTTTATTTGTGAAAAACATGTTTTTTTTTTGTTTTTGTAACTGAGAATCCTTGACGTGTATCATAGAGAATATGTCTACTTTTTTTTAATAACACGATTATTTAGGGAACTATCCATAAAATCAAAGCATTGATTCTTAAACACGATGTAACTATAAAATGACACCAAAAACTAAACTCCTTAACACATCGCCAGCCATTTTCCGCCTACTGATCCACATATCGTTGACCACAAAACATAAAGCCATGCGTTTTTTACACAAACGCGTACAAAAAAAGTTAAGATCCGCGACAGGAGCGGCCGGTCCGCGGTCTTCGCCACTTCACTTCTATATTTAGAGCCAGTCTATATGTACGCAGCGTGCAGGTCAAACGATGCTGCAAGCGACGAGGCAAAGGGCAGAAGGACAAATCGATAATAATAATTTCCCGATAGCTGTAACCTCCGAGCGTTTAGGCAAATGCACAAACATCGACTGCACCAGTAACGTACGGAGCATCAGATTTTATATTACCACTACATATTATAATAAAACAAAGCTCCTCCGCTGCGTCTGTCTCTCTGAGAGCGATAAACTCAAAAACTACTTAACGGATTTTGATAAGGTTTTCACTAATGGATATGCTGATTCATGATGAAGATGTAGGTGTATAATTCATTAAAATTTTGTGTCACCACCATCCTCCTCATTTCAGCCGTAGGATGTCCACTGTTGGACATAGGCCTACCCAATTTGGGGGCTTCGCCATAGCCGCCACACTTGGCAGGCTGGTTGGTGATTGCAGTATGGTAGTAAAATTCATAGGGAACGCTACCCATTCTCTATTAGGTAAGTCCGTCAAGTTTACGACATCCACGGGAAGAAATGGGGTGATGTTATATCTACTTTCCGTCCGGCACCACACGAAACCAGGTTTTGTGTAAATACGCTGAATTATGACGATGATTATTGAAGATGTCGGGAAAAGAAATGCCAGCTGGGAGCTTTACTAGCGACCGCCCGCGTAAACCAATGGAGTTATATGAAAGCATTCACGCTGGCGAAACTGCGGGTAAAATTAGTAGAACAATAAAACATGAAGCTAAAGGTGTATATTGCTAAAAGTATACATTTTTCGAATAGTAGTTAAATGCGGTTCATCATTTCATAATTTCAGCCGAAAGACGTCCACTGCTGGACATAGGCCTCCCCCATGCACCGCCAATTTGACCGGTACAAATTTTGGGGGTATTTGCCATGATTGTCACGCTTGGCAGGCGGGTTGGCGATCGCAGTATGGTGGCAAAATGCATAGAGAACGCTGCTGCCCATTGTCTAGTAAGTTAATAAATGCGGTTAATTCGGTGGAAAGAATTCAAATGCTTAATTAGTCATACAATCGGTAGATTTTCCTTATGGCTGTCCGTTGTCTCGCTTAGGCGACACGGCACGTAGACCTCTTACCTACCAACCAAAATGGTATCAGCACGGTCATTGTCACGACGCCATAATCCATGTACTTTAGTGTGAGAAATAAAATCAGAGTAGGCAAATAATATTTTATTTAAAGTTTACTAGATTAGCACTGAAGATTTTGCTGATTCCGCGCCTAAAATGAACAATTAAATCAAATTAATTGTAAAAAAAAAAACAAACTTTACATAGCATATTTTTTTTTAAACTCATCAAAACAAAACAAACGAGTTGAGAACCTTAGTTGACTGGTAGAGAATGCCTAAGGTATTAACACCGTCTTTGCGCCTTTTTGTGTGCGAAAATTTTAAATAAATATATAAATGAGCCCAAACTATATGAGTTTATCTTGTTTAATTCAGAATTTCCTACGGCCGTCTTCCAGTTACATCATCAGAACGACTCCATGGTACTATTATTGTATTGTTACCGAAGATACATCATCATCATCATCATCATCATCATCATCATTTCAGCCGAAAGACGTCCACCGCTGGACATAAGCCTTCCCCCAAGCACATCCACTTCAACCGGTTTCTTTGCTACTCGCATCCAGCCGGCGTAGCACCAATTCTATATCTATTCTACCAAGAACAAAAAAAGTTCCTTATGTATTTAATTCTGTAAAAATGTTTCTATCTCATCAATAGTAGAGAGAAATAGTCATCATACTTGACATCGTACTCTTGTCGACTGAAGAATAGAAACATCTCTTCTTATCAGTTTTACACAATTTTTCTACGATACAATCTATCATTTTGTCTTCTCTTCCGTCGACATATTCCGTTTCTATGGCGGTCATGCTACGCGTGCAGTTACATATGTGATGCATAAGTACTCCAAATTTGAGCCCAAATAATTTAGCTTCCAAGGTTCGTGACGAACACAACAAACATCGCAAGTTAAAAGTATAAAAAACTTGTAAAATAAAGTAGTGTTCCGTTTGGTGTCGGACGTAAATAACAGCACCATTCCATTTCTTCCCGTGGGTATCGTAAAAAGCGCCTAAGGGACTTACTAGAGAATGGGCAGCAGCGTTATCTATGCATATTACCACCATACTGCGATCGCCAACCCGCCTGCCAAGCGTGGCGATTATGGCAAAGCCTCCCAAATTGGGGGAGGCCTTATTTATTTATTTTGGCTTTTCAACAGTGAGTACACTGTTACTTTATAATTATGACATTGTAATCTTAATTCTAAGTGCCTCACTAGTTACAGAAAAGCACCACATGCACTACATTATGCGCAGATAATTATACTTATTTTAATTAATTAATACACAATTAATTAATTAAAATAAGTTACACAAAATTAATACAAATAGAAAAAATTAAAATTATGCAATTAAAAGCAAAAATATTAGTTACATAAATTACAAAATAAATTAAGATTGGATTGAATAATAAATCAATCAAATTACGCGCGCTTAGTGGGCGTTTTTCGACTGAAGTGATGATGACGAAACAAAGTATACTCGGTATGTGTAGCCAACCACAGTCCACAGGAGGTGATGCAGTGTTTCCACAGATTAAACAAGATAAAGTTTCTGTCATTTAGTTTCACTGTGACATTAGCTGTTACCATCCTACTCGTCCGCCTGCACAAAGGGTAGACATTTATTTCTGTATCTGAATGTCAACCAGACTGTTGACACCACCAGCTCTTAATATTTGGCGGGCGTTTTAATGAATACCAAATTATTTAATTTGATATTTATTTCATACATTTCGGTCATTTTTTCGAAAATCTTAAGAGGCTTCAAATGTTTTGCAACTGCTTTCTCAGTTGCAACATTTTGTAAAGGTCATTAATATCTGGATAGATAGTCATTCTGGTTAGTTGGTATCAGGTTAGTTGTTCTGGTGGACTGGTTGGTTGGTGGATCTTGGTTAGGGATTCTGTAACCTGTGCAGATGCCTGCTGTAAAGTTGAGTTCTACCAGCAAAAGAAAAAAGTTAAGTTAAAAAACGCTCTGAAATCTTAGAAACAAGAAAATATTCTCATCTAAATCCATGGTCGTACGCCACTTTGTTTTGTTTTGTTAGGGTACGTGGCATAAGATCACGGTTTTCAACTTTATCCCCGAAATGTTCCCACTACTGTACGCGTAGCATGACCACCATAGAAAGAACTTCGTCTATTCTTGGTAGAATAGAGATAGAATTGTCATGCTACGCCAGCATAAAATGGTACAAATCTTTCTACAATCTTTAATCTGTCTTTATTTTTTCTACAATCTGTAATTTTGTCTATTCTTCCGTCGACAAAACCCGTTTCTACGGTGGACATGCTACGCGTGCTGGGGTACAAGCCTCTTCTCCGTAAGAGGTAGTGTGCTATAGTAAGCCACGCGGGCTCAGCACGGGTTTATGGATGACACATGCCTCTGGTTTTTTGGTCAGGAGATACCAGTTTCCTCAAGATGTTTTCCTTCACTGTTTTGAAAGCAGCAGTGATGACATCAAATACATAAAGTACTTGCCTAGGTTCGATCCCGCGACCTACTACTCATAAATCAAAGTTGGTACTTCTGAGCCACTACGACTTTCAGATGAGAATAATTTCTTGTAAATGTTAATTTTTTTCAGTTCATGACTTTATGTCCCCCATAGGGCGCCATATTCAATTTAATGTAATGACACAAAACCAGTGGCCGATCAAGACGCTTGCAACAATACCTCATTTGTCAAATTAGCGTATTTACTTATCAAAGTAGTTTAGAGAGAACTGAAGAACATACAACATGTCCCGTAATTAACGCACACCCTCTTAAGGGGTCATTGTACTCATCATTATGAACAACTTTTACTATGGGAACAAATATGAAATCGCGAAAAAAAAATCAACTGTTTCATACATTTTGGTCGAGTAGGTATTGAACTTTTGAATGAAACAGCTGATTGTTTTTTCGCGATTTCAGGCTTGGTCCCATAGTAAAAGTTGTTCATAATGATGAATACAATGACTCCTTAAGATGCTGTGCGTTAATTACGGGACATGTGGTATATACAGTACATACCGGTTAAATTCATTAACCCTCCTTTTGGCTTGGTCATCATTCATAATTCATAATTTCAGCCGAAAGACGTCCACTGCTGGACATAAGCCTCCCCAAAAGGGGGGTTTGCCATAATCGCCACGCTTAACAGGCGGGCTGGCGATCGCAGTATGTTGGTAGGATACATAGAGAGCGCTGCTGCCCATTCTCTAGAAGACGATCTTTTACGACACCCACGGGAAGAAATGGGATGGTGCTATTGTTTACGTCCGGTAATCTGAAGCAACACACGGTACTCTACTGCTTGGTACGGCCAAGTTAAAAGGAGAAAACATGTTTGGGAATAGAGCACCGACCGGATACAAATTCAGACTCCGGACTGCTACTAAGAAATTCCAGATAGAAAAACCCAGAAACACTTTGCCCAACTGGAAAATCGAACTCAGGACCTTATGCTCAGTAGAAGCGTAGGACCAACGAGGCAGCCCCGAAAATCTTGAAATAAAGCTTATCAGCATTAAGTTAATATTATAAGTATCTAGTGCGTTGAGGGGTTTCTAAGCGCCTCTTGGGCCATCGAGACATCTTGAAGAAATACGTCAGCGTGGCTTTGTTTTAAAACTTGAGGCAATAGGCCTGTCTTAATCTTAAGAGCACTGCACAGTGGCGTATGACGTTAAGCGGTCGATATGTTTTGATTTCTTCCAAAACTCGCCCTGACACACCATGCTGAATACAGCTATTGGAGTAGGTACATAAATGTAGGTATCTAAATTTGCAATCCATACTAATATTATAAATGGGAAAGTGTGTGTGTCTGTTTGTCCGTCTTTCACGGCAAAACGGAGCGACGAATCGACGTGATTTTTTAAGTGGAGATACAATAGTTGAAGGGATGGAAAGTGACACAGGCTACGTTTTGTCTCTTTCTAATCCCCCAATTCTCTAAAATGGGAGGTGGAAGTTTGTATGGAACAAAAATACATCCGAATTGAAAAAATCGTTTTGTGTTGGGTAGCTTATTTATAGAGGAAGGCTATAGGCTATATAACATCTCGCTACAATTAAAAGGAGCGAACCAGCAATGACAAATGGATGAAAAGTGGCAGGCAATTCGATGCAACGGAAAGGGTGAGGGGAGCAAAAATTTGACGCGGACGAAGTCGTGGGCAGAAGCTAGTTTCCTATAAATAGCACAACCCACATCTAAGTCTATAATTAATCCTCCAGTCTAGCAGATGTATCCTACCACTATTTTTATATCCATTGAAAATTTCATCTTCAGTTAACAGACATCTTCATAAAAACCTAGCAATTGATGTCTATCTGCACTGACAGTTTATATTCTAGAGCTATTAAATAAATAGGACACCTTCAGATTGTAGGCCTGTCACGGACAGACAACCAATTTCCCTGAGATGGCGTCAAAACCATAAAATTAAGGTATAAAATAGGAACGATAAGTTTAATACTTACGTCTCATTTCCTCTAGTTTAGTGTCGGAGTCAGACAAGATTTGAAATTTCTGAGATTGGTGAAAATTATAGCTTTTCTTTGGATTTATTGGAAACTTACTGACAGGATTATACCATTGACTACGTGAAGTTTGTTCACTTACGTATTTCTTTTTCCTTTAAGTAGAACGGTCGTAGTCAATAACACTATTTAAAAATTAATAAAATTATTTTAACTTGTATCATTTGGTAGTCATGCATTCTTTTCACAAAAATTGAAACATTCTGACAGTATCATCTTCCATTCATTCGCAAATATATCAAATTCTGTGTTTGAGTTCAGGAGAGCGTTAATAGCAGCTAATGTTCAAGGAATAGGTGACTTGGAGTATGCAATATTACGGCAAGTTCAAAAATTATCATCATAATCCCAACTCATTTTTCTATCTATGGGGTTGGCTTGAAAGTGGGAATTTATAACAGCTTGGGAATATAACAACATTTCATTAATTAAGATAATAGGTACTAAGAACAATAAATAATGCATTAGAATTATGAAACATCGTGTTAATAATGTTTACGTATTAGACGGTACAGAACATACCTACCCAGCGCACGAGTCGACTAGATCATTCCATCTACATTTTCCATGAGACAAAATATCAATTCAAACTACGTCTTGCGTCAAAAAAAAAGAAATTATTCAATTAATTGGTATTATTTGTGGAATAAAAGAATATTATATTAGTAATAATTTAAATTTGACATTTTTATGTTATATATTTTAACTAATTCATGAATAATATTTTATTTTTTAGTTATTCAAATGTTCATTTTTTTTCTTATGGATGTGTAGTAGTCATTGGATACATGAAGTGGGCCGCCGTTGTAAGACGATTAAAATGTCAAGGTGTATACTCCTCTTGCCTCTTTTACGCTCATACATCTGATCATACACGCACACCGGTTGCGAGTACGCACCTGACCTTTCTGAAGAACGTCACCAATAAGGTCACTATGAGATCTCTTAGGGCATCCACTTCTGGCGGATCCACTCACATCTACCATGTAAATACCTTTTGCTAACCGACCTTCATTCATCCTGTCTACATGAAAAAACTATCAAAGCATACCCTTTTCAAATTATGCCACTACATCTTCTTTTAAACCGCACCGTTGTCGCACGGAGAAATTCTAAATGGAAAATCCAATAACTTTTTGCACACCTCGGGAATCGAAATTATCACCTTACATTAAGCAGCACTTGCTACCACTTGACCAAAGAGGCAGTTATAAAAGTCATTTTATTAAAGTTATTAATATAAAATATGTTCATTATAAACGACTCCCTTGTATTCTATAACTTTTATCAAAATTCTACAGCTTAAGCTTATTTATTCATCATTATCATTTCAGCCGAAACATGTCCACTGCTGGACATAAACCAGGTTAACCATAAATAGGTTTGCCATAATTACCACGCTTTTTTTTTGGATGGGTAATCATCAAATGACTTCTCCCGCTCTGGGCGGAGCGGGAGGGCGTGTCAGACTTTTACTGACTAAAACCCACCCGTGTTCCTTCAGTTGCCCATGTGCCAGGGTCACGGTGTCTCTTTCGAACAATCTCGCGACCCTGGCAGGCATCGGTCCTGGCAGACCCCTTCAGTTCTGCTGACATCTCTTTGAGGCGCGCGTGGAACACTACGCGCCGTCAACCCGAGCCTGGTCCTTACCGGGCGGCGAGCTACCTATTGCTCGCCGCCCACAAGCTCGCGCCTACGGTGGCCGGGAGTCCGCAATCGACTCCCGACGCTCGGGTAATCGCCACGCTTGGCAGGCGGGTTGGCGGTAGCAGTATGGTGGTAAAATGCATAGAGAACGCTGCTGCACATTCTCTATTAAGTCTCTTAGTCGCCTCTTATGACACCCATGGAAAAAAATGAGACGTAAGCTTATTATTTCAGAAGTACTCTGTACTTGAATACGGTCATCGTCATGTGAACTAATGTGCCGCAAGGTCAGTTGAGTCCGTAGTGACTGTTAGAAATAGGTTACCTAAGGAGTCTGAATCACCGTTTATTGGAACGCCTAAATATTTTAGTAGAGCTTTACCGTAAAAAATCTAGACTACCTAGAATAGGGATGTGGTCCGAAATCTAATTTATCATCTGCTTAACCTTTTCCTAATTTTTAAGCCGGATACAGCTGAATACCCGAATGTTACACGGAGTGACCCCGTCGACAATCTAGTTACTTGGTAATACGTCACCCCTTGGTAGTAACTACGGTTAAAGATCCCCGAATGACAGCTGGCACCAACAATAACATGCTTTGGTCTTAGTATGTAAAGGTGCTCACCCATTTACTGACCAACCGCGGCAAAATTAGTTTTACCTGATCCGTCGACACGTGGTAATGTCGCACGGCTATTGATACTTAGCCACGAGGTCCTCCCGAAATCTAATATAAACCGAAAAAAAATATCGTTACATAAATTCTTAAGTTATGTTAGCGTTCTCGATTCAGTTCATCCCACACTAGAGAAGCGGAGTATTATAATGTCACATAGAATAACAAAATGGTAGAATTCTGCGAAAGATAATTTGAAGAGAAAATTGTAGAACGCTTAGAGGACGACAGTTTTTTTCAGAACTAGCATTTGCCAGCGGTTTCGCTCGCATATTATACATATAAACCTCCTTCTTGAATCACTCTGTCTTTTGATGAAAATCGCATTAAAATCTGTTGCCTAGATCTAAGCGTACAGACGCAGGAAGTTACTTTGTTTTATACCACGTAAAGAAGATAAACAAGATGTAGTACTGTTCAGGAGATAATAGTGCATGGAGCTACTTGGCTGCCACGTGATTACTAAACCTGATAATACAGGGATGACACTAAGCTTTGACAAAGACAGATTTTCAAACTCTTCAAGCTTTCAATGCTAATGAATAAGCATGAAGTGATCTTTGATGTCTCAAGCAATGCTACTAACAAAACAAGTTCACAACTACGAACGTTTTTTTTTTCGCGGGTGAGAAGTCATCCAATGACGTCTCCCGCTCTGTGCGGAGCGGGAGGGCGTGTCAGACTTTTACTGACTAAAACCCACCCGTGTTCCTTCAGTTACCCGTTTGTCCGGGGTGCGGTATCTCTTTCAAAAAAATCTCGCGGCCTTGGCAGAACTTCGAACGTTGACAATAGCAGTCGCATTATCCACTTAGTCTGTACAAAGTAAGACAATAAGGGAAATAAATCTCAACGACGTGCTAAGGACGACCAAACATGTCATAGAGCACCCGGAGTACTGTTCCGATCAAATAAAACACTTTTATGTAGTTTCTAAGTATACATAGACTCGTGTAGGTCACAGCTTTAAGAGTAGGGTTGCCATGTCTTGCGTCCTTGTTGGACATGGCTACCTTTTTATTGGTAAACTAGCTTCTGCCCGCGGCATCCTCCACATTAAATTTCTTGCGCCCCCGTCCCACCCCGTCACATCGAATCGCCTGCTCGTGCGAGGTTTTCAAATTCGTGACTTTTTTTCTTTTGGCTTGCCTCCTAACCGTGCTAGCGTGATGTTATATATTTTGTTAAATATTAATATACTACATACATACACACAATCACGCCTTTTTCCCATGGGGGTTGGCAGAAACCACGGAACGCCACCTGCATATTAGTATACTCTTCCTTGATAAATGGTATATCCAATACTAAGCGTAGTTCTTGAGCTTTGTACGTTCAACCAAACAAACTCTTCAGCTTTATAATATTAGTACAGATGTGTACTTTTGCACTCGCCAAGCATGATCTTCTTCGCGTCGGTATGGTCTCACGAAAAAAGGTCTTACGGTTGTTAAAAGATTGGCATGGCTACCTGGTTTCAGGCAGTGGGGTTTGCTGCATCGTCAATTCTGTAAAGACTTTTACATTCATTCATTTATTTGAGCCGTAAGCCTGCTGGACATATGCCTCCCCCAATTTGGGGGGCTTTGCCATAATCGCCACGCTTGGCAGGCGGGTTAGCGATCGCAGTATGGTGATAAAATGCAAAGAAAACGCTGCTGACTTTTAAAAATTTGATTCATATTTTTTTATTTGAATAAACACGTGATATACGTTTGTCTTTTCTGCAGATTAAAACAGGATATTATGCCCAAAATTGATTCTTACGTCTGTGAATTTCTTTCTGTCTGTGTTTATAAATTAAGTAAGTACATAAGTAACACTTACTTTTTTTTGTGGCTAAAGTTAATATCATAAGGTATTTCAATATTAAAATGAAACGCAGACGTCTTGGACAGTCTCTCCAGCAATGTCTTAATGAACTGTGGTCGTGGCTTAATTTATAAGTAAGATGTTGATTAATGTAATGACTGTGCCCTCTCAGTATATTTTTAAATACTTTTATCTCATTATCATCATTTCAACCAAAAGAAGTCCACTGCTGGACATAGGCCTCCCTAAAACACCACCACTTCAACCGGTTCTGTGCTTCTCACATCCAGCGGATTCCTGCGGCCTTCACCAGTTCATCGGTCCATCTTGTGGGAGACCTTCCAGCGCTACGTATTCCAGTACGCGGTTGCGACTCCAGAACCTTTCGACCCCATCGGCCATCTGTTCTGCGAGCAATGTGCCCTGCCCACTGCCACTTAAGTTTGGCAATTCTGTGGGCTATGTCGGTTACCTTGGTTTTCCTACGGATCTCTTAATTTCTGATTCGATCGCGTTGGGAAACTCCAAGCATAGCCCTCTCCATTGCTCTTTGGGTGACTTTGAGCCTTCTTATGAGGCCCATTGTGAGCGACCACGTCTCAGAAAATCCAATCAAAATAGCTGCTAATGTTGATGAATAAAAGTCTAAAGCCCGAAAGGCTGACCAACGGTCTTCCCCTTGGTAGGATTGAATTACCAAACATTTTAAAACCTGCACTCTATTTATGAAACACACTATCAATCAGAATCTAAATTATTTTGAGGGGTTTTGCTAATCCATGGCTTGATTATCCTTTGGGTGACTTTTAGCCTTCTTATGAGGCCCATTATGAGCGACCACGTCTCCGCCATAGGTCATCACTGGCAATACACACTGGTCAAAGACTTTTGTCTTGAGACACTGCGGTAAGTGAGACGAGAAGATATTGTACAGCTTGCCGAACGCTGTTCACCCGAGTCGAATTCGACGATTGACTTCTTTCTCGAAGTTGGACCTACCTAACTGGACAGTTTATCCTAGGTAAACATAATTGTCTACTGGATCGAGTTTAGAGTTTCTGATCTTCATGAGAGTGGGTGTGACATGGGCATTAGACATCACCTTCGTTTTGTCCATGTTCATTTTCAGACCCACTCTTTCGGAAGCGCTACTGAGGTCATCGAGCATTGTACTGAGGTCCTCCATACTCTCAGCAATGATTACTATATCGTCGACAAATCGAAGCTGAGTGATATACTCGCCATTGATGTTGTAGCCAGCCCCTTTCCAGTCCAGAACCTTGAAGACATTCTCCAGTGCAATGGTGATCAGTGTCGTAGAAATAACGTCTCCCTTTCTCACCCTTCGCTACAGAACGATTGGTTTCGAAGCTCGGTTCTGGAGCCAGACTGACATAATTCGTTTAGTTAGTTTTCATAGCATTCTTCAGTACTTCAGCACTCCAGGTAACTTTTAACTAAAACCGTAAAAATTAAAATACAGTGATATTCTCTATAATTAAATAAAAGGCTGAAGAAGATACGTGGTAATTTATACGCTTTTTTAATAAACTTAAAAGGCACGTGCAAGATAAAGAAAGCCTTAATAAATACAAATTATTAATTAAATGTAAGAGGAGACAGAAAGCCTTTCATACCGTTACAGATTATTTATTTATTTAAATAACATAGGAGACTTACAGCTACAACGAACAGATCAAGAACAGTATATTAGTCAGAAAGCCAATTACAGGTCTCCACTTATAAGGAACAGAGAAAATAAAATATTTAATTCTAAGGACATTCACACTAAGTTACATTATATACAGTGTTAGAGCTGTGTTGCTCATACTAAATAATAATCATCACAACAAAATAAACGAATGAAAAGATAGAATGCATGAAAAAAATAGAACTACATGAAAAAATTACGGCTTATGCATTATATATTCAGGACAGAAACGCTTGGGATTAAGCTGCTCTAATTTTAAAGATTGAATGTTGATTTTTGCAAACTTTGACATTTGATGATTATTAAATACACAATGACATGAATATTTAATTTTAATTATTGTGAATGTGAGGATTACGTGGGTCATATTTTTCTTTTTCTCATTTACTATTATTTAATGATAATCTGGCAGTTTTAAGTATTTTATGCGGCCTACCCAAATGTCTTTTCATTTGTATTGTTTGTCAAATTGTTACGCTTCTTAATTTCTGAGTTGAGCTGCGCGATTACTGATAGTCAGGGCCAATCAATCTGTGTGGTTCATTCCTCAAAAGACGATTTCAGACACCACTCTCATGATATTAGCGTACCATAACACTATATATGGTGGTAAAACGCATAGAGAACGCTGCTGCCCATTCTCTAGTAAGTCCCTTAGTCGCCTTTTACGACACCCACGGGAAGAAATGGGGTGGTGTTATTCTTTACGTTCGGCACCACACGGTCACGGTCACTGCGATCGCCAACCCGCCTGCCAAGCGTGGCGATTATGGCAAAGCCCCCCGAATTGGGGGAGGCCTAAGTCCAGCAGTGGACGTCTTACGGCTGAAATGATGATGATGATGATGAACACTATGTATGTATCTACTTATAAATGAGAAAAATCATCTAAAAAGAACCTAAGGAGTATTTCTTGTCTAACCGAATTCTAACACTATAAAATAGGCTTCGGGCAATTAATGTTGTGATGACTCCCACACTAAACTGCTTCAAGAATCGAATTGCCAGAAGATCTACAAACTTTTGATACATACACATCAGTTAATTAGCTGCTAGTTTGTCTAACCAAATGATAAATAATAAAGTTCTGACCTAAGTATAGTATGTCTGGACTTTAAAAGCGACCTCTAAGTTTGTTTCGGACATTTTTCTCAGAGTAGTTAGATAGGAGCCGCCGACCTCATCTAGTTTTTAAAATATGATTGACTTGTAAAAGTGTTTGTACAAACCTACTTAGAGAAAAAAAAAAAACTTTAGAGGTGTCAGGGGACACCCGGATGGAACGAAGTTCCTTTCCAGGATTCATAATTGTTATAATTTTTTTTATTATTTATTGTGTACAAAAAACCTGTATACACTAAACAAAGATATTCTCTCTCTCTCTCTCTCTCCCTCTCTCCCTCTCTCTCTCCCTCTCTCTCTCTCTCGCCCTCTCTCTCTCTCTCTCTACTCACAACAAACAAAAACAACAACATACAAACAAATACAAACAACAAAATAAATACGATCGATTTGAGAAACCTTTCTTTGAAGTCGGTTAAAAAGTGTCGTTACAACTTATCATGAGATTTTTTTTCCGTCTAGCCCCCTTTCACAACGCGCGATAAGGATCTTCGTTCCAAAAATCATTTATCATTTGGTGACTAATTACGAATATTACTTACAAAAACGCCGTAACATTGCTTTAAAAGTATGACTTAAAGCATAGACAGTTTTGGTTACCTATATTTTAAACACGTTTATGCGTTTCGCGTGAACAGAAGCGTTTAGATATTGAAATAAGTCTTCGTATTCCACGTAGGTATCATTGATCTAAGATATCACAATGAATGATGCCTAGAAAAGTGTATGTTAAATACTAAACAAAGTTCAATGACCTAAATGGCTAAATATAAAGGCAAACTCCGCGTCACTGGCCGTCCCGTTCATTCTCGTACAAAAAATTGCTCAGGCGCACCACACCGCGCGAATCCGTTGTCGGTTCATGTAAACATTACGAATTAGTCAACTAATGATCTAGTTCGGTTCATTAGTTGTTCGATGTAACATTTGTGGGTTTTCGGCGTGTTCTTAGAAACAAAAATGGGTTGTCCCTTTTTTGGTGTCAGAAAATTCAAGATAATTTCGGGTATTTTGCATTCAGAATAGGCAACTAAAAAAATAGGATATTATTTTCAGTAATAATTTGTTTTTTTTTTTTTGTTTTTTGCGAATGAGTACGTGGCACGAATCAGGATTATCAAGGCAACTGAAAAAAAAAAATTACTAAACATGTTCCTGTTTTGCGTGTGTTATTTGTATTATTGTGAGGGCACCTAATGTAAAGAGGTTATCGCCAAATTTTTGACACGTGTAAAGATATCGTCGATACAACAAACATGATAACATAATATCGTTCCGTGTGGTGCCGAACGTAAAGAATAGCACCATCACATTTCTACCCGTGGGTGTCGTAACAGGCGACTAAAGGACTTACTAGAGAATAGGCAGCAGCGTTCTCTATGCATTTTACCACCATATTGTGATCGCCAACCCGCCTACCAAGCGTGGCGACTATGGTAAACAACACCAAATTCGGGGAGGCCTAAGTCCAGCACTGGACATCTTTCGGCTGAAATGATGATGATGATGATGATATAATCAGCCAACACGTTCCCACTGCTGGGACTCAAGCCTCCTCTGTAGAGTGGGCCGTACTACACTACGGGTCCAGTGTGAGTTAGTACAAACGTGATTAAATAATATAAATCTGTGTAGATGTGTGAGTAAGCTGTCAAAGTGCGCAGCAATGGTAGTAAAGTATAGAGCCTATTCGTCACGTTTCTGAATAATCGTGACGATTTAACTATTTCCTTAATTGTCTGTAACAAGTTGTACATAAAGACAAGTAGGGGGATAGTTAATTGTGGGATCTGTACATCAGACTCCTGATTTAAAGCTGATGAGTTAATGAAAATTGATGATTAAGTGCTTTTGTTGTTTGCTGGCCGGTGGGCAAGTATGGCTTTATTGAATTTTATTTATATTGATTCTGATCTTTCGGTTTTAATTGAATATTTTTTTTATCCTTCTTGCAGTTTGGACTTCGATTTATGAAAATTACTAAATAAAGAGATAAAACAATAACCAATTATTTTACAAACAATTTATGACGATGAAGCGTGAAAGTTTACTTTATAAATAGTGGCCATTTTTCATTTTCTTTCCTACCTATGTCGATTAGGAAAACATGTATCTAATTGTTGCAAAAATCTAAAAAAAATCGTAATCTCGGACATCTCTATTAAATACCTCCTCACTATTTTAATATTTTTTGTCCTCCCAAACTACGCAAGCGTGTGGCCACCCTAACTTGTTAGCACAGTATCGTGACGTCACAGCGGCGCGTGTAACCTAGATCCAGGCCACAGAGCAAGGAGGAAGCCTAGAATATCGAGGGCCATAATGTGTCGCTAAAAATAAATTGAATGAATCAACAGCAAGTTAAGATTTTATTTACTGGCATTTTATGGGCTGAAAATTTGGTTTTATTTATTGCTAAGTAATTATTACTAGAAATCAAGATTTCTTAACATTTTAATTTAAATTAATTTAAGCACGCGCGTTATGGAGGAGCTCGTAGGTATGTATGTAAAGTTATTTGAATGTGGAAGAACGCTATTGAAGGATATCTACATTGTTATTGGCAATATGCAGACCAATTGAACGGAAATCTGATAATATTCTGCTATCAATGTTATAAATGTGAAAGTTTGACCAAATTACTGGGTTGTGAAGGTCAAATAATACTGGTAATCAGGTGCATTCGGTTAGACAGGAAGCCAACCCCAACATATTTGGGAAAACCCAGATAATTATAAAGACGATGTTTATAAATGTGAAAGTTTGTGGGTAAAGGAGATGTTTCATTTTCGGCCATCAGATGTACATTTATCAAAAAAGAGGAAAAAATACTACAAATTAGGGAAAAATATTCTCTGGTTAATTTGCGCCTGATTTGTTGTGTACAAAAAATAATAGTTTTTCAATTATTGCCATGTTTTATTCAATATGGCGTCCCGTTTGCTTGCAGACTTCATTCGTTCTGAAATCATGTCTCATCAAATCAATGTTAAGTAGAAAATAATTACAAAATGGGTGTATTCTTGTAGTGTTAAAAATAAATTACTATTATTCTCTTATAAATATTTTTGAGTAAACATAATTAAGTGTGACCATTTCATCGTTACAAAAATCTTTAGTCTCCATTCTCGAAGTGTGTTTCTAAACGAATTCAAAATGACCACTTGCTAACTCTTAGGACAAACGTCAAACATTTTTAATTTTTATTTTGTACATAAAAACCATTTGATATTATGAAAAAAATGATACTTTATTCTATTCATGAGTAATTTACCCAGCTTCGCTAAACTGTACACGTTATGGCCGGAGCCCCATATAAAAATGAAACATCTCCTTTAAATGTTTGTTACCCAATCACGCCAAAATAGCAAAACAAATTTGTATGAAATTTGGCACAGAGATAGCTTAAAACCTGGATATACTAACTGGACAATAAGATAATATTCAAATATAAGATCAATTGCGTTTTCATAAAATACTATAAATAAATTTTCAGGCACTTCTACAGATTCATAGCTATAAGGTTTTGCTTGACAATGCAGTTAGGCGCCTTGCGAGGCGTTTATAATTTCATTTTCATAGACTCATAGCTCGCTTTGTGGGTAAGTAAACTCTAATAGTGTTTAACACTAATATTGTTAAAGCAAAGATAGTAGAGCATAGAGTAATCACAATTCATTAACCCTATTGTTACTGTTTGTTTCGGCCTGAAAAGTCATACTGCTACTGAATTTCTGAGTACATGAACACTTGAAATCTCTCCTACACTAAATTTTCCTAGCTCTTCGCCCGTAATTTCGTCTGCGTGAAATTTAAAATTGGTAAGTCTGTTTTGAGTTTATCTATTACAAAAAATTATATCTTTCCTTGTTAGAATAATAATATATAAAAAAACAAGGAATAGTTACATAAATCAAATTAATGTATCTGTTTGTAATGATCAAATAACACCATTTTACTAAATGCATATGAAAGTGTATTTACGGTACAGTTAAGAAAGAAAAATCTTTTAAAATGTCAGTCGGTCTGTTTGTTCAGGTTAATCTCTGAAACGAATGGACCGATTTTGTCGTGACTTTCACTGGCAGATACCTGATTATATAAGGAGAGCCTGGCAGCACGTTCTCTTGGTATAGTATCCGACATACACGCAGGCGAAGCCGGGCACAGCTAGTTATCATTAAGCTCGGTAGACTAATTAGTAATCATAGAATGTTCTTATAAGCCACGGCCGCGTACCTTTTTCGATCCATTTTCATCCAATTAAATAATCAAGGAGGTTATTTTCACGACGCGTTTTTACAATAGGCACGTGTGCCTGAAGAAACCGATGTATATTCCTCTGCCGTTTGCTTTATTACTTCAAACCTTATTAAATCTGTACGGTATAGTAGTAATAGAAAACATTTAAGGTTTCTTCAGACAGCGCAACGCGACATTTGTAGAACAACTTCGATGAAGTTTTCTTAAAACAGAAATTATTCTACGAGATTCGCGTCTTCGTGCTGACGCGTCGCGCTTGTTTGTGAGAGCCTTTAATTCAAACCGGATTCCATAGAGTAAGTAAGAATCTTACTTATCTTCTAGTCTTAGTAGACTACAGTCACAGATACACATATCAAAATAAAATGCAGCGTAGAGGTGCATTCATCTCCGCAAATATCGGAGAATCCAACCGATCTGCGAATACCCTATTATATTCTATTCTTTATTTACTCGCTTTATTCTTTACTGCTTTAAACCTAATTAAAGCTGAACGCTAACAACCAATGCGTGTTTATTGTAAAGGGATACCTAGAATATTAGTGATGCGTCACGCGTCGGCTGGTTTCTTAAAAAACTAGAGCTGGTCCGTGCTCCGTGTTAGCACAACCGTTTTATTCAAAGAATCTCAAGCACGGGCTGAATAGATTTGTTGCTAATTACTTTTTTGAATACTGAAGAAGAATAAAAAATACAGTAGTCGTTTTTTTACTTTGTGTTGGGTTTGCGTTCGCCTATATGCTGCACTGATGCTGGATCGCCAACCCGCCAGCCATGCGTGGCGAAAATGTCAAAACCCCCCAAATTGGGGGAGTCCTATGTGCAGCAGTGGACGTCCGGCTCATTACTTATATTGCGTGTATTTTGTTTATTTTATAATTGTTTAGTACAAATATCCAAGACAAAAAACTTTTTAACAAAAATTAAACCGCCGAAAAAAACAGAATAGCAAAAAATAATAAACCTTAAAATTCTGAGTCGACGCTTTGAGTGATCTTTGTTCATTGATTTCTCAGCGCCGACTCAAAATTTTAAGGTTTATTATTTTTTGCTTTTCTGTTTTTTTCGGCGGTTTAAATTTTTGTTAAAAAGTTTTATTTTTTTATTTTTTTGTGAATTTAATGTACTAATAATACTTGGCAAGGTATACCCTATCCAATGAAAAAATAATTATCAAAATCGGACTACTCTGTACAAAGTTATGCGTGGTTATACATTACCTACAATCAATGAGTGAACAATCAATCATCCCCTGTTTTCCGACCTTTAGGGTTCGATTTTGTTTTCCAAATTTATATGGGACCACCCTCGGAGTATACCCTTTCCAATAAAAAAAGAATTATCATCATCGGACCATTATGTAAAAAGTTGTGCGAGGTCATACATAAAAAAATATATATATACGCGTCGAATTGATAACCTCCTCCGTTTTTTTTCGTCGGTTAAAAATAATGCCTAAATGAGTAAGTAAGTTCGTTTAAGTCCTAGGCGACCTATACCTATCCCCGAATGGTCGAGCATAGATTATATTAGTTACCAACGTTGATTTAAAATTTAAATTCTCAAGTAGTGCAGATTCTTGCTACAAATAGTCCTCCCCTTTCCCTCATTATCGATTCAGGCGTCTGTTGGCAACATTAATCATGTTTCACTTAATTCAGTGAGCTTCTGATATTCAAGGGAATTTTCCGTTGCATTACTTGACGTGTAGATGCACTACAAGGTTAAGCTTTTTGAACGCCATGTTTAAAAATGACAGCTCCTATGTACAGGAAGGCGAAACATCGACAAAAACGGTAACCATTTTTTTTGTCGTTTTGAAATCATCAATCAATCAAATCATTTATTTGCAACGAATGTAGGTTACATTAATACAGGTGGAGTAGATAAATGTGAGCCATGTACATTCTACCTAGAAATAGGCACGCAAAAATTTATAAACAAAAATATATATTTAGAAGCTATCCTATAAACGTATATCAAATGACTCCCACAATCAATGACCAATCAGTGGTCTTTCAATGACTTCTCCCACTCTGGGCGGATCGGGAGGGCGTATCAGACTTTTACTGGCTAAAACCCACCCGTGTTCCTTCAGTTGTCTGTGCCAGGGCCACGGTAACACTTCCGAATATATCAGGCAGCTGCCCTAGCGGACCCCTTTACTTACTGCTTAAATCTCTTTGAGGCGCGCGTAGAACTCAACGCGCCGTCAACTCGGGCCTGGTTAGAAAGAAAGAAAGAAAATACGTTTATTTGCAGCAAACATGACGCACAGAAAGACCAGAAACGTACAGAAATAAAAAATAAGGGGTGGGAAAACATGCGTCACATCTACGCAAAACGGCCATCACTCAGCATAAGGCTGTGACCCTATGCGAGACAGAGCCCCAGCGCTGGTTTTCAGTGACAGTGTTCTTACCGGGCGGTAAGCTACCCTTTGCTCATCTTCTGCAAGCCGGTGACTACGGTGGCTGGAAGTCCGTTATGGACTCCCGACGCCCTGAGCGTGCATACTGTAACCAAAGAATTCAGCACATGATTCTAGACCCCATATAGCGTAGTGACCCAAAAAATCAGCTGTTACAAATAAAAGTGCCTATGCGGTCAAAATGTACCGAAAAGCTAACTTTATTTCAATAACCGACGATTTCAACGCAGGAAGTATCAGAAACATAAATACTAAATCCATGGTAGGTTGTGCATCGATGATCCTAATTATCTGCCTAGCCTTTTCCTAACTATATTGGGGTCAGCTTCCAGTCTAACTAGATGCAGCTGTGTGCCAGTATTTTACAAGGAGCAACTGACTATCTGACCTCCACAACCGAGTTACTGGGTAATTACGATACCCTTTTATAAAACTAATAATAATAATATCTTAGGACAACCAACACAACGTTATCTGATCCCAAACTAGGCAGAGCCTGTACTATGGTAACCAGACAACTGATAAACATACTTATATATTTCTAAATACATACATATTATAGATAAATTACACCCAGACACAGAACAAATGATTGTGCTCATCACACAAAGATTTACCCTGGGTGGGAATCGAACCCACGACCTCAGTCTTAGAAGTCAGAGTCACTAACCACTAGACTAACATAGGTAATAAAAATCGAAATAATATAGGTACATACTTTTGTTGCCAACAAGGGCACTTAATCGTTAATTATAATAAAGTTAACATATTAGAGTGCTTTTTGGCAACAAACTACATTATTTTAATGTTAAAATCTCCCCTCCCCTACGTTACCCGTGCATCTCTATGCATCCCGTTTGACGGTACACAAAGTTGACACAGAACACAAGTCATAAAAAATAGAATTAGAAAATCCACGGATGTTTAAAATGTAATTAGCAAAACGAAACGGTTCACTTAGCCGTCGTCTATTGTTTACTGAACCCAGATCATTATTCCGCTAATTTCAATAACCAGGCTTAATGTAGGGTACACGTGTTGCTAAAATAACTTCTAAGTAGTCGCCCATATTGTTGAATCAGTTGAAAACTTGAAACGTGCTGATTCTCAGCCTAAGTTGATTAAATTACTTTTGATTTTGATTGAGTGGTCACAAGCGCTACTAAATAATGGGGTTTTGGATTCGATTCCCAGTATCCTAATTGCGTACCACACTATCAACAACAACCCTAAATCATTTTGAAGTTTATGTACATTGGTTCATATTTTCCAAAAATTTGTCTGCTCCCCCTCGTAAATAACGCAATGAATGTTGTTGAACTGTCAAAATGAAAACCGTTCATATTGTACAACAAAATTAATTACGTTATTTAAGTTGTTGAACAGACAAATCTATACCAAAATTATAAAGCTGAAGAGTTTGTTTGTTTGATTGAACGCGCTAATCTCAGGAACTACTAGTCCGAATTGAAAAAATATTTTTGTGTTGGGTAGCCAATTTATCGAGAAAGGATATAGGCTATATAACATCACGCTACAACCAAGAGTAATGAAAAATGTTGCAAAAACGGGAAAAATCGCACGGGTAGGCGATTCGACGCGACGGGAAGGGTCGGGGGAACAAGAAATTTAACGCGGATGAAGTCGCGGGCAGAAGCTAGTGTCTGAATAAAAATGGTGATGATAATTATATATAAGGCAGCATCGCCACATAATGGACGAAGTCGCGGGCAGAAGCTAGTATCCTATAAAATTATTCTGATTGTCATTGACAGTGTGATGCGTAATTAGGGTGCGGGTAGCATGTAAAAGAAAAGAAGGCAGACATTTCATTTAACTGCAGATTAGCATTAGCCACCTAAGAAGGTGAAATGCTTAAGCAATTTCCGAACTGAAAGTCTCAGTGACTTATGAAATGCTGCAAGAAAATTTTCAGTAAAATACTAGAAGAAATCGTTTCCATAATTGTTAAGGGTAACAGAGTAAAAGGACATTAAACATTACTTATAAAGAAGGATAAATGATCCTCCTTATGAAAATTCACTGCATCTCAAAACACTATATCCTTTTCAAAAACTTGATAATTCGGAAGCAAACCCTCGGGCACTTGCTAGTATAGACCAATCATATTGTTTTTCACCGCATAATGGTCGCTCGCATCATTGGCTAGAGTCGTTGATCTTTGCAAACAGTCATATGTACAGTCAGTCTCAAAAAGATGTATATACTGACAAGAACTATTTTGATTAATTATCTACAATTTGAAAATAAAGTCAATTAGGTATTGACCCGATTTCAGAATCACGTAGTGAATTCATTATAATAGTGAAGAATTCATTACATGATTCTGAAAAAATCAACATGCTTTTTAATTGATATTCTGATTTCTATCTGATTGGGTATTTAAATTATCATGGTTAATAAAAAATAGGTCTACCGTACATTTTGACCACTTAGGTATTGCACTTTATTAAATTAAGAAACACCAGATTTTTATTTCTTTTCTTTTCAGAAAAAATTGAACACTCTAGAATTATGATTGTGCTGGTTCAGTTTGGACGTCGATGTTCGATACCACCTTTTATTTTTTTGTGAAAATGAGAACGTTGAAAGCCATGTGAACTCAAAGATGTTTTAATTTATTTTAAATTTTGTCAAGATCCTATTTTTTTTTACACTATCCTCCAATGCCAGTGTTATTTGAGCACATAATTAAATGACAATTACAAAAATGGAGGGGTGTGGATTATTAAAAATGGAGCGGTGTAATTTCTTGCTAGCTTATCTCCATAGGAAACCACCAATTGGAACTAGGCACCTAGCTTTCATAATTTCCCATATGGGTTTTTGTGAAACAAAAAAAAATCTTAATTTAAACTATAACTGTGCGACATAAAATTTTAGACTTAAATGAATTCTTGTCGATGTATCGGTGCATCTTTTTGAGGCTGACTGTACATACTTTGTTTGTTTATTCAAATTAATGTACGTATGTGTTAGTCTTAGTAGTGAGTCTGAGTATATGAGTGTTTGTTTAAATGTAACGTTTAATTTCTGATGAAAACGTTTTAGTAGGTTTAGTTAGCACTACACATTAGATAGAGGTAGCCATCACCCCATTACTTCCCGTGGGTGTCGTAAAAGGCGACTAAGGGACTTACTAGAGAATGGGCAGCAGCGTTCTCTATGCATTTTATCACCATACTGCGATCGCCAACCCGCCTGCCAAGCGTGGCGATTTTCGCAAAGCGCCCAAACTGGGGGAGGCCTGTATCCAGCAGTGGACGTCTTGCGGCTGAAATGATGATGATGAATGATTAGTGATAGAAAAGAAACAAAACCTGCGGTGTAATCGCATAACACACTAACAGTCGGAACGACTTTTACAGTTCAACTACATTCATTGCGCTATTAACGTTGTTGAGCAGACAAATGTTTCACACATATGAAGCAATGGAATAGAAATGTCCTCAAAAATTATTCAAAATTTTGATTGACAGTGTGTTACGCAATAATGATTTTTGGAGTTTCATCATTTCATCATTTCAGCCGTAAGATGTCCATTGCTGGACTTAGGCCTCCCCCAATTTGGGGGGCTTTGCCATAATCGCCACGCTTGGCAGGCGGTTTGGCGATCGCAGTATGATGGTAAAATGCATCGAGAACGCTGCTGCCCATTCTCTAGTAAGTCCCTTAGTCGCCTTTTACGACACCCACGGGAAGAAATGGGGTGGTGTTATTCTTTACGTCCGGCACCACACGGTCGGTTTTGGAGTTTACTCCTTTAGAATCAATTTGCATATACATATAAGCCCGGGGTATGAAAATTTACTGGGAGTAAAATCAAACTTTCGTACGTTAACGTTTACGTTACGTTATGAGATTATATTGTAATGTTTACTAATCTATATATATTTTATTTAGTAAACTCCAGCCGTACGTTGGAGCTGATACACACAATTTTTATTTCTGGGTGGGAAATCTTCAAATCACTTCTCTCGCTCTAGGCGGAGCGATGGCGTATCAGACTTTTATTGACAAAACCCACCCGTGTTCCTTCAGTTACCTGCGCCAGGGCCATGGTATCAAACAAATGAGCCACCCTGGCAGAACGTAATATAAGTAATAATAATACTGTTGTCATGGCACTGAATTTAAGGGCATTACATTGCCCAATGACCTTGAGCATGCTGCCCCGTACTAACTTACGACGAAACGACGACAGAGAGAGGGACGAGTGCGGGAGTGACATAGTGCTTTTCGCGAAATTTCGGGTTTTTAAAAATATTTTAAAATATTAAAAGAAATAAGAGAAAAAAATCAATACAAATTGTTAAATACGTCATTACGTATTTTTTGGTATAACATTCATGCCGAGTTATTGAGCCGTTATAGAGAAAATTTTCAATTTAGGTTGAAAAAGGACCTATTTGTTACGATTTTTTGATAAAATTTGAGTATGTTTATTAAAATTTTAAACAATACAATATATTTGTGATGACCTTTAGTTTAACATATATTTTTTATATCGAAAACGCACAAAAGGATTCATCTACAAACTTCTTTAAACACACCATATTTTCAGGATTTGAGCGAGGTAATCCCCTTAATAACTCGGATTAAAATAACCGGCCAAATTTGAGAGATGCGATGGGTGTCAATATGCCATTATAAATCCTCATGATATTTTAATAAGCTTATGTTGTCTCACTGCAGGGCAATGACTTATGTTTTTGTTGTCTTTAATAGATCTTATAAACCAATAAAATGAAATTCAACAAATGGTCTGACCAGCACCCTAATTGCGAAACGCACAATTTATCAGAATCTGAATGGGATTGAAGATTATTTCTAAACCATTGCGTCATTTGTTCGAATAAATTGTCGGCTCAGCAACGTAAATAACGCAATGAATGTTGTTTTAACCAATTCCTACCGATAAAAAGTTCCGCAATTACCACTCAGGATTATTAAGAGACTGTGACTCTGACTCTGAGTTTGTTTTGCCCTTTTTCCTCAGAGTAGTCAAATAGGAAATGCCGACCTCATCTATTTTAAATATGATCTATATATATAAAATTCAAAGTCCTGAGTGACTGACTGACTGATATATCAACGCACAGCCTAAACCGCTGGTCCTAGAGACATGAAAATTTGAACGGTGTGTTCGTTGTGAGGAATAAGGTACCCACTAAGAAAGGGTTTTTTGAAATTCCATTCCTAAGAGGGTGAAATGGGGGGTTAAAATGGTGAATTTTTCGACGCCCACGCGGGTGAAGCCGCGGGCTGAAGTTAGTTGACGTATAAATGTGTGTACAAACCTACTTGCAGAGATAAAACTAATTATCATTTAAATCTAAACAGTCAGCAGCTCTGATACGCAATAAATTAGTAGCGGACCTACATTGTGAATTTCCATTTCCTCATTTCTTATGGCTACAGGAAAGTTCATATAACCTACAAATTCCTTAGAATGAACAAACTAACTCATATTTAACAGCTTTTTAATTGCTTGTGGCTAAGTTATAACACCCACACGGGTCGACCAATCAGGTAAAGCTCCTCTTGCCACGGTTGGTCGAAACCCATCCACGGGGATGGCCGACCAACTTAAAGTCCCATGACCCTTCCGAGTCTCGGAAAGCACGTTAGGCCGTCAGTCCCGACTGACATTCGTAGATCTTTAACAGGCGTTAAGGCTCGTGAAGACTAGCGTGACGCGACGGTCGCGCTCGATTTTGCGACTTATATGTAGAACAATTTCTATGAAAACGCGTGCGACACTTCACACAGGGGTGACCTGTCGCGCGGCGACACGGTCATAGAAATTGTTCTACGGATATAAATCGCCGAATCGCGCGCAACTGTCGCGTCGCAATAGTCTATACGAGCCTTTATGCGTTGTCAGAAGCCCGAAAGTCTAAATTAGTCAGTGGTGGAGGTCATATAGTAGCTCCATGTAAGAAACTGGTATTGAGCTGCATCCGGTAAGACTAAAAGTCAACTCCAACATAGTTGTTAAAAGGCTTAGCAGATTAAATTTTTAAAACCTTTTAAATTCCATCGTCATTTCAGTTTAAAATTCCTCTGTTGTTGGACAAAGGCCAAACCAAGCCATTCAAGAATCGACACAAGTACATATTTCTGTATGGTAAACTGGTATGATGTCCCACAGCAGGGCAAGACCCTTTCGAACAGAATGGCACTGTTAAAATCGAAAACGATAATAATTTTGATTTAAGATCTGCAACAATAGCTCAGTATCCTGCAAACCCATCCAAAAACAGTATAAACATGAGTACAGACATTGTCCATTGTCCTGGACAACCACCAGTTATGGTTGATCTCTCATTGCGGGACAGTTTTTTAATAAAGAACCGGCGAGGAGGTTCGAGATAATCTGGTGAATTAAATTAAGAAGACTCTTTATAACGCAAGACTTTTTTATATCCATTGTACATACATACATACATACAATCACGCCTTTTTCCCATGGGGGTAGGCAGAAACCACGGAACGCCACCTGCTACGATCTCTACACACTCCTTTTGCCTCGTTTAGGTTCATACAATTGGTCATACACACACGCCGGTTGCGAGTACTACGCACCTGACCTTTCTGAAGAACATCACCAATAAGGTCCATATATGTCCTCCTAGGGCGTCCCCTCCCGGTGTTTCCACTCACATCTGCCTTGTAAATACCTTTTGTGAGCCGACCTTTTTTTTTTTTTTTTTTTGATCACGAGGTGGAAATCCTCATGGATGTCCTCCGCCCTGGGGTGGGCGGAGGGGTCTGTCAGACTCTTACTGACTAAAACCACCCCGGTGTTCCGTCCCACACCCCGGTGTCCCGACCTTCATTCATCCTCTCAACATGACAAACCATCGAAGCATACTTTTTTAAATTTTTGTCCCTACATCTTCTTTTAAACCACACCGTTCTCTTATCACATCATTCCTCAGCCTATCATTCATAGTCACACCACACATGCTTCGCAAGGAACGCATTTCCACAGCATTTATTCTACTTTCATGCTTCATATCCATTGTGTTTTCCAATTTTAAAATCACTCAATTCTTTATCGATTCTGGATGAAGTTAACGATACTGCGACACAGAGAAGGTTCAGACGGCTCAAGGAGAAAGAATCAACACTAAAACTAAATACATCTAGCAAGAAGCCACGATCATCATTATCTGCCTAGCCCTTTCCCAAATATGTTGGGGTCGGCTTCCAGTCTAACCGGATGCACCTCCACAACCTAGTTACTAGGTAATACGATACCCCTTGGTAAGACTGGTTGTCTGACTTTCAGGCTTCTGACGACCGTAACGACTGTCTAATATCTACGAAAGACGGCCGGGACCAACGGATTAACGTGCTTTCCGAGGCACGGAAGGATCTTGATATGTAAAGAAGGTAACCCATCCACGGACCAACCGCGGAACCACGATATCATGAGATATTATAGACACTCGGATGCAGATTTTAGCTATTAGACTTTACTAGACTGACATTGTTAGGTTTAGAGTCAGGAGAATATGGCAAATGTAAAATTTGAAAAAAAAAAAGAGGTTGCGCAAAGATCTTTTGGGTTGTGTGAATAAAATAAAACAACCTCATGCCTTATCCACACTAATATTATAAATGCAAAAGGAACTCTGTCTATCTGTGTCTCGCTTTCCTGCTAAAACTACTGAACCGATTTAAATGAAATTTGGTACACAGATAGTTTAGAGCCTGAGAAAGGACATAGGCTACTTTTTATCCCGGTAGTACGTTCCCGCGGGATATTTTCCGACCTCCACGCGGGCGAAGCCGCTGGCAAAAGCTAGTAAGTTATAATATTAGCTTGTGTTGGAAACTAGCTATGACAGCGCCATTTTGACAGTTGTTTTCCCCATTGCACAAATGTTCACCAACAGCGGATCTAACGCCAATTGAGCACCAAAAGATATGCACTTATAGCAGTGTATTTGCAGTTGGTTGCAGATTAGTAGCTGTGCCGACCCTTCCAGGCATGGTCCTGCATTGTTAGACTCACATAAAACTCTTATAATATTAGTGTTTGAACTTTTAAAAAGACCATGATCTCTGAGTTCGTTTCGCCGTTTCTTCTCAGGAAACAGTCGGGTAGGAAATGTCGGCGCCATCAAGTTTTTAGAATATTGACTTGTATTTTTTTTAAATATATACTCTACTTATTTATTCTACTTTTCTTTTCATTTCAATATAATTGGTATCTGACATCTGTTGATGACACTATCAGGTCATCATGATCATTATCATCTTATTGCTATCAAGTGGTGAGACGAGAACAAAAGCAATCAGAAACCACTAGGAATGCACCAAATTAGCCAATTATGTATAAGTAAAAGAAGTTAATGAGTGAGTTTTAATAATAAGATTTTCTGAAGAATTACCTACTCAATAGAAGTCTTAGCACTCCAGGCATAGATACTTCGTTGCTTTTTAAATGATTACCTAGAAAATCCATAACCACAATACCTTAGCTCCAAGCTTAGCTCAGAACCACAGATATAATACATCAGTCATAGACAAAGAAAAAAATGTAAAAAGTTCGCGTCTTATAAAAGCACCAAAGTCTTGGACCGCATTCTATGACTCAGGCAGACTCAGGCGACTTGTCTGTGACTCATTTCCGAGTCGAATTCCTGCTGACGTCACGGGGTGCGTTTGCGCCGACGCATCGCTATTTTAAACTACATTCCTTATTTGAATCGCGCGTTTATGGCCAGTGATGCGCGAAAAGGATACTGAACTTTTAGTTATTAAAAGAGGTTTATTATTGGACGTTTGTTTATGGTTTTGATGATTCAGTTTCATTTGTGGTTTTAATTAGTGTTGTAGAAGTACATCAGTTGGAGTCATGTTGGAGTTATCACCATCAGCCTGCCATAACAGTCTGATGCATTATAGAGTTCTACATTGCGAATCATTGAACTCGATTCTAGGCGTTTGCCACTTAGCTGTTAAAAAAAAATGCCTAGTAGAAAAGCTAAATCAAGTATTCAAATGAAGGAGAAATATCAAGGATTGCTCCATCTGGACATAAACCACCACATACGCTGTTTCAATTAAAAGTAGCAAAGGAATATAGAACAAAAAAATGATAAGGTATTATTAATCACAAAAAAACGAACTGTAATAAAAACAATATTTATCAACACAATTGACAAAGGTAGCCAGGGGAACAGAGAGAGTGGTCTATGCCTACATATGAAGACCTGCGGAGTAATTGCGTAACTGCAGGAATGGTTTCATGTTGACAGTTCAACAACATTCATTGCATTATTTAGGTTATTGAGCAGACAAATTTCTAGAACATATGAAGTAATAGATTAGAAATATCATTTATAATTATTAAGATTGTTATTGATAGTGTTGTTACGCAATAAGGGTGAATCACAAGTCCTTCAAGAGCAGTGGTGGCCCAGTGGTAACGGCCGCCACTTACGAGTAGTAAGTGGGTCGTGAGTTCGAACCCAAGCAGGCGCTTTACTTTGTGTAAATTATTTCATCACCACTGCTCTCAAAACGGTGAAGGAAAACATCGTAAGGAAACCCGCATGTCTTAGCTCTTAACCAAAACTTCTAAGACATATGACATCTACCAACGTAGTGTATGTCCTACACCCTTTTTTTTTGGATGGGAAATCATCAAATGATGTCTCCTGCTCTTGGGCGGAGCAGGAGGGCGTTTCAGACTTTTACTGACTAAAACCCACCCGTTTTCCTTCAGTTGCCCATGTGCCAGGGTCACGGTGTCTCTTTCGAACAATATCGCGACCCTGACAGGCATTGGTCCTGGCAGACCCCTTCAGTTCTGCTGACATGTCTTTGAGGCGCGCGGGGATCACTACGCGCCAACCGACCCGAGCCTGGTCCTTACCGGGCGGCGAGCTACCCATTGGAGTCCGCTATTGACTCCTGACGCCCGGAGCGTCTCCTCCTGGCCTACACCCTCTCACTGAGTTATAGGCTGATGAGGACAAGACCTTCCTTTCCTTATCTTCCCAGCCACAAACTTGACAGAAACCAGTAGGTATCTCATTTTATTAAACACTAGTTTCTCTACAAAGTATAAAACGTAGCAAACATTACTCATTAGAATATTTTATTGGCTCAATAACTGTATCCGTTAATTATTTCTTGTTTCATATTAATAAAATAAATAGAACAGATAATAAACAATACGTTTTAGTTAAGCTTTCTTTTGTCTGAGTGATGTGAACTATTTGCCGTTCTTAAGTAGCGTGCAGACTGCCCGTATTCTAATACTGATTTTTCGCACCTTCAGAATTATAGAAACTTTTGAGATTTCAACTTTGAATCATAAAATGATAAAACTCTTTTTAAAACAGCGCCCTATATCACAATAATAGGGTTCTTATTCAATAATCTTAAAATTTCTTACTAGGTCTCTTTCTCTCTCTTTTTTCTTTCTCTAATTCTGAAGGTGAGTTTTATTGTTCTGATTATGCGATTAAGTGAGTGTTTTTCTAAAGTAGTTGCCTAAAATCTTACTGAAAAAGATGTAGCTTGTTCCTGTAAAAGAAGCAAGCAGTTCCTGAAGTAAAGAAATGCTTCTCCAACTTTACTCTTACAGCTGCACCGTTCTAAAGATAAATAATATATAAGAAATCTTTCATCAGCAAAAAACCACTCGTCACCGTAAACTCGTCGAAAGGAAACCTGACACATGCAATGCTAAAACAACTGCCAATCAACTTAGCACCTGGAAATCCGTCTAATTATAGCCTTCAAGCCACTAAGGATCATTCCTAAGTGTACCTAACATAAAGAAGACGTTCAACCGACTACAATTACGCCGTCACTCGGGACCAGTCGGGGCCCATCGGCGCCTGCCTAGAACAGGCTAGGGCAAGTGTAAATTGGCTGTAAAACAAAGACGTTTGCGTGCCCATCGCACTTTACAGCATTAATTAATAAGAAAAACGCGTCACGGCGCAGCAATCGGCGCGCGCTCAGTTTTTGCAACCGCATACTCGCCCGGAAACGCACGCGCGATCGCCATTTTTTGCCGTAATGCATTAATTTTTAATGCGATCGAGAGCAATGGCCTGTTCGTAAAATAATCTAGCTTGGCTATTTGAAGGGTGTTGTGTGCATTCCTGTTAGCAGTTGTATTGTTTATGGTTTTTGAGGTGAGTCTGGGATGCGCAAGAGTTATTTATTGATGTGAGTAGAGGATAGGCATTCGTATTGTAAAGTAATTTATATGGATACTGAATTTCTTTGAAACTCCTGGCAGACCAGAGGGAAAATTCCCGTTCACAGTCTGATCTCAGTGTTAATCTGTCAAAAATACCTCGAGGTAGCGTACATTTTGGACAACTTTTTGACATGTCATTGTCACCGAGATGAGACTGCGACTAGATATAGAACTTTTTAAATAAAGAAAATTGACTTTCTGGTGTCTTGTCATAACTTTGGGCCACAAAAAGGGATGAATGAAAGGCAATTGCATGCAGTTGAGATGAGAATGCCAAGAGAGATGTGTGGTGTTACACGAATAGATAGAATACGAAATTAGTACATAAGAGGAACTCTGAAAGTGGCATCAGCAACTGACAAATTGTATGCATGTGATACGAAGGAAAATGATGAGGTAAGTTTTGAGAATGAATGTCGATGAGAATAAAAGTAGGGGAACACCAAAGAAGCGACGGATAGACTGTGCGAGTAATGATATGATTAGAAAGCTACCAACTAATAGAGAAGTATGGATGAAAAAGACATGTTACGTTGACCCAAATAAATTGGCTTAAGGGCAGGAGTATGATTTTGATGACTAAACTTCTTTGAAGAGGGCTCAACCTATTTTATTTTCACCAGATTTCCCAATTGATCTTTCAGGATTAATAGTGACCTAATTTATTCATCTGTACTTCAAAAAGCTCTTAAAAGAACTGAAGATAATCTGGATATCCTGTTTATTTAACCCCTTTACCCTATTTTAGTCAGACCTAACATAAATTTAGTACAGTAATACTGAATTACTGAAAGGAACTGGGTCGTTCGTTCGGAAATGGTCGCGTCATAGCGTGTTAGCAAATACACGCTCATTTCCTCCATTCGTGTCATGACGAGCTTCTGGTACATGTGCTGAAGTAATAGTCTTCCAAATTGTCTGACTGCCTTATTGGTCTAGTGGTTGCCAGCGCTACTGCTGAGTTTAGATTCAATCCTCAGGTTGGACTAGATATTTTTGATTTCTTTAATTATGAATTCTCCGTAAATATGGAGTACCCCTTACTAGAGAATGGGCAGTAGCGGTTCTCTATGCATTTTACCATCATACTGCGATCGCCAACCCGCCTGCCAAGCGTGGTGATTATGGCAAAGCCCCCCAAATTGGGGGAGGCCTAAGCCCAGCAGTGGACGTCTTACGGCTGAAATGATGATAATGATGAAATATGGAGTGGCGACCGCGTACCGGAAGATGTAGAGTTGGAAGGCCTCCCATAAGGTGGACCGGTGACCTTGTGAATGCTGCAGGAATCCACTGGATGCGGGAAGAACAGAACCGCTCGAAGTGGCGGAACTTGGGAGAGGTTGATGTCCAGCAGTGGAAGTCTTTCGGCTTAATCATGATAATTATGATGGTGATGATGTTGAAATGTCTAGAACCTGAATTATTATTTGTGCCGATTAATGACAACTGAATGGTGAAATTAAGGTATATGTTATATATTTACACCTACCTTCTCCACACAGATGGAAAATTTAAGAGTCATAATATGAAAAAAAAAAAAACACAAAAATGAAACCACGCTCAACATTTTCCTTGTAAACTTGAGATTTAAGAAATCTTTAAGATTATATAAAACGGTTTTTTTTTCTCCCTAGCAATTACCTCAAAAGCTAACCTCCCCCAATTTGGGGGCGGTTTGTCATAATCGCTACGCTTGGCAGGCGGGTTGGCGATCGCAGTATGGTGGTAAAATGCATAGAGAACGCTGCTGCCCATTCTTTAGTAAGTCCCTTAGTCTCCTCTTACGACACACAAGGGAAAAAATGGAAACTATAATATATATAATAATTTTTTTTTCACTAGTAGTTACCTAAGCGTAAACATCTCGTCAGTTATGTTTACCTAAATCCCATGCAAGAGGTAATGGCGAGCCTTTTGAGACTCCAGGCTCTTTCTGGGAAATTCCGTAAATAACTATCTAAAAACACTGCCCGTTAAGAATAGAACCCTGGCTCACGGAAACCACGCAGTATGCTAGACTAGCCTACTGATTTCTAACTGATTAAGACTATCTGATACGATGATATCGGGGCTATACGCAATAACTAAAATAATTAACATATACTGATAGTTCTGCATGCAAATAAAATGTCTATCATTAATAAATCATTGCACATAAGACTTAATTTAATTATGGTATTATAATTCAAAAGTAAGAACCGTTTTAATTATACGCTTTTTCTTTTTATTACATTTAATGACGCTATAATTATTATTTATCTCGTATTAATAATATATACATGAACGAGGATAGACATGGTTCGATGGCTTGACATATTTTTTTTTTATATAGAGTCGGTGTATAGGAGGTTTGTTAGCGGTATATCTATGGTAATATTTATAGCGTTTTTTTTGAGTAAATAGAAAAGTGCAGTTACTAAATCTTCTCTACATTCAAAAATATAAATTTGAAGTGACAATAAAATTTGTAACGTCAAAATAACAGCTTTTACAAAGTGCATATGAACGTATATACAGTACCTATGCTAACAAAACCATTTTCAAGATTTTGTCTGTCCATTTTTTCCGGCTAAAATCGGCCCAGCCGTATTGGATACGGTTGGGTTGATATTGACGAGGCGTTCACTGTCAGATAACTAATGTTATAAGGAGTAACATATGCTAGGTACTTTTTGTCCCGGCTGTGACCGGCTGAACTGTCAATAGGATGTTTACAAAATAAAAATTCCGTTGCTACATTACTCATCCATGGCCTAATTCATAATTCCTATTCATATGTCATAATTTCTTTCTTGGAAAAAGATCCCGAATAATTTGAATTCCTGATAGTAACCGTGTTGAGTGGCTCAATAACAGCCATCCTTATTGACCTTACCGGTACCAACTTGTAAATGCACCTAATGACAGTATACCTAATGGATCCTGTGTGTAACCAGTTTGGTTCAGTTATCATGCTTAAAACATATATGTAGGGGATATGAAGTATACGACGGACTCCGTTCGCGTGACTCACAGGAACTGTGATTTTTTTTCGGGATAAAAAGTAGCCTATATTACTTGGTGAAAATGTAGCTTTCTATAGGTGAAGAATTTTTAAAATTGGTTCAGTATTTTTGGAGTACACGGCGGACGGACTGGCGATCGCGGAAGATATTTTATTTCAAACCGAAGTGCCCCATCCTCCCTTCTCTCTCTCTCCTTTCACCCCCTCTTCCCGTTCTTTCAACTTACATTTCGTCAGTTCCATTACAGACAGATCCTAAGGGTTGAATTGCTTAAGACTCCACAGTTCGACACACTCCTTTGGAGGTATCATCCATTTCTGTGCAAACAAAAACTGGCTCCTTTTCTAGTGGTCGAAAGCACTACTGCCGAGTATGAGGTCCTGGGTTCAATTCCTAGCTCGGACAGAGTATTATAGGGCTTTCCCATTTGGAATCTCTCAGTAGCAGCCCAGAGTTTGAACTTGTGTCCGGTTGACGACACAAGGCTGGGCCCCTACAACATGTGACTTAAGCATAACTGACGAAATGTGGATGTACTACAGGTACAACTCTGTCTTACCTTTTGGGAATATCAGGCGTGAAACTTTAAGTTATGTAACTAAACACCGTGTGGTGCCGAACGTAAAGAATAACACCACCCCATTTCTTCCCGTGGGTGCCGTAAAAGGCGACTAAGGGACTTACTAAAGAATGGGCAGCAGCGTTCTCTATGCATTTTACCACCATACTGCGATCGCCAACCCGCTTGCCAAGCGTGGCGATTATGGCAAAGCCCCACAAATTGGGGGAGGCCTAAGTCCAGCAGTGGACGTCTTACGGCTGAAATGATGATGAATTAAACACAAACTTTGTTGAATCAACCTAATTACCTCAGCCTGTAATGTTCCCACTACTGGGACACAGGCCTCCTCTCAGTGAGAGGGAGTGAGACATAGTTCAGCATACGGCCCCAGTGCGGGTTGCTAGATGTCACATGTCTTCGAATTTTTGGGTCTCAGACATGCTGGTTTCTTCACGCTGTTGTCGTTCACCGTTTTGAGAGCAGTGGTGATGAAATAATTTGCATAAAGTAAACCACCATAAGACCTATAAACCGTATGGCGCTGCCGTTACCGCTGAGCCACCACCGCTCAGGCAGTTATTAAGTTTATTAAACTGTAAACCTCTAGGTATACACCTGTAGTTTTTCCGTTAGTTCATTACTATCAGTACCCTCGGGGCCTCGACATCCCTACAGTCTTTTCACTTAATATTTGAACCCATAGGTGACACGGTCATCGCCCTGTCTCACACACGTATTCCACTGTGATGGAACTTGGGACCAATGAAATTTGAATAATTATAATTCAAAAATAAACGTGATCGAATTTCCCAAAATTTTCGATGAAAACACTTAATTTTGTCTCGAATTTTTTACAGATGGCACTTATCTAAGCCATGTTGCAGACGGTTCTTTAATTTATTTAAAGTAAACATTTTGTAAACTCGAATCGGCCAACGTAAGGTAGGATGCCCTCAGGCTAGTTCAAACCGACGATCTTCGCAAGGTGGTTGCTAGTAGCTGGATGCAGAATTGCCGAAGGTAAATTTAAATGGTGGGTTATTAATTAATGGAATCTTAGTTTAGTACGTCCGGAAGACGCTGATGATGGAACAGAGAGATTATTTCAAAACCCACTGCGAATGGCTTTCATTTACATAGTTCTACAATATTCATTGCGTTTTCAACTTGATGAGCAGAGAAATTTTTCGAACATCATAAAGCCATGGAATAGCAATCCCCCTCAAAATGATTTAGATTCTGATTGATAGTGTGTTTCGTAAATAGAGTGCAGGTTTTAAAATGTTTGGTAGTTCAGTTTTACCAAGGGGAAGACTGTTGGTCAGCCTTTCGGGCTAAGACTTTTAGTCATCAACATTAGCAGCTATTTGATTGGATTTTCTGAGACGTGGTCGTTCACAATGGGCCTCATAAGAAGGTTTAAAGTCATCCAAAGATCAATGGGGAGGGCTATGCTTGGAGTTTCCCTACGCGATCAAATCAGAAATGAAGAGATCCGTGGGAAAACCAAGGTAACCGATATAGCCTGGAGAACTGCCAAACTTAAGTGGCAGTGGGCAGGGCACATTGCTCGCAGAACAGATGGCCGATGGGGTCGGAAGGTTCTGGAGTGGCCACCGCGTACTGGAAGACGGAGCATTGGAAGGCCTCCCACAAGATAGACCGATGACCTGGTGAAGGCCGCAGGAATAAGTCGATGCGAGAAGCACAGAACAGGTCGAAGTGGTGGTGCTTGGGGGAGGCCTATGTCCAGCAGTAAACGTCTTTTGGCTGAAATGATGAGCAGCTATTTGCAGTCAGTGTGATTTAGCCATAAAGTATACTCATGCTTGTGAGGCACTCTTTTTAGACTATGTTTAGAGATGGGGAATCACTGAACACCTTTGGCCATATTGTGGCGTATTTTGAACCGATTGCGACTTGATCTTCAAAATTAATTTTGCCATGTGAAACTGTCTCCTGAAAACGAATAAATTACCGATTGCAATAGAATTTAACAACAAAATCATAAGTCACATATTCAACGCTTTTGAACATCAAAATTATATGACACAGTCCTTCAAAATGCCCGACCTTCACCATTTGCTGGGAAGATGTGGTGCAATAAACTCCCAGACACCAGAGCTGTATGTTAAGTTAGAAGGACTTGATTATATACTTACAATACTTAGTGAGTAATTAAAATGACTAAACACAAAACTTTAAATTAATTATTTGCCATATGTCAGCAAGCCCACGCCAGTATACCAACCAACAAAGTCAAAGGATTTATTTCAATTAGCCCAAAAAAGGCACTTTTGAACGTCAACTGTTACAAACTGTTTGAACGTCAACTGTCAACAAAGGATTGTAACTAAACTCAAGGAGAAATAATAAAAACAAAATAAATTAAACATATTTATACGTAAACATAACTGAATATCTAAATCAAAGCCTCCAGGCATAAAGGGTGTGCCCGTGCCCGCTCGCATATGCAACATTATTAAAGAATAGGATCAGCAACTACACGATGTTCTTGAAACAACAAACAATGTTATTAAATAAACATCTGCAATCGATTGTAACCACGCACAAAACAAGGATTTTATTGAAAAATTGTCGCTTGAATCGCATCAGTATTGCGTAGGTGCACCAGAACTATAGGTAGGCAGCTATCTTGCAAGGGTCACGGGCGCAGAGTCGTCGGACCAATGACATTGAGCCAGCAAGGTGCCCTAAACATTAATTTATCTCGGTTCACATTAACTCCCGAGCGAGTCGAAAGAATTCTTTTTAGAAATTGTTAGAATCGAGTTGTGTTAACAATAGTTAAAAGAAGAGATTATATCAAACATTAAAAGATATGGATATTGTTAACTATTTATACATAGGTATAGGTACTTACATACAAATAAATAAAATTGAAGTCTCTGTTTGTTATGTGCACATAACAGCTTTTTACTAAATAAATATGAAAATAACAAAAAAAAAACTGTCTGTCTGTTTGTAATAGCTAATCTCCGTAACGGCTGTATGGATTTTGGACGGGACTTTCACTGGTAGAAAGCTGGTGTTATAAAAAGTTATTTTATTTTAGAAAAAAATATAGGGTTCTGCGCAAATAAAAAAAACCATGAAATCAATAGGTATCTACATATATTGTTTTCCTACATGTACGCGAATGAAGTCGGGGGCAGAGCTATTGTAAAATAATAAAGAATTCAGTGTGGCTGAAAAATAGGACGAACCCGGAAGAAATTATAAGAATAAAGATAATTAAAAAAAAAAAACTTAACCAATCACATCAGGCAAGTTAGATAGATCTAAGTAACTCATCACACTTGCATTCCTCGAAGGAATAGGCCCACACACACACACACACACACACACACTCACACACACACCCACATTTTGACAGTTATGTTTAAATCTCAGCGAATAGGGAATAGGTTCTCATGCCCGGTTAGTCGCAATAGCTTATCCGGCCTATTGCCACTGTGGCGACCCTCTACTAACACACACTCCGGGCATGAGTATAGTCTACCACTGGACAATTCCAAGACGAAAAACCAAATTTTACTGAACCCACACCTAAGTGACGTAACACACCTGTCGTCACCGATTATAATCAGATACATTTTGAAAAATATTGCAAGTCCAATGCTTTTTATATTCGTTCGAAAAAAATGTTTGCTCTACAACCGTCATAACGCAATGAATGTTGTTGAACTGTCAAAATGATAGTGGATAGTGGTGTGATAGTGGTTAGTTCCTAATGGAATGGCTGTATGTTATGCAATTACCCCGCTGGGTATCGACCCCGAGTCACACTCTACAATAGTATACCTATACTATTAGCTTCTGACCGCGACTTCATCCGTGTTAAATTTCGTGTTAAATTTTCCTGGCTTTTGCAACATTTTTCATTGCTGCTCCGCTACTTTTGGTCGTAGCGTGATATTATATAGCCTATAGCCTTCCTCGATAAATTGACTAAACAACACTAAAATAAATTTTGAATTCGAACCAGTAGTTCCTGAGATCATAGCGTTGAACCAAACAAACAAACAAAAAAACTCTTTAGTTTTATAATATTAGTATAGATTAACTCGGTAAATCATTACAGTGCACGAAAACTGCGCTCCATTAAGAGAAAAGTTTAATTTTAAATGGAAAAAAAATTAACAAGCCACCCACTTCGTGATTCGCTACTGTTGTGTGTTACAAATGAAAATAATTGTGGACGAGAATGCATTTGTTACTTTTTTAATCATCTTGTCTAGGATATTTGCAGTGTTGCTAGTATAGGCAAATTCTCCATTAATGTGGGAAACATTTTAACTCGTGAGGTCTAAGCAAAGAGGAAGCAAGACAACTTAGTTTGTAGTAGCAATAGAACCTATGTACCTAACCTAACCGGGGTGTTCATGTTTTACGCTCCAAGAGTGCCACAAGGTTGTTTTTTAAAGTGCTGAATATTTTTATTTTGAAGGCTTCCTTTAACTATCTACTCCCGAAATCCCCCTTGAGTGAAAACCTAGATTCGCACCAAATGTCTGGTCTACTTCTAATGCGTACCCTCAAAGGAATGTATTTAAAACCCTGAAACTTCAAAGAAATATCTTCAAGTTATTTGTAGTAGGTAAACCTTCGCACAAAATACAATCCAAAACAGGTTTCTCATTATGAAACTCACCACCTGGCAACACCAGGATAGTTAGCTCGGCGGCCGACGTCGGATGGCGCACGCCACTAATTACGGTCATGCCGAGCTCCATAATGCATCTGTGGTAATGTGGCGATACTTGCCCACCGTATCGTAAAACACGCGATCGCCTTTTTTCATTGGTGCATCGGACCGAGTGACGGGTGGAGAAAAACTCGAAATGAGGTTAGTCAAGAACGGTATCGCGAAAAAAGCTTGGGTCACCGCCCGCTTGGCTGAGGGACTAGATAATACTGCAATGAGGAAGTACTTGGGCCTATTTTTTTTTAATTGTTTTTTTTAGTACTTTGTTGGTCTAGTGGCTGGTATGGCGATTGCTGAGTATGGGCTCTGGGTTTGGTCCCCAAGTTGGGCACCATTCAAAATCCAAAGTTTATTCAAATTAATTTGAAGACCAGTACTTTTCGAACATCAAAATTACATAAGACAGTCCCCCAAAACGCCCGCCCTTCACCACTTCTTAGTGCATTAGCTGGCAAGAAGTGACGCAACAAACTCCCCATCAAAAAAAGAAAGAAAAATATTTTATTTGCGACACGCATAGGACATAAAAACCAAGCCATACCATTAGTATCTACAGGATGGCAGGGACATCAACGCACAGCTTGTTACCAAAGAATGCAGTTGTTTTTTATTCTGATCCCTTGTGTTTAAACTTTCCGTCAAAGTTACAGTTTGCGCTTCGATGTCCCTGCCCGTGTCCACTCGGAAGGTAGATACGTTGAGTTTTTATATAAGAAATTACTCAACAGCAGCACCAGCAAGGCGGAAGCTAGATTTGTGCCCGGTGGATGGTAAAAGACTTGCTATCTATATAAAAGTAAGTACAATACACTGTCCTTCAAGATACATAATTTTTCTAGTTTGAAGGCAGAGGTAATAGGGTTTACACGTAGGAGTAAGAACTCATCTGTAATATGTTTTAATAAGGGATAGGTATGGCACCTATCCCTTATTAAAACAACACTGATGATACCTTAGACAACCTACTGACAAAGTATTTTGGTACTAATCTATAAAGACAGGTTACTGACAGATCATGTTACTGACGAAAGGTGAGGTCATTGAAATAAGGGCTAACTTAGTGATAATATTTTCTGCCTACCTCTTTGGAGATTACGGGCACGCTCCTGCTTGATACTTATTAGATATTTTTTAAACACCTTCCTACTGTTATACACACAACAAGTTCACGCGTCGAAAAAACGACCTATCATCATAACAAAGATAGGTATACTAATTTTGAACAAAAATTATGAAACATCCATCATGGTGCTGATTTTCAACTGGGATCATTAACCCAAAAGGTCGAAAAAATTAAAAAGTTGAAATTTTTACATTCCGATTATGAATCGTCAAAGGAATTCTGATGTAAAGATATTATAAATTTTATAAAAACCTGCTTCAGCTGTTCGCAATAAATTCACACACTTTACATACACTAACGCCATCTGTTGGATTTATTTTAAACTAGCACGAACAATTATTATTTTGTAACTTTGTTGGTGAAAATATTACTAATGATTTCACCGTTGTTTTTTAAGGGTAATAAAACCAAAAAAAAAGAAATAGGTTTCTTTGAGTTAATATTGTAGTAGATACCATGGCACAGTGCGTTTCGAAACGTGAGCCTAAACGTCAACGTTGACATTCCAAATGAATGACATTAAAATATTTTGACAATCGACTTGCAAACACGGACGAGGAATCACGAAAATGATGAGAAACTGATTTCATACCTAAGTGCGTGTTTACTACTTTCATTCATAGAACCGAGAACTACAACAAAGATAGCCCGTTACAAAAGCAATAACAATGTGTAGCAAGAGCTTAATTTCAGCGTTTTTACTTTATTTATGGTAAGCTTTTTGACTGTTCTCATACCAAAATGTAAAAGTAAGTAACAAAAATAACATATGTAACCTTGGCCATTTTCAGCTTTGACTATGCCTCGATGCTGATACATCGAAGTCATCACCTCATATTATTTGGAGATGCATTAAGCCCAAATTCACTAGAAAAAGACTGGGATTACCTGATGTTTACTCAAGCATGGCCTAGTACCAGATGTAAAATTTGGACCCATCATAAACCCAATCACCACTGCATCTTTCCTAAGAAACCGGATTCGTGGACTGTCCACGGTATTTGGCCTACAAAAAAAGGAACCATTGGACCTTTTAATTGCAACAACACCTGGCTTTTTGATCCAGAGCAGGTTAGACCCATTGAAAATGAATTAGAGGAAGCTTGGACCAACGTAGAGAAGGGTAATTGTCTTTTATATATTTTTTAATTCACACAGCATATTATTTATCACCCAGTAACTGGGTCGTAGAGGTCAGATAAGCAGTCGCTCCATGTAAAATACTGGTACTCAGCTGCATCCGGTTAGACTAGAAGCCAACCCCAACATGATTGGGAAAAGGCTAGGTAGATGATGATATTATTTTGGCAGGTGGTCAAATAACGTTGTTTAATTTTGTAAGTGACTTATTAATATAATTTATCATAGGTTGTAAAATATTGCTGAAGTAAGCAACCTACATTGTATTATTATAATTGTGTAAATTGCTAGTTGCAACTAATTGTGGTTCTTGTTCAGCTAGTGTTATGAGCTGTGTTGTGTTCTTGAATTGTTGAGAAAGATATTTAAAAAAAAAATACAAGTATTCAGCTTTGTTAGGGTTTTCTTTTGGTTACTAACATTTTCATGATTCTACCCTTAAGGGGAATGCTCCAAACCAGCCCGCGAATTTCAAAATTTCTTGCGTTTTTTGCAATTTGCAGGCCAGTGCTAGGTTGTATGTTGATTAAAATATTATTCGCGTCTGTAAGACGTATGTAGTTACAGAATTATAATCATCAAAATCAACAATACAACCCTCCAAGTTCATAAAGAACTAGGAACAAAAAAAAAAAACAGAAAAAGTCATTCTTACAGCTTTATGAACTTAGAGCGTTGTATTGATGATTTTAATGATTATAATTCTGTAACTACATACGTCTTACAGGCGCGAATAATATTTTAATCAACATACAACCTAGCACTGGCCTGCAAATTGCAAAAAACGTAAGAAA